>CM056379.1:82553977-83153977 GCA_029718625.1 Synaphobranchus kaupii
CTGTCTCCCTCTTTAAAAGAAATGTAAAAAAGAAACTCTTATCTTCATATAACTCATGATTGTCTACAGAAAATTACACCCCTCTATGTAATACTACACTATACTGTACTATGTCTTGTCCTGTGTCATGTCTCATATAACATGTCTTGTTTTGTTTTTATAGATGTATTTATTTGTTTTGTTTTTGCTGGGTTCCCCTCTTAAAAGCAGCGGCTGCGGCTTATTTTGGGGTTTTCCTTTTCATACTACCTCTATTGATTAATATATGATCTGTATGATGCTTGATTGACCTCGTATGAATAAAAATATATCGTATCGTTAAAAAAAAACAAAAAAAACACAACATATTCAAAATAGAGTATAGAGTAAAATACTTAGTCATACCTGGCAACCGCTACACACAAGACACAAAGTGAGATGTGCGGGAGAGTCTGGCTACAGCTTCCCCTAGTTCTTTGTTTCCTCTGCTTATATGCCCAAATTCTGTGTTTGATCTGGCTGCGGACGGTCGTGAAACCATAAATTGGCCAGAAAGCTAAATTGCACTTTTCGTCCCCCCTTCCAGGGGGGTTGGCAGAAAGGGTTTCCTGTGATATAATTCCACAACGGCAGTTTACTCCTGAGTTATGAAATATATATTTCCTCCATGTTGACCATTTAGGAAATATAGGCCATTGCACCACACACACTGAGACCATCAAAACGATATCAAACATGAGTAGGTCTACGTTCGTGTTGTCATGAGAATCCCATCTCTGCATAGTTTTCAAATGTGATTAATATTAATGCCACAAACAGTCCCAGGATTCCTGTTGAGAATATTACATTATACCCTAGTTTCCCCTGTTCAGTCAGGTACATTAAATGTGTGTATTTACTCATGGATGGTCCCAGTAAACATCCCGGCACCAGATGCGTGACTTTACGGCTCTCCAAGATCACAGGGTGCCACTTCCCGGTATTGTGTTCTCTTAGGTGCCCTGGGGTGTTAAATCCTGTCTTACAGTAAGAGATGGCTATCTGAAAGGGGTGAGGTTTGATTGGTAGAATTTGATACCTCTGGCCCCAGCTCATCTCTTTCCTGATCTACCGCGACCAGGGAGACCGGTACCACCTCTTTCCATGCTTTTAGTAGATTGAGGTGATAAATCTGTTTCGCCCCCTCTCTATCAGATCGCTCCACCTCATTATCGACTTCCCCCACTCGTCGTGTGACCACGAAGGGTCCTTGCCACTTGGCGAGTAATTTTGCGCTGGAAGTCAGGAGCAATACCAGGACTTTATCTCCCAGTGAAAATTGCCGTAGCTTAGTTCCTCTATTGTAGTGCCTCTGCTGATGTTCCTGAGCCTCGAGCAAATTCACCCGTAACAATCTACCCAGTGTATGGAGTTTTGCTCGCAGGTCCATAACGTATTGAATCTCGTTTTTACTGGGACTTGGACCCTCCTCCCAGCTTTCTTTAACTAGATCCAAGACACCCCGTGGTTGCCTACCGAACAACAATTCAAAGGGAGAAAATCCCGTGGAGGCCTGGGGAACCTCTCGCACTGCGAACAATAGAGGAACTAACCACTTATCCCAATTTTGGCTATCATCGTGTACAAACTTTCGAATCATAGATTTCAAAGTCCTATTAAAACGCTCAACGAGCCCATCCGTTTTCGGATGGTACACGCTGGTTTTAATGGACTGAACCCCCAATAACTCATACAATTTGCGTAATGTGCGTGACATAAACAAAGTGCCTTGATCCGTCAGAATCTCTTTCGGGATTCCGACGCGGGAGATTATCTGAAACAATGCCTGCGCAACACTCTTGGCAGAGATATTGCATAACAGCACTGCTTCGGGATACCGGGTTGCATAATCCACGAGAACTAATACAAATCGGCATCCCTGAGTGCTCCTGTCAAATGGTCCGATGAGGTCCATGCCCACTCTATCAAAAGGGACCTCAATTAATGGTAGAGGGCGCAACTGCGCTTTTGGGATAGCTGACAATCTGGACAAGACGCACACCACCTACGTACGTCTGCCCAAATGCCCGGCCAATAGAAATGGGCCATTATCCGGTCTAGTGTTTTTTCATACCCTAAATGACCAGCCATAGGGTTGTAATGAGCCACCTAGAAAATCATTTAATCTCATGGCTTTTAGGTACCAACAACTGGGTCGTCTCCTCACCTGTTTGAGTGTCACGACTCACTCTGTACAATCTGTCCTTAATAATTACAAAATATGGGTGAGAGCGTGCAGCATCAGGGTGCATCAGCTGACCATCAACATATATCACCTGGTCAAAGGCGAAGCGTAGGGTGTCATCACGAGACTGCGCGAGTGGGAAATCCTCCACGGGGTGGAACACTGGCACCTGGGGAGTCTCCACAGCAGAGGTGGGCGGGCCGACGACACAAACCACCTGCCCCACCTCCATGAGCGGACAATCGCGGCGCAGGTGGCCCGGCTGTCCACACCGCCAACACCCCGATCCAGGTGTCTGAGGAGCTCCCTGTGGGCCGGACTGCACCGCCACTGAGCCTGAGTGGGGAGAAGGAGAAGAAAAAACAAGGGGATTAACACGAGGGAAGGAGGGGTTTTGGGGACGGGAAATGGGAACGGGAATAGAATGAGGGGGGAATTTTCTCTGGGGCGCCAGCTCCGGCTTCTGCTGCTGGGTGAAAGGGTGTTGTGTCAGGTGGTCCTCCGCCAGGGTGACGGCGACGTCCAGGTTGGTGGGCCGATGGCACTGGACCCAGCTGGCTGTATCCGCCGGCAACCCCGCGTTAAACCACTCCAGGACCACCTGCTCCACGACTCCAGCTGCTGATCTAATTTCTCCACACGAAAATGAAAAAGAAAATTGGATTATTGAATTTTCATTTTGACTGGAATGATGCAAACATATATCGGAAACGAAATTGCAAATGTGATATTGCAATTTCATTTTCTAATTTTCTATTTCAATTGAATTATGACTGCTTTTGACTTCCATAAATGTGAAATGCCAAAGCCCATTTGAGATAACGCTCAGGCACTTTGGGGCTTACAAGCTTGATGATATAACTTTGATAAAAATGAAAGAAGACCCTAAAAATAAACCTCAAGAAAACATGAGAAACAGGACAAGAGGGGATAAATGTTTTGTTTTATTTGATGTTCCTGTTTGATTTTACATACTGTAGATGTTGTTGCTCCTTCTTTTGTACTACTGTTATTTATTATTTTTTAATAAATGATTATTTTTGAATGGCACAATTGACCGAATGCATTTTTATGGGGGCTGATGGGGCGTGTGTGTGGGGAGGGAGGGCCTCAATGGTCTTCTTTGCCTGGGGCCCCCCCAGAGTCTAGAAACGCCACTGTGTACCAATGCATGTTGGACTTCCCCTGGGAGCCAGAAGTAAGGTTAAACTAACCAGAGAAATTCTATGTGTAGTGATGAAGAACAATGTGTGACCTTTCAGCTACTGATGAAGCCATTCTGTCCATCAGCTCAAGGCCTTCTAACATTACGTGGATCGGTGGCTATGTGTACCAACAAGCATGTTGGACTTCCCCTGGGAGGCCAGAAGTAAGATTAAACTAACCAGGGAAATTCTATGTGTAGAGATGAAGAACAATGTGTGACCTTTCAGCTACCGGATCAGCCATTTTGTCCATCAGCTCAAGGCCCTTCTAACATTACGTGGATCAGTGGCTATGTGTACTAACAAGCATGTTGGACTTCCCATGGGAGCCAGAAGTAAGATTAACCTAACCAAGGAAATTCTCTGTGTAGTGATGAAGAACTATGTGTGACCTTTCAGCTACGGATGAAGCCAGACATTGCCTATTTGAAGAAGCCATTCGTCCATTCAGGTCAATGCCAGTTTAATATTAGGTGAATCGTTGCACAAACAAGTTGGACTTCTCCCTAGAGGTCAAGGAGGAATGCTATGCATAATATTTAGGCTTCATAGCTTTCGTATGCCTGGGGCCATTCTAACTACTGAAGTAGTATTTTTGTAGTATATGTGTATCAACGACCTGATGGTAATTCCTTTAAGCTAGATTAACAAATTCAAGGTGAATGGAAACTTCTAGGCTACCCTTATATCGGTGTGAATGAGTCCTCGCTTGTTGTCGGGAATTACAAACTTTAATTTTTATAATATGCCAGACACAAACAGCCATGTTCCGTTTGTTTTCTTGGCCAGCTGTTTCCCCAGTATAGTTCGAGCTGAGTTTGCAACTCTTTAGGCCATGTTTCTGCAAACCACTGATTATTATAAAACCCCCCAAAACCAATGGAAGGCGCTGCATCAGTGAAAAATTTTAGAGTAGCTGATGTTGCGACGTAGTCCTTATAAAAAATAAAAAAAACGAGATGCCGTTCCAATTGTCACATAGCAACGACCAGAACCGCAGGTCGGATCTGCACCCTGAATCTAAAGTAATATGATCGTGTAGCTTACTCGCGGTTTTTTTTTTTCCCCTGTGTAGCAATTGCTAGAGAATCACTGGTACGCAACCCTGTCAGTCTGTGGTAGGACAGGAGGGCGCCATGTCCTCTTCGGGGCGCGACACCTTCTAAGGCTCCTGACCATGATTCCAGGTCGCCCAGGGCTGCTATGCGCACAGCCATTCTCTCCGAGGCCCTCCCCCCACCCGGAGGCAGCCGCCAATTGGGCGCCGGCCATGCTCGGATCTGGAAGGACCGGGGCGTGAACCCCGATCCTTGGAGTACAACTGCACCGACTGAAGGTCGGCGCTCTTACCGTTGTACCATCAGAGTGGCCTACTCATGGTTTTTGATAAATCGAGCAGCCTTGATATAAAAGAACATCCCTGAAGAATAATTTGCATGGTGAAATTGAAATGACCGAATAGGGAGAGCAGCTACTTTTTTTGTAATAGAATCTGCTTCCGCGGCAGATTTGATAGTTTCGCAAACACGAGCCAATTTATCCGATGGCAGAGAGGCCTGAATGAGATTACTATCTAAAATTATGCCCAGAAACTCGATAACTTTTAAAGGGCCCTGTGTTTTCTCCTCGGATAGAGGAACGCATAATTTATTAAACGTATTTTTTAACGCTGTAATACAACGAGCCACCTGGGAGTGTGGAAAATCGACCACTAGGAAGTCGTCTAGCAGGTGTAGGACAAAGGGCAATTTGCAGTTGTTTAAAAGAATCCAGCAAAGTGCTTCCGATAATGTATCGAAAATACGGGGACTGCTATGACAACAAAAGCCTGACCGAAAAGTTTGTTTTATTATGCCTCATGACGCCAAACAAATGCCATTGAGATGGATGGAGAGGCATGATTTTAAATGCATCTGTTATGTCGGCTTTACCGAGCCAAGCGCCTTTACCAGCATGTTTGATAAATTGGATTGTGTGGTCTACTGTTGCGTAACACAGAGAAAATGGTTGCGGGGGAATTATACTGTTAATAGCCTGGATGTAGTTTTTATTACGAGGGGCGGACAAGTTGATTATTAGGGGCTTTTTTCCTGAATATTTACGTACTACTATAGGATTAATGCGAAATATGGGAAATGGCGAGCTATCGAACGGGCCAATCATGTAACCGCTTTCGACCTCTCTGGCAAGCAGTTTGTTCACTTTTTCAGGTTTGTTTAGAGCGGATTTTATTTTTTTTTTTGCGAGGAAAGTAAGACCAGCTAAAAAACCCTGAATCAGACCGGTTAACAACCTGGGACGTTGACAGGCGTAGAAGGCTTTAATTCCTCTTTTTTACAAAGCGGGTTCGCCTGGGACACACGGATTTTGGATGACCGTCTCCGCAGTAGCTTGCCCTCTGCACTGCGTTCGCTTCTGAAGCCATCATAGCATGCCGGTTGGTTAATGGATACCTGTCTTTGGGCAGAGGCTTGCAATATCGGAAAAAGATCCGCACACAGAGCAAGACAAGGCGCGATGCCCCGTGAAATGTCTAAATCGACAATGGACCAGTCGAGTCTCTGGTTGAAGCGTTGGATAAACATAGCCGCTTTGGCAGAAAATGATTTGTGATACTCATAGAATAATGCCCCCCCCTTAAGACATTGCTAGGTCGGAAATTATTGCAAGATAAGTGTCCAGTTCCTGTCTACGCTGCGGGTAGACTTCACATATTGTGACCCGGTACACCCCGAAAGCGATGTTAAATTCAGCCATGGTAAGGCTTTTAGAAAGTCTGGGGTCACTATCTTTAAGCATGACTGATATGTCCCTGCAGTCTACGACGCGTTTATTGCTAGGCTCTGAGCATAATAAAATTTTAATTAAATTATTGTCATTACCTGCCAGAATCTGAGCTCACAGATGCAGAGATATGGCTGCTGCTAGAGGGAAGAAGGCACTCCGACTGGAGCAGCGGGAATGGCTGTTCTCAGCATTCTTCGGGGCGCTATGACGAGGGTAGAGGGCGCATGAGTGATGTCAGCGGTGGCTGCCGAGGAAGCTCTGATTCCTGGCTCGTTGGGAAAGAAGCCGGGTGCGGAGAGGAGACCTGTTGCTGGAGAGGAACTTCCAGGGTTTGGATCCGGGCGTCCATATCGGAGAGAGACGTTTGGATGTTGTTTAAGGTGGCCAGGACTGGGTCTTCAATCTGCTGCGGGATTGCTCCCTGTGATTGTGTCCTCACTCTCTAAGTAGGGGCGGAGGCTGCAGCCGAGGACGTGGCAGGGGGAGCGCAATGCTTCCGTTTAGATGAGGCTTTTCTGGGCTGGAGGTGTGGAAGCGGGGATTCCCGTGGCAGGGGCAGTCGCAATGTCAGGAACATTGATAATTAAAAGTGAAGAAGCTCTTCATGGCTGGCCCCTAATGGAGCTTGAATGTTATGGCTGAAGAGGGCTTCGAGGATCTTGGTTATTGGCTAATGAGCGATGCACAGACTCGAGGGGCTTCTGGCTGCCAGACGAGAGCTTCTACAGACTGACGTGGTGTTTCCCGCCGTGGTTGTTCCCTGCTGCGCCGTCGGGTTGCAGCTGTGAGTCCGAGGCGCAGTTTTCCAATATCCACAGATCCTCTTCTTGATCCGTGATAGACATAACCATCCTTGACAAGGTAATGAACAGATTCCATTCATCTCAATCGTATCAAAAACATGCAGAATGTGGCTTGGCATTGTCTTGCTGAAATAAGCAGGGACGTCCCTGAAAAAGACGTTGTCTAGATGGCAGCATATGTTGCTCCAAAATGCATATGTACCCTTCAGCGTTAATGCTGCCTTCACAGATGTGCAAGTTACCCATGCCGTGGACACTAACACACCCCCATACCATGACAGACGCTGGCTTTTGAACCTTGTATTGGTAACAATCAGGATGGTCCTTTTTCTCTTTGGTCCAGAGAACACGACATCCATTATTTACAAAAAACTGTTTTAAAGGTGGACTCGTCAGAACACAGCACACGTTTCCACTTTGCGTCAGTCCATCGCAGATGAGTTTGAGCCCAGCGAAGTCGGCAGTGTTTATGAATGTTGTTGATATATGGCTTATGCTTTGTGTAGTAGAGTCTTAACTTGCATTTGTATATGCAGCAATGAACTGTGTTTACTGACAACAGTTTTCCAAAGTATTCCCAAGCCTATGTGGTTATATTCCACCATGCAATCTTCTTCTGCTGAATGGCTGAAGCTAAACAGGTTAATTAATTAATGGTCTTGGTTAGTGCTTGGATGGGAGACCTCCTGGGAAGTGGTGTTTGTGGGCCAGTAGGGGGCAATCTTCTGTCGTGGATTTTTCCCTTTCAACCCACAGTGAGAAAGTCTGTCCAAACAGAACCACGACAAAACCATGTAATAGAATAAGAAAAAGAATTTCAGTTTATTTGGAGATAAACTCCGAATGAGAGAGAGTCTTACCAGAATCTCTCTAACTTGAAAACAGAATACAGAGGAGATTTATACACAATCTATCATTGCTTTACTGATTTGCCACAAGGGGCGGTTTCTAAACATACAGAGACAAGGTTATCCATTTCTTGGTGTTTAGTCTTTCTAGTCTTTCAATAACCTCTAACCTTCAAACCAAGTAACGAAAACATCCATCTCACAGACTGCCTGTCTCTGCAGATTGTGAAGGAGAGGCACAGAGGGAGTGAAAACACAGCAGGCCTGCTTAAAGCCTACTCAGTGTTCACAGAGAATACATTGTTTAATTACTTAACTCAATATAATTGATCTATTGTATTAAATGCTTAATGATAATCATGTGATTGTCTCTATGTTAATACGCACACATTGTAAAACAGAAAATTCCTTCACATTTCCCTCCTTTTATCATTTCATGATAACAAACAATTTTCTGTTACAATCTACCTAATGTACTCAATCAATTAGTAAATGATTCATTTTAATAACATCATAAATTATTACATGATTATACAGACCAAATACAATAATCTCGTGTGGATATGTACAATACTCCAATAATCCAGGGGGGATTGAAAAACCGGCAGATTCAGGATTTATATGGGACAAAACTAGCACAGAGCCAGAAAACCCAATCAGTTCCGGAAAAAATAATTCCTCCGACCCCCCTTAGGGCAATCAAGCGTCGCTTCCGGATATCAGCAAAATATCGCACATCATCCATCTTTGATTAATAACAAGAATCAACATAGGAAAAATAAAAATATAAAAAATTAAATCATAGTGAATATAGTAACAGGATAGAATATAATTGAATATAAAAAGAATTTTCACTATAATGTACTACTGATTATTTAACATATAAAATTACTACTATCAAGAGAAAGTCTGAAAGAAAAGAAAGATTAAAAAAAATAAAAGCCCATCATGTAATGGAGACTTTTCACGACTCCTGGAATGTCAACCTTTTAACTCTCTTCACATTACAACACTGTCTGTCTTCCCACCAACCATGTGACAGGGTGGGTCAGGGTTGCCAGGTCCTGCTGAAATTTCCAGCCCAAAATCGGCTCAAAACCCGCCCCAAATGTCCTAAAACTAGCACAAATATAATGATGTTCCATTTAGGTGTTTTAAAGGGATACTTCAGTTTGGCTAGCGGTAACCAAAGCCATAGGCTGTAACCATTCGTTTCCATTAGCATTGCTACAAAATGCAAACAAGCTTACAGTGGACATTTCTCAAGAACCTTGGGAAGTGCGATATCAAACCCAAAATATATTTTAAAAAAAGGAAGTATTCATTTAATAGAGATCATATTTGAACATTCTTTATTTTCCCTCCTTTTTTGTTTGTTTTAACAGCAAAATGTATTGAGTATGCCTATTTTTAAATGTTTTGAATGTTGTTACTTTATTCAAAAAGAAACTATGCTCACAACAACAAAAAGCTTAATTCAGTATGTACTTTAGAATTTATTTTATTACTGTGGACCCCCAGTAGCTGAAACTGCACACTTAGCTTTTCTCATCTTCCACAGTGCTCACTCCTCACCTCAAAATCTCCCTCTGCTCCATCTTCCTATCAACTTTTTCTTCACTTTTTGTTACACAGCTCTATTCATTATTTCCTTCTCTCCATTCACAACCGTAATCTCCGACTAATAATGCAGTTCAATAACGTTACAGTGCGTGATTAAATAATTAAATATTCGCTCTCTCTTATGTCTGACTGTCTCCCAGAGCAGCGCAGTGGGAGCCGGGCCCCGCCCCACCCCCCTCTCCCCGCCTCCAAATTTAAACGTTGAAAGTAGCCCAAAAAACCGCACACCGCGACTATGTAATTTTTACCCGCGACTGCTTTTTCAAACTAGCCCAATTTGGCGGGAAAACCGCAAACCTGGCAACTCTGGGGTGGGTACATAATTCAGGCCTATACTTTATATAGGGCCGTCAGTAAACTCAGGAAGTTGTCGGAGAAGGAATACATTATCTTGTTCAGGATCAGGAACATTTTGCTGTAAGTACTGACCTATAGCAGCTTGAGTGAGGCATGCAATACAGGCGCGAATCAGTGGCATTCCACAACAGCAAAGAAATACGAGCAGGGTGGCAAAGATAACAACAGGCAAAAATATTCTCAGCAGTGTTTTCTTCCAACCTGTCAGGAGGTTAAAGAACCAATCTTTATTTGCATCAACCTCTCTCTCCACTAATGAGTCACGGAGTTTGGTCATATTTCTAAGTCCCTGCTGTATGATCTGGCCATCCTCATCATAATGTGGTATGTACGTGCAACACGCCTCCCCAATCATCACACAAACCCCCCCCCCCCCTGCTCTGCAGTAAGCTGATCTAATACCATGCGATTCTGCATAACCATTAATCGCAGTGAAGTCAACTCAGTTTTTACAGCACCTATGGTCAAAATGGAGTTTATGTACTGGAGAAAAGTGTATCGAGTAACTTCTATCTCTTTAAAAGCCTCTAACACACCTAACCCAGGAAGCAAAGCCTGTATAAACTTCGAACCTGCAGTCCAAAGCCGATGTTCAGTAGCAACAGGATTACTATCCCAAAACCCTCTCTTTACCCTGTGTATGCGACGTGTGGTGTGACTATATGTGGAAAGGTCAGGAATCTCATATGTAGAGTCATACAAAGCAACAATGGCACACACTCCACCCCAGTCAGGGGGGAGAGCAGTGTAGACTGAATTTCCACAAAGCCAGTACCAATCTGATAACAGTCGACTCCCAAGGCGAGAGGATGGTATTATCCCGGAACAGTTTGCAGTTTGTTCCCTATTCCAAGGTAATGAGATTGCGTGTGACCAGTTCTTCCTACATATCTCATCAGCCATGTCAGGGTAGTCTCTGCAGGGACTATAGGAATCACTCAGACAGTCAAAACACTTATCAGGATGCATGGGCGAACAGTCACAGAAAACAGTTTTACACTGAACATTGTCTAATTCACCTAGTGCATTAGAGCCATTACCTATAATACACCTTCCAAACTTCATACTATGTTTAAGTACGACTGGACCGGGCATTCTCCATGACACCTGTGGCCATGCTAGGTAATCTTTCAGGAAAGAACAATCTGTATTGACTACTGGAGTACTCAAAAGTGACAGATTTAATGGCACAGAGAAATCAGCTTTTTCCCACCGTATTCCCACACCTGGGTGAGAACTCAGTCCCACCAAACACGTTGAGAGGTCGTTCTTCAGATTCTGCACCTGAAGAAGAGGGCCTGCTGTGGAATGAGGCATGTGAGAGCAAACATAACAAGACTGGTTAAAGTGCTGTTTTGCAGTCCACTCAGCATAACGCCACCAAGAGTTAGTAGCATAATGATGCTTCACAGTTCCTGGTGTCAGCCAAGCTTCATTCCCGGTGGTGACATACCTTTTAGTCCTATTAGTCATTACAACAGTACCGTTTAGTTCACTGGTGTTAATGGTGTAGAATGTCTCATGAATCAGGATAATGGGCAGAACAGTGATGAGTGTAATGAGGCCTAGTAGAAATAGGCCTACCTCCAGGCTGCAGCCTAATCTTCTCAAAGGGTTGTACCCCTCGGAGTTCCTGCTGTCGTCTGGCATGTTGGGAGCAGATATTACCGTCACGTGCTCCTTGAAGTGGTGGTTCTCTGAGTTTTTAAACTCCGTGAGAACTTAGTCGTCCCTGCGCGTCGGTCGAGGTGGGTCACTCACCCTTATCCCTCCTTTGGCGCTGGTGGAGCTCTTTTGCAGTGGCTGGCGTGGACCCAAGAAGCACGGCCTTCCACTCGCACGGCTGTGGGCGTGGTGAGTAGTACCTGGAAAGGACCCCTCCACCTGGCCTGGTGCCACTTCTTCCTTCTGAAGTCTTTTATCACCACCCAGTCTCCTGGCTGCAGGTCATGTAGAGGCCCGCTGGCTGGGTCTGGGAGAGCTGCTTTCACCTGTTGATGCACAGATCTCAGAACATTGGTTAGCTGAACACAGTAACTCACCATGCGAGTGTCAGCTAGCTCCTTGTCCAGCATCAGCCCTGGGGGGTGACATCCAGTCCTCATGGGCCGCCCTGTGATGACTTCATAGGGCGACAACCCTGTAGCAGCGTGGACCCTCCCCCGCATACCTGTAAGGACAATTGGCAGGGCCTGGACCCAATCCAGACCTGTCTCTGCCATGACTTTAGTTAACCGGTTCTTAATGGTTCCATTTGCCCTCTCTACCGCCCCTCCACTCTGAGGGTGGTAAGCACAATGGAACTTCAACCTGATCCCCAGTTGCTCGGTCACTTTGTCCACCACCTTGTTTAAAAAGTGTGTGCCTCTGTCTGAAGACCGCTTCCTCGGGATCCCCCACCTAGGAATAAGCTCTGTTAGTAGGTCTTTTGCCACTGCTGCAGCATCAGCTTTCCCTGTAGGAAAAACTTCAACCCACTTTGAAAACATGTCAACAAACACCAAACAATAATTCTTACCCCTGCATGGGTTAAGTTCAATGAAGTCCATCATCAGGTACTCGAAAGGCTCCTGTGGAGCCGGGTGGGCCGCATTTGGAACCTTCTGGCCCCGCCCAGCATTATTTACAACACAGATAACACACTTTTCACAAAAGTTTTTTGCATAAGTAGAAAATCCACTTGTGTCCCAGTGTCTGGACATCAAAGATATCATCCCTCCTTTTGACACATGATCCAGTCCATGAGTCAATTTAGCATAATAGGGAAATAAAAAACGAGGTAAACAGGGTTTACCAGTAGGGCCTAGCCAGACCCCATCAGTGTAGGTGCCGTCCCGCTTCCATTTGGCCTTTTCCTGGGGTGTGGCCCCAGCTTGGCAGTCCTGTACAGAGGCCAATGGAGTGTCTGTGGGAACAGCAGCCTGTGTGAGCAGACTGAGAGTTGTGTGAGGGGGGGCAATTGCAGCTGCTTTGGCTGCTAAGTCAGCATGTTCATTACCTTGAGAGATAGCATCAGTCTGGTTTGTGTGATCGGGGCACTTACATATAGCAATGGCAGCAGGCAAAAGAATTGCCTGTAGGAGGCAGCTCACTAAGTGTCCATTCTGTATAGTTTTCCCTGTAGAGGTAAGGAAACCTCTATGCTGCCAAAGAGTTCCAAAGTCGTGCACAACTCCAAAAGCATATTCGCTGTCAGTGAAAATATTTACAGTTTTACCTTCAGCCAAATGGCAAGCGCGTGTAAGAGCGAACAGTTCAGCTGCCTGTGCTGAGAGGTGTCCAGGAAGGCGGGCTGACTCCAGAACCTGGTGATGTGTCACTACTGCATAGCCAACCTGACCGTCACCTGTGAGGGGACATCGACTGGCAGAACCGTCAACAAACATATCAAAGTCTGCATTTGAGAGAGGAGTGGTGGCGAGGTCAGGACGGGGGGAGAGAATTTGATCTAACACATGAACACAATTATGCGGCTCCCCATCCTCAGGTGTAGGTAAAAGAGTAGCGGGATTCAGAACATTGCATCGCTTGACTGTAACATTTGGCAAAGAGAGCAACACATGTTGATAGTGAAGCATTCGGGCTGGTGAGAAATGGGCCGTCTTTTGCTTTAACAGAATTTCTGCTACCGCATGAGGAACAAGGAGAGTGAGAGGACGATAAGCAACAAGTGATGCAGATGCAGTTACCGCCAAAGCCGCTGCTGAAATGGAGTGCAAACAAGGAGGAAGGCCCCTAGAAACAGCATCAAGTCTCTGAGAATAGTACGCTACAGGCCTGTGTTTATCACCGTGCTTTTGCAAAAGAACAGCAGACATGTAGCCGCCCTTCTCATCAACAGTCAAAAGAAAAGGTTTATTCATGGCAGGCAGGCCCAAAGTAGGAGAAACTGTTGTTTCAACTTCTGAAAGGAAATTTCAGCAAGCTCTGTCCATGTGACATTATCATTAGCCGCTAGATCATGGCCATGTGCCAAATCTTGCAAGGGTTGGGAGATTTCAGCGTAATCAGAAATCCATTGCCTACAGTACCCTGTCATGCCTAGAAAAGACATTACCTGCTTTTTTGTAACCGGTTTAGGGAGGTCAAGAATCGCTTGGATTCTGTCAGTTCCCAAACATTTGCCTTCTGCAGAAATAGTGTGTCCTAAGTAGGTAACAGTAGGTAATGCAAATTGCAGTTTCTCCTGTTTAACTTTGTGGCCCTCTGTGGCTAGGAATGTCAACAGTTCAAGTGAATCCTGAATACAGCTGTACTCGTCTGGAGAGCAGACGAGGAGATCATCAACGTATTGAATCAAAGTACTTTGGCCTGAAGAAAACTTGGAACAGTTCCAGTTTTCCTGCAGCGCTGCTGAAAAAACTGCTGGTGATTCAGCATACCCCTGGGGTAATCGAGACCAGGTATACCTTTTTGCCCTGAATGTAAGGGCAAACCAGTACTGGGAATTTACATCAACAGGAATACTAAAGAATGCATTCGCTAGATCGATCACAGAAAAATATTTAGCATTACCCGGGACCTGTGCAAGAATGGTAGTGGGATTAGGCACAACAGGAGCGCGCTGCTGAACGGCGCTGTTCACAGCTCGTAAATCTTGTACGAACCGCCAAGACCCATCAGGCTTTTTTACAGGCAAGATAGGAGTGTTGCATGGAGAGTCAGGACAGGGAACCACAACACCAGCTTCTAACAACGCATTAAATACGGGGACAATGCTGTCTTCGGCTTCTGGGCGTAGAGGATATTGACGTTTGCATGGTCTGTATTCAGATTTAGGGGTTACTTGAAGTGGAGTAACTCCAGCTATGAGCCCCACATCATTTTGGGACTTTGCCCACAATTGAGAGGGAATTGCACTGAATCTCGGGTCTGACAAATGCAAATAGGCTTGAGTGTCACACAACAACTCATGAATGCTGCAGACAGCTGTCAGAGAGTTCGGAAACTGGTGCGCAGTGACACGCAGAGAGGGAGAATATTTTGAAAATTCCCCTGTCTTTTCCCAGTCCGTGGTATCCAAACATAATTTCACCCATGGCCCTGTGTCCTCCCATTTTTTATTTGAGGCTTTGCACAGCGACACATGGGGTGCACTTCCCGCAATGGAATAGAATTGCTGCTGTGCTGAGCTCAATTGTACAGACAATGCACAGAAATCGTGACCAACCAAAAACAATGTCGAATTTAATTTACAATCACCGTACCAATTATTTTCAAATTCCCAATCTCTACCTCGACTAAAATGTGCTGTTACATGTAGTTGTAATTCTGTCAGTCTGTCGCCAGTGCCTGTCCACTCAGTTCTGGCCATTTGTATGGCTTTAGCTGTGACTGAGGATCTGTCCAGATCCCAAGCATAGTAAAACATTTCTAGAGTTTCTGCCGTAGCAGCTCTGTCAATAGTTAAACCGTCATCAGTACACTGCACACTCAGACCCAATTTGCACATTAAGTCTCTGCCAAGCAGGTTTACCGGACATACAGGGGAGAACAAGAAAGCATGTTTCAAAGTAATATTTGAGCCCGTATTGAAATCTTGCACCAGTAATGGAGCTGTAAATTTCTCTGTCGTGGTATTTCCACCAGCATCTTGGCTGAGCATGGTTTTACCACTAAAAAGAGGAGGTTTTGAATCCCATGATTTAGCTGTTATTACACTGACCAGCTCCCGTATCCACAATGAAGTCTAATGCTCGCCCATCAACTTTTAATGACCAGTGGTAACGCATTTGGAGCCGTATGGTAAAGGAACCCAGCAAACTCACCCTTGTCCGCATGCGTTTCCTCGTCCCCCACAAAACTTCATTGTCCAGGCAATCCAGTTTGACCCCCAGGATGTTGGAAAGTAACATTCCCTTGGGGTGCTGGGTCCCAATTATCAGCATTACCGGAATATTTACAACCGCGAGCCCAATGTCCCTTTTTTCCACATTTTCGGCAAACATCATAATCCGCCACGGTAGTGGGTCCCATGGAGTTGGGTCTCTGTCTGTTCCCTTGATTCCATCCTCCACGTCTGCCGCGGCCTCTCCTTTGCTGCTGCTGTCCACCGGCACCGTCTCGGTTCCCCTGGTAGGACTGGAGCTGGGCCAGCTGCAGCTGAGAGGTCATCTTGTCGCTTTTCTTTTTGTCTTTGTGTTGCTTGTCGCGGTCCTGTTCTTCGCAGTGAACAGCATAACGGAGAACGTCCTTAAGTCTCCGAGTCTGCCAGCCAACACAGGAGGTCTTAATAGCGGTTGCAAGGTGTTTATCCAATCCATCCAGGAAACAGTGGGTTAGCTGAGTCTCGTACGGAGTAAGAGTCTCGCTGTTTTCCGGTTTGTCCATTCCACTGTGTGCGTCGTACTTCTCTGAAAGTCTCAAGAAAATCATTAACAGTTTCACCAGGCTTTTGTTTAACCTGTCTGACTGCTTCCCAGTTCAGACGAACAGGGAATTCGGTTTTCATACTGGTTTCCAAAGTATCTATCTGTTTCACATACTCAGAAGTAGCACCATCATTGTATGGATGGTTCGTAGACCAAGTTCCCCTTACCTTACCCCACCGTAACTTCAGTTTCTTAATCAGTACAGTTTGTAATTCACCTGCAGTTGGGTGACAAGTTCTTACCAGATTTCTCAAAGCTTCCATGAACTTGGCACCACCCACCTGGGTTGGATCCGGCAAATCTTCGCAGACAGCCTGTAACTCCGACACCTTCCAGGGCCGATATACCAGGACCGTCGGACCCTGGTCGTCTTGTCCTGCCCTGGGATTGGGGCATTCTAGCATAGGGTACGTGTCTGGCCCCCAGGATGAGTCCCGTCCCGGCACAGATGCCGACGTCTTCGGGCCGTACGCGGTACCTCCCCTGGTGTGCGGCGGGGTAGGTATCTCTACCTCGTGCAGTTCGCCCTTGTGGGAAGTTACCTGTACTGTGGAATCTGGGCCTACAGAAGCTGCAGGTCTCGCTCTGGTCGCCGGCCCACTCGCAGATGGTTGTGCAGCAGCACTGGAATGCACTGCCTGGAAAGCAGGGGCTGAGGGATGTCCGTGAGCTCCTGCCGCTTGCTGTGGGATATAACCTATAAGCTGGAGGACACGCAGGACAGTCCTAGTCCAGGTTAATTTTGTGTATGCTTGCAAGCTGTGCTACATTGGGATACAAAGAGCCGCCGGAATGCACAACAGTAGATAGCACTGAATTACTTTGTTGGGATTTCTCCACAGTATTTTTATTTTCTCCCTTGGTCTGTTTTTCCTGCCTTAATTTTGATTCCTTTTCCCACAAATCTATTACATCCCAGTCGGGTTGCCATTTATTTTTACGTTTACTATTTTTAACCTCATATGACCACAGCCGCATTTTTAGGTTTTCAATCTGATTTAGACTAAAAGAGCCTTTTTCAGGGAAACCTAACTTTTGCCATTTAACACGCTGGTGTGTGGTTGCCGGACCATATTTGTCATGCATTATTTTCATTGGACTCGTAAATTCAGAGTCCTGTTTCTTTGAATTTTTAGAACCCATTTTCGTGCGTTTGTCCCACAACCAAACTATGCCTTTTAATTTTAAGGTTTTAAAAACATTTTTTACATTTTTATTTTTTTAATTAGGCCTATTTTAGTCAGAATCAGTTTCAGATTCTGCACTATCCTCTGGATAATTGTCCTCACTTTCAGGGTGAACGTTTAGCCTAACTTCTATTAATGCCGTTTCCTTCTCTTTTAACCACTCACCTCTAGATATAGCTACAATAGAAAAACCACTTCCAAATCCGTCAACCTCATTAAGTGTCTCGTACAGGTATAAATGACCATAATCATCTCCTCTGCAAAAATGTCTACTGTACTGGTCCATGTATATCATTTGCCTCTACTGACAATACATGATACCACATTAAAATGTTTCAGAGCTCATTACAAGAGAAAGAAAAAGAGAAATATTAGCCCATGGGTAGGAGCAGCATACAGCCTCCACAGTTTGAATCACTCCACAGAGTGACGGACCCGTCGGTCACTAATCAAACTTTTAGAATTTTGAGCGCAATACAGCCTCAAGTTAAGTTTTGCTGTGGTGGCTCACCTGTGATTCTCTTTCTATGGATTGCGTATTGATCACCCCAGACAGACGTCCTACTCTCCTCGGTCCGGTCGCCGCCGTCCTTCCTCTAGGTGACTGGTTACAGTTACCTCTCTGTGAGAAGGTGGGTTGCGGTCTCGGGGTTTGAACTCCCGGCAGTGCACTGTCTAAGCCGTTCCGACTTGAGAGAAATCTGCGTAGGAGAAAATCAAGTTAGCAATCCTGCCGACTACGCCATATTGTCGTGGATTTTTCCCTTTCAACCCACAGTGAGCAAGTCTGTCCAAACAGAACCACAACAAAACCATGTAATAGAATTTCAGTTTATTTGGAGATAAACTCAGAATGAGAGAGAGTCTTACCAGAATCTCTCTAACTTGAAAACAGAATACAGAGGAGATTTATACACAATCTATCATTGCTTTACTGATTTGCCAGAAGGGGTAGTTTCTAAACATACAGAGACAAGGTTATCCATTTCTTGGTGTTTAGTCTTTCTAGTCTTTCAATAACCTCTAACCTTCAAACCAAGTAACGAAAACATCCATCTCACAGACTGCCTGTCTCTGGCACAGAGGGAGTGAAAACACAGCAGGCCTGCTTAAAGCCTACTCAGTGTTCACAGAGAATACATTGTTTAATTACTTAGCTCAATATAATTGATCTATTGTATTAAATGCTTAATGATAATCATGTGATTGTCTCTATGTTAATACACACACATTGTAAAACAGAAAATTCCTTCACACTTCCCTCTGGTGAAATAAACCCCAATACAGCAGTGCAGTGATGGGGATACTTTGCTGTAGGAGGTTCTGTCTTACGGATGAGATGTTAAACATGGTCCTGACTCACTGTGGTCATTAAAGATCCCATGACACTTATTGCAAAGAGTAGGGGTTTCCCTGGTGTCCTGGCTAAACTCTCAACCTGGCTCTTTCAATCTGCTACCTAATCATCCCGCAGTTTAATTGGCTAAAAATTGTTCTCTCCCTCACCACCTCAGCTGATGTTCTGGTGAGAATTCTGGCGCGAAATGGCTGCCGTTGCATCACTCAGGCGAGTTTCCCCCTTATCATTGTAATGCGCTTTGAGTGTGAGAAAGGCGCTATATAAATGCCAGGCATTATCATTAATGATGACACTAAATACATTTAAGCTGTCAGGTTGGGAACCTATAGGTTTACGCATATTTTCCCTTGTTTTATATTGTCCTGCTTATGGAGATATGACCAATGTGTTTTTACAGGTAGCTTAATGCCTTAAAACAAGCCCCCTTTCCTGCGAATCCAGGGACAACATGCGTCTATTCGGGGAAAATATGAATCTCCTTTTCACAATGTAATCTTGATATTTTTATGCATGCTTGTGCTTGCCCCTGTGTGTGTAACAGTGTGTTTACACACCGATGTAGACACATATTATATATTGCACAGTTAAAATAACATTGAAACAACTGCGACATGACTTAAGACCAGGTTTGTGGTGGTTTTCTGCTGGCTCAGCAATACACCAAAAATGATCCTGGCCACACCTCATTTTAAAGGGTTATGAAACCCTCAGTTACATTCTCTCTCTGCCCACACCACAAATTCGAAAAATGCAATTAAATGGGCATGAAGAGCAGCAGTGGAGGGGGAGGGGCGAGAGCAAGGGGCTATCACCTACAGCCACCTGAAGACACGCCTGCTACGGACAAGATGGACAGTGATACGAGTCTGTATGAATTTAATGGCTCTTTTGAAGCTGGGCTTTTCACCACTGGCCTCCCCTCTGGAACCCTGTCAGTTTGACCCGTTGGGAGAAGTCTCTGACTGGTAGTCCTAGTTAATTATATTTTATCCCACTTGTGAACTCTATCTCTTTCTGCTAAAATGTTCTGCAGTATGATCAGCACATATTAAGTCTTTACCTGTACACGAACATTAAATATGTAATGAATAAAATAAATAAATTAATAAATAAAGTACATAATTAATTCCAAGTGAAAATAAATGGCTGTTACCCTCTAAATACGAAGCATCATCCTGTTAGGATCATCCAATTAGCCTTTTTAGCCATCTATACATCTGACAGGCGAACGTAGACGCTTCGAGCTACACAAACAATTTTTCTTTCGCCATGACATTTGTGAAAGACAAACCAGAGGAAAACACACATCGAACAAGAAAGTGGTTTACTGTTTTTGCGTGCTATAGCGTCCCTCGCTGCAACGCTCTGGTTTGTCTTTCACAAATGTCATTGGAAAAGAAAAACTGTTTGCATAGCTCGAAGCGTCTACGTTCGCGTATTTGCATGAGGTATGTTTCGGCCCTAAAGTCTTCACCCCAAGCTAACGGTACTGTTCAAGCAAATCCAAGGTCTGCCTGCACAACGCAGGACGTTGGAACGCAATGGGATATATTCGCAGAAGACGTTGGGTGTCAGACCGGCATTCTCTCTAGCCATAGGACATTAATTGCCTTAATGACTAAAATGTTTTTTTAAAATTCCAATCAGATTTTAGAGTAACACGCAACAAACAATCCTTTCTCAAAGTTAGAAACGGGGGGGAATTGAATTAGAATAGGGGTTCAATTGGCTACTAAATTGGGAGAAAATGGGAAAAATTTAAAAAAATTTTAAAAAATAAAAATAAACTTTTAGTTGCAGACAGTGGTAAGTAGGCTACTTAATTTTACACTTCATTTTACAGTAGCCTACTCTTGGTCTAAAACCTGACTGAAGCATGTGTAGAAAGTAGGCTATTCCACACTTTTAAGATCAAATTAGCTTTATTGAAATGTAAAAATCCAACTTTTCATAAAACAAACACAAATATCCAATGCATTTAGGCTATTACATAATGATTACAGTGATAAAACTCCATTGTACATAAAAATATGTATTTACTCTGGCCTTCCATGGTTGTTAAGTGGTTGATATCTGGCTCTGAATGAATTCTCAGCTCTCTGTTGTAATAACCAATTCAGAGACACAATTTTCAGGCCTGGATGGAGTGACATACTGGCCTCTGCTCTTCTAATTGTAGTCGGAAGGCTGAAGTCATTGCATTAGCCCGTTTGACTGCTGAAAGGAGAAGGGTTTGGCTATATATAGCCCAGATAGCTAGCTAGCTAAGGTTAGCAAATCTGCATTCTACGCTGTAGCTACCGGAAATGCTACAATTTGAAAGACGTGGGTCTTTGAGCTTAACGTTAGTATTATTATGTGAACGGATCTTCTTTAGTTCAGTGGCTCAAGCATATGGTATGGTTGTAACTTGCACCACGCACTTTATGCTATTTAGCTATCGTTTGTTTTGCCAAACGGTGTTTGCATTTCCGAGTCTGCACCAGTTTTAATTTTAGCAGTGTTTTAAACTGACTTTTTTGTTTTAGTCATGTGAGAAAAGTGCAAGTGAGTTTTAATCACATTTTTGTGATTTTATCTTTCATAGTTTTAGTTTATTTTAGTTGACAAAAAACTATCTGCACATATCATCTCCTTTTAGTCATCAATAGCTATGGACATATGGTCTAGTTTCAGTCCACAAAAATTCTGTGGACAATTTAGTCTAGTTTTAGAAAACAATAAATCTGAACATTTTAGTCTAAAAAAACTAAACATTTTTGTTGACAAAAACTCAAGTCTAATTTTCATCAGGTGTAAAAGCAGGCTGTTCAAATTGGACACAAAATGGTAGAAGGTTGTAGGCAGGTTGTATGATCAGGTACCCTATTTTTCAGTGAAGGGGGATACCACTCATTTTAATAATTCAAACGTGTTACTTATATCACCACAGACAGCTGAAGTAAATATTTCTGAGTGTTTGCTACTTTATGTATACAGCAAATAGTTAGCCTTGCCCCCTGTGTCCACCAAATGGTAAATATTAAATTACATATTATATTTTATGTTCTCCTATCATTTTTGTCCATGCATTTAAACCCAAATTAACTTTATTTCTTACACTGCTTACACATTGAACTAGGTAATTAAGGTAATTTGGATGTAAATGTTCAAAGGTTTAGCTCCCATTGAGAAAGTTCACACCATTACAGACTAAGGGATAGGGATAACTATTTTCTCTGTCTTGAGGAATAATGTAATACATATGCAGAAATATTTATTAAACTGTCCAACACTATATTTTTGATTTTATAGATTTCATGATATCCCCCTTTAAGTTGTAGGCTAATGCTGAGTGGCTAGCTGATGCAGCACCTGTTTTATTATTAATAAGTTGAGACATGTAACATTATTTCTTTGGCATATTTGTATTGATTTATTGAATCCACCAAAAATGCCACACATCAGAATAAAATAAATAAATAAATAAATAAAACCTGAAACATAAATCAATGAATCAATCAATGGCCTTGCAATGCCAATCACACCCAGTGCTCACACAAGTAAATTCCCCCATCACCAGTTCCATTCATTACCATTACTTCAGTGATTCATTTTAAGGAAATCACTCCTTTCCAGGGTGAGCCTTGCCCTGTTTCGGTGGCCACAGGTAAGGCCACCTTTGGCACTAAAACCCGGCCTCCAAAGGCCTGGGATGCAGGCATTGCTAACAGGTCCAGGGCAAGAGGTTTTAGATGAGGATAAATAGTTGAACTCTGCTTATATCCTACAGGAGTTGTCAAAATGCTGTTTCGTTTTTAAAGTAGTAAATTAATTTATAATTTCAGAGAAATATGAAAAGGCTACTATAATTGGGATGTGAACTACTACCACTAGGGGAAGACTGTGGATAGGGTAAGCATAATTGACAAGGAGTAATAATTAATGCAAATCCATAGTTTTCTTATTCCAGGACATGACATTCTGCAGAAATATAGCCCAGCTATAATTACAAACTGAGCTGGAATTCTTAGAGCAAGTTGCAAGTATTCGACGTGGCTTTTTACATGTTTAGATTCCTACGCTTTTCTTATCAACTCATAGGCTACGGCTAAATGTCCCATTGTAGGTCTATAATAGGTCTATAGCCTACATAGCTACAGTATTTGCTGATGTGTCCTGATGGAGATATTGTATTTATGCCAAAACATGAAGTTAATTTATTCACTTATATAATGTAGGCCTACTCACATTCTCAGTTTGTGCAGAAAAATACCTAGATTTTTTATTTAGGTTTTATTTTATTGTATTTATTATTTGGCTTGTTATAAGGCCTAAATGCAGCCTAAATTTCTGCATAACACAGGTTACTTTATAAGTCACATGCACACTGCAGCAATTTGTGCAACAGTATTTTTGGGTAAAAACTCTGTCTGCCTCGGATAGAAACATGTGCCTTGTTCGCCCAAACTTCTTGTGGCAACAAATAGTCGAAATGTTTTGACATTTTAAGTGAAACATTACATGCAGTGAAATTGCGTCTACGTAGACCGTATTTCCCTTGCCAAAGCAATGACTTTTGAGAAATGCATCCACATTAATCAATTTCCATGTTGTCTTTGAATTTGCAACTGATATGAAACTTATGAAATATAATGTGTTATATATGGAACGTGTACGTTGTAGACGCATTTTAGCCAGGCTAAAAAAAAGCTGAAAGATATCTTAGATGCTTAGATCTGATTTAGCGGCTCCTTGGATGATCTAATAGACGTCTAGTGCCCAGTGGGGATTATGATACAAGCTATGGTAAAGGCATAAAAGTATGGTACACTTTTAAATGTTGGCTATGAGTTGGTAAGAAAAGTGAAGGTAGTCCTATCTAAACATATAAAAAGCCACATGGAATACTTGCAATTTGCTGGAAGAATTCCAGCTCATTTTGTAATTATAGCTGGGCTATATTTCTACGGAATGCGACGTCGCACCTGGAATAAGAAAACTATGGGTTTGCGTTCATTATTACTCCTGGTCAGTTGCGCTTACCCTATCCACGGTCGCCCCCTAGCGGTAGTAGTTCTCGTCCCAATTATAGTAGGCCCAATATTTCCCTGAAATTATAAATTGTCATTTTGAAATATATAAATTGTTTCAACTCTGTCACATTCGGTCTTCCATATACAATCACTATCATATCTCGAAATCCATTTAAAATGCATTGAGTGAAACAGCAGGTGGGATACTGTGCAAAAAAAAAGTTCAAATGCAAACTGAAATGTAGGCCTATTGAACATTGTTAGTGATGTCGACTAGACAATAAACAATGGCGTACAAAATACTTCACAAAACAATTAATAAATACGCCTAATACAAGATTTAGAACACTGCCCTAAACTCTGGCCATCGGCTTGGGGAATCAGGGTAAAGCAGACTCACCTCCACATCCCGGAACTTTGCCATGTCATATCAGATAATATCTAACAAAACCAAACGTTGGCTTTATAGATCCTTATTCCTTATTCCGATATGAATCCAATCATTTGCGCTATGCTACAGTACAGTCTAAAGCCGGCGTCACTATATAAACATTAAACATAGCCTACAAATATTGCATGGCCGGCAGATATTCTGACAATGTCACGCCCAGAGTTAGGTCTAATAGAAATATATATTGAAATTACCTTGGCATAAATATAAATATCTGCGTAATGTAACTTTAGGTGCCTCTTCAGATTCGTGGTGTTTATCAGATTCTGGTTTATCACCGCATATTTCTTGTCCCGCTACAACAACAGTACATTCGGGTTTCCGTTCCTTCTCATCATATATGAAGTGAGTATATCCATATATCCATCCTTTTCTTCCTTCCAACTTGTGACATACTAGTGTAGGCTTATGCTAGTATTACCTGTCACCCCCTCACGTTCGTTGCTTTGCTTTTTTGAAGTTCGCGCAAATAACAGGCAGGTAGGCAGAAAGAGGAGTTTAAATTAATACAATCAATGACGAGAATGCATATTCGTCAATTGGCGTCACCTCTTTTGTGGTCTAATAAATATTAGATTTCGTTACTGTTTTTATTTAGAAATATACATTTTCATATATTTTTACTTCAACGATAACATAAACAGATTTGGTCACGTTTTTATTTTGAAATATATGTTTTAATCTTGTTCTTTTCTGTCAACCATGATAAGACCATGATAAGAAGCAGATTTAGTCACAGTTTTTATATTCTTATATCCTTTTTCGTCATATCTTTATTTGTCAATAATATTAGGAAGGGGTTTAGTCACAGTTTTTATTCTCTAAAATCAATTTCCTCATATAACATTTTCTCGTATTCATAAAAAAAATACCATTGACTAAAATGTTTTTATTTTTTTTGGGTTGACAAAATTAACACTGGTCTGCACATAACTTATATATATACACACATACACACACACATATATTATATATATATATATATAAAATACACACACACACATATATACATATATATACACACATACATACAGTATATACGTACATAAAAAAATCTTACATCCACAGTACGTCTGATATTAGCTCCAACATAATTAGCAATCGTAGCTAAGTAGGATTTATGAATTAGTTTGTCAGCTTGCACGAATTAAATTACATTATTATAATACTGTAATGTCTTGACTGAACCGTGAAATAAAGTACTGAGAATGGATGTAGTTTCATGCGTGAATTCAACAACTAGCCCTTGTGTTGGTTGCTAGACAAAAAAAACTGTGAATGAACGCTACAAAACAAACCCCCTTAGCAGGAGCTCCTTTCCAGCCTGTGACAACATAGAAGCTAACTAGCGAACTTCTGCGAGAATCCATTTATCACCAAACTAAAAATACTCTAGATAATAGCGCTCCATACTGTTGATGATTATGATTGTGATGATGATAATAACAATAATAATAATAATAAATTGTATTATATATTTTTAAAAACACTTATATGTCCAGGCACGGGTCCATGCCACAGAGTTATTGCTATGCCTGAGGACAGACTTCTTCACCTCCGGGATCACTGTAGTGCAGCACCTCCAAAACCTGAGCAACCGTGAAATAAGCGCTCTTCTTTCCACCGTGGCTTGCCACGTTCGCGTATAAATGTATAAAATAATCGTAATCGTTGAAGCAGCAAAGACATATGACCAGCGCAATTACACCATACAGCAAATCACGTATGTGTAAAGAGAAAAGCTAGCCTATGACGTACATACAGCTAACAAAAGCGCTACACATGGCTAAATATCATCTGGATAGGCTAAAAACGTACTTGTACAGCAATCCAGTCCATCCCTTCCAGGATAAGCTCAGTAAAAATGGCCACAGACTCGATCTTATCCTGCCGACAGTGTCATGTGGCCGATTGCGCACAGCACGAATGCCCTATGGGCTGTCGTTACGCATGGATACAGCGCCGTTCCCATTCGCTAGAATATGACATATTTTACTTTGTTTTAAAGGGCAGGAAACCCCGTAGAAGATAATCTATGTGGTTTACGTTAGATCATCCCTGAAGCAGTCTAGTAATGTTTTTATGCAACGGTAGTTACATAGTACAAACGCAAATGCGATGGGTACGCACCGTGGAAATGGAGATTTTGCTAGAGAATGGATAAATGGATTACGAAAAAACGTTAACGATTCTTCAGAAAACAGTTATGACTGCATAACCAGGTATCAAATTTGGTTGATTAAACATGTTTATCAGGAGATTTTGTAGAAAATAAAATATATATAATATATAACCGGAAGTACATTGGTTGTATGCATAGTGAAGTAAGCATGGGGAAAAAACACATAATGTTCATTTATACAACTTTTCAGTAACATACAATTATTCCTAAATCGGATCTTGATTTTTTAGCATGTAGAAACTGTACCAAGAGTTTTTTATTGCCTGTGACTGCGGCGAGGTGAAGGCTGTAAACAGTGGGTTGGGCTATTAGCACCCTGCTGCTTTATGGTCCTACAGTGTGACCTGAGAGCTGATAAGCATATAAACGAATGTGTTCGCAGGCTGTGACTGTTTTTAACAATTTTGCCTCGAAAGTTCCATGTTTTATTAACGTTTTAATTTAGAATTTCCGAGAAATATGAACACTATAAAAAATTGGGACGGATACGTCCCACCACTAGGGGGCCAAATATGGAGCTCAATAACTGACAAAAGTATTTGAATTTGAATTTAGTATATTTGAATAATATACGTGTGACATTTCATAAACTTGAATTTTTTTGTGGTGTATTTCATAAATTTGCATTTAAACGTAGATTGAAATTCAGATTTTCAAAATTCAGATCCATAAATACAAATCTCTCTGATTCAAATTTCTGAAATTCGGATTTGAAAAATTCTGATTAATAAATACAAATCTCTCTGATTCAAATTTCTGAAATTCAGGTTTTAAAAATTCAGATCCATAAATACAAATCTCTCGGATTCAAATTTCTGAAATTCAGGTTTTAAAAATTCAGATCCATAAATACAAATCTCTCGGATTCAAATTTCTGAAATTCAGGTTTTAAAAATTCAGATCCAAAAATTCTGATTTTATGTTAACTAGGCCAAAGGTGAAGCATCCGGGCTTCCCAGGAAAAGTAGAAGCTTTCAGAACTGTCGAACTCGCATTTAGCCAATCACAGAGCTGCTAGACTTCAGCTAGCGGCGGCAAGGTCAGCAACGCTGTTATTCACGCCGTGGTGCAGATGACGAGCCGTAATGTTAATGAGGTAAGTATATAGTTATATAGCCTACGTTAGTTATATACAGGGTTGATAAACACTCAAAGCGCTGTATTGCTACTAGTGTGATATATTTTGCGTTAGCTAATAGTGGCCGAATTGCAAAATGTTTTCCGCTGGCAGGTAGCCTACATCCAATCTTGCCGTTCCTTTTCATTTATTTAAAGAAATATATTAAGTTCGCCGTATGTAGCCTATGCAATATGTCACGTTTAGCCAAAACAAAAATGTCAGTAATAGTATGCTTACCTGCGAAACTATAATGTTTTAGCCTATTTTTTCCATGAATAAACGTGGCTTTTGTTCATCCTAAAGAATTGGTATTGTTAAGGATTAAAACGCTTTATAATAAATTAAAAGGAACGGTAAGATGGGATGTAGCTACCTGCCTGCGGAAAACATTTTACAGTTCGACCACTGTACCTAACCATTGACAGCAAGCTAACGTAAGCCTGGTGTAGGTAGAGAACATTAGCTAACGCAAAATAGTCACACTAGTAGCAATACAGCGCTTTGAGTGTTTATCAACCCTGTATATAACTAACGTATATAACTATATACTTACCTGGTCCGTGTAACGTTTATCAATTTGATTTCCTGATGCATCTCAAATTGAAAAATTGACAATTGGATTCAATATTTCAATTTTAATTTTTTTATCCCTGAAATAAAAGGAAAATGAACCATTCAAACTCGTTTTTCTAATTTTCTGATTTACCGTTTGTCTTTTTGAAAATTGCATTATTGGCGTGGTTGGGTAAACCGGGGTAGCTTATAATATCAACGATCAATGGACGGACTCAACCATGACCGTAGGGGAGCGATAACAAAGACTTCTTTCTTATTAGTCGCTGGCTTAGCCTTTTACCTTGACGTTCAGGGTGCAGGATAAGTGCCAAAAATAAGACTACTGAGAGGAGCATATCTTACTTGAAGCTGGCAAATGATCTAGCAGCTGATAAGCTGGCAATGGTAAATGAGAAGCCCTCTATTGATTCGCCGAGGCTGGTAGCTCATGAGCCTGGCTTAGCAACCCACTGGATTTGTATTTTGCAACTGACCTGGCTGGTCACTGGCATTCCTAGGCTGGTCACTGGCATTCCTAGGCTGGTCACTCGCATTCCTAGGGTGGTCACTCGCGTACCTAGCATGGCAACCCACTGGATTGACTGTTTATTTATTTTTTTGAATTTCTGAATTAGGCTAATTTATCATCTCTCTTGCATTTGCAGTTTCAGTCTGTAGCTATCCACGAGGCAACAGTCATTCAATTCAAGCGAAGGACTTAGGAAATCAGCTAACCTCATTAACTTTGGCCCACCAGAAGCAATTTTCACCTATTTGCTAGGCTACTTGTCTTATTTAGCCCAAGTGTCATATCTCAAAAACGATTTACTGCAGCACATCCATGTTTTAAACTTCGAATTGAAGAAGAGGCATATCCTACCATCAGAAATTTGCAACAGAATAAATTTGTCAGAATCGTCACATAAGCCTATATGTAGCCTAGGCATAAAAATATGTAGCCTATTGTGTGTAGGCTATAGTCTCTATAGCCTTTGATTAGGCCTACATTAAAAGGTAGGCTATGTTTTTACATCCACAGCAATGCAGGCTATTACAGCTACACGTGCGATAGGTGGTCACTGTGGAAATGTCAACTTCATTGGACATTGGCAAACTATAACCGAAAGTTTGTTTATAGCCTACAACTTTTCAATAATATCAGGTAGCATATTATTGTTCCTATCTGGGAACATGATTTTTGATGTAGCCCAGAAACGGTGGGTTTTATGCATTTTATTGTCTGTGACTGTGCCAAGATGAAGGTTACAGAACTTTTGGGGTTTAACCTGTCATTTATAATTTCAGAGAAATATGAATAGGCCTACTGTAATTGGGATGTTGACGACTACCACTAGGGGGCCACCGTGGATAAGAGATCCACAACTGGCTTGTCAAAGTAAAATATTTAGCCTACCTACATGGCATTTTACCCCATTAAAAATAAAAACCATAGCTCCTAATTGATTAATTACAGTCCACTGGTTTTATTGCCACGTTAAAAATCTGTTTAAAGATTTGAATGATGAAGCAAAACTGATCGAGCATTAAACTTCATATCTAGGTAGCCCGGTGGAATTCCTGCTTAGGCTACCCTGCGATCTCGATCGGAATCCAACATGGGGCAGAACTATTTAACCTCTTAATACCAAACGCCCCCTAGCGGTAACGCGGGCGTTACGGAAATTATTAAATTATACATTTCATTAATTTAATAATATATAATAAACTGCTCACCTCAATATTTTGATTAAATATCCTTAAGATATATCCATTCCTTCTGGGAAAGTGGTTTTTAAGCCCAAAACGTCGGGATAAAACTTAAATAACGTTGGAAACTCTGACCTAATTCTCAAACATGTATTGCAGCTTGATGTCACACCATAAACAATGTGCTGGTAAACTGTTCTGCTTAATTGTATTTCACAAAACTTTGGTTTGAAAAATCATTATACCTTTAGGCTTCAATAAAAAATACTTTAAAACTTTCATACGGCTGTACATTATTTTTTTCCAATTTTAAACCGACTTGTGCTTTTTTGCACTTGATTACGACTCGTTCGGCTGTGTTCACTTTGGCGTTGTGAAACTCAGCCAGTTTCTGGAGTACCAATCCCGTGGCTTAGTATATGTTAGCCAGAGTTGTTTTTAACTTGCTTGCAGAGATTTATGCAAAACCGTCATCAATTGGGTGTATTTCTTTGACTGATAGCTCAATAGGCCTATCTGAAGTGGGAAAAACTGTCTTCCACCCGCCTCCACTCTGAGTATTATTTGCTTTCCATTGGGTTTTAAAACTGTCTGTCAAATATTCCAGGCAATAGCCAAGACTCTTATCTTTCAAACAAGCCCTCATTCAACACAATGCCGTCGTAAAAAAAGGAAATCCTGCCCTGCATATAAGGAAGTGGCGACCGCGCGTAATTATCGAACCAAGATGGCGCAGTGTTTTTACCTTGTAGCGTAGCTCGCTACATTCCGTTTAGCAAAGCACAATTAATTAGGTAAGGCCCACAGTTACATTTTTTTACTTTAGAGTATTTTTGAGACAGTTTTTGTGTAGTTATGTCGAGATTTTTGAGGCGTTTATCCGTGCACCAAGTGCTAGACGAACTGGATAAGCCAGAAGATGTTTTTGCCGAGGGAGACTCATCCTGTCTCAGTGATGCTGAATCCACTGATGACCGAGATGATGTTGCTGACATGTAAGTTGTTTTATCATACTAACAGTGTTATGCTATAAATGCATTGAATTTCGCCATGGCAGGTAACGTCGTTAGGGCTGGTGGTATTACCGATTTTTCGATATACCAGTGTGAATTCACGCAATGCCATGCGGGTTCGTAATTACATTGTCAACTGTATTTTATTGTTTTTCATACAATTAATATGTCTGTGTTGACAAACTCGCACGTGTTACGTGGCGTTGCCAACAACACAGATGTTTGTGGAAACGGTAAGTTTGGTGTAAGCATCGAAGGAAATGTGCAATTTAGCTGCAATGCGTGAATCCCTGTGTTTCTTCTGTGAAGCTAACTAACCTTATATACTTATGCATAAAATCGGTCCCTCTCAGCTAAATTAATATAGATAGTATTACCTTTACAGTGGCAAGCTAGCAAGCAAAATTACAGGTAACAAGCAGCTAGCTATCTATTTGTGTCTGAGATGAGCTACTAAATCGATTTTTTTGAGTGTGAAATGGCTTCTGGAAGTGTTTAGTAAAGTCATTGTTCCACATGAGTAAATTGTTCTGTATGCAGTACAGAAGGCTGTGCAGGTAAACAAAATGGCAATTTATGCATGGTATGAGGGAGAGAACATGATAACATGAGGGAGTACTTGTTTATTATTATTATTGTTGATTGTTGTTGTATAAGGGGGACTAATGGGTATATCAACATGGTGGACAATTCCATGGACAGGGTTAGTGGGGTTTGTAATGATGCAGATTGCTCTCCTGAGGGAATGTGTAGTCTAAATGGCTTCTGTATGAATGGTTAAATAATCTCTCCTCACCCTCCACCCCCATGTTTTGATCCTTTGCCTTTTTTTGTTTTTAGTTTTTTAGCTTTTTGGACCCTGCCATTTTGTACTTTCTTTGTGTAAATACGGTAACTTCAGCAATTAGAGGGCAAGGATCTTTTTATTTGTTACAGCAGGGGTGTTTTTATTTTTTATCTAGGAAACTGGTGGACTTTTGATTTTTTATTCACTGCACTTTTAGTAGTACACCTTAGTGCACTTGTATATAGTTGATATATGTTTGTCATGTATAAAGTTTTGCCTCCTAAAACCCAACCCCAACGTCCCTGTCATAGGAGGTGGCAACAGAATAAAGGACAGGACTGGCAAGCAGTAATGTGTAGGGAGGTTTCATACTATTCCCATTATTCATTTGAAAACCTGTTTGCACATTCCTGGACTCATTTCTGGCTAATGGGGCTCTGGTGAAATACACAAGATTCACTGTGCTGCTACATGGGTTTTGACAGCTTTTTGTAACCTTGGGTAGTTAGTTGTGTAATATGAAGAGCACCAAGAACACGTCTAAAAATGAACTTTTATTGCCAATATTGACAAATTATCTAATTTTATTGTAAAAACCTAAAAAATAAATCATATTGAGACCTTTCTGGAACATTGCCATTTTTGGCACATTTGGCACCATTTGGATAACGAAAAAGGTTCACCTGAAAAAAACCCTGTAAAATTTGAATGGTTTGAGATATTGACACCAGATTGTTACCAGAGGTAGGCAGCATATTGATGAATCAGATAGAGGAGTCATTTCCTCCATAGCATTTGTAGCTCTCCAGGTAAAAATTCTTAAACTTGAATGTAGGTACCCGTTTTTTAGTTTTTTTTATATTTTCTGTACATAAATTGTTGTAGTTAAGTATCAAAAACTGGATTTCTATGAGTTCTCACTGCTTAGTCGTAATACTGCAGGTGTCTGCTTTAATAAAAGCCATGAACCATATTTTTACCATTTATAGTTTTTGAGATAACCACCTTTGTTTGTCACTAGTGAAAACAGGCAAAAATTGGCCTATTTTGCCCTCGGTAGGAAGAGGTTAACTTTTGGACAGGAACAATCCTATTATTCAATGCTGAGAATGTAGGCAGTAGCCTTTTAGACATTGTGTCATTGGATGAGCTTTCAGATTTATGTTTGATTTATCCAATTCTTCTACTGCTGTAGCCTATAAATTTGGACTAAACACTGATGCTGTTAGTGTTGCTGTTGACTGACATCAGCACAATTACTCGCATATCCTATGGTTTATTTACTGTGATTACATTTGCCATTTTTAGACAAATGTTTTGTGAGTTGGTTGGTGTTTGTTTTTTATTGTGTTTGTACGTGAGTGACCAGCCTAGGAATGCCAGTGACCAGCCAAGTCAGTTGCAAATCCAGTGGGTTGCTAAGCCAGGCACATGAGTTAGGCTACCTCGGCGAATCAATAGATGGCTTCTTACCAGTGCCGGCTTATCAGTCCCTAGATCATTTGCCAGCTCGGAGTAAGATATGTGGGGTGCTTCCCAATACTCGAAAAATGCATCCTCCTTGACTCCACTAGCCTACCACCTCCTCTCCTCCATGCGCTGGATACCAATCTTTGTGTTTTAATCTAATGTTGCTGATTGCATATTAATGGTTACATATTCATTAATACCTCAACTCAAACCGCAAAATCAGATATATTGTAGGCCTATACTGTACAGGCAACTATTTGTACTTGAAATGTTCCGGCAGTTTTGCATACGTCCGGGTAGTTGAAGAGTGGTAGTGGGGGAGTGGAGGAAAGGACGAGAGGAGTAAAGAAAGTATAATAAAAAAAATATTGATACGCAGCCATGCTCCACCGACCTCTCAGTCGGGCCTATTCTTATTTTAGGCACTTATCCTGCACCATAAACGTCAAGGTAAAAGGCTAAGCCAGTGACTAATAAGAAAGAAGTCTTTGTTATCGCTCCCCTACGGTCATGGTTGAGTCCGTCCATTGATCGTTGATATTAGAGACTACCCCGGTTTACCCACCCACGCCAATAATGCAATTTTCAACCTTCAAAAGACAAACGGTAAATCAGAAAATTAGAAAAACAAGTTTGAATGGTTAATTTCCCTATTATTTCAAGGATGAAAAAATTTAAATTTAAATATTGAATCCAATTTTCAATTTGAGATATATGCATCAGGCAATCAAATTGAAAAATGTTACACGGACCAGGTAAGTATATAGTTATATACGTTAGTTAGCTATATACAGGGTTGATAAACACTCAAAACGCTGTATTCTACTAGTGTGACTATTTTGCGTTAGCTAATGTTCTCTACCTATGCCAGCCTTAGGCTACGTTAGCTTGCTGTCAATGGTTAGCGACAGTGGTCGAATTGTAAAATGTTTTCCGCAGGCAGGTAGCTACATCCGATCTTACCGTTCCTTTTAATTTATTATAAAGCGCTTTAATCCATAACAACACTAATTCTTTAGGACGAACAAAAGCCACGTTTATTCATGGAAAAAAATAGGCTAAAAAATTATAGTTTTGCAGGTAAGCATACTATTACTGACATTTTTGTTTTGGCTAAACGTGACATATTGCATAGGCTACATACTGCAAAATTTATATATTTTTTGAAATAAATGAAAAGGAACGGCAAGATTGGATGTAGGCTACCTGCCTGCGGAAAACATTTTACAATTCGACCACTATTAGCTAACGCAAAATATATCACACTAGTAGCAATACAGCGCTTTGAGTGTTTATCAACCCTGTATATAACTAATGTAGGCTATATAAGTATATACTTACCTCGTTAACATTACGGCTCGTCATCTGCACCACGGCGTGAATAACAGCGTTGCTGCACTTGCCGCCGCTAGCTGAAGTCTAGCAGCTCTGTGATTGGCTAAATGCAAGTTCGACAGTTCCGAAAGCTTCTACTTTTCATGGGAAGCCCGGATGCTTCACCTTTGGCCTAGTTAACATAAAATCAGAATTTTTGGATCTGAATTTTTAAAACCTCAATTTCAGAAATTTGAATCCGAGAGATCCGTATTTATGGATCTGAATTTTTAAAACCTCAATTTCAGAAATTTGAATCCGAGAGATTTGTATTTATGGATCTGAATTTTTTAAACCTGAATTTCAGAAATTTGAATCAGAGAGATTTGTATTTATGGATCTGAATTTTGAAAATCTGAATTTCAATCTACGTTTAAATGCAAATTTATGAAACACACCTCAAAACAATTCAAGTTTATGAAATGTCACACGTATATAATTCAAATATACTAAATTCTAATTCAAATACTTTTGTCAGTTATTGAGCTCCATAGCCAAAAGAGTTAATACAAAAATGCGATATTAACCAGACGACATTTTGTAAGAACTGTATCATCTGTACCTGAGAAATGGGATATTTGTTTCTGTACTGCGTAAATGTTAACCTGCGGCAAACCTTGTGTTGGTAGCGAGTAGACAAACCTTAGGCTATCAGACCATGTTGGTGACTTTCACCTCTTTTTAAGTACTGTACAAGTGAAATATTGAACAGTTAAAACTGTTCAATTTCTTAGCATTGGCAAGAAAACTATGTTCCTTAATGTGAAAATGTGTTAGGAGAACCGAAAAACAGAAAAGGGGTCAGAGTCCAGCAAACAATGCAATACAGGATAGGCAGAATCATAGTCAAGTCCAGGCAGGGGTCAGAGTCCACCAAACAGAGCAATGCAGAGAAGGCGGGGCAAAGTCCCAGAACAGGCAGGGGTTGGAACCAGGAGATCAATCCGTGGGGCTGGAGAACAGGAGGGCAAACGGCTGGAGCGGGGCTTGGACAGAGATGGGTAGGCGGGCAGGAGGACTGGTGCAGGACTAGACGAGGACAAGCAAGGCAGGCAGGAGAACAGGAGCAGGATGGGACGACACAGGACTGGAAACAGGAACTTGGAACAGGCAAGGAGCAGGCAGGAAAAAATGCTGGAAAGTAGTGAGACAAGCACAAATGCAGGGCACAAGACGATCTGGCACAGAACAGAGAAACAGGGGAGCTTATATGCCAGACTGATGAAGAGACAACGAGGAACAGGTGAGACGATACCACACGAGGAAACACATATCAGGTGCGGGAGGCAGAGACACGAAATGGGGAAAAGGGAAAACATGAAACGGAATACAAACACGGAAAACACATAGAGACGGCATAGATCCTTTCTTTCTTAAACTTACTGCCCCTTTGATTGCTGGATATATTGCACATATTTTTTATTTATCTTTAGCTTCTGGTACACTGCCAAAAGTCTGGAAAACAGCTCATGTTTTATCTCTCTATAAAGGTGGGGACAAAGGTGATTGTAACAACTATCGCCCTATCTCCAAATTGCCCTGTCTGGCTAAAATCCTGGAATCACTTATATACAATCAACTTAAGAAATTTCTCTCTAGGAACCTAGTGATGAGTTCTTATCAATCGGGTTTTAGGGCAATGCATAGCACTATCACTGCTACTTCACTGATCATTAATGACATTGTGTCTGCCCAAGATAGGGGGCAACATTGTGCTGCTCTATTTGTCGATCTTTCTAAGGCCTTCGATACTGTTGACCACTCGCTATTATTAGATAGATTATCGCTTGTTGGTTTTGATTCTGCCGCCTGCAAATGGTTTCAGGATTATCTCTCTGACAGATATCAGTGTGTAAAGGTTGGTGATGTACAGTCTGAATATTTACAATGTAATTAAAGGTGTCCCTCAAGGGTCAACACTGGGTCCAGTTCTGTTTTAAATTTATATAAACGATATTGTTAATTCTTTAAATAATTGTAATGTTCATCTGTATGCAGATGATACTCTTCTTTATTGTTTTTCTAACTCCATTCAGCAGGCTGCTGAAATTCTGCAGCAAGCTTTTGTCGCTCTACAAGAGGCCCTTATCAGACTGAAACTTGTACTGAATGCCGGTAAAACTAATTATATGCTGTTTTCTAGAGCAAAAAAAAACTAACTATGACAATATCCAGATCTGCACATTAAATGGTACGCCTATTGAAAGAGTCCCTTACTATAAATATCTGGGCATTTATATTGATGATAATTTCAACTTTAAAGCCCATATTGATCTTCTTTTTAAAAAGTTGCAGATAAAACTTGGCTTCTTGTACAGAAACAAAGCTTGCTTTCCTATGTGTGTTAGAAAGAGGGTTGTGGAATCCATTTTCCTCCCTGTCCTGGACTATGATGATGTAATTTATAGACATGCAGCTGCTACCACTCTCAAACCCCTGGACACCATTTACCATTCAGCTCTGGTGATAGTTATGATACACATCATTGCACCTTGTATAGCAAAGTTCCGTGGCCCTCTCTTTATGTGAGATGTGATCTGCACTTTTATATTTTTATCTACAAAGCCATTCTTTTAAAACGTCCAATATACCTCTCAGTACTTCTTGAGTAGTAATTTTACCTGGTCACAGCACTGGTTGGTTCTCCATGTTCCTCAGGCTGCCACAGTTCATGGTCAAATTGCTTTTAAATGTTGTGCGACTCTCGAGCGCTGCGGTGGTGCAGCGGACAAAGGCGCAAGCTTTCTGTCTGCGCGGCTGCGCCCAGAGGATTGGGGGTTCGCCCCCCGGTCCCGCCAGATCCGAGCATGGCCGGTGCCCCGAGTGAGCAGCAATTGGCGCCTGTTCCCCCTGGGTGGAGGGAGGGACTCGTGAAATTTGTCGCGCACACAATGGCCCCGGGCGAGTTTGATTGTGGTCAGGAGCAAGACGAGTCACGCCCTGAAGAGGACGTGGCACCCTCCTTCCCATCACCGGCTGACAGGGTTGTGCAGTGGTGAATTCAAGTGGTTGCTACATGGGGGGGAATTGAATAGCATAGGGTTCAATTGGCTACCAAATTGGGAGAAAAAGGGAAAAATCAGAAATCATAAATAAAATTACACTTCGGTACCTGGCAGGGGATCTCACTGACCTCACGCATGAAAAAGCAAGATCTTGACTACTAGGCCAATGGAATTTAACAGAAATGAGCAGACCAAATAAGACTTTTGTCTTGAGGTACCAGAAATTGTGTACCAAAAATAAATGTTAGGATCAGGTGAGAATCAAATTGCCAACCTGCTACATGATAGCACAACAATACATCCACTAAGCTACAGACACTTTCACAGTTTGTGTAGTAGGTAGACAGCCTCTGAAGCATGTAAATGCAACGAGGCCATTTTGATAGGTGGATTAAGGGGGTTGTCCAATGGGAGAATTATTCTTTGAGGGAATGTAGGCAGGTAGGCAGGAAAAATAGGAATAATTGGAAGAAGAAGTAAAACTGGCAAAATAACCCAAGTTTGGGGCTTTATTGTGTGGATGTGTGAAGTTGTATGTGAATGCTGTGTGGTTACATGAGGTCAGAACGTACAGAAGCTGAGTCTGTGGTCATTGTGTTTACTTCTGTAGGAAACCCTGAAAAGTGCCAAACTGTCAGTGCTGTATAAGTATGGGGCATGCCCCACCAAGCCAAAACTTGGCGGATGGCATACCTGCCATCCCAGTGTGCAGCAGTGTTAGCTGCCGGATCTTGACAGCGTCACAAATACTTGCCCCTCTCTGGGCCTGCACTGTCAATCGCTTCAATCAACATCAAAAGATTCTCCAGATGCAAGGCAGACATTTTTGCAACAACGGTTAACGGATTTGACATACTCTGCATGCACGAGACCCACATTGGCCCTGCACAACATTGACCTGCCATTCCCGGAATGACGTTAGTTGCAGAGATCCGACACAGACAGTATGGATCAGCTGTTTTCAGCAGACCAAACCTTAAGATCGAAGAAATCTGCGCCCACACCACCAAAGGGCACATGGAAACCATCACGGTTGCCCTCCCAAATGTCTCTGTCACATTAGTGTATAAACCACCCTCAAGCCCTTTCCTGCACACCAAACTACCAGAAAGATGTAAGAGGAAATTCCACATCAGCATTGGCGACTTCAACGCCCACAGTACACTGTGGGGCTATGAGTGTAGGGACAACAGACTATGTTTCCATTCATTCCACAGGTAACACAAGCCACATGTTCAAAATGGACCCCAGCGTGACTTCCGTAGCCAATTCTGTAGCTCGGAAATACGAGTAAGGGTCATAAAACCATAAAGCAGAGAAGACTGAAGAATTCCAGTCTCTCTCACCCTATTCACTTCACTTTTTCTTCTTCCTCGATCGTGCTGCACAAGAGCACTCCATTTTCTCTTCCCCCTTTTACTAGCTACACGGCTACAAAGGTGGGCCGCGGAAAGAGACTCAAGGAACGGGTTAGCTTGCCTACGGCATCTAACCATAGATCTGAATTAACGCAACTCCGACAGGTGTGTTCCAGCCACGGACGATAACCAGACGACGTCGGACAAAGACGCAAACCAGGAGAAAGACAAAAGAGACACCCTGACCATCCCTCACAGACAAGCGAGCTGTAATCGACTCACCGCGGACTTCAGTAAGACTGATCAAACATCCCAGGCATAGCTTAGGATTTTAGTCTGAACTGTTTATTGGTAATTTGATTGCATCTCGATTTTGTGCGATAATAGCTGTATAAACGTGTTGCGCTGGTTAGCAAGCTAGCTGGCTGGCCTACCGTTTAATTGCTAATGTGGTAGTAGTGTTAACTAACCAAAGCAGGCCTCATGGTTTGCTCCTCTTTTCTTTAACATGTACTAACATTCGCGTGATATGGTCTCAATTCAACTTACTGTAGATAAATACGTTATTTTGTGAAAGAAGTGCGTGAACTTATTTATAGTAACGTCAGATTTGAGATCAATCACCACCATCGTGCTGTGACACAGTTAGCTTGCTCCACGTGATTCCTTTGTTCCCTGAATGCACATGTGGCATAGGCCTACGCACCTACACACACCCATACCCATATGTGCATACACACATATAAATGCTACAATACGCACACCACACAATATGTCTATTTAGTAGAATGTAATATTTATGTTTTTTTCCCTGTTTTTCCCTGTTTAATGAGACTGATTTAATTTTAATCTAACTTAAGAATAATAAGGGTAAACCTCATTATTCCATAGTTATTGCCTATATTTCTGGCATCCCATGTAAGAGTTTATAAATATATATACAGAGGCATATTCCTTACATTTATGGCGCCCCGTCGAGGATATTCTCTACATTTATGGTGCCCGGGTGAAGACTGGTAAGACAAACATGTTTTAATTGTCTATCACCATTACTGCTAAATGTAAATGTAAACACCTTGCATGAGTAATACTCCACATGTAGGAATATAGAGGCATGTTCCCTACATGAGAATAACACCCAAGATGGAGATGAAGTTAAAGCCTGGCTTGAGTCTAAACACCTGACTCTAATCCACAAGGCCAAACTACCCAAATCTTTCCACAGCGCCAGATGGAAATTAGGATATAACCCAGACCATGCTTGTGTGAGTAGCGAACTATCATCCAGAACTGTGAAGGAAGTCCTGGACCTTATCCCCCACACCTAACACCAACTAATTGCTATAACTGTCAGATCCGTGCTCCAAGCAACAACCGTCCCATTCTGCAGAAGGTTCAACCTACGGAAAGCTGACTGGCTGTCATTCCAACAGGGGATCGAACATTCAATCTCCAGCATACCACCACATCCTAATAACTACACCAATTTCATAGAATTGGTGAAAAGGTCAGCCAGACGACATATACCAAAAGGATGCCAGACAGAGTACATCCCCGGGTTATCAGAAACATCCAGCGACCGGCTGACAGCCTACTACAAGGAATACAATAAGGGTGCTTTATCCCCTACAACCATGGAACTTGGAGAGACTCTGATAAACGGAGTTGGGGAAGAACAAAGAAAAATCTGGAAGGAGATGATAGAAAACACGAACATGACGAATAACAGCAGGAAGGCATGGGCCACAATCCGTCACCTCGGCAAAGACCAAACCACCCACAACGGCCACAGCAAACTGTCGCATCACAGCTGGCCAACGGTCATAGTCAAAACTGCCACCGACCCACAGGAGAACACTGCCAAACAGTGCTATTAGATCAACCACAACCAGCCAGCCCTCTAACTAAGCCTTTCAACACAGAATAACTCAAAACTGCAATGAGAAAGCTAAAACCTGGAAAAGCAGCAGGGATTGATGACATACGGGCAGAAATGATACAGCATCTGGGACCTAACGCAAAGACCTGGCTCCTAGAAATGCTGAATTCATGTATGGCACAGAAAACACTCCCACCTGCCTGGAGAAAGGCTAAGGTTGTTGCAATCCCCAAGCCTGGCAAAGACCCATCATCCCCAAAGAGCTTCCGGCCCATCTCCCTCCTCTGCATCACCTACAAGCTCTACGAGAGGCTACTACTCCAATGCCTCATGCCACTTATAGACTCCAAGCTGACCAAAGACCAAGCTGGCTTCCGCCCTGGCCGCTCCTGTGCTGGACAGCTACTCAACCTCACCCAACACATCGAAGACGGATTTGAGCGCAAACTAATAACTGGAGCAGCATTAATAGATCTATCCGCTGCCTATGATACTGTTCAGCACCGTACAATGGTCAAGAAATAATTGGACATGACTGGTGACCTTGACCTGTACCAAGTCATCAAAAGCCTCCTTAACAACAGGTACTTCTATGTCCAGTTGGACGACCAGAGGAGCAAATGGAAAGCCCAAAAGAATGGTCTACCACAAGGTAGCATACTGGCCCCCCTCCTTTTCAACATATATACAAACGACCAGCCATTACCCTCAGAATGCCAGCGCTTCATCTACGCAGATGACCTCTGCATCATCACCCAACAAGAATACTTCCAGAAGTCTGAGTTTGTCCTTGAAAGTGCCCTCCAAGAGATGTCAAGCTATTACAAGAACAATCAGCTGAAACCCAACCCATCAAAAACTATGCAGCTTCCATCTGAGAAACCGAGACGCGAAAAAAGAACTGAGCATCTCATGGGATGGCCACAAACTCTCCAACCATCCCTACCCTGTGTATCTTGGTGTTACATCGACAGAACACTCACTTTCAAGAACCATCTTCAGAACACTAAAGCCAAGGTAAACACCTGCAATAACATCCTGCGCAAACTAGTGAATTCTAAGTGGGGCGTAGATCCATCAACAGTCTGTGCAACTGCCATGGCACTGTGTTTCTCCACAGCCGATCATGTCACACCAAACTGGTTAACACAGCTTTAAATGACACCTGCCGCATTATCACGGGATGCATTAAGACAACACCTGTCCCATGCATCTATGCCCTAGCCGGCATTACTCCCCCCCCACATCAGACGATCCATTATCACCCAAGACGAAATTAGGAACGCAGGAGCTTGACACCAGGCACCCTTTGCATGGCCATGCAGCACCTCCACACAGGCTGAGATCTAGAACCAGCTTTGTGCAGATGGTCCTGCCCCTCCAGATGACCAAACAAGAAGCAAGAACCAACATCTGGAAAGATGAATGGAAAAAATATGACACCCGAGCTCTTGGACAGAGGAATTATACCCACTGAATGCCACATGGTCATGACCTTGGTTGGGCAACCTGGAAGTCTCTAAATAGACTGCGCGTGAAGCAGGGGAGGTGCAAAGCACTGATGAAAGCCTGGAACTACACAACAGAAGACATGTGTAGCTGTGGATCAGTGCAGACTATGTCTCACCTGCTGGAATGTGCCGATGCCCCTCGGTGTAGCCCAGAAGACCTGGCAGAACCCACCCCATCAGCTGCGGCCTGTGCTCGATATTGGCATACCGACATTTGAGATTGATATGGACTCGAAAGAAGACCGATCAGGAGAAGGATATTAATGGAATTCATGGAAATAAATACATTCATATTAATGGAAACTACCAAGAGGCCTACAACAATCTTAAAGGAGCTGCAGGAATTTCTGGCAGGAACTGGTCACTCCCTGCATGTGACAACAATCTCCCGTATTGTGCACATATCTGGGCTATGGGGTAGGGTGGTAAGATGGAAACCATTTCTCCACAAAAAAGAACATCCAAGCCCATCTAAAGTTTGCCAAACAATACATTCAATCACCTCAAACCATGTGGGAAAGTGTCTTATTGTCTCATGAGACCAAGATTGAACTTTTTGGCCTTAATTGGCCTAAACGATATGTTTGGTGCAAAGATAACACAGCTCATCACCCAAAGAACACAATACCTACTGTGAAGCATTGTGATGGCAGAACAGAGGTGGGCAACGAGGGCCGTATCTGTTTCTGGTTTTCATGCCAACTTCTGGCCTTAATTATCTAATTAGGCCAAATATTTACGCCATCTGACATTTTAGCTACAATTCTTAATAAGTGCATGAATGACAGCCGAAGACTTCTTGTGTCCCTATTAGGGCTGTCATATGATGGTTCGATATTCGAATACTATTTGAATTGTAAAAAAAAAAATTACGTTTTAATCTGAAAATTTACATCCGAAAAAAAAAATGCAGTGTCTCTTTATCGTAGATAAAATTGTCTGGCTGCATTCGAATAGTCAAAAAATAACTCCTTTCCTTGCAACTTTTCCTTGACCTTGCCAGAAAACGTCATGGGGGTCAAGGAAAAGTTGGAAGGAGAGATTTACAAGGAATCTAGCGTAACTGTGGAATTCGAACCTCCTTCTCTACCTTGCGTCATGGTGCGACATCCAGTCGTATTGACGTGAATGTTCAAAAGGCACATCATTGCCGTCTGCATTTCACTTGAACTGTTCGTTTTCATCTCTGAGAAATTTAGCGTCCTAATAAATTTGGTGTATTGTCTGATTGTGTCATTGTTTGTTTACTTTCTATTATAAGCCAATACTAACCAACAATACTAGCTATTCACATTTAGATTTCTGGCATTTCTCAGATGTTCGCCTTGTCTGAATTCGGTATGTTCCGGAAAACTCCTATGCTTATGAAAACATTGGCGGCATTGCATTGTGGGGCGCGAATACTACCTTACTTTTGAAAAGGATAGTCCAGAGCATCCTTTGTGAAAGGACGGATAAATGGAATTGTGAAGCTCCTTTCCTTCTCAATATGTGATGCGGTATGTCAAAACCAGGCACAATTGGGCAAGAGGTCAATTTTGAGTTATTGGTATATTAGTAAAACATAGACCTTGCACTTTACAACTCCGCTTTCTTTTTTCAAATCGGATATTCCAAAGCGAAGTTATTAAGATTTTAAATTGGACCGTCTGAAACATCGAAACTGAGAAATAGCCCTTTAAAGTTTGAGTTTAAACAAAACAAGTTGGTTAACAATGTTAGCGTACCGAACCCTGTTATCGGGCGGAAACCAGACATTTTTGTGATCAACATACGATACTGATATTATTCTGGCACATACCATTGAACATATTATATTTATTAGGTTCACAAAACGATAAGCTAACTTTTAAGCCAATAACCATGTAGATTTGACCGGTAGTTTTTTTGTTTTAACGTCTTTTAGATAAGAAAGTACTGTCAAAAAAGGGGCGCCCTTTATCGGGCGGCTCTTGTAGTGCATAAACAAGCTCACGATTATTGTTGTTTTAATAATCAATTAATAGTTTATTTCATCAAGAAAGATACCGTTTGAATAACCAATATGTTGGCAAAATATCATCATGCGATTTTACGTTAGCAAGTGAGCTCGAAGTTACGCTAAATTTGGCGTCATTTCCAAGCAAAATCTCGAACAAGGCATCATTTTGTGAAATTATATGCCTCTCTAAAAGTGTTTAAAAAAATACTTTGTCGATGAAATTTCAGTTAGAAACTTTTACAGAACATTTTTAATATTTGTAGCATCATAAATGTCCAAAAATCTCTAAACCCCTAAAATTCACCCTCAAGGCATTTTGCAGCTGTTCCTCCGTTCGTAGCTCTGCCCAATTCCGCCTGGTTTTGACATACCGCGTCACATATAAGAAATTTGAACGGTCCTTAGCATAGCTGCCCGGAAACACTATTTCCGGTTCATGCGATCTAAAGGATCCTCCCTTGCTCAAATTTGACTATTCGAATGCAGCCTCTGTCTTACTTTCAACTTGTGTTGTGTTAAACCAAAAATAAATCTCTAATTTTAGCGTCTCCTCTGTTGAAAACGGAAGATGCTGCATACGGGTCATTGCTATGCTTATACTGGACGGACACGGCACTTTCATTTAATAGCAGATTGAAAATCAAATGTAGGCATATTCGTCGAACTTCAAAGAGCCAATAATTCAACAGCAGCAGCATGGCAGAGAGTTCGGAAACCAGCTCAGCCGTGGAGAGAGTGATTAGCACTCCAAGCAATCTAAAAAGCCCCGTTTGGAAGTACTTCGGTTTTTGGTCAGTGAACGGCAAAATTGTGGAACCTCGAGACAAAGTTGTATGCAAGCTATGTAAGCTACAGATGGCCTATGTCAAACGTTAAAACTATGCTGATCACAGTTCCCTCTCCAAAAGGTCAAAGATGTTAATTTTCTGTTTTTAATAGCACTTTATTGTAAATGATCCCTCAGGATCTAAATTCTTTTTAGTAACATTTCTCGAAATTGTGTGCCTTAATTTTATTCAAACAAAAGCATTATAAAAGTGTGTATGTAGATTTTAAAGCCATCTTGAATGTTAACAGGTTTTGTTTTTTTTCAAACTTGACTGCGTTAATGTTTATGTTCAAATAAAATGTAGCTACCTATACTAGTTATGTATCTCGTTGTGTTGGTTTGCCCTCCTGTGGACCTAACGCGCAATAACACAGCCCGAAAGTTGGTCAAATTGTAACATTTTGAAATTGTAGTAGATATTCGAATATATTCGAACTTATGTGTTTTTTCAGAAGGAATATTCAAATGTGATTTTTGGCCAATGTTGACAGCCCTAGTCCCTATATGAAACATTTTAATGTGATCTAATCTACCAGTGTTGGTGTAAACAGCCAATTAGCTAATTTAGCTGGGGTAATTGGTGGGAACAAAAACCTGCATACACACTGGCCCTCCAGGACTGGAATTGCCCACCCCTGGGATAATGACTAGCTACAAATATCAAGATAATTTGGCACAAAACCTGCTGGCTTCTGTCAGAAAGCTGAAGATGAACAGGAAATTCCCCTTCAAACATGATAATCATCCAAAGCACACATTCAAGTCAACCAAGTAATGGCTTCAGAAAAGGAAGATCAAAGTCTTGGAATGGCCCAGTCAGAGCCCAGACCTCAAACCCATTGAAAACCTGTGGAATGACCTTAAGAGGGCTGTGCACAGGAGATCCCCTCACAATTTGATGGAGCTTTAACTTTTTTGCAAGAAAGAGTGGGTTAAAATAGGAAAGTACAGGTGTGCAAAGTTGATAGAGACTTATTCAAAATTACTTACTGTTGTAATAAAAGCAAAAGGTGCATCTACAAAGTATTAGTTGAGGGGTGTGCACACTTATGCAACCAGGGTATTGTAGGTTTTTTATTTTCAATTATGTTTTGTAAAAGTGTTCCATTTGTTTTTCACTTGAATTGTGTTGGGTGCAAGGTCACATTAAAAAATGTCTGATGAGATTTATCTTGATTTCTGGCTTTGCATCGCAAAAACTTGAAATTTCAAAAATTTATATCCACTGTAACAGCTCTCAGTGTCTCGGTGCAAACAGCTCTCCTGTGAGGCATTTTCTTTTCTGAGGTTTTATTTTCCAACTTGGAACATTAGCTTTGCTGTCTGTCTTGCTATTTTTATCAATTTTGTGCTTAACTAATGTTAGTCTAAATTTGAAGGTATTGGGCATTTTTTGATCAGTCCTGTCAAACATCAATGAAGAAGGGAATTAAACAGCCAACATTTACTAACCTTAGCTTCAAATTTTCTTTTGTGACTTACATTTTTCACATGAGCAAGATTATCCTGTTTAGACATTGACACGTCATTCATTTGAGCCAATGTCACTGATGATTTAGGTCTGTTCATTCAGAACATCTCTTGAACATTCATGGACATATGCTAAGTAGTCTAACATTTATTGTTGAGCTTTTTATCTATTCTGGACACAAGCATAAGCATAAAGTGTTTGCTGTAAGATGTCATTCTTGCTAGTATACAGCCCTTTCATGACTCAAAAATAGTTTTACATGATATTTTAAGGATTAATGAAATGGCAACTGATTATATTTAAATATGTATATTGTATATTACGTTTAGGGGTGTGATGTAATATGAGCACACCACAAACAGTTTTGCATATGCATGTCATATTTTCAATGAACCTAACATTCTCTTCTTTTTTTTTTAGCATTTTCTTACCCATCACTGAAGTGGTTATAACTTTTGAGCAGTAGATGATACATCTATTAAGATTGCTATTCTATATCACTCACAACATGGTGAAGATATCATACACTGTAGGTTTCCCTCTATCTTGAACGTAAATTGGTAAAATTGTAATTGTATTTATTGTAAAATTAGCCATTTAGAACATTTTTAAAATTTAGTTAGTGAATGTCTTTCCAAAATGTATTATATTGCTATCAAGTAATTCTATTGTTTCTTATATCACTTGAAAGTCGCAGTTATCCTATTTACAATGGTATATAAAGTTTAGGTATGTGATGTAATCTGATCACACCACAAACATTTTTGCAACGCATGTCAAGAAATACAATGGAATGTTGAACCAAGGAAAGGGTTAAACTGTCAAGTTCATTCAGAGAGTATGATTTTATGGTATTTAGCATTTCTCTCATTATCATTTTTTTTGCTTCATGTGTGCTTCCAAACTAGTAGCATTTATGATTTTTCTTGGAAAGAAAGAGGGGGAGTGTGGTCTGAGCGCCATCAGGGGGAGTGGAGCAGGGGCTGTATGTGTATAAATATCACTTGTGAACGCACAGTGGAGTATCGGCGAGGACCCAGCAGTTCACACCGACAACCACTTGAGAGGACAGAGACTATTAATTACATTTTTAAGGTCAATTTCTATTTTGTTGCTGTTTTCTACAGAGCTAGTGGCAATTATTTATACATTTACTGAAAATATAAATTACAAGGGGGACTGTTGGCATTCTTGTCACTGCAGTATATTTTCCTCGCACATCAAAATGGAAATCTGGAAACTCATTTTAATAGTTGTCATTTCTGCGCTGTTATACTGCGCTCAGGGATCTCCGAGCTATGAAAAGGAATACTGGTCGGCAGAAGACTGGAAGGTAAAACAAACATTTTTTTGACTTTGCTGGGGAACATGGCCAGCATCTAGATCTAGTTTCAAAACGTTCGCCAGTTATTTCCTGTATGTGTTCAAGTGAGATTCGACTGTGCTCCACATTCCAAGCGCTTTCCTCTGAGCACCACCAGCAAGTCCCACGGTCAATTATGCACGTGCGAATTTAAAAAACAGTCAATACATTATTTTTTATTTTAAATGAATTTTATCAAATAACTATTCCTATTTACTTATTCATAATACTTATTACTATTTCCTGGCATTCAATTAACACGACACAAACGCAAATAAGACTTTCACAAAACCCTGACAAGTGATGAATTCTTGTTGTATCGCAGGACGAGCCTTCGGAGAGCAGCTTGGCTAGACGAGTGGCTGACCTCATAAAAAGATCAAAAACTCAACAGTTCTATGGACTCATGGGAAGACGCTCGGGTAAGAAAGATTTTGGAGGTCTGAAGGCAATTTAAACAATCACAGGTTACACATGTTGTTTAATTGTATGGGCAAGTAAGTTGGTCCGAGAAGGAGTGACATGGTAGTCTACATGGACCGACTCCCATCTTAATTTTGAGAGTAGTCAATATTTAAAATAAAAAATTCAAATAATCAATTTAAAAAGAAAAACGTAATCACATGTCCTGTTACAGCACTAATTGTGGCTGGATACAGCACTGGAGTTTACAGTGTGGTTATATTGATTAGATATCAGTAAAGCAGACACCAATCTATAACCAACATATTTCTAAGCATGCTTGGCAAATGGTCTTCCATAATAATAGTGTTAAGTTTTATCATTCCAGAAAAAAATGGAGTACCATCTACGGCATGTGGAAATTGTATACCTACGTTTATTTACACAATCTGTAAGACAGCTTGGTCTAAGCAAGATTTGAAAATGAGTCCATCGTCGGTAAAAACCCACGTAATAAAAATGTTTCTGTTTTGTTTAAAATCAAAATCGTTCACCTGTTAATCCGTAGACGGAATTATGAACACACGTCAGTTTTGTAGACACCGATGAATTTTCCCAGGGGGATAGGACATTGTGATTGTAATTGAAGCCACTGAAACACTTTTAAAATGTTCATAAATAGCCAATATACTCTGACAAAACTAGCCTACTATATTCAAAATTATTATGAGGCCTCGTGTGTTACGACGTTTGAAAAGCAGGTAGCCTATTGGAATGTACATTTCATGAGAATTATGAAGCGGCTGAACTCCTACCCTCTCGTGCCACCCTGGCAAATGAAATAATGCGTGATATAGACATGTTTGTGTGAAAGCCATAAACCGTTTACAGAATGCATGTTATGTGGTTGTTAAAAAAGTTAAATAATTGCAACGCAATTTGTCTTAATTGTTTCAAGTAAGTACGTATAGCCTATGCGTCTCAGTAAATTGGTGTAGTGCACATGGAAGCAATGGTAGCCTGCCATGGAGGGGGCTGTGTAGGCAACTTAAGTTACTTAATGAGTTCATCGTGTCCAACTTGATATCATCAAATCGTTTTAAAGATTAGTTTAGTAGTTTAGTTGTTTCGCGTTTATCAATTGTCTGTTATTGGATGACTGATTACACTGGCATTAATGGTAATTATACTGTAGCCTACTTCAATGCTTAGTTTTTGGAGCTTCTTCAAATAGACTATTAAGTAAAGTATAAACTATTGTGAGGCAAATAACGACGGGATACAAATGATGTTACCGTTGACTGTAAAATAGGGAAAGATTGGGGGGAACGCCCCCTTTAAGAACAATGTAGATTTACTGATAAATTAGAACCTATTCGGATATAAGTTCAGTATTTACATAATGCTTATGCTTAAACAAATACGCTTTTAGGAGAAATTAAATGCAACAGTGGATATATTTCTTGTTTGAGTACAAAAAATACAATTTATATTTTTATAGCTCAACTATTAGGGCAAGAAGCCCCCTAGTGGGCAACTTTCTCCAATTGTCATCTGATTTTTACAGACTTTATCATTTTTATTTTAAAATCTTTTTGCATCTGCCAAAGTGTTATTTACACTCAAAACAACAAATACCCTGTTTTAAATTTTAATTGAGAAACATAAAAATAAACTCATTAAAATCTTTTAAAAAGCTTAGTTTTAATTAGAAAATTTAAAAGAAATATGAAATAGGAATTTGTTTATTCATTACATGTATTATGTAGTGTAAATGTATTTACTAAAAACAATAACATTTAATTTCATTATAATATTAAAAAGAAAGACAATATAATTGAATTTATAATTGCAATTTGCAACAGTTTTTAGGAAAAAGCAACCAACCTAGTAGCTGGCTCATGCTAGCTAGCAATCAATGCCAATGATAGCTTGTCAGTAGCACTACAATGAATAAAAAATTATATATTCACTAAACTATAAAATCTATTGATGTAAATGTGTGCCTTTATGACTGTATCCACTAGAAAATCCAACTAAATGCTTTTAATTTGGGCCAAGATGTTCCCAGGAGCTTTGTGGCCCAAATCTGAAGTGGCTTCTTGCCCCATAGTGTTTTCACATGTTCACCTTTAAAAAAATGTGTTTTCTATATCTCTATAAACAAAGAAATTTCATTCCTCATTAATCCCCCAACCCATTAAAAATCAAATTAGATCAACTTACCTCAGAAAGGTTCTAGGAGAATAAATCTCAGATGTGGTGAGGTAGATGAATTGTCAAAAGAAAAAGAGCATAAACATGCAATTAATTCTTCCTTCTTCCTGACACCTACATCGCCCCACATGCTACCCAACCAACTTCATAATACTGTACATATTCAAATTTGGCTGTGATACTTATGAACTTTTCATACCCTTTTGTATTTCAAATTTCTACATTGTAATTAATTTATCTAACTCTGGACATCATTTCACAATATGCTATGTGAAATTGTTAGTTCATCCTCAGATCAGCAAAGGATCTGGGTGAGTACATTGGAGGAGAGGACATGCCTAATAATTCTAAATTGGGGGAATAACTGGGGGACATGTCAGATTGATTTGTGAATATTTAGATATTTTCTGGAGTAAAACTGAAAACATTACAGTATTCTACCTTCTCTTTTTCAGGGGTTCCAGTTCCTGTAAGGCTAGGTCGAAAGAGTAAGTTCATAACTTTCAAAGCTTGTCATTTTTGGGAGTACCTATCTGATTAAGATTTACAGGAAGTGTGTGTCAGACCAGTGTGTGTCAGATATGTGATATCAAAACCAAGCAATATGAAGTTAACTTCATTTCTGACTCCCAGCTTAACCCCTTTGTGCAAATGCCAAATTTGGTAAATTCTCACCTATTTAGGGGGTGTTATATTTAGGACTTTATAACTCCAGGTGTGAGGATCACAGAAACGTGGAAAACTATTAAACAAGACAGTTGTACCATTTACACGACTAACTACTAACTACATTGGTTTATTTTAATAATTTAGGTCAAAATAACGGGCCAGAAAAAGAAACCCCAATTCCAAAAAAGTTGGGACAGTATGTAAAATGCACATACAGTTGAAGTTGGAAGTTTACATACACTTAGGTTGAGGTCATTAAAACTAATTTTTAACCACTCCACAGATTTCATGTTAGCAGACCTGTTGGCAGGTCAGTTAGGACATCTACTTTGTGCATGACACAAGTAATTTTTCCAACAATTGTTTACAGACAGATTATTTCACTTTTAATTCACTATATCACAATTCCAGTGGGTCAGAAGTTTACATACAGTAAGTTGACTGTGCCTTTAAATTTTTAATATTTGGTCGCATATCCTTTGCATGCCATGACTTCCTGATGTCTGTGACCCAACAACATCAAAAGACTCTTGATATCTTATTTTCTGGTACTCTTACAAGCGATACTATAATGTCTCTGCATTTGAATGGATCTCTATGGGAATTGGGCGGTGGGACGAGATTTAGCTGTAAATTACACTGGAACAGTATGGAAACACATGGTTGGCTAAATGGCTCTAAGACATCAAGGGACTGACGTATCAAACAAGCCTTAAATCATCACTCTGCTGCCAGAAATACAGTAGATATGGATGGATAACCAGAAGGGTTTCTTCTCCTGACTTATTTTTCCATAGAGTTCAATAGGAAAATTTGTCAGGAGAAACAACCCTTAAAGTGATCCATCCATATCTACTGCATATCTGGCAGCAGAGTGATGGTTTGAGGCTTGTTTGATATCTCAGACCCTTGATGACTTACAGCAATTTTAACAATCATGTATTCCATACTGTTCCAGCATAATTTACAGCTAAATCTAGTCACACCCCCCAATTCCCATAGAGATCCATTCAAATGCAGAGACGTTATAGTATCGCTTGTAAGAGTACCAGAAAATAAGATATCAGGGGCTCTATTTTAATAAACCAAACGCAATGGTGAACGCAAGAGTAATCGCTTGGCGGTATCGCTCTGAGGGCGTGTCGGCGAGAAATTTGGTAATTTCATGACGGCAATCTTGGCGCATCTGATGGCGGTATTGCTAAAAGGCTGGGTTTAAATGTCCAAGGTGTGTCTCTATGGTAGCCAATCAAATAGTTGTTCTCATGCTTTAAAAAAAAAGCCAGTTGGAACGCAATCGCTCCATGCAATTTCATAATGAGCAACCCAAACGCACTGGACCAACGACAAGAGCGATTTTCCGCACAGGAATCAGACATACTTGCAACAGAAGTACAGGCTAGGACTAGTAATTTATGGATCACAATCCACACCAGAGTTGCCAGGTTCGCGGTTTTCCCGCCAAATTGGGCTAGTTTGAAAAAGCAGTCGCGGGTAAAAATTACATAGTCGCGGTGTGCGGTTTTTTGGGCTACTTTCAACGTTGACCGCGGTCGCCAAAAGTGACAGAATTTTTTTCATTTGAGCGTTCTATTAATGTGTCTTGAACTTAATGTTGAATATCTGGCAACCTCTCAGGCCAGAGAACAGAGATAGGCACGTAGCTACACAGTGCTGGGCTGCAGTTCTATATACGCTCTATGGCTGCAGTAGAGAGAGAGAGCAAGTGGGTGGTGCGGCTTGAATTCACGTCATTTAAAGCGTTGATAGCTACGTTACGTTCTACGTTCTCTTCTAAATATGGAGGCGGGGAGAGGGGGTGGGGCGGGGCCCGGCTCCCACTGCGCTGCTCTGGGAGACAGTCAGACATGAGAGAGCGAATATTTAATTATTTAATCACGCACTGTAACGTTATTGAACTGCATTATTAGTCGGAGATTACGGGTGTGAACGGAGAGAAGGAAAGAATGAATAGAGCTGTGTAACAAAGAGTGAAGAAAAAGTTGATAGGAAGATGGAGCAGAGGGAGATTTTGAGGTGAGGGGTGAGGAGTGAGCACTGTGGAAGATGAGAAAAGCTAAGTGTGCAGTTTCAGCTACTGGGGGTCCACAGTAATAAAATAAATTCTAAAGTACATACTGAATTAAGCTTTTTGTTGTTGTTGTGAGCATAGTTTCTTTTTGAATAAAGTAACATTCAAAACATTTAAAAATAGGCATACTCAATACATTTTGCTGTTAAAACAAACAAAAAAGGAGGGAAAATAAAGAAAGAATGTTCAAATATGATCACTATTAAATTAATACTTCCTTTTTTTATATATTTTGGGTTTGATATTGCACTTCCCAAGGTTCTTGAGAAACGTCCACTGTAAGCTTGTTTGCAATTTGTAGCAATGCTATTGGAAACGAATGGTTACAGCCAGTATTGGTTACAGCCTATGGCTTTGGTTACAGCTAGCCAAACTGAAGTATCCCTTTAAAACACCTAAATGGAACATCATTATATTTGGGCTAGTTTTAGGACATTTGGGGCGGGTTTTGAGCTGATTTTGGGCTGGAAATTTCAGCAGGACCTGGCAACCCTGATCCACACCACCTCGTCTCCCAGAAGTTCGGAAGGCACGGGAGGAGGTGGCGAATGCATTAATTAGCCTACATGAGGTGATGTAGGCATAATTATGATTCAAATGGTAGGCTTATGATTCAACTGTGTCAATGTGTAATTTATATATTATAGGCTATTGGCCTACATGATCGCAAGTTTCTTGTAAGCTGTCCTGTTTTATTCTAGTAGTTTAAATTAAAATTAATTAATTAATAATAATTATAGGCTATTTGTTCATTAAATGGAAGTGTAATGTTGGCATCACCTATAGACACTACATAGAACTACATGACTAACAAGTTGCCAAATTGCCAGAGTCTATTGCGTTGCCGCTAAGAGGTGGTTCCAGCGGATCATAACGCAATGGGTTTTCGTTGGTTCAAATTGTCACTGAGCCGAAAGTATTTTAGAACACGCCCCAGACAGTGCCACCCATCCCACTGCAGCGCAAGCGAAAGGATGTTATGTTGAGAATTTGTTGATCCTAGCGGTATTGCTGAGAAACGCCATAGCGCCAGTTTTAAGACGTTGATGCTGTCAACAAGCTTGCGTTTGACTATACCGTCCCCTTGCGCTGGTTTGAAAATAGAGCCCCAAGAGTCTTTTGAAGTTGTTGGGTCACAGAGAATTTACAAATCACTGCTTTCTGCGTTTATATGGATTTTACATACCGTCCCAACATTTTTGGAATTGGGATTTGTACAAATAAATCGTGGAAAAAACTCAAAATAATTTTTTGTCAATTATAAAGCATATACATTTGCCCCATATAATGGTTTAAGATGAAAACATTGATATCAAACTGGTACAGACACTTACATATGTAGCCTAATGTATAGCCTCGGGAGATACGAATATGCCATAGTCAATATTATGAATGATAAGATTACAATAAAATAATATTCCACCATCATGAAAAGGCTGGCAAATGTTCTAGCTTCATGGCATGTCAAACATAAAACATGACTGAGCCACCTATTGGGATGGCAGGTATGCCATCCGCCAAGTTACGGCTTGGTGGGGCATGCCCCATACCTATACAGCACCGAGAGTTTGGCATTTTTCAGGGTTTCCTACAGAAGTAACCACAATGACCATAGACTCTCAGCCCTTAAAAACATTAACTTCTGTATGTTCTGACCTCATGTAACCACACAGCATTCAGATACAACTTCACACATCCACACAATAAAGCCCCAAACTTGGGTTATTTTGCCATTTTTCTCCTTCCTCTTCCGCTTCTTCTTCTTCCCATTTTTCCTGTGAAACTGCCTGCCTCCGCCGCAATGTTATCCAATGGGGAGAATTATTATTTGAGGGTATGGTCCGTATACCTGCTCATCAAGCATATTGTCCAATAAAAGCGCTTCATACTAATGTTTTTTAATGTTAATATAGCTAATGGCTTCATGCTTTCCAAGAAGCTACTGTGGCCTAGTGGTTAGAACTGCAGTCTCTCACACAGTGGGTTGTGGGTTCAAGCCCAGCAGGGCACATGCTTATTTTCCACAAAAACAACGTGCAACTGTTAAGTACTTTTCATTTTTTAGACTGTTATTATTTTCACATTAACACATTAACGTATTTTTATTGCAAAGGCAAAAGAGGTTTCCAATATTAACTGCTCAATATTTCACTTGTATTTCACTTGTACTATATCAAACCCTCCCCAAACCGGACGCTAGCTCTTGTCTGGTTTGGGGAGGGTGTTACGCTCTGCTGTTGCGGTCAGACTGACTGATTGTGGAACCCGAACCTCACCGTACCCTTGCCTCGGCCAACATTTCTTTATTAATTCATTTCTTCACTTCAGCTCTGTTCACTTTATCCTTTTCACACATAACACAATGTCACCATAAAATTAACTACTACGAAAATTAAGAGTTTACGATAATAGCCTACATTAAGAATTGATAATAGCCTCCTATAAGCTGCAATCCTTTAAGAGATCGGATTTATAAACCGCCAATTCCCCAAACATATCTGATTCATGGTTAGTCACTTAAAAAAAACAAGAGCCTCTGAATGTGGCTCTAGCCTAGTCTACGCTACTCTGCAGATAACACTTTTAATTTAACTACCGGAAAAAAAAGCGAAAGACGTTTCCAATATTAACTGTTCAATGTTTCACTTGTAGCCTATTTCACTTGTACTACAGTGAAATGGTGAGTCAGACCGACACTGACAAATGGCATATATCACGTGATTATACCCCTTTGGTCTTCTGGTTAGCGTCAAGCCTTAGTATTGCGAGAGACGTGGGTTCGTACCTCGCCCGGTTGATATTAAAGTGTAATTTCATTTTGGATTCAAACAGTGTGCACATGTTCTGGTTTTCTCATGCAAGAATGTTTTTTTATTGCAAAGGCACAGACAGGTTTACAGCATTAACTGTTCACTTGTAGCCTGTTAAACAATTCAGTCACTGGACACCACAACAGTAATGCAATAGGCTAGCTAACGTTATGGGAACAGGCATCCCATGGCCATTTGTCAAGCAAAGAAAAAAGTTTCAACGTCTGGTTAACATCTGGTTATCATCTGGTTTCACATCGCGTTCTTGCATGAATGTAAAAATTCCATTGGCTACATGTTTTAATCTCACACAAATGCAGACAAAAATATTTGTCTGTGTGGAGCGTGCTGTCCATTGGGCCGCGGTCTTGTCTGACTCACTGTGGAAACCGAACGTTCAACGCTCGCCTCGGCCAACATTTCTTTATTATGTCTTCATTCATTTCTTCACTTCAGCTCTGTAAACTAGCTCTATTCCAAAGCAATGCTATCCAAACTTTCCTAAATTATTTAATGCAACTTGCCCCTGTGTTTCTTCATCTTACCATCTCAAGAGAATGTGGTCAATGAAACTGTATGTTCCACATCACACTGCAAAATGAGAATAATTTATAGTGGAAATACTCAGATTCAGATGTGTTGCACTTAGAAATTAAACAGAAAAATTACTACACTATAGGGCATGTTTGAATAATTGTCTGCATCCACTGCTTTGGGTCTATGAAAAGCACAGAATGAATAAAATGTATTATTATTATTATTATTATTTATTTGGAATATTTGGATTTCTATCAAAACCTGTGTGGTCCTACAAAGCATAGATATCCTTGTGTTCACAAAATTCTGTTCGAAAATTTGTACTATTACTTATTTTCCATCATCTGACCCACAAACATGTCTGCATACGTTTGTAAAAATGCTATATGTACGCTATTTTAAATATATTACTTATTTTTATCTGCATTTATTTATTGATCCCCCCTTTCTCTATTGTACATGATGTTTCTTGATATAAATGTCTGCTTGTGAATAGTAAAGAAATCTGTAGCAGCAGTTAACATTTTAAAACCTGTACATTTTGTAAAGTAAACTTGCCAACGAAGTATAAACATGTCCTTTCTGGAGTGTAATTATTCATCAACTGTTAAAAACATTCATTGAAATCATATGTTGTTCCATGAGGCACAATCTCTTCATATGCTAAGATGAAGAAACACAGGGCCAATTTGCAATAAATAATTTAGGAAAGTTTGGATAGCATTGCTTTGGAATAGAGCTAGTTTATTTAGTGTGAGCTACGATAGGCAATATTGTTAGTTGTAACTAAATGGCCACATTTTGATATCAATACTTTTAAAGGCAGACCTAGTTTTTGCAAGTTGGAATTAAGGACTTATAGACAGCGCTATGTAGGTTATGCGTGAGTAACTTGGCTTTTTTTACATCGGAGACGTTTTTGTTCAGATATCACTTATTTTTGGTAGCTAACTAATGATGAACAATGCATGAAGATAATGACATCGAGAGAGACATGCATACAGAATAGTACATGCATTCCAAATAAATGCATGCAGACATTCGCATAACCATAGCAGTAAAACAACACCTACAACTTGCAGAGCGAATGTACATTCCAAGTTGTTTGCATAAACCTAAACTAATTAAACTAGAAATGCTGTTATGCCCGGCTGTAATTTATTGTTCAAAGCAACCAATAAGACATTGCAAACACCGTTGTGAAGGTTAAAATGTCCTATATTGGATAAAAGAGTTGTCAATTAAACTAGAATGAACTGGAATGCATGAGACAGGTTTGAACAGCATGCAGGATTTTACATGGGGGGTGTAACTAGCATTATAAAAGGGTGTGTAATTCTCATTTGTCCAAGAAAACAAAAATATGACCCGGCATGGAGTTCAGATACATGTCTCGCACAGGACGATTTCACAGTAGACGCAATACACTTAAGAAAATCACTGTCCAGTCAAAATTGAGTTAATACCTGAATCGCAATCCTGAATATCAATTCTTCCATTCACCTAAATTTCAAAATTCAAATTCACATTTTTGTATTACACAGGTTACTTCATTTCCGATTTTCTCAGAAGTGCTAGGCTATTAAATGCCCTTTAACTAATTACATTTAATCGCTTACAGGATATGCTAACTTCTGTTTTTTTTCGATTTTGACCTGTTTTTACTATTTCCACAATGCTGATTGGTAGGTTATTAACAATAATTTTGTCACATCTTTCTTTGTGCGCCAACCGAACCTGCTTTAATTAGTGACTTGTTGAAGTCACTGCACTGATTTAGATTTTTTTTTAAATTGCACTTATTGTTCCATTATGGCACGGATCTGACTTCTCATAATGCCTTTGGGTGGTTTAACCATGTTTGTGAATAAAGCTCTTTTTCCTCAACTTATAAAAGACTCAGTATTCAAGAGCCCCATTCAGTTACCAATTTCATTGACGTTAAACAGTCACATGATAGATAGGGGGATGGTATTGACACATTTCACCTTTAACCTGCCATTAATCCTCCAAGAGACAGATGCAAATTAGTTTGGGGGCAGACAAAAGAGAGAGCCATGCAGCCATTTCTCCACCAAGTATTCATATACAAGGTATTGTGGGATAGTTAACTGGCAAGAAGTAATTAGTTAATGAAGGCTATCAAAATGTATGGGCACTCCTTCAAGCATTACTGCTGTATTTCAATCGGGAGAGTAGTTATCAATGTTTTGAAGTTACATGATAATGGGTGAGTCATACCAGAATAATTAGGTAAGTGGAAGAATGAAAAAGGATAAGGATTTAAAACAAAATCAGAGGTTAAAACTTGCATGTATGTATTTTTAATATATTTTTATGAATTAATGATTTAAACACGATTATAATCTAACTTATTCAAGATTATAGCAAGCACCGGGTTATGGACTACACAAATATAACAATTTCATACAGTAGTTCCTGGTTTGAGGGCGTATTTTATGATGACAAAGGGCAGGTTTGAGAGCGTATTTTATGATGACAAAGGGCAGTATTCACAACAAAATCTTTTGTAACTAAACGGGCTGTTTCAGAGCCACCACGCCTCCGTTTGCGGTTCAAAAAATGGCAAAATCGGGGGTGGGAACTCATAAAAGGGTTGGGCTCGAGTTATCAGGCCACACCCTAGTTTTCTTTCACGTTTCAGTTAACGTTATTAAAGGCTGCTAATTTAGCCATGAATTCATTTACAATTAAACTTGTAGTAACTTCGCTAAATTGAGTCATATAGCCACATTACAACGTCATGGAACATTATATAATTTTGGGCAAAACTGCATAAACATGAACATTGTCCAGTCATAACCATTTAACTGTTAGATAAGTTAACTAACGTTAGATTGTTAGGTATCTTGTGGGATAGCCAAACGGTACTACTGTGTCTTTGTGGTTTGTTGTGATAAAGTGCATTTTTAGATCAGTAGCAGGTACTTGCTTTTCCCACGGCCTCAGAAATCGAGAGAATACTGGGAGAGAGGGAGAAAGAAAATGTGATTGCTGTGATTGAATTAATTATGTTGGAAAACATAAAATTATTAGACTAGCTAGGTTGATACCTATGCTATTATTCAGTACATGCAAGCAGAAATTTCTTTTTCAACAGGTGCACCTGTGTTCACTGCACCAAGCTTTTGTAATGGTTACCCAGGGACATTTTGGGACTCTGACTTTCTGATCATGAGACTGGGCCCCCTGCAGAGTCGTTCACAATTAACACTCCAAATCAGACCGAGGCACAATGGCGTGACTGTCCAAATTCTTCATGTGACTCTGAGATGAACACAGACTGCTTGATCGATCAGGCACCGGGTTGGGCAGGAACTCCCCCCTCTTTTGAGAAGGAGACGGGGGACCCCAATTTAACACACGCACGCACACCCTGAGGTGATTAGAAATGGCTGATCCATCTGTGTTTATTGGTGGTTCCAAGGAAATGAGCCAATCAAATGCATGGGTGCCCTAAAGCCATCTACCAATTTGGATCAAAGGAATTTTGACCATAAAAACCCATGGAACTTTACCAACTTGGCTCTGATGGGAAAGGTGCAGCCTTACCCCGACGGCTCTGATGGGAAAGGCACAGCCTTACCACTACCAGAAGCACCACTGAAATCCTGACGGACTTCTGCGTTTCCCAACCCGCATCTCGCCTGATCACCGAGACAGAGTTGGCTTGCCACCGTCCACAGAATAAACCAAGCTGGTTTATTCTCAACAGCTGTTTTGAGGACACGTTTCTTCAAACTGTTCCTCTACTGTCTCCCTTGCGGCTGGACCCAAGTGGAGATCTGTGCACGTCCACGTCGACCTGACTGGAAACCTGTCGCAACCCGACTTCGGTGAAGAAGTCTCCAGGAGTCCACGCACCTGCCGGGACCTTGGACCAGCTGATGAGCTGACATCACTTACGGAATTCGGACTGGCCTCCCTTTGTTACCGTTAAGTATTGAAACGCATTTTATTTAGCACTGACATCAATTGATAGGCTAAACCCTGTAATACCTAGTTGAGGTCATTTTACTGCTGGTTCCTACTTTTGTTTGTATTTTGTTTTGCTTTGCGCGTTTCAGTCGGGCATAGACAATTTCCCTGACCTTATTGTTTTACACTGTTAAAACTTTATATGTATGAGACTGATAAAACGAGCTAACCACAAAATATAGTTTAGCATGTCATTAACCCATAACACAAACTAACCTTTGTTAATGGTAGGACTGTTAGCTTCTATATTTAGCTGTCACATAATTATCATTTCCTCTGATTAAGATTAAGTCATAGAATGTTATGTCAATTATTGTTTCTATTATTCAGATATTCATAGTTGTAGCCAATAAAACATATGTCATTTTTCCAACCCATTGTCGTGTCTATGTTATTTCACTAAGTTGGGCTCTACTGACGTATAGAACTGAGTGTTGAACTTAATTATTTCTGAATAAAAGTGACCAAACCTCACTACATAATTGGAGCCCTGTCCGAGGATAGTCAAGACTGAAATGGCCTGGTAATAAACCAGGTTCTACTGACTAAAATACATGTATACATGTTTACTTCCTAAAAAAATAAAAGTGACCAAACCTCACTACACTATCTCCCAGAGAGAATGTGTGTTAGAAAAAAAAAAAATTTTTTTGTGGAAGGGCATAGCCAGATGCACCCAGTTGGTGTGACATCACCTGTACTGGCAAGTCACATATATTGTACAACAGCCAATAGTAAAATACAACTGCAATAGCCTACGTTTCACCACCGTGTCACTAGTTAGCCAAAATACACTACTCTTTCTGTTGCTACACATTGCAATGAAATGTCGCTATTTTGCAACAGGATCAATCTCTAGCACCTGGATATGTCCAAATATATCAATAATTAGCTAAAAAAATTGGTTTTAGGGTTTACTTACCCTAAAGTAAGTTCTCTCAAAACTGTGTTTTGCAAAAGAACAATATTCAAACAGTCATATCTCCAGAACTATTTACTCAATCTCATCAAGTTGATAACTCATTTTGTAGCTCTGATTCTGTACTTTGCCATGAGAAAAAACAAAAGGTCAAATTTTGAAACGTGTATCTGAAGCAGGGATCTGGTCACAAATGACCACTGAATCTTGAAAGGGACATCTCTATGCGTGAAACCAATGGTAGGATTGTATATTTATTTCATATTTAGTAGTATATATTGACAGTAGAATGAGGTGGTATAATTACACAAGCATTTCACTTGTTTATTTTGCTGTTGAGTGTTGAGTGGCTTTTCATGGTAGTATTGGCATACGTTTGGGCTATTGTTGGCTTTTACTTGTTGCTATGACGGAATGTGAATTTTTGGTGGCGAAAATATATTTTTATGAACTATTGTCCTCTGTGTCATGCATGGGTAGTTATAGTTACAAGTGAGACTGGGTGGGGGTGTTGCTTGTCAAGTGGAATAGCTATGCGACAATAGTGGCACTTATAAACTCCATATTCAGCAGAGTTGTCACAAATTGTTTGCTAATAGAACTAGAATATGGAGTTTGTTGTTTCCACTCATAGTTTGGTTGCATGAGCAATAAATGTCTGACTTGAGCAATCTCATTGCGCTGGCGCCGTGGCCACTAGGAGGTCTGTACGAAGGGGAAAATATACAGTATGTTACCATGCTGGCATAAGAAGTGTGCAAGTTATGATGATGATGATGATTATTATTTACGTATTTACCCCATGGCGCTACAGGCCACAGTCGGCACTGGCATGGTCCGGATTCGATCCAAGAACATGGGGCTCATTCATGCACGACTGCTTGGTGCCTTAACTGAACTAGACACCCAGCAGCCAGATTATTATTATTATTAGTATTAAGTATCTGTGTCTACCTCCAAGTACTCATGACTGGAATCCTGAAAGACCATATAGGCTATATGCAGGATTATAGTGCCTGGTCTGAATACCAAGTCTGGAAAAATAAATCCCTCTGTATGTATAATCAGTGAAACATGTGTACAAATGCTATTAATAGTGGATTTTAAAATATCTGGAATAAATATGGCATGCATGTTTGCTCCAGATAATTATTCTCCTAAAAGTAATTACACTATTCATGCACTGTTTGTTTTTTCATCTTCCAACAGGAACTAAAGGGGAGATGTTTGTTGGGCTTATGGGTAGGAGATCTTCAAGTGCAGGTGTATAGTCCAGCTTTCTAGTTTTACAAATGATACATTTTGAATTGTTTGATTATAACTGTGAAGAAGCACCAGGCTAATTCCACTAAACAATGACTTCTGTTCTTCTAACAATGAAAATCACTCTTAAAAAGATTATTATGGGATAATCTATAGGCGTACTGTATATACAGTGCAGTCCGTAAGTATTTTGACAGTGACGCAATTTTTGTTGTTCTGGCTCTGTACTCCAGAACATTGAATTTGAAATGGAACAGTGACTATGAGGTAAAAGTGCAGACTTTCAGCTTTAATTTGAGGGTTTTAACATCTATATCAGCATATCAGGGGAACCGGGAAATATTTTTAGAGATACCCCCCCCCCCCCCCCCCCAGCCATTTTAGGGCAACAAAAGTAAGTAACATTAATTTTAATAAACTTTTTTTTTTAAATCATCATATTTAATATTTGGTTGTATATTACTAAATGGCTAAATAGCTGTAAGTCATCAAGGGTCTGAGGTATCAAACAAGCCTCAAACCATCACTCTGCTGCCAGATATGCAGTAGATATGGATGGATCATTTTAAGGGTTGTTTCTCCTGACTTCTTTTTCCATAGAGTTCAATAGGAAAATGAGTCAGGAGAAACTACCCTTAAAGTGATCCATCCATATCTACTGCATATCTGGCAGCAGTGTGATGGCTTGAGGCTTGTTTGATACCTCAGATCCTTGATGACTTAAAGCCATTTATACAACCATGTGTTCCATACTATTCCCATGTAATTTACAGCTAAATCTAGTCCCACCCTCCAATACCCATGGAGATCCATTCAAATGCAGAGAGGTCATAGTATCGCTTGTAACTTACCTGAAAATAAGATGTCAAGAGTCTTTTGATATTGTTGGGTCACAGACATCAGGAAGTCATGGCATGCAAAGGATATGCAACAAAATATAAAATATGATTATTTATGTAAATTTATTTATGTTAATTTGTTCAATTACTTATGGTCTCCTAAAACAGTGGTGGGGGGGGGGGGCTATTTATAAAATTGCTACACGAGTCACCCAATATGGATGTAAAAACCCTCAAGTTAAATCTGAAAGTCTGCACATTGTCACTGTTCTATTTCAAATGCAATGTGCTGGAGTACAGAGCCAAAACAACAAAAATTGTGTCACTGTCAAAGTTAAACATGACACATTTTTTCTCATTTTAAAGCAATAATACTTTTTATTTAAAATTTTACAGTTTTAAAATAATAAAAAAAGGAAAAAGGCCCTGTGCAAAAGTTTGGAAACCCTTTTGGATTATTCTTTGCCACTTTTTAAAAAGATGTTTACTAAGGCCCAGGCCCAGGTGATTTACTTGTAAGAGCTTCAATGGGTCAGGTGAATATAAAACCCCAATTCCAAAAAAGTTGGGACAGTATGTAAAATGCACATAAAAGCAGAAAGCAGTGATTTGTAAATTCTCTTTTACATATATTTAATTGAAAACAAAGAAAATATATTTAATGTTTTACCTTATCAACATTATTGATTTTTGTAAATATATGCTAATTCTGAATTTGATGCCTGCAACACGTTGCAAAAAAGTTGGGACAGGGGCAAAAAAAAAAAGACTGGGAAGCTCAAAAAAACAACTGTTTGCCATTCCACAGGTAAACAGGTGATGCTATCATGACTGGGTATAAAAGAATATCAAAAGACTCTTGATATTTTATTTTCAGGTACTCTTAGAAGCGATACTATAACCTCTGCATTTGAATGGATCTCTATGGGAATTGGGAGGTGGGACTAGATTAAGATAGAAATTACACAGGAATAATATGGAACCCATGGCTGGCTAAATGGCTGTAAGTCATCAAGTGTCTGACGTATCAAATGAGCCTCAAACCATCACTCTGCTGCCAGATATGCAGTAGATATGGATGGACCACTTTAAGGGTTGTTTCTCCTGACTCATTTTCCTATTGAACTCTATGGAAAAAGAAGCCAGGAGAAACTACCCTCCAAGTGATCCATCCATATCTACTGCATATCTGGCAGCAGAGTGATGGTTTGAGGCTCGTTTGATACCTCAGACCCTTGATAACTTACAGCCACTCAGCCAACCATGGATTCCTTGCTATTCCCGTGTAATTTACAGCTTAATCTAGTCCCACCCCCCAATTCCCATAGCGATCCATTCAAATGCAGAGAGGTTATAGTATCGCTGAAAAGAAAATATCAAGAGTATTTGATATCCTTTTATACCCAGTCATGATAGCATCACCTGTTTACCTGTGGAACGTTCCAAACAGGTGTTTTTTTAACTTCCCAGTCTTTTTTTTGGCCCTGTCCCAACTTTTTTGGAACGTGTTGCAGGCATCAAATTCGGAAATAGCGTATATTTACAAAAATCTATAAAGTTGATAAGGTAAAGCATTAAATATCTTTTTTTTTGTACTGTTTTCAATTAAATATAGGTAAAAGAGAATTTACAAATCACTGCTTTCTGCTTTTATGTGCATTTTACATACTGTCCCAACTTTTTTGGAATTGGGGTTGTAATTTCAGGGCTGAACTATTTATTCTGAAGTAACTCCATGCCTTCTAAAGACTGTGGTGGCTGTTCTTTCTGGTGTTAACAACCATGTGTTCCTCTAAACAGTTGTCCAAGGATGTCAGAATCAAGATAGTTCACTTCTACCAACAAGGAGAAAGCTAAAAACACTCAGGGCTCTATTTTCAAACCAGCGCAAGGGGACGGTATAGTCAAACGCAAGCTTGTTGACAGCATCAACGTCTTAAAACTGGCGCTATGGCGTTTCTCAGCAATACCGCTAGGATCAACAAATTCTCAACATAACATCGTTTCGGTTGCGCTGCAGTGGGATGGGTGGCGCTGTCTGGGGCGTGTTCTAAAATCCTTTCGGCTCAGTGACAATTTGAACCAACGAAAACCCATTGCGTTATGATCAACTGGAACCACCTCTTAGCGGCAACGCAATAGACTCTGGCAATTTGGAAACTTATTCGTCATGTAGTTCTATGTAGTGTCTATAGGTGATGCCAACATTACACTTACATTTAATGAACAAATAGCCTATAATTATTATTAATTAATTAATTTTAATTTAAACTACTAGAATAAAACAGGACAGCTTACAAGAAACTTGCGATCATGTAGGCCAATAGCCTATAATATATAAATTACACATTGACACAGTTGAATCATAAGCCTACCATTTGAATCATAAGTATGCCTACATCACCTAATGTAGGCTAATTAATGCATTCGCCACCTCCTCCCGTGCCTTCCGAACTTCTGGGAGACGAGGTGGTGTGGATTGTGATCCATAAATTACTACAGTCCTAGCCTGTACTTCTGTTGCAAGTATGTCTGATTCCTGTGCGGAAAATCGCTCTTGTCGTTGACGGTCCAGTGCGTTTGGGTTGCTCATTATGAAATTGCATGGAGCGATTGCGTTCCAACTGGCTTTTTTGTTTAAAGCATGAGAACAACAATTTGATTGGCTACCATAGAGACACACCTTGGACATTTAAACCCAGCCTTTTAGCAATACCGCCATAAGGTGCGCCAAGATTGCCGTCATGAAATTACCAAATTTCTCGCCGACACGCCCTCAGAGCGATACCGCCAAGCGATTACTCTTGCATTCACCATTGCATTTGGTTTATTAAAATAGAGCCCTCAATGTTTTAAACTACCCATTTCCACTGTCAGAAACATTATCAGAAAATGGAAGATAAATGGAACCGTTGAAGTCAAGGCAAGATCTGGAAGACCAAGAACAATTTCAGGTGGAATGGAAAAATAGCTGCAAAAAAGAGTAGCAGATGCAGGTCAAGTTGTTTACAGGACAACAATACAATGTACTTTAAACAACAAAGACCGTCACAGCAGAATTGCCAGAAAGAAGCCTTAAAGAATATGAAGTATGCAAAAGAACACCTTGAGAAGCCTGAAGCATTTTGGAACAATGTGCTTTGGACTGACAAAGCCAAAATTAAACTTTTTGGCCACAACCAAAGAAGGTATAGAGAAAACAGGGTAAAGCATTTGTAGAGAAGAACACATTGCCAATTGTTTAGCATGGAGGTGGATCCATTATGCTTTGGGCTTGTGTGGCAGCGGGGTGCACAGGAAATATTGTGTGGGTGGAAGGAAGAATGGTTTCCACCAAATATCAAGAACTTCTAGAGGCTAGAAGGTCAGTCCAGACATTGAAGTTGAAGAGAGGTTGGGTATTCCAGCTAGACAATGATCCAAAGCATACCTTCAAATCAACCATGAAGTACCTCCAGGAAAGATAGATGAAGGTTTTGGAATGGCCAGCACAGTCCCCAGACTTGAACATTATTGAAAATCTGTGAATAAATCTCAAACATGCCGTGTATGCAAAGTGACCGAAGAATATTTCTGAGCTAGAGGTGTTCTGCCAGGAAGAATGGGGAAAAATTCCAAAAGCAAGAATTGATAAAGCTCTTAGCTGGCTACAGGGAGCGTTTGCAAGCTGTTATAGTTGCCCGAGGAGGAGTTACAAAGTACTAACTGACAGGGTTCCCAAACTTTTGCACAGAGCCTTTTTCCTTTTTTTATTATTTTGAAACTGTTAAAAAATTTTAATAAAAAGTAATCTTGCTTTAAATTTTGAAGAAATGTATCATGTTTAACTTTTCAGAGGTCAGGTTAGCTTCTGTTCACTTAGATATTAATTGTAAAAGGCATTTTGACCAGGGGTGCCCAAATCTTTGCACCCCCCTGTACTTATGGACTACACTGTATATTAGCATCCCACAATGCTTGTGTTGGTTCATTGTGCCCCTTTCTCCTGTCTCAGCATCCTTTACACTCTATTGTTGTTTTTTCAAAAAAGAAATCTGGTTACAGATTTTGATTCAACTTATGATGCACAATTTTTGTGCTGTACAGAAAATCAACTGTTTCATGACAGACACATCAGAGATGGTCAACTATTATATTTTTACCCAGACTTACTTGCTTCCATACCAACAACGTACATTTTATTGGAAACTACTCGCTAGAATCTTTATTTGACAAAGTGGGTCAAAGTATGAATGAATGATTTTTAGAATCACAAGTCTTCACATCACACCAAGTGGAGTTTTTAATTTTTCACCACAGAAGCATATTGCAATTAAAGACATTGAGGCTTCATTTATAGGCTGAAAACAATGTGCATCACCCCTATGCACATATTGATTGGGTAGTCGTATCTGTCTAGATTTACAAAAAGTACAGTTTAAAGCATACATAATACCAATTTTTGGAATTATACAACATTTACCATGTATTCTATCTATGTCAGGCTTTGACTGAGTTGCACTTAAACAGGAATGCAGTGTGCCAAAGAAAGATTTTTTTTTGTGAAATGATTAATGCAAGTAAGCAAGTGTGTGGTATAAACATGCATTGAACTGAAAACAGTCTGCAGTGTGTACAGTGCTGAACTTGACATTTGATCTTTTTATTTGACAGAGTTTCAAGAGGAATGGGACAAACATCAGTTTTACTGAAGTCACAGAGTTTCTAACATGCACACATTTTCTGGCTCTATTTATCAACATAAACCTTCCTGAAATAATGTTCCAACAGGACTGAAAAGCTTTCAAGAAACATGGTGTCATCTTTTCAATATTCTGAACACACCAGAAAATAAAGGGCAATATCAAGATTATGGAAACCCTTCACTACAGGAAGGGTTTTTTTCTGTCTAGAGTACACCTGCATTCCCAAAATTTTTCAAGCCAAACTGAAATATATTTTTTATGCTTGCAATATAGCAGAGAGGGTATTGTAAAATTCTAAGGAGCATTATAAAAGATGATCTACTCTTATTTTTTGTTACATAACATGACTTATATCTTTGCATATTTCTGTTGCCACAAAGAAAATGTGTCAGCTGTTTTAATACATCTCTTGTAAAATAAAAGGAGTACTTAAAGAGGTCTGATCTAAGATATTTCAAATGTTTAGCTGTTTTTATGTACCACACCCTTTCAGCCAGGGTTTTTTTCTTTGCAAAACATAAATAATAAGGAATTTAAACTGAAATGGCAATAAAAAAGTAGTATACAATATAACAATGGACACCATACATAATTTCATTAGGACTACAGAGGTTTGAGTTACAAAATTAGAATGAACACTGGCTACAGTAATTATGCCTACGAAAACAAGTCTTTTTCCGTCAAATATTTTAAACTTTGTGCTTGGTTATGACATCTGCAACAAATTTTAACTTGATGGTTGTTTTCAGCAAAAATGTTGGTTTCAGGGATAGAGATATATTTTCATTTAAATATAGATGGAAAGTATGCAATGTTTTCCTGGTGCCAGGATTCAAGATATTGACTGTCAAATTTAGTAACTAATACATACTGCACTATACAAAAGGATGAAATAAAAGACTGCAACTACTCATACAAAATTACATGTAACCGGACCAGTAGAATTACGTTGATACATGTGATGGCGAAGCATGTCTAATGGGATTAAATACGTTGGTGATATGTAAACAATGAAATATTAGATTGTGTCTAATGGGCCAAAGTTAACGGTTAATCGTTATGGACTAGCCTACCACACAGTGACTGTTGTTGGAATAAGAAAAATTGAATTTTGCAATTATCTAGCATGCAATTAATGATTGATAGATAGGGGATAAAATTCTGTTCATTCATTTTGTTAAGCAGCAAGAAAACATAAAATATACTTGATGGTGATCATTGGGGTCCTGCCAATCCATTACAAGTATAGTTTAGCTATAGCCTATGACTTGGATATGTCATATGCATATCTAATTCTATAACGTTGGATAACACTATAGGGTGCACTCCAAAACTCTGTACACCATTTTGTGTGTGTGGGTGTGGTTTCCACTCCATTTAACTAAAGGTCAACCGAGTGAATACCGGCGCAGGAGGTCTTGCCCCGGCAATGGCTTTCTCACCCTAGCGCAATAAGTAGGCCAGAGCCGTAGAAAGAGTTGCGTCAATATAGGGTCAAAATGCTAGACGGTCACGTGGTTCATGTAGGCTTCTATTAGGAACACAGAGACCAAACAGCGATTTATGGTAACTAGTAAACAATATATGCATTAATTTACTATATGAATGCATGCCAACATATATTGGGATGTGTAGTTACATGAATTTTGAAAAAATTATCATTAGTGTAAACAGCTAGCTGGCTGTTCATCATTACCATGCTATCGTAGGCTACACTCATTATATAGCCACATAGGCTACCGTCCACATTATTACTTCCGTTAATGAATTATCTTATAATTACATTTAATGTGCATTTTTGTGTCTTCTGCAGTAGCTTAACTGCACAAATATATCTAAGTGAAGTCATGTAGGCTACTAGGCCTACTGTCTTAATTAGCCTACATCTGATAACTACTTTGGCCCACTAAGTTAGACATTTTTCGCCTAGTTTTTACTAACACTTAAATGAGACTAACGTTACGTATCTCAAAAACTATTCACTGCACATCTATGGCTAAAACTTTGAATTAAGGCTTCAGAAATTTGCTGCATAATAAATTTGTCAGAATGGTCACATCGGCCTACAGTTTATACATAGCTAATACACGTAAAAATACATGTTTATATATCGCCTACATAACATTACAAAATACATAAAGAACTTGAAGTAATGTTTTTACGCAACACAACATATTACAAACGCAAGTGCAATACTCACTGTGGACGTGGAGACTTTGCTGGACAATATATAAGAGAAAATCTTCAGGGTTCATCAGAAAACAATAACCAGGTAAGATATTTGGTTCCTTAAACATGTTTAACGTTAGCCTATATCATATTTTGTAAAAAACAATTATATGTACAAAAACGAAAGTACATTGGGTGTATGCATAGTAAAGGGAAAAAACACTGAATGCTTATTAATACAACCTTTAAATAGTACCTATTGTTCCTATATCGGAACATGATTTATTATCATGTAGAAATGGTAGCAAGAGTTTGATATGCATTGTCTGAGACTGGCAAGGTGAAGGTTGCTGTTTTATTGCCCTGCAGTTCAACTGAGAGGCTGATAAGGATATAAACTAATGTTTTCGCAAGTGGTGACACAACAATCATGCGTCGGAATTTTGGGTTTTCAAGTTTTCATTTTAAATTTCAGCAGCGCACTATTTTTGTTGTTTTAATAATCAGTTAATAGTTTATTTAATCAAGAAAGATACATATTGAATCACCAATAGATACTGGTAAGATGGCAGGCTACATGGCAGTCCGGAAGTTGTCAATTTCTTCACCTACCGCACCCTCAAGTGGACATATAAATAAATGGCACTTCTTGTTGTTGGTGCTTGCAAGTTGAGGCTAGTTGAGTTGATTGCAATGAAATGGAGTTAAAAAAAACAACAACACACATTTTGATAATATTGTAAATGCCATTTGTCTATTGGTCAATGTATATTTTTTACTTTATTATTAATATACCTGTATTATAAACAAGAATAATATTATCAAACATACTGTATATCTGAAAGCACAAACAGAGTGCTTGAATTCTATTAAAAAAAGTTTTCTTTTTATTGATTTTTTTTTATTTAAGCTGTAGTAGCTGCCGAAATATTCGTTGTCTTCCCTCAGGTTAGTCTACCACCCACTGCACACAGAGTGTGTTGTAAGATGGGAATTCACACCCCAGAGCACCTAAGAACACAATACCGGGAAGCGACAATCTTTGTGATCTTTGAGAGTTGTAAAGTCACGCTTCTGGTGCCAGGATGTTTGCTGAGACCATCTGGCCTAAGGTTTACGGTGTCCGAGAATGTCCTAGGATTTTATGATCCTGGGAGAGACTCTAATCTGTTTGAAACTCCCGCGCACGGACAATGCAAGACTGCCCTCACCTGACGTCACTGAGGCCTCCTTTCATTCAAATTATGTCCACACAGCATGGTATAACAGTACAGACTGCGTTGGTCTTCCTAAAAGCTTAAAAACCTTAAAATGTGATGAATATTTATGCTACATTGTACAGTATATACTGGAAATAGTCCTGACACTGGAACATACATTGTACACTCTTTTTCCAGAGGAACAAATATATATTGTTCAGTTTCTCAGTGTTACATGAATAAATACACACAGTTAATGTACCTGACTAAACAGGGGAAACTAGGGTATAATGTAATGTTCTTCAACAGGCATTTGAAAACTATGCAGAGATGGGATTCTCATGACAACACGAACGTAGACCTATTCATGTTTGATATCGTTTTGATGGTCTTGGTGTGTGTGGTGCAATGGCATATATTTCCTACATGGTCAACATGGAGGAAATATATATTTCATAACTCAGGAGTAAACTACCACTGTGGAATTATACCACAGGAAACTCTTTCTTCCAAACCCCCCTTGAAGGAGGGACGAAAGGTGCAATATTAGCCTTCTGGCCAGTTTATGGTTTTACGATCAGCCACAGCCAGATCAAACACAGAGTTTGGGCTTATAGGCATAGGAAACAAGGAACTCGGGGAAGCTGTAATCAGACTCTCCCGCACACCTCACTCTGTGTATTGTGTGTAGTGAATTGCCAGGTATGATTTAATATTTTTCTATACTCTATTTTTAATATGTTGTGTTGTAATTTGTAACCATGATTTGATTATTTTTAAGTAAAGAACCTACCTGGTAAACTGTTAAACTTGATTTGTGTGGTTTCTTTGAAAAAGACATTCTATCTCTGTTAACACGGTAATGAGTTGATTGATTTCCTCAGTCTGGACTTCCCCCTCTGCTGGTCTAGGGAGATTGACTAGTTAAGCTTAATGTATCACGGTGTATTGCACCCGTAGAACTCTGTCTTAAGTTAGATCATCTCCGCATGCCTTTTATACATGTTGAGAACGGACGTTGCCAATATTATCTTCTCGGGTCCCTGAGCCTTTAAGATAGGCTATACCTTATGAAGTGGTCTCCTCCGCAACCTCTGAGATAAATGGAGACATCTAGTCAGCCGTGAGTGGTGTACATAAACGGCCGTATGTAGCACTCGGTGGAACCGGCGCATCCAGTTCAGAGAACAGGCTCCAGAGTACGAGAGTATCTTAACAAATCAATTATAAATTATACCTTTTAAATTATATACTAATAATTAAATTGGAGTCAGATTTATACGAGTATGGAATCAGCGTTAGTGGCTGACCGTTAATAGAATATACACAGGCTGCCTTTTTGGATAAGCTGGAGTCAGCCTGCAGACCAGACTAAAGCAGGAGACAAAGTGGTACTATTGTCTCTGACACGGGGTAGCTGATCCCGCGAATTTAAAGAAGCAGTCTCATCCGGTTGTAATAACAGTAACATTTCAACACTCTTACCTTTTCCCACAGCAACAGCGGAAAATATCACGTTTAAACCTTCGATCCGGGCTATTCCCTCATTGGTCTAGCTGCGCGGGATTTACAGTGTGGAACCACTGCCCACAGTGCACCCAGGACACCACCTCCCCTGATGTTTCTGGGTCTGTCAGGCCTCAGACGTCACACATCACATTTTCCTCCTCCTCCTCCTCCATTGCCTGCCATTTCCTTTTCTTTTTTTGTCTTTTTTATGGCAGCATTGGTGGAGGTAGAGATGACGACTGTGGTGGCAGTAGTCTGGGTTCCTGTGAAAAAAAAAAAAAACTGAAAAAAATCAAAAACATGAGGCATGCATTATGCACTAGGGATTAATATTTTTCCTGAAAATAAAACATTTTCTATCCCGGGAGTAGAAGAATGCTGTCCCAGGAATCCTGGGAAACTAGACATGTTTTTAAGGCATAAGTACCAGTGAAAACGCATTGGTCGTATTTCAATAAGCAGCACTAAATAAAACAAGGAAAAATGTGCGTAAACCTATGGGTTTCTGACGTGACAGCTTTAGTCTATTTGATGTTATATTGATAATTAGAACACTATTTGTGCTATTAATCAATATTAGAATGCATGTAATATAAACTTCGGATGCAGTTTGAACTTCACAATAGCTGCGAGGAATGTTAAAACCAAAATGCATTGCCTGTGATCTGTTTGCTGAGAACAGCCTCGGAATTGAAGTTTCACAATTCTTCATTGTATAAACAAACAAAATTTGTTAAACCAATTAATTTAGCATTTTCAGCATCATTCTAATAAACTGGGCCATTCGCCATGTTAGCGTTACAGTACAGAGGTTGGTGCAAGACTATAATAGCCATGTTAAATATAGTTATAGAATCAAAGATTGTTACGTCCGCCGCCTCCCTTCCAGTCCACCTTCCCCATTGTTCTCCGTGTTTTCCCCCTTCCTTTTGTTTCTCATCCTGTTTTTACGTTTCCGTGTTTGTCTTCTGTGTTGTGCAGGCTGGGCGTGGTTCTCCTCCGCATTTCCCCACTTCCCCTCTCATTTTCCCCCAGCCAGTCACTCATCTCTCCATTCACATTCCACACGCTCCCCCAGCAGCTCATGCACTCCAGCAGCTCACGCACTTCAGCAGACATTCTCACGGTTCAGCACTAATTAACTTATTAACTCACTCCCATTTATATATTCCCCCTTCTCTGTATGTTGCGTTGCCAGTTCGTACTCTTGTCTTGCTTTGTTATGCTCTGTACTCGGCCCGTGTATCTCGTTTTGTCTTGTGATTAACTATCTGCAGTCTTGTTTCCCAGCCCGCCAGCCTGCTTGCCCTACCCACCATTGACTGCCTCCACTCCCATTGCCAGTTGTCACTGGTCTGTCTGCCACCTCTCAAGCCCCTCTCCAGCTCCCCCGGCATTCTGTCAGCCCTAGCAGCCCAACCCCGTTCCAGACCCTCACTTAACACTCTCTCTTGCTGTTCACGTGTCACAATAAAAGTGCTCCACGGACCTTGTTCCGAGTCTGTCTCCGAGTCCTGCGTTTGGGTCCACCCCAGTTGAAGGGATCGTAATTGAACAAACTGACCAAAAATGGACCCAGCGGAGCAGCTCCACCATGCCCTCGCCTGCCAGGGGGTCACCCGGGGGATATCCAGGAGACCCTGAGGCAGGTCATCGACCAAGTGGGTCAGATGGGCACGCTCCTGTCCCAGGTATCGGTCCAGTTGCCTCTCCCGAGGGCCCACACCGGCCAGCCTGCACCGACGGTCGAGGTGCATCCCGCTGACCCGTCACCACCTCCCGTGGATTCCCCGGCGGCTCCGCCGCTCCCCTCTGGCAGGGAACCCCGTGTGCCATACCCTGAACGCTATCTGGGCGATCTGGGGAAGTGTAGAGGGTTCCTGCTACAGTGCAACATCGTCTTCTGGCTGCAACCTGCCTCCTACTCCACCGACTCCAGCATGCATTCGTCATGGCCTGCCTGGCGGGAAGAGCATGGGAGTAGGCTACTGCTGTGTGGGACAGCCAGCTGCCCGCCTGTTCCCACTTCGCCACCTTTGTCTTGGAGATGCGCAGCATGTTCGACAACCTGGTCTGTGGGCGCGACACCACCCAGCGCCTCCTTCAGCTCCACCAGGGGAACCGCAGCATGGCAGAGATGGCGGTGCAGTTCCATACCAGGGTTCCCACGCTTCCTGGAAAACCTGGAAAATTGTAGACTAGTTTTCCAGTCCTGGAAAACACATGGAAAATGAGAGAAAATGTAAAATGTCCTGGAAAATCTTATGTTGTCCTGGAAAATGATTTCCACGTTCTCGTAATTTCTTTTTCCTGAGAACGTACTGTCTGTCAGAAGTCCCCACAACAGCCAGCAGCTGAAAGGGCTATGTTCAGGACCAGATAAAGTTCAAATGGTAGTTTATTGGTGAGAGTATTTTGAATGGGCTGCGTTCGGTTATGTTGTGAAACACTGAACACCCCACAAAGTTGTGAGTTATTGAATGCACCCAGAGTCACGTGGTATCGCATACAGCAGAGCAGCACTTGGAGTAAAATAAAGAAGTTGGATGACATTATGACTGAAATGTAGCCAAAACTCCAAGAAATGTAAGTGAATTTATCCATCAAATGCAAACATTAGTCACTGTTGGCTGGTAACTAGCTTTATTTTAATAGGTTTGTAGATCAATGGTAGTACACCTCTTGTAGGTATATCATTTCCCAACTCGTTTTAAAAGGTAACGTGAAATAAACGGTAAATTGAATAATGTTAAATTGGGCCACTAACATTGCGTGTTTGGTTAGTTTGCTAAAGTTGACATGCTTGCTAGCTTGTTTTGCCTGCAGATGTGTAAGGTCTGTGATTCAACTCTGGCTAATAGCATCAGTTTGAAATGTGTCAATGACGTGGGTGTTGTGCATTGTTGAGAGAGACCAAGAGGGAGAGAGAGTTGGAGAATGATGAATGGGAGCCGTGTGTGTACGTGTATGTATGTTCAGTGTGTCAGTTTCCTAATTTGAAGTAGTCTTTATAGTCCTTATTGTGACTTTACTTTTGAATCCATAATGCGTGAAAAGGCACAGAACAGGATTCATAATGTAGCATAGTTTGCTGCAGTTTTAGGCTATCTTCATCTCACCGCTATGTAAAGTTCAGTGTAGATGTCTCTGTTGGCTACTATTTGCATTATTGGTGTTCAGGCTGTTATACCAGTTGTGGTAATAGAATGGTCAATATAGCTATTTCACAAGAAAAAAGGGATTCAGGTTATACATTATTATTATTATTATTATTATTATTATTATTATTATTATTATTATTATTATCCATTTTATTTATGTAGCATTTATCAAGCATAGATCACAAAGTGCTTTCCAGAATAAAGAAAATAAAATACAATGACGGAATATAAGATACTATAAAAACAACAGCTTAAAATAAAAATAAAATAACAATATTATTACACAAAGAATTCAAACAAGGCAGAGAAATAAAAAAACAACAACAGTAAAAGGAGATAGTAGTAAAAGTAGTAACATGTAAAGGTTACACCCATACTCAAATATTTCTATAACAGTACTTCTCTAATTACAGAAGTGAGTGACAGAATGTCAGCAAGACAGTGCAAGTTTAAGAGTGAGTGGAAAGAAGATCCCCAGTTCAGGGACTGGCTAGGGGAAGCATCAGGAGATGTACACAGGGTATATTGCAAGTTTTGCAGGAAGTCTTTTGATGTTAGTAATATGGGCATCTCAGCACTCAAGAGTCATGCACGAGGACAAGGCCATGTCAAAGTTGCAGGACAATTAAAAACTGAGACAAGAATGACACATTTCATGAGGGGGACACCTTCAAAAGACACAGGGGTCATTCCGTGTCAAATCAACCAGTTTTCTGAAAAGTTCCTGTATGACCCTCTCAGATTTTGATGAAACTCCATCATAATAATCCATTGTGTGAAAAATGAACACACACAAAAGATTTGCCTCATACGGCATGTCGTTTCCAAGATATGGCCTCCTGAAATTTGCTCAAAACCTCGCGGGTCGTGAAAACGCGCGAATGTGATTTTATCCGACTTTGGAAGCTTATAACTTGGGATTGGTAACAGCTATAGAGCTGAAACTTTGTATCCAAACCTACTTTCTTCCAATTCACAAGAATATGGCATCAGATTACTTACTTCCGGGTGAAAGAAAGTCAAAAACACAACCGTCCGTCTTGTCAATGGATCACCATGTGGACAGTTAAAACTTTTTCTGAAATTTACACCAGTTAAACAGATATATTAGATCTACTCATCAACCAAATTTCAGCTTTGGTACTCAACTCCTTCATGGTTAGACCACATTTTGAAAAATACAAATTTTGCACAATTCCGGGGATACAAAACTTGAAATCTACGTGCGTAAGGTCTGATCACAACATGCATATTTATCACAGGAGATAGGTAAAATAAAGTTAAGGTGCCCCCTAGGGCCTAGAGCTAAGGTTAGATATGGGATTTTCCCATGTCAGGTAAATACAGGGATAACCCATTACGCAATGATGGGATTTCCCATTACCAGGCAACAATATTTGGTCAATTTCATTCTAGCTCTATCATTCAAGAATTGAGATCCCATCAGTGAGCCTCGTCGATTACAGAATACATCCCAACTATATTTATTTACTAACTGCGAAACATGCGTGTGCTGCAGTTACTGTACCATGCATAGTTTTGTTTCCTAGGCCTAGAATGCAATAACACTTATTTTGGAAGCAGTATTCACGTGGAGGCCGTCACTACAGACTAACTGTTAACGACTTCAATAACATTCAAGGCAAACTGCCAGCATGTATCAAGTAAACGACAAACTGTACACATCTATATGGTAGAATATGTGGTAATTTAATATTTATAGTGTATGGTTTAAAGTACATGTACTATTCTGTTTGATGTCTGATACAAAATTTGACACTTTTAAGTAGTAATGTAACTCTTAAGACTTATGTGAATTCCCAATATGTTAAAATATGTGTACTTTTCAAAATGCTATCTAACCATGAAGGAGTTGAGTACCAAAGCTGAAATTTGGTTGATGAGTAGATGTAATATATCTGTTTAACTGGTGTAAATTTCAGAAAAGGTTTTAACTGTCCACATGGTGATCCATTGACAAGACGGACGGTTGTGTTTTTGACTTTTTTTCACCCGGACCCAACTTGGCAGTCATTCCTTTACAAATGAATTGATTAGCCTCTACTTGCTTGTGACTATAGACATACACCTAGATAATACATCTGTGATATGGGATGTATATGTCCACTCGTATGGGCACAGGGTGACCTCGAAAATCACCAAAAACATGTGCGACTGAACAAAGTGGCTACTTTGGGTGCATATAACTTGAAAAGGGAAGGGGGTACATGAGGCCAGATTCGTACAAGATGGAAGAAAGTAGGTTAGGATACCAAGTTTCAGCTCTATAGCTGTTACCAATCCCAAGTTATAAGCTTCCAAAGTTGGAAGACGGAGGTTTTCAGCAAATTTCAGGAGGCTATATCTCGGAAACGACATGTCGTATGAGGCTAATTTTTTGTGTGTATTCATTTTTCATACAATGGATAATTATGATGGAGTTTCATCAAAATCTGAGAGGGTCATGCAGGGACCACTGGTTGATTTTACATGGAATGGCCCACAGGAGAGGCAAGTAGCTGTCAAATAAACAAAGAGCCACAAACAGCCACTGTATATGAGGCAAGTAGCAGTCATGGAAGCACAGCATTGCACAGCGAGCAAGCTCAGGAGCACAAGGCAGCTTGGCATTGTTGAATTTTTTTTCAAACGCTTTTTATGTGGTGCAACAAAATCAGCTTACCTTGTATGTTTCGGTTTGTGTCCATATTTCAAAGAGCAGCTGATCAAAGATATAAGAAAGGCACAGTGCTATGTAGTGTCTTTCTATGAATGCCTAAATAAAGTGACACAGAAAGAACAGATGGATGTTGTTGTGTGGTACTGGAGTGAATGTGAAGGGAAGGTAGCTGTGCATTATTTTGATTTAGAGTTTATGGGACACAGTCAAGCAGAGAAGCTTTTGGAGAAAATCAAGAGAACCCTGTCACCACTTGATCCTAAGAGGCTCCTGCAGATCTCAATGGATGGCCCCATGGTCAATTGGAAGTTCCTGAGGATATTCCAAGAGCACAAGAGCCAAGCGGACCCAGATGCACCAAAGATGATCAATCTGTGAAGCTGTGGTTTGTATGTTGTGCATGGGAGCTTTCAAAATGGAGAGAAAGAAACAGGTTGGAAGATGGGAGATGTACTGAGAACTCTTTGGCAGTTGTTCCATGACTCATAAGCCAGGCGAGATGATTTCATTGAGGTGACCAAAACGACAACATTTCCTCTGAGGTTCTGTGCCTATCGATGGGTGGAAGACTTAGCAGTTGCAGAGCAAACAATATAAATGTGGCCAGCTGTGCAGGAGTACATCAACAGCCACAAGAAACTTCCAAAAAGTAAAGTGTCATCATCTGCATCCTACTGTACAGTAAAATAGGCCACTGCTGACCCTCTTTTTCAGGCCAAGCTCCAGTTTTTTGCATTTGTTGCTAGACAGCTGAAGCCATTTTTGGAGACATTCCAGACAGATGCCCCAATGGTGCCTTTTTTAGCAAAGGAGCTCCAGTCCACCCTGAGAGGCTTGCTGTCACGCTATATCAAAAGGGAAGAACTGGAGAAGATAAAGACACCCGTCCAACTGCTGAAACTGGACCCACAAGATAAAGCAATGCATGCACCACTTAAACAGCTGGACATGGGATTTGCCACAAAGCAAGCTTTGGAGAAGGCATCTGAAAAGCTTCAGGAAAATCCTGTGAATATACAGCTGTTCAAGAAAGAATGTGTCTCCTTCCTTGCTATGACCTGCAAGAAAATGATAGAGAGAAGTCCTCTAATGTATCCGGCAGTGCGGCACATGAGCTCCCTTGACCCTGTGACCATGGTGACAGAAGTGGAAAGTGTGATAGCAATGTTTGAGAAACTCCTACAAGTTCTCCTCAATGCTGGATGGTACACTGCCTCCCAGTATGACCAAGTCCTTGCTCAGTATAAAGCATTCTCAATACATGTCAGTGCAAACCATAAAGCAGAGTTCCAAGATTTTGTTTACAGCTGCAGGCTTGATGAATTTCTTGGAAGATTTGTCAGTGGCAGAGCAGAGTATGCAGCAATGTGGGACCTACTGACATGTCTCCTCACACTGTCTCATGGACAAGCTGCAGTAGAAAGAGGGTACTCTGTCAACAAGGATATGCTAGTGGAAAACCTGAAGGAGAGGACTCTAATATTGCGATTGGTCCAGGATGCAATGACTGGGCACCCAATGGACGAAGCCCTGCCAAAGGACCTCATTCAACACTGTAAAGGAGCAAGGATGAGGTATGTGCAGTACCTGGAGGATGAAAAGAAGAAGAAAGACGAAACTGCTAATGAGAAGAAAAGAAAAGACCTCCACCGAGAAATGTCAAATGTCAAAGCAAAACAACAAAGAATAATGCAAAGCATTGAGACAATGGAAAAAGAGGCAGATGGAATGGCAGACAGGGCAGAGAAAAAAGAGGACTTCACACTACTGTCAAAATCAAATGCCTATAGCAAAAGTGTTACAGAGAAAAGGGGACAGCTGGCAGCTCTACAGAAAACTCTGGAAAACCTGCAAGAGAGTGTCAAGAGACTCCACTAAAATCTTATTGAGGAAGCTTTTCAGTTGAATTTGACATTGGCTTTTTAAAATTATTTTATTGAGCACTTTGCAGGATGAATATTTATGATATAGCAGGCATACTTTGAGTTTATTTAAAAATGAATGTTTGTGGCCACACACATTTGGATGTTGTTCAGGTCTATTTAGGCTTACTTAAAGTTATGCAGTGATCTTCCTGATTTTAATTTTTTTAAGTAAAGCAGATGCCAGTGTGCTTTTTGCACACTCTTTATTTTTCACTTAGCCTAATTTTTGTTTGAGAGAGAGAGAAGATAAAGCTGCAGTAAGTAGGGCCCAGGCCAGACAGTCATTGTAGCTTGGTAATATTAATAAAGCGAAGTGCTGAACATCTGCAGGTGTGTGTTTGTGTTTGTTTGTATTAGGCTATAATCAATTGGTCATAATGTCTAAGCATCTAAGGGCTGATTTCATAGATACGTTATAGCCATAGACTGCACATGTCTTTTAAAGCAGGCTTCCACAGAGAGGAACTTATTAGTCTAGGGCGTGATTCCTGTCTGTCATACCAGCCGTACGTCACTGAAAATGTCCTGGAAAAGTACTGGAAAATGATCTCTTGAAAAGAGTGGGAACTCTGCGTACCCTGGCGGCGGAATCCGGGTGGAACGACTCCGCCCTCCAAGGGGCATTCCTCTACGCCCTCTATGAAACCCTGAAGGACGAGTTGGCTACACGGGAGGAATCCAGCTCGCTGGATAGCCTGATCTCGCTCGCCACCCCGTTGGATAACCATTTGAGAGCCCGCGCTCGGGAGAAGACAGGCCGCCAGGGGTCGCCAACATTCGCTCCCCGGTCTCCAGTTTGGTCTCCATCCATGCCTCCCGCACCAGACCTGCTGGGAGAGGAACCCATGCAGCTGGACGCCACCACGCCGGATGCAGACTAACGCCACCAGAGAGTGCTCACCGGTTCCTGTTTTTACTGTGGCCGGCCTGGTCACTTCCTGTCCTCCTGTCCCGTTCGCCCAAAAGGGGCGGCTCGCCGGTAAGTCTGGGCATTCTGGCGAGTCTAATCTCCACCACCTCTTCTGCCCAGTCCCAGTTCCTACTAGGGGGCACCCTCCTGTGGGACTCTGTTACCCTGTCGCCATTGGTCAACTCTGGAGCCGACGGCAATTTCATTGACGCAAACTTCGCTGCCTAATCCGGAATCTCCATCATTCCACTCTCCAACCTGCTCAACGCCCTCGCCTTGGATGGCAACCTCCTGGCCCGAGTCACGCACACCACCATTCCACTGCAACTGGTTCTGTCCGGCAACCATTCAGAATCCATTCAGCTCCTAATTATTCCATCCTCCCAGTCTTCCATGGTCTTCGGCCAACCCTGGCTCTGCCTGCATAACCCTCACCTTAACTGGGAGACCGCTCGTGTACAAGGCCTCCGCCTGGAGATGCCAGAATGCCCTCCAGCATTCCCAATCCTGACCTAACCTCTGTCCCCAGCCAGTATCATGACCTAGAACAGGTTTTTTTTTTAAATCCCTTGCCATGTCCTTACCTCCTCACAGACCCTACGACTGCTGCATAGACCTGCTGCCCGGTGCGCCACTTCCGTCCGGCCACCTCTACAACCTGTCTGCTCCTGAGAAGGCCTCCATGGAGACCTATATCCACGACTCACTGGCTGCAGGTATTATCCAACCCTCCTCTTCACCCATGGGAGCCGGGTTCTTCTTTGTCTCTAAGAAGGACGGCTCCCACCGCCCATACATCAACTACCGTAGCCTCAATGCCATCACCACCTGTAATAAATACCATCTGCCTTTAATCAATTCTGCATTTGAACCCCTTCACGTTGCCACCATCTTCACTAAGCTGGATCTCCAGAACGCCTACCACCTGGTCCAGATCCGGGAGGGAGATGAGTGGAAGACCGCCTTTAACACTCCCCTTGGGAATTTCGAGTACCGGGTGGTCCCGTTCAGGCTGTCTAACGCCCCAGCCGTATTCCAGGCCCTGGTGAACGACATCCTCCATGACTTCCTCAGTGTTCGTCTACATTGACGATATCCAACTTTTTTCTAAGAACCCCTAGGATCATGTCCTGCATGTGCGTCAAGTCCTCCGGAGGCTGCTGGAGAACAAGCTTTAAGTCAAGGCGGAAAAGTGTGTGTTCCATGTCCCTACCGTGTCCTTCCTGGGGTTTCTCATTGAGAAGGGGAGGATCAAGCCCGACCTGCCAAGATCCAGGCCGTAATGGAGTGGCCCCGTCCCACCACTCGCAGGCACCTGCAGCAGTTCCTGGGGTTTGCAAATTTTTACCGCCGCTTCATCCGCGGCTACAGTCAAATCGCCACACCCCTCATTAACCTCACTTCACTAAGTTAACTAAGCCTTTTCCACCCTCAAGTCCAGATTCTCCACTGCACCCGTCCTCTGCCACCCCGACCCCACCCGCCAGTTCATCGTCGAGGTGGATGCCTCCGACACTGGCGTGGGTGCCATCCTGTCCCAGCGCTCTTCCATGGATCATAAGGTTCACCCCTGTGCTTTCGTTTCCCGCCGTTTAACCCAGGCCCAATTGAATTATGACGTAGGGGATCGCGAGCTACTCGCTATCAAGCTCGCGCTGGAGGAATGGAGGCACTGGCTGGAGGGGGCAAGCCATTCGTCGTCCTGACTGACCACCGCAACCTCCAGTACATCCAGTCTGCCAAGAGACTGAACTCCCGCCAAGCCCGCTGGTCACTCTTTTTCACCCGGTTCAATTTTTCCATAACTTACAGATCCGGTTCCCGGAACACCAAGCCTGATGCCCTCTCACGGGTATTGTCCCTGGTTGCCAGACCTGTTGTCCTGGATCCCATCGTTTCTCCGTCTTGTGTGGTGGCTGTGGTCTCTTGGGAGATCGAGAAGATGGTGAAGGCCGCCCAGGTAAACCAGCCTGACCCCCGCAATAACCCAGACTTTCGCCTGTTTGTCCCCGATTCCGTCCGCTCCCAGGTCCTCCAGTGGGTCTACGCCTCCCGCCTGTCCTGCCACCCAGGGGTCCACCAGACCAGCGCCCTGGTGAGAAGGAGTTTCTGGTGGCCCACGCTGATGGGGGATACCCGTGCCTACGTCCTCACCTGTCACATCTGTACCAGGAGCAAGGCCTCCCACCAGCCCCCCACCGGTCTCCTTCGCCCCCTCCCCGTCCCGGGCCGTCCTTGGAGCCACATTGGGGTCGACTTTGTGACTGGTCTTCCCTCCTCTGATGGTAACACCGTCATCCTTACAGTGGTCGACCGGTTCTCCAAGGTGGCCCACTTCGTCCCCTTGCCCAAGCTCCCCTCTGCATCCGAGACTGCGGAGCTCCTGGTTCAGCATGTGGTGAGGCTGCATGGGATCCCCATGGATGTCGTCTCGGACTGTGGGTCCCAGTTCTCCTCCCAGGTGTGCAGAGCCTTCTGCCGGGCCCTAGGCACCTCCGCCGGTCTGTCGTCCGGATATCACCCCCAGAATAATGGACAGACCGAGTGGACTAACCAGGACCTGGGAGCTGCTGTGCGGTGTGTGTCCGCCCGCAACCCCTTCTCCTGGAGTAAGTTCCTCCCCTGGGTGGAGTATGCACACAACTCCTTGAAGAGCTCCGCCACCCAGATGTCCCCCTTTGAGTGCTCCTTGGGGTACCAGCCCCCCCGTTCCCGGTCCAGGAGGAGGAGGTTGCTGTACCATCCGTCCGGGCCCACCTCCTCCGTTGTCACAGGATTTGGAGGTTGACGTGCACCACACTCCCCCGCACCTCATCCTGCAACCAACGCCTGGCGGACCTTCACCAGACCGCAGCCCCACATTACACCCCGGGGCAATGGGTCTGGTTGTCCACATCCTTCATCCCTCTCCAAGCCACCTCTCGCAAGCTCCAGCCCCATTTCATCGGCCCCTACCCCATCCTCACCGTCATCAACCCCTCCACTGTCAAGTTCCAGCTACCTCCGGCACTCAATATTCACCCCGTCTTCCACATCAGTCAGGTGAAGCCCGTCGCCTCCAGCCCGCTGAGTCCTCCCGCCGAACCCCCTCCACCTCCCCAGATTATTAATGACGCACCCGCTTACACCGTCCACCGAATCATGGACATCTGCCGCAGGGGACGCGGCTAGCAGCCCAACCCCGTTCCAGACCTGCTTCTGCTACTGGGGCCCCGGGGCTGTCACACAGGGAGCGGCTGATGGTGTTGCCTCTGTCAGAGGTGGTGGTCCCAACACCGGCGATGACTGCCTCAATAGTCTCTTCGACAGCAGCCCTCTCCATCTCTCTGTCTTCTAAGGGCTGCTCGTCTCTGCCGATCAGCATTTTTGGCCCTCTCCTTCTCCTTGTCCACTCTCACCAGGTACGGGTGGTCATATTCAATTCAATTTTATTTATATAGCGCTTTTCACAGATGACTGTCACAAAGACGCTTTACAGAACAGAAAGGGGAGGAAAGGGGAAATGGGAAATGCCAGCTCTAAGCCCCCAGATAGCAGAGGTAAAAACTCTAGTAGGAGAGAAAAACCCTCATACTGTGGCGATAAAAAACTCCCCGATGGGAAGAAATCTCGAGAGGAACCCGGCTATTGGGGGGATGCCCATCCTCCACTGGCCTATGGGTTGATTATGTCATAGGGAGGTATTCTATTCAGATGACTCCATCATGTAGAGATCAGCAGTGGCAGGTGGGGGGCGCCTAGCTGGTCTTGGGCTGGAGCTCCGGGCCAGGAGGGGGGCGGGGGAAGGACGCGGGAAACTCTGGAAACTTGGGCTAGAGCTCCGGGCAGGTGCCCAGAGCAGGGAAGAGGAAAAAAGAAAAAAACATTGTTAGGGGGTTCAGATGGTAGCAGAACAAGCGCAGCAGGAGAGACAGAGGTGTCTGCTGCGATAAGGAAACCCCGGCAGAATAAGGCTATGGCAGCATAGCTAAGGGCTAAACAGAGGCAGGGGCCAATACAGCCATGAGGGCAGGCTTGAGACAGTCACCACTAGACCATGACCGGTCGAGCTTAACACAACACTACCAATAATGATCCAGTGACAGCACTGACCGCTCAGTCCACCAGCGACTCTATAGCTAATGCCAGCCACCCACTCCTGCCCCTCAACTATAGGACAGACTAAAAAGATGAGTTTTAAGCCTAGCTTTAAATAGACTGACAGTGTCTGCACCCCGAACATGAGCAGGCAATTTGTTCCATAGGAGAGGAGCACGATAGGAAAAGGCTCTACCACCTATTGTACTTTTAGCTATTTTAGGAATAACAAGGAGGCCTGCGCCCTGCGAACGGAGCGTTCGTGAGGGATTATAAGGGAAAAGTAAATCACTTAAATATAAGGGGGCAAGCCCATGTAAGGCTTTAAAGGTAAGTAATAGAATCTTATAGTCTATTTGAAATTTGACTGGCAACCAGTGAAGTGAATCTAACACTGGGCTGATGTGTTCAAATCTTCTAGTTCTCGTGAGAATACGAGCAGCTGTATTTTGAATTAGCTGGAGCCCTTTCAGAGAGGAATGTGTACATCCAGACAAAAGAGCATTACAATAATCTAATCTAGAAGTAACAAAAGCATGGACTAGCTTTTCAGCATCATGTAGGGACAGTATTTTTCGAATTTTTGAGATATTCCTTAAGTGATAGAAAGCAACCCTAGAGATGTCTTTAATGTGTGTATCAAATACTAGATCTGGATCAAACGTAACACCAAGATCTTTAATGACAGCACTTGAGGTGATTGAAATTCCATCAATGTTAGGCATATAGCCAGATAGTTTGCATCTCAGGGACTTGGGCCCCACCACCATTACCTCTGTCTTATCAGAGTTTAGCAAGAGAAAGTTATGGGTCATCCATTCCTTTATATCTATAAGACAAGCTTCCATTTTTGACAGCAGGACAATTTCATCAGGCTTGACTGATAGATACAGCTGGGTGTCATCTGCATAGCAGTGGAAGTTAATGCCATGTTTACGAATGATTTGTCCCAGGGGAAGCATGTATAGAGAGAAGAGCAAAGGCCCAAGGACAGATCCTTGTGGTACTCCATATCTAACCCTAGATTTATAGGAGGAGTCATTGTTAAGATGCACAAATTGATATCGGTCAGATAAGTATGATCTAAACCAGGAAAGAGCCAGTCCACGGAGGCCAACAATATTTTCGAGCCTATCCAGAAGGATGAGGTGATCAACTGTATCAAATGCTGCACTTAAATCCAGAAGCATGAGTACAGAGATATAGCCACTATCAGAAGCAAGGAGTAGGTCATTGAATACTTTGACTAGGGCTGTTTCAGTGCTATGAGAGGGTCCAAAACCAGATTGAAAAATCCAATATTTGATTAGGGTGCAAAAATGACCAGAGTTGTTTTGAAATGGCCTTTTCTATTATTTTAGAGAGGAACGGAAGGTTTGAGATAGGCCTATAGTTAGACAAGTCGTTTATATCCAAGTTTTGCCAAATCACACACCGATTTAAAATTATCTTTGGTGATCTCCGATTGCTTCAACCGGACATCGTTAGCGCCGACATGAATAACAATTTTAGAGAACTTATGTTTAGCCAGCACTTTTAAGTACGCTTTGATGTCGGTCGCTCTGGCCCCTGGGATACATTGGACTATGGTCTCTGGTGTCGCTAAATTCACGTTTCTTAAAATAGAGTCGCCAATCACCAGAGTTTTTTTAACAGGTTTCACAGCCGGTGCGTTACTGAGGGCGGAGAACCTGTTGGAAACGTGAATGGGTTGTTTGTGCACTGGTGGAGGCTTAGGTTTTCGACTACGTTCCCGAACTGTAATCCACCCGCCTTGCTGCGAAGGCTCTGCCGGGGTCCTACTTAAAGACAGGCTAACTGGTGCATCCGGAAAAGATTCTAAAAACATTTCAGTATCTCGAATTTCGTGTAAGGTGCGGATGCGAGCTTCCAATTCAGCAATCTTCTCCGTCAACCTAGCATTTAACTTACACTTATCACAGGTAAAATTATCATTAACGATGGAGAATAAATAACTAAACATATCGCATACAGAGCAAGAGACAGCCCAAGAAGGAGAGACAGAGTGAGAGATCGACGAAACCGGCGAGCCGAAAGCAGCCATTAACCTCTTCCTACCGAGGGCAAAATAGGCCAATTTTTGCCTGTTTTCACTAGTGACAAACAAAGGTGGTTATCTCAAAAACTATAAATGGTACAAATATGGTTCATGGCTTTTATTAAAGCAGACACCTGCAGTATTACAACTAAGCAGTGAGAACTCATAGAAATCCAGTTTTTGATACTTAACTACAACAATTTATGTACAGAAAATATAAAAAAACTAAAAAACGGGTACCTACATTCAAGTTTAAGAATTTTTACCTGATGAGCTACAAATGCAATCAAGGAAATTACTCCTCTATCTGATTCATCAATATGCTGCCTACCTCTGGTAACAATCTGGTGTCAATATCTCAAACCATTCAAATTTTACAGGGTTTTTTTCAGGTGAACCTTTTTCGTTATCCAAATGGTGCCAAATGGTGCCAAATGTGCCAAAAATGGCAATGTTCCAGAAAGGTCTCAATATGATTTATTTTTTAGGTTTTTACAATAAAATTAGATAATTTGTCAATATTGGCAATAAAAGTTCATTTTTAGACGTGTTCTTGGTGCTCTTCATATTACACAACTAACTACCCAAGGTTACAAAAAGCTGTCAAAACCCATGTAGCAGCACAGTGAATCTTGTGTATTTCACCAGAGCCCCATTAGCCAGAAATGAGTCCAGGAATGTGCAAACAGGTTTTCAAATGAATAATGGGAATAGTATGAAACTTCCCTACACATTACTGCTTGCCAGTCCTGTACTTTATTCTGTTGCCACCTCCTATGACAGGGACGTTGGGGTTGGGTTTTAGAAGGCAAAACTTTATACATGACAAACATATATCAACTATATACAAGTGCACTAAGGTGTACTACTAAAAGTGCAGTGGATAAAAAAAATCAAAAGTCCACCAGTTTCCTAGATAAAAAATAAAAACACCCCTGCTGTAACAAATAAAAAGATCCTTGCCCTCTAATTGCTGAAGTTACCGTATTTACACAAAGAAAGTACAAAATGGCAGGGTCCAAAAAGCTAAAAAAAATGAACTAAAAACAAAAAAAGGCAAAGGATCAAAACATGGGGGTGGAGGGTGAGGAGAGATTATTTAACCATTCATACAGAAGCCATTTAGACTACACATTCCCTCAGGAGAGCAATCTGCATCATTACAAACCCCACTAACCCTGTCCATGGAGTTGTCCACCATGTTGATATACCCATTAGTCCCCCTTATACAACAACAATCAACAATAATAATAATAAACAAGTACTCCCTCATGTTATCATGTTCTCTCCCTCATACCATGCATAAATTGCCATTTTGTTTACCTGCACAGCCTTCTGTACTGCATACAGAACAATTTACTCATGTGGAACAATGACTTTACTAAACACTTCCAGAAGCCATTTCACACTCAAAAAAATCGATTTAGTAGCTCATCTCAGACACAAATAGATAGCTAGCTGCTTGTTACCTGTAATTTTGCTTGCTAGCTTGCCACTGTAAAGGTAATACTATCTATATTAATTTAGCTGAGAGGGACCGATTTTATGCATAAGTATATAAGGTTAGTTAGCTTCACAGAAGAAACACAGGGATTCACGCATTGCAGCTAAATTGCACATTTCCTTCGATGCTTACACCAAACTTACCTTTTCCACAAACATCTGTGTTGTTGGCAACGCCACGTAACACGTGCGAGTTTGTCAACACAGACAATACACCCTAAGTTTACTTCATAAATTATTTATCATACCGTTGGAATGTGCAATTTGTAATATTAATTGTATGAAAAACAATAAAATACAGTTGACACAATGTAATTACGAACGCGCATGGCATTGCGTGAATTCACACTGGTATATCGAGAAAATCTGTAATACCACCAGCCCTAACGACGTTACCTGCCATGGCGAAATTCAATGCGTTTATACCATAACACTGTTAATATGATAAAACAACTTACATGTCAGCAACATCATCTCGGTCATCAGTGGATTCAGCGTCACTGAGACAGGATGAGTCTCCCTCGGCAAAAACATCTTCTGGCTTATCCAGTTCGTCTAGCACTTGGTGCACGGATAAACGCCTCAAAAATCTCGACATAACTACACAAAAACTGTATCAAAAATACTCTAAAGTAAAAAATGTAACTGCGGGCCTTACCTAATTAATTGTGCTTTGCTAAACGGAATGTAGCGAGCTACGCTACAAGGTAAAAACACTGCGCCATTTTGGTTCGATAATTACGCGTGACTGCCACTTCCTTATACGCACGGGAGGATCTCCTTTTTTACGACGGCTATTGTATTCAATAGCCGGCTTGTTTCAAAGATAAGAGTCTTGGCTATTTCCTGGAATATTTGACAGACAGTTTTAAAACCCAATGGAAAGCAAATAATACTCAGAGTGGAGGCGGGTGGAAGACGGTTTTTCCCACTTCAGATAGGCCTATTGTGCTATCAGTCAAAGAAATACACCCAATTGACGACGGTTTTGCATAAATCTCTGCAAGCATGTTCAAAACTACTCTGGCTAACATATACTAAGCCATGGGATTGGTACTCCAGAAACTGGCTGAGTTTCACAACGCCAAAGTGAACACAGCCGAACGAGTCGTAATCAAGTGCAAAAAAGCACAAGTCGGTTTAAAATTGGAAAAAAAGAATGTACAGCCGTATGAAAGTTTTAAAGTATTTTTTCTTGAAGCCTAAAGGTATAATGATTTTTCAAACCAAAGTTTTGTGAAATACAATTAAGCAGAACAGTTTACCAGCACATTGTTTATGGTGTGACATCAAGCTGCAATACATGTTTGAGAATTAGGTCAGAGTTTCCAACGTTATTTACAAAGTTTTATCCCGACGTTTTGGGCTTAAAAACCACTTTCCCAGAAGGAATGGATATATCTTAAGGATATTTAATCAAAATATTGAGGTGAGCAGTTTATTATATATTATTAAATTAATGAAATGTATAATGTAATAATTTCCGTCACGCCGGCGTTACCGCTAGGGGGCGTTTGGCAGCAAGAGGTTAAGCCCCGTAAATTACTTACGTTTTTATCTGGCTGTATTGAGTTTGTTTGCTCGTGGATGATATAGGACGTAGAGAGAACTGAAGCGCTTTATTGGTAGTACTGTGGTCCAAAGATTACTTTCAGATGATGATGAATAATAACGAGATTCAAAAAATTAAAATAAAGCGACAATTCAGCAGCGAATTTTCAGCAGCTGTTTGGAAAAACCCTGGTGCCATATTCACTCGTGGTGATCACCCTTGCAGCCACAGGGAGCCTCCGCACTGGCCTACACTGGATGGGTAGTAGCAGTGCAGCCAGGTCCCTGGGGATCAGACCCTCTGCCACCAAGGGATGCTCCTCAGGGGTAGGCTGCAGGTGCAGGTGGTTGTGCTGGTGGTCGAACTGGTGGATGGCTGTGCGGCTGCAGGGGGAGTGGATGATGTTGTGGAGGAGCTTAGAGAGGTGGTGCTGGTGCCAGGACCCGGTTGCATGTCAGATGGCATCAAGCGTGACTCATCCATTACGGATGGGTCGAAAAGCAAGAAGCCCATGTTCCTAAAGCCTGCCACCGCAATCTTCCTCTCCTTGCAGCTCTTGTATGGGTTGTTGAATATTTTGGGAAACTTAGCATTTGTCACAATATATGAATTTTGGTATAGGAATTTTGGGAACAAAGCCTGGCCTGAATTGAAAAAGCACTCTTGAGTGGCCCAAAATATCCAACATCCAGAGGCTGAAGGAGGTGGGAAGTATGTGGTGGCAGGCAAAGGAGCATGACAAGTTCCCTTACAGCCATCCGATGTGCTTCCAGGTCCAGGTGGCTCTTATGTCCATCAAAGATGAGGAGAGGGCGCTCAGGAACGGCGTGGCGGATAAAATGCTGGAACCACCTTCTGAACAGCTCCCCGTCAATGTTCCCTGCCTTAGATCTTGAGTACAGGGCATTCCTGGGACCTCCCTGTGTGAATGTTGTATCTGCTGGGAAGCCCGACTTGAATATTTCCATTCCATTACATGCATTTAGCAGACGCTCTTAGAGCGACTGACACAACTTTTTAGCATATTATCCATTTATACAGCTGGATATATACTGAACACTGCCACCCTGATGTTTATGATGTTTGGGGAGATGTCTCCCCCAGCAGCATTGAAACAGGCCAGCACTGACACGTGTGCCCTGGTGCCATGGGACTGGCGGTAGACATGACTTGCTCCTTTATGTGCCAGGATGCGGCGGATCAAAGGGGAAGCCACAGGGCATGCAGTAGAGGCAATACAGCACCAGATAATTCTCATCCTCTGGTGACAGCATTGTGGGTCCCTCACTGTGGCTCCCGTGGACAACTCAGCCACTGACCCTGTCCTGGATCTGAATATTATAGGAAATAAAACATTTTGATTAACATTTATGCTTGTTATTTGCTTATCGTTTTACAAATGCATTTGCAGAATATTGACTTTTGTTGTCGTTGTTTCTGTTGCTGGTGATGGTTTACTGACGTGTATTCATATTTTTTCACAAACTAACCCTGGCAGCCGTACGGACAGCCATCCACCTCTCACAGTCCTCAATGGCCGCCCTCGCGTCCTCATCTTTCCACTGCTTCCTCTTCTTGGGCTATAACAATATATAACTGATTTAGATACTGCATAGTCTTTATTGAGAAAGATTATTGATATATAGTGGGGGGGGCACTCACATTCATATTGGGCATGATGGGATGGTAATGTTAATGTTAATGTCTTGTCTCTATTAGAAAAGAGCAATGTATCATTATTGTGCATGCAAATTCAGTCATACCAGTAAGGTGCGTACGTTATACGCTATACTGCATAAGCAATGATGAGTTGTAGCTTAAGGTTTAACCCCTTCACGCAGATGGCACATTTGGTCAATTCTCACCTATTTAGGTGTTTAAGGCTTTATAACTCCAGGTGCAAGCATCACACAATGGCTTAAATGAAACAAGACAATTATTTTGTTTATTTTCATAATTTAAGCCAAAATAAAATGCCACAAATGCAAAGAAACCTTGTAAAAATGCAAAAAAAATAATAATAATTTCTTTAGTTTGCAATGAAATACTGAGAGCTACATATGTGAAACAGGTAAATCTATACATTTCCTGGATCATAAACTCCAACTCTGGGGTGGGACTAGATTTGGCTTCCAGGCTTGTTTGATACCGCAGACCCTTGATGGCTTACAGCCATTTAGCCAACCATGGATTCCATACTATTCTTGTGTAATTTACAGCTTAATCTAGTCCCAGCCCCCAATTCCCATAGAGATCCATTCAAATGCAGAGAGGCTATACTGTAGTATCGCTTGGAAGAGTACCTGAAAATAAGATAGAGTCTTTTGATATCCTTTTATACCCGGTCATGATATCATCACCTGTTTAACTTTGGAATGTTCCAAACAGGTGTTTTTTTAACTTCCCAGTCTTTTTAAAAAAATTTTTTTGCCCCTGTCCCATCTTTTTTGGAACGTGTTGCAGGCATCAAATTCGGAATTAGCGTATATTTACAAAAATCAATAAAGTTGATAAGGTTAAACATTAAATATCTTTTCTTTGTACTGTTTTCAATTAAATATATGTAAAAGAGAATTTACAAATCAGTTTTTATGTGCATTTTGACATACTGTCCCAACTTTTTTGGAATTGGCGTAATTTGAGAGCAGAATTCCCCCTTGCTCGCTTAAGGATTTGATCTTCTAGGACTCAAAACTCGGTCCGCAAGTTTTAGTTTTTTTCCCCCAGTCGAGTCACATGTACAACCTTAGGAAGGCGCAGAGCAGTGACGCAGAAAAGGCTATGCCAAAGCCCATCGCCCCTTCTCCACTTCTTCACGGACGATATACGCTTGGGATAAATGCAAAGTTGCTGATATTGACAATGATACACTTACGTACGCAGAAAAACACGCTTTCACAGACTCAAACAACACTAAGTATTTTTTGGACCAAATCCAAGGTTAATTGTTTACAGACAAATTATTTCACTTTTAATTCACTATATCACAATTCCAGTGACATTTTCCGCTCGTTCACGCTGCTCGTGCTGGAGTGTGGTGGTTGCTACCTGTTACCTCACTGCTGGTGAAGCCCTGGTTGTGTCCGGGAGCCGGTCTCTGTGGTTGCCTTTGTTGCCTTTGGCCCAATATTCTGTCGATTGGCCAGCTGTCCTCAGTAGATGGCTGCTTAGGAGGTAAGTCATCACTTTCCCTCTGGGTTGCTGACTCTGGGGCTGTCCGTGTTATCTCGTTGGCTTGCTGCTCCTTACCTGGCGTGTAACTGCACTCGGGGTAATTCTCCAATTATCTCCTGTGTAGTCGATCTAGCTGTGGTTGTTGGTGGCTTGCTGTGGCTCCATAGATCGGTATCTCAGTGCTGGCGGGGTTAGCCTTGGGAGGTGCGGGGCACCGCAGCAACTCCTAGCCCGCTGTGTGTTCGGACGGGTGTGTATTGAGTGTATGTGTGACTGGCATGTGTGCATTGTATCCGCCTTACTTGTAAAGCTACGCTTGTTGTATTCAGAGCAAAACTCATAAAGTTAGTGACGTTTATTAACTTGCAGCAGCGGCTGTTTTGTTTTGTTTTCTTCATCGCACTGCACTTCCGCATTTCCACTATCGTTTTTTCCATTGGGCTCTGCGATTGGTCATCGTCAGTTGCCTGTGCTGGCTGCGTGGATCACCTGGAGCGGAGTGGATTTTTAAAGCTGGAACAGGATTCCTCTTCTTTTTTTTTTTTGGCATATATTGCACCAAGCAAGAGGGATGGCGGTAAAAATTAAGGGTGAAATAGAAGAGATAAAGCGAGCACTTGACTTTCTCACAGAGGAGGTCAGTGAAAGACGGAAAGAGATTAAAACTGTTGGTATGCAGCATAAAGTGCTATTGGAGGTGATGGAGGAAGTCAAAGTCCTGAAGCGACTAATCATGGAGAAGGACAAGAAGATTGACCATCTAGAGAAATGGGTAGCCGACCTTGAACAATACACCAGGATCAATGATGTCATTGTCACTGGGCTAGAGACCATACCCAGGTCATATGCCCGTGCGGTGACGGGTACGAACAGAGAGGAACCCGATGAGCAGGATCTGAACACAATGGAAAATCAAGTGACTTATTTTCTCCACTCGAAGGGAATTAAAGTGGACAGAAATGACATAGAGGCTTGTCATCCCTTAGCTCGGAGAAACAAGGTCGACAAACCGGTCATCATTTTGCGGTTTGTTAACAGAAAGCATAAAATCGCTCTCCTAAAGCAGGGCAAGAAGCTGAAGGGCTCTAACGTCTACTTGAATGACCATCTGACTAAAAGAAATGCTGAGATCGCCAGGAAGGCTCGATTTCTACGAAAAGAAAGATTCAATCAACATGGACGGCGAATTGTAAAATATACATAAAACTGAATGGAACTACACCAGAGGAAGCTAAAGTGCTGGTCATTAGAGACATGGAGGACTTGGAAGAATATCAATGAGGCCAATCAATCATTTAAACTACTGAACTATTGCCCAAACACCAAGTTACCATGACAGCCATGACTACCATGACAACTGATAGCATTCTTTCATCTCCATCAGGAGTAAATTATGATAAACTTTCATCAATGATTACTGAATGTGAAAAAATTGGACTAGAAACTTTTGCCTATGATGAACACAAGTCACAAGATATTGAAAACGACATTGATCCGGAAAATAATTTTTTTATCAACATCAACAATAACTGCTGCTATTACACAGATGAATAGGTCGTTTAAGTCAGATAATACGATTTCAATTATCCACTTTAACAGTAGGAGCCTATATGCAAACTTCCAAAACATTAAAGAATATCTCAGCCATTTCAAAAAACCATTCAATGTAATAGCCATATCAGAGACTTGGATTAGCCCTGAGAAGGGACTGGACTTTCATCTGGATGGATACGATCTGACCTATATGAACAGAAAGAATAAAACGGGAGGGGGAGTGGCTCTGTTTGTGGATAAATGTTTTAGTTTTAAAGTGGTGGAAAACATGTCTACTACTGTGGATAATATATTTGAATGTATTACTATAGAAATTTTTGTGGAAAAAAAGAAAAATTTAATTGTGAGCTGTATTTATAGGGCTCCTGGATCCAATATTGAAATTTTGAGGGACTGGATGGGAGAAGTTTTTACAAAAACAACACAAAAGTTTATGTTCTTATGTGGGGATTTCAATGTTGATCTGCTGTATCCAAAAAAGCATAACGCGACTGAGATCTTTATTAACACAATATACAGTATGTGTTTATATCCGACAATCACGAGACCTAGCAGAATTACAACACATGGTGCTACGGTAATAGATAATATTTCCACAAACAATATGGAATGGAATTCAATGAGTGGTTTATTAATTAATGACATCAGTGATCATTTACCAGTCTTTTTAGTTTATGAATGCGAGTATAGGAAGGTTAAGGATTCTAACTGCACTAATGGTAAACGAGCGAGAACAGAAGAGTCCATAACCATACTCAAAAATGAATTACTAAAACAAAATTGGAATCTAGTTTATGAAGAAGATGATACCGACAAAGCATATGAAACGTTTCTAAAAAAATTAAATTCACTATATGATAAAAAATTGTCCAATTAAACATTTTAGTAGGAAACAAAAACATTTAGAGAGTCCTTGGATAACAAAGGGTTTACAAAATGCGTGTAAAAAGAAAAACACTATATAAGGAATGTATTAGGCTGAGAACCATAGAGGCTGAAATGAAATATAAAAAATATAAAAATTAATTAATTTATATTATGAGGAAATGTAAAAAGGAATATTATAATAAAATATTAGAGAATAACAAAAATAATACCAAAGGTTTATGGAATGTGTTAAATACTATTATTAGAAATGGATCTAGAAACAATAGTTACCCGCAGTATTTTGTGGACAATGATAAAACTATAAAGAAGATGGATGATGTGGTAAATGGTTTTAATAAGTTCTTTGTATGTGTGGGACCAGAATTGGCAGATAAAATCAATGTACCAGAATCAGATAATGAGGTTGAATATGTGGATAGAAATCCAAGTTCAATATTTCTTGGAGCAGTAGATGAAAGAGAAATCATCGATATTGTAAATAAATGTAAGGGCAAAACCTCTACTGACTGCAACGGAATTGATATGAAAATAGTCAAGGAAGTTATTGAAGTCATTGCTAAACCACTTTCTCACATCTGTAATTTATCCTTCCGAACTGGTAAATTTCCAAGCAAAATGAAAACTGCAAAAGTAATTCCATTATATAAGACCAGGGATAGACACCATTTTACTAATTACAGACCTGTTTCGCTACTTTCTCAATTCTCAAAGATTCTGGAAAAACTCTTCATTGCAAGACTAGACACATTCTTAGACAAGCACAATCTGATAATTGAAAGCCAGTATGGATTCAGATCTAACCGGTCAACCTCTTTGGCATTACTTGAATTAATTGAAGAAATTACTAACTGTATAGATAAAAGAATGTATGCAATGGGAGTGTTTATTGACCTTAAAAAAGCTTTTGATACCATCGACCACAATTTATTATTAGATAAATTGGAACGGTATGGTATCAGAGGGGTCGGATTGAACTGGGTAAGTAGTTATTTAAGTAACAGGCAACAATTTGTTAATATAGGTATGTTTAATTCATCTTGCTTGGAAATCACTTGCATAGTACCCCAGGGATCAGTTTTAGGTCCAAAATTGTTTATTCTATATATTAATGACATTGTCAGAGTCTCCAAAATAATGAAATTTGTATTATTTGCGGATGATACAAATATTTTTTGTGCTGGAGGACTTACAACAGCTTTTGAAGGACATCACAATTGAAATGGAAAAATTAAAACGGTGGTTTGACCGAAATAAATTATCTTTAAATTTGAACAAAACTAAAATCATGTTGTTTGGTAATACGAACATTCAAGTGGAGGTAATGATTGATAACATTGTCAATGAAAGAGTATATGAAAATAAATTTCTAGGTGTGATATTGGACAACAAAATCTGCTGGAAGCCTCATATCAAGTATGTAAGTGCAAAGCTGGCACGTAGCATTGCAGTAATAGGAAAAACAAGACAGATTTTGGATCAAAAATATTTACATACTATATATTATTCACTTGTTTTGCCATATTTGTCTTACTGCGTGGAGGTCTGGGGTAATACCTACAGAAGCAACCTACAGCAATTACACATACTACAGAAAAGAGCCATCAGAATAATAAACAATGCAGGATATTGTGATCACACAAAGAATCTATTCTTGAAGTCACACACGTTGAAATTCATGGATCTGATTGAATTTAAAACAGCTCAGATAATGTACAAAGCAAGAAATAATTTGCTACCAGGTAACATACAAAAAATGTTTTTGAATAGAGAAGGGGGTTATAATTTGAGGGACAAATTAAATTTGAAGAAGATTTATGCTCGTACTACTATGAAGAGTATGTGTATTTCATGCAGTGGGGTTAATCTGTGGAACGGACTTGAGTTGGAACTGCAACAAAGTTTAACCATTCATCAATTTAAGAAAATATACAAAAATAAAATCTTTAATAAATATATAGAGGAGGAAAGTGGTTAATAAGGGTACGTGTATCTATTGTGTATGGTGATTTGTTAGTGTAGCAGAAATAATGGAGTAGTGTGTGGGGAGTTATATATATCATCACGTTGATGATGAAGTATTTGTACATATGTAATATGTTTATTGTACTATTATTTACTTGAGTATGATTTTGTTTAACAGTTGAGAATGGGGGTAGGACTAGATAAGCCTTTGTTTCTTCCTAGCCCTTTTCGAGCAAGCCTTATATTAGTTATGTTAAAAATTATTTTAATTTAAATTTTATTTTATTTAAATTTTTTTTTTTTCTTTTTAATATGTTATCTTTTTTTAATTGTTCGATTCATTCATTCATTCAGTGGGTCAGAAGTTTACATATACTAAGTTGACTGTGCCTTTAAACAGCATGGAAAATTCCTGAAAATTATGTCATGGCTTTAGAAACTTCTGATAGGCTAATTGACATTATTTGAGTCAATTGGAGGTGTACATGTGGATGTATTTTAAGGCCTACCTTCAAATTCAGTGCCTCTTTTCTTGACATCATGGGAAAATCAAAAGAAATCAGCCAAGAGAAAATTGTGGACCTGCACATGGGGACAAAGATCTTTATTATGTGGATAAATTGAAGCAACATCTCAAGACATCAGCCAGGAAGTTAAAGCTTGGCCGCAAATGGCTCTTCCAAATGGACAATGAGCCAAAGCACACTTCCAAAGTTGTGGCAAAATGGCTTAAGGACAAAAAAGTCAAGGACTTCAATCCAATCGAAAATTTGTGGCCAGAACTGAAAAAGCGTGTGCGAGCAACGAGGCCTACAAACCTGTCTGCGTTACACCAGTTCTGTCAGGAGGAATGGGCCAAAATTCCAGCACCTTATTGTGAGAATCTTGTGGAAGGCTACCCGAAACGTTTGACCCAAGTTAAACAATTTAAAGGCAATGGGGGGGGGGGGGGGCAAGAAGGTGTGCCTTTATTTGATGCTACTTCCGGTACTGGAGAGGATAGTGGTCTGCCCCACTTGATTTTGGCCTTTCCTGTGCTTTTGAGAGAAGTGCCAACAGAAGCCTGAAACCCATAACCCCTGAAGGCCATAGGTTTCTTCTGGGGCTCCAGTTTCTTCTGGTCTCTTCTGTAGAGGTTCCATGCATTGATGACTGCCACTGTGACAGTGTGCCACCAAATGTACAAATACCATCTTCGGGATTTGAAGCTGAACTTGTAAAGTGCAGACAGCATATCAAGGAGGTCAACACCTCCCATGAATTTATTGTATGATTCAACAATGGCTGGTCTGGGAACCATTATGTGTGTTGGATTTTCAATCCCAACGTTTTCAATTTCCCACTGGTTCGATGCCAACAAAAGAAGAAAGTAGGTTCACAGCTTTGTTGTCACACCATCTTACAATGATGTTGTTTTCCTGGTTTACTCTAAAATCCAGTGACCCTCTTCCCTTTTTCTTCAAATCTTTTTCATCCATCATGTTGCATTCTTTTAGGCCTGCCCTGTTCATTCGGACTGTGCCTATGTAGTAGATTCCTCTTTCTTTCAGGTGTTCCACCAGTGGAACTGATGTAAAATAGTTGTCAGCAAAAACCTTGTGGTTTTTTCCTGCTGGAAGGGTTGATGTAATTTTCAGGACAACATCTCCAGTAACACTAACATCAGATTTCTCTTTGTCTGGGTTTTCTGCACCTTGACAAACATCAAAATCATAAAGAAAGCCACTTTTTCCAGCACGTCCCCACATCTTGAAACCCCATTTGTGAGGTTTTGCTGGCATGTAGACCCGTAGATGAGATTTTCCCTTGAATGGCACCATAATTTCATCAACTGCATGGCATTCTTCAGGAGGTATGCAAAGAAATTGTTCTCGTAGTTTTTGTAACCATGGCCTGAGTTTCCACAACTTATCTTTCTTTGCATCATCAGACACATTGAGGTTGTCCTGAAAGTGAATCAGTGTCAGCAATTTCAGGAATCTATCTCGAGACATCACATCACCAACTGTGGAGTGTCTTGTCTCCATCTCCCAATAGGCTCGTACATTGGGCATCTGTACTAAACCCATGTGCATGTACATACCCAGAACCTGTTCCATTTCTTTGGCAGTTGTGTTTACTGACTTTCCCTGTTCCTGTACACTGTACAAGTTTGTTCTGCAATTTCCTGTAGCATTTCTTCAGTAACAAACTGTTTGAAATACATTTATGGTGTCCAGTCTGACCTGTCTTCTGAGGCTTCCTCAACACATTCATCAAATTCAACAACTGGAGGTTCAAACTGTATTTTTCTCCACCTATACGCTTTCCTTTTCACTTGGCCCCTTGCTGACTGCTTTGTTGTTGTGTCCTGTGTTGTTGTTGTTGGACCCTCTACTTCTGCGCTCATCTGCTCGACACTCATCTTCTTCAACACTTTGCAAGTCTTCCTCATCACTACTATCTGAGCTTCCCTCAATATTCCCTGTATTAGGAGTCCATTCCTCCTCATCATCCTCATCCTCACCTTCCCCTAACTGCTCCATGTAACTTGAATTGCCATCCATAAGCATGCTCAGTACATCGTCAACATTGTACCGTTTTGCCAAAATACACACATACATTTTTTCATTGTGTATTCAGAATTTCTTCTCTGAATTGGTCAATATAACATACAGATTGTGAGAGCCAGGGCATTGTTTTAGTGAAAATCAATGAGAAAAAGACAGTTATTAGAAAGTGATCCATTGCAACATAACTGATTATCATGATTGTGCCGGTTGTATATAAAAAACACATCTCAATTTCCACTCCAAATACACTACTCACAAAAAGTTAGGGATATTCGGCTTTCGGGTGAAATTTCAGGATGAACCTAAAATGCACTATAACCTTTACAGGTGAAATTAATTTGACCTTCTCTAAACTTTTGAATGCACATGTCCAACTATTCAATGTTTCAGTACTTTTTGCACAACTTGCTGTTCTCTAACAAGGAGCTGAACGGCAAAATTCACAACAGGTGTTTGATCCATGAATCGACCAATAAATTTCCTGGTTCAATTAGAATTGGTATTTAAACAGTCCTCTTCATCATGCTGTTCACATTTTGACATCATGAGACCAAGACGACACCTAACAATTGATCAACAGTACCTCGCCATTGCGAGGCTTCAAACAGGATGTTCTCAAAGGGAAGTGGCCACTGAGCTTAGAGTGTCACAGAGTGTCATCAGCAGGTTGCAACAGAGATACAGAGAGACTGGAAGAGTCACAGAAAGGCATAGAAGTGGACGTCCTTTGGCCACATCCCACACTGATGACCGCTTCATTGTGAACAGTGCCCTGCGGAACCGGATGATGAATGCCACTCAACTCCAGGCACATTTAAGGGAGGTGAGAGGCACCCAAGTGTCACGTCAGACCATTCAAAACCGTTTACATCAGCGTGGTCTGCGTGCTAGACGACCTGCAAGGGTACCTGACCACACCACCAGGCACAGGCGTCATCGTCTTGCATGGGCCAGGGAGCATTTACGCTGGACGAGGGACCAGTGGGCCTCAGTGCTGTTCTCTGATGAAAGTCGATTCACGTTGAGCAGAAATGATGGCCGCCAACGATGTTGGAGACGTCAAGGAGAGCGCTATGCATCAGCCACTGTTGTCACCAGACGACCCTTTGGTGGTGGCGGTGTTACAGTGTGGGCAGGTGTGTCTAGTCAATACAGAACTGCCCTACACTTTGTGAATGGTACAGTGACAAGCCCATACTACCTGAATAACATCATTAATCCAGTCATTGTGCCCCTGCATGAACAACACAGGCCTAATTTCATCTTCATGGACGAAAATGCTCCAGCTCATCGAGGTCACATCATTAGGGAAAGGCTGCTGGAGACTGGGGTACCTCAAATGGAGTGGCCTGCACTTTCTCCAGACCTGAATCCCATAGAAAACCTATGGGATCAGCTGACTCACCGTGTAGAGGCTCGTAATTCTGTACCCCAGAACCTCAATGACCTGAGGGCCGCCCTTCAAGAAGAGTGGGATGCCATGCCTCAGCAGACAATAAGTCGACTTGTGAACAGCATGAGACGTCGTTGTCAAGCTGTAATTGATGCTCAAGGGCACATGACAAGTTATTGAGACATTGACATTTTTGTTGTGGTATACCCACCACTGTTGTTGGCTTTTGTTTCAATAAATTGTTTGAGATGAGGAAATCACCATTGCATGCTTCTACTTAAATGCCCTACTTTCATGATACGTATAATATCACTGTAGCGTGAACTTACATTTTCCATAAATTTCACCCGAAAGCCAAATATCCCTAACTTTTTGTGAGTAGTGTATATCTTCATTTCAATCTTTAATTAGTTTAATGAAATAATCAAAATAGTGTATTTTACATTGTGGTAGGCATAATGCATACTGCATCATGAAATGCAATACAAAGACAATTGAGGGATTTACAGATAAATTACCTTATATACGTGCTGTATCATATTTAATACACACATTGTCAACACAATTTTACTATAAAATAACGTACAAAATATTAAATACTCATATTAAAATATTAGTAACAATATAAATGTTATTCTTACTGTAACTTTTTCAAAAATTTGAAAAGATTTCCCTACAAAACACATGCTGCTCCCTACATGGAGGCAGCCATTTTGGATATTACAACTGAAAGACCCTCTACTGCCTGCAGTGCACAGATAATCCACCAGAGGGCAGAATACATGTATTAGATTGTATACAACAGGTTTTTCAGGAAAGTATTGATCATGTTGATGACCTAGAAGTCTCAGAAACTCATGTATCATATGTGATACAAATGGCGCTACAGGGTTTTAAAGCCCACTCACTGCATTAAGGTACAGGCCAGGAGTGGGATGTTAGTATCAAGTTTAAAAGCTATGATGTTTGATTACAAAACCATAGACCTTCAACAAAACTTGCAAATGATGAAGGCTTTATCAGTTGCCAGACATAGACAATGTTAGTACACAAATAGCAATACGTAGATCAGACTTTTTTCGGAAATGACAGATCAAGTTGAATAAAATACAACAGTTTTATAGAAGGGTTTTATACATAAAAAATTTTTTTTGTGTATATTCTTATTATTTTTACATTTTAATTAAGAAAAAAAGTTAAAAACTATATGCAAAACATACAGAGTATACAATGGCTGCAGTTGGTCCTGGTGGAGGTTGCGGGGTTGGTTTGGAAAAGGAAGATGGCTGTTCAGGAAAGACTCAGGCCCCGTTATGCAGACTCTGAAGTTTTCCTATGAACCTGCTTCTTTTGTCTCCATTTGAGCATAGCAAGCTGTTCAGAAAAGACTCAGGCCCCGTTATGTGGACTCTGAGAATTCCTATGAACAACGCGCTTCTTTTGTGTCCATTTGAGCAGAGCAAGCTGTTCAGATAAAACTCAGGCCCCGTTATGCGGACTCTGAGAATTCCTATGAACAAGTTTCTTCATGTTCTTTTTCAGCAGATGTTGGGGTTGATCCATAATAGGTGGGGTGGCAGGTGACCCAAAGCTTGAGGGAAACAATGCATATTATAGGTGACTCTTAAAGCCCACTCAGGCATCTTGTGGACTCTTGAGTGTTCTTCTCATTACTGGTGTTTTAATGACCAAGTAAATTTTTTTTCACACCATTGACAGATGAAAGCGTAAACAGTCATTAAAATAAGACAAATGTAATTAAACACAGACACACATTTTGAATGCAAAAACAAATATTTACATGATGTAAACATATAAATATAACCACATGTATGCAATTACACAAACAACAAAGAAAGGACAACACGGGAAAAAAAAACCTCTCACTACTGGTGTTTAAAAAGTCTCTGTCCTTCTGACAGAGTCGCCTGTTGCTTTTTCAGTGGCCCACTTTGCCAAGTGGTACATATGGAGTTTGCAGTACCAGGAGGATGCCATCTTCACCAGTAGGTGCGCATGATTGGCCTCAACAGAAGTCTCAAACATGTGACCATACAGCTCAGGAAACAGTTTATTCTCTGCACAATCACTCAGGACTTGGGTGACAATGGATGTTGTTATTCCATACCCTTGTGAAAGCTTACCATCGGTTGTCCTGAGAAGCCTTTGTACACAACATTCTGAAGCCTTGCACACATCAACAATCCCTGCTTATGACTTTTGTAAACCTCCTTTATCTTTCAAGGTCACAAAGGGATGTATTTTGTCATTTGATGTTCAAGGGTGCAAGGCAAGAAGGTGTGCCTTTCTTTGATCTACCTGACCACAAAGCTAGCTACATAATTTATTGCAGCAGTATTTCTCCGGACTCATTTTCCTATAGAACTCTATGGGGAAAAAAGTCAGGAGAAACAACCCTTAAAGTGATCCATCCACATCTACTCCATAGCTGGCAACAGAGTGATGGTTTGGGGCTTGTTTGATAGCTCAGACCCTTGATAACTTACAGCCATTTAGCCAGCCATGTGTTCCATACTGTACCAGTGTAATTTACAGCTGAATCTAGTCTCACCCCCCAATTTCCATAGAGATCCATTCAAATGCAGAGAGGTTATAGTATCGCTTGTAACAGTACCTGAAAATAAGATATCGACAGTTTTTTTGATGTTGATGGTCACAGACTTCAGGAAGTAACAGCATGTAAAGGATATGCAACCAAATATGAAATACGATACTTTAAAAATACGTTAAAGCAAAGGGTATGAATACTTATGTAAATGAGAAATTTTATTTTTTTATTTTTAATAAATTTGCAAAAATCTCAAAAAAACTTTTTTCACATTGTCATTATGGGGTGTTGTGTGTAGAATTTTGAGGGAAAAAATGAATTTAATCAATTTTGGAATAAGGCTGTAACAGAACAAAATGTGGAAAAAGTGAAGCGCTGTGAATACTTTCCGGATGCACTGTATGTAGTTCTGTGTTGCAGTACTCCAAAGCATCCGCCACACTGCTTCTGAAAACCTGTGCGGCAAGTTTCACCTTCATCTTCTGTGTCCTCCACTGAATATGCCTCATTTTCAGTTTGTTGGCAAGCCTCAATCCTTCCTTCTCTTGCAGTTTGTTCAGCTCTTCAATGTACTGCCACCTTATTTTTTTCCTGTTGTCTGAAAGATCCCACCATCGGCAAATGCATTCCTGAGAAGTTTCAGCATGTGACACACATCCAAAACCACATGCCCTTGTTGAGATGGAACAGCTGGATGAGGAAAGGAAGGTCTACAACATACCCATGGAACTTACCCTCTGCATATTCCACGTGTTTTCTGATGGCTATCTCATCCATCATTAGGGCACATGCACGTTTCTTGCCTTCAACTTTCTTTTGTTCTGCGTGGGACTTCATAGCTGAAAATGCTGCTTCTGTAAATCCAGGATCTGCTGACATGCTGCTGTACCATGACCTGATTGTCTCTGGGTGTGGCAAGACAAGATTAAAACTTTCCCTCACATATTGTTAAGCTTTTGCTGAATAGAAATTGAGTGTCATAGCAAAAGACTTCAATTCTTCAGAGACCTTAGCAGACTTTCTGCTGCCTCTTACTCTGGTCAGGATTTCCTTTGACACTCCGCTAAAGGATTCCTCCAGCATATCTGCATAGCTAGTGGACAGAAACATCTTCTCCCTAATGTCTCTGACAAGTGAGGACAGACTGGTTACCCTTTTCTTCAGTTTTTTGCTTCTTTCCCTCTCCAGTTTCAATTTCTTCCTGCAGTCAAAAAGCTTGTCATGTACAGAGAGGTATTTACTCTTCAGTGTCCTTGGAATATCCTTTACAGCTGTTGGTACCATGGACTACAACTATGGACGACTATTGACACTCCACAAAAACTACACTTCCCTTACTTCCACCCTAAAGGGTTAACCACGCCTCTGAGCGCAGGATTCAAACTTACAGTAAGCCAATGCTGTAAGACATGTAAACCCCCAACCCTCCATAAACCGCATAAAAAGGAGGGACCGCCATTGTTCTCTCTCTCTCAGTCGTGGCATTCCAGCTGACGGCGTTCATAGAGAAGAAGTCTGCAGATTTTTAAATTGAATACTATTCCTTTATGCAGTTTACAACTTCTGATCAAAGTTGTAGCATTAGGATTTAGTTATTTGTTAATACTACCGGTAAAGTTTATTCCCAACATTAAGTTGGAGGCAGTTATTTCCCAAGAACTGCTAGTTGCGTGCCGAGAACGACTGGATCTTCTCAGCATCAAGGTACCAAGCTTCCCTGGACAAAGCCAGAGACGTGGATCCCGGCTGGACAACGCGTTCCTTTTTTTCCCTCCACTGACAATTGGACCGCGGACAATTTTCCTTGAGGATGGTGGACAGTGAAAGACGTCTGAGTTGAATATCTCATGAATATCTCAATATCTCATGATATTCAACCACAAGTAAGGCTGTAACATTTTGGGCATGCATGACTGCTGTTTGTAACTCATTTATTGTGTTACATGATGGTAATTGTTGCGAGCCTAAAGTTCAGTACTAGAGGCTACTCGCAAGCACTATCTCTCTCTCTTTCTCTCTCTCCTTATTAACCACCTCGTTCCTGCATGCCGTTTAACCTAGTTTAGAACCTAATCGCACACTGCCTAGCCATATTCGCTAGCCAGACTCAGCAAATTGGACTAAGCATGTAGCGTCCCTTAGCGTATCTGAACCAGACAAAATCCCATTTAATCTGTTTTAACAATTCCTGGTTATTCCAGACTGGCCAAACTCCAAGCGAGCTGCTAGCTCTAGGAGTCATATCTAGGCCTACACTTAACCCTTTTTCTCTCTCTCTCTCTCTCTCCACGTGTCCCTCACAGGACACACACACGTGTTTTCACACACACACACACACACACACACACACACACACACACACACACACACACACACACACACACACACACACACACACACACACACACACACACACACACACACACACACACACACACACACACACACACACACACACACACACACACACACACACACACACACACAAACTTTCTCTCTCTCTCAGATTCCCTATATTTTACATGTTAATGTTATTTCCATTAGTTTAGGAATTAGTTTAGATAGTTTGATGTGTTTATTAGTGTGTTTTGATATTTTTGATAACGTGTTAAGTAAACGTGATTTATTTACACCCAGTTGTCTACGTGATGTTCTTTGAATGTTAGTTGAAGCCAACATAATCTATCCCAAGAACAAATGCCTTCAGAGATATATGACTGTTAATATTAGTAACATTTGATTAATAATCAAATTTACAATATTTAACCATCTAATAAATCTAACCATCTGTAATTGTCATTTTAACTGTTAAGTAGAATTCCAAATTATATGGTAACGATAATTTTGAGACTGATTTTTGATATTTATATACTACCTACGTCACCTACAAAATGGTGCCCCGTGTGAGGAATAGAACAGTTGGCTTCGATTGAGATTTAAGGAATTGATCTTATAGCTCTTACACTATCACTATTAGAATTGAACTGTCCAAAAATCGCCACCGGGTGGCGCCATAGACACACAACTAAACCTACTTCAAGACGAATGCCATTTGTACTTGCAATCGGTTGTGCTGTAACAGTGGTAGCTGTTTAATGGTAATTGTTTCATTCTAATAATTATTTCAGTGTAATTAATTAATTCTAATAAATTAACTCTAATTCACATCATCATCTAGATTTTACTAAATCCAACAGATCTAATAATTAAGAAAGTAGCTGGTTTGCTAGCAACAGATACGCCATTAATTTCAAGTGTATTAATTTAATACGTGATTATTCACTCCTTACATTCCTTTGTCATTATTCCCCTGGCATTGCAGAGGCATCAGAATACTGTTGTTGTTCGGTGCTGTTGTAGACCCGTGTGGTTATTGTGTGGGTGATCTTAAGGGACCACCCCTGACGTGAAGCTGGTTTTCTCTCATAGTTCAACCCCGTCGCTGTTACGCCTTTTTAGGTTTTGGGTTATATACATATATAGCCCCACGTTTCCAGTCTATACAGCCTCGCAGTCTACATAATTGCAACAGGCAGTGGATACCTCCTGTAATGAAACACTGCTTTGCTACCAAATATGCAGAGGGTAACTTTGCTGCTTTGCTTTCGTCTATCGCCCCAATGTAACTAAATGGCGCAACATTGTTGCCCCGCCCACTAATTGCCGTATACAAGCTCGTACATGGGCTATAGGCGCTTTTATGCATTTGTGTCAATGTAACATTGGGAGGGGGGCTTTCTCGGATATTGTGGGGGAAATGAAGCCTATGATTATTAATAAAAACGACTAAATGATACCGTTAGGCTACACCTGATAAGAGCAGGCAGAGCAGTGCAGATGACGAACATAACTTCTGAACTAAATCATAGTCTAGAATTTAATTGTGATACTCGGAAATGTATAAACTTTTATTTGTTGTTCGGGATTTACTATAACACATTCAGAATGAAAGACAAGTGTCAGAGGGGGGAATGATAGCATCCCAGCCTGGGATGAAGATTGGTCAAGTAAAGGAGAGGAATTCGCACACTGTATATAATCACTTATCTAACATTAAAAGTCAAAATATAGGGGCTGCTGCGGTGGTACAACAGTAAGAGCGCCAACTTTCAGTCGGTGCAGTTGTACTCTGAGGATCGGGGTTTGCGCCCCGGTCCTGCCAGATCCGAGCATGGCCAGCGCCCTGTGGGAGCGGCAATTGGCGGCTGCCTCCGGGTAGGGGAAGGTGCTCGGAGAGAATCACTGCGCACATAGCAGCCCTGGGCGAGTTGGAATCATGGTCAAGTGCCCTAGGAGGAGTCGCGCCCTGAAAAGGACGTGGCGCCCCCCCGTCCCACTGCCGGCTGACGGGGTTGCTACATGGGGGGGAATTGAATTAGAATAGGGGTTCAATTGGCTACTAAATTGGGGGAAAAATGGGAAATAATCTGAAATAAATCAAATTAAAAAAATAAAAAAAATAAATTAATAAAAAAGTCTAAATGTACAAGATACAACCATTTACTTGTTCAGTTAGCAGAAACTACACGTTTACAGGACAGCAACACGGCCGCCGAGTAGCAGCAAGCAATAGCAACTATAACGTAGCTACGCGATCAATCAGCACAGTAGCGCACTTCTATCCTTCTACCGTCTATATTTCTATCCGAAAGCCATATTTAACTAAAAATCAGGAAAGCACTGACCATCCTAGGCTACTTCTTCATCTTCACATTCCTCCACATTCACCAAAATGATTTAGCCTCTAGGCTAACGTTACTGGGGAATTATTAGCGCGCCCTGCTGTTGTCCAAGATGTAATTCATAGCCTATCCTAAATAAACTTAGGGCGCACTTTGATTGCATTTACTCAAACCCCAACAGTGTGGACGACGGGGATGTAATATTAATGTTTTGTTTTAGTTTTGTTTGGCTGCACTTTCTAATTTTTGCAGAAGCATGTTCGCAATATAGGCTCAACTTAATGGCTCAACAGACAATGGGAAAACATCATTGAAACAATTTTATTTGTTGATGTACACTGCATGCATTTGATTTGTGCAACAACGGACTTTGATTGTGACATTAGCCTAGGCTTTATTTTATATGTTTGCATGCATAATTTTACCATATGTCTTAGAGTGAATGCAGGCACCGTCATTTTACCGTAAGTGTTGCGATTATAGAGGCATTAGCAGGGATACAGGGATTTATGAGGACGGTAAAAGTGGGGGGGGGGGGCAATGGACCCCTGGCCCCCCCCTTTCCGGCGCCAGTGTCTACGAGGCAAATCATCACCCTCTCAGGAAATTCTGAGAAAAATTGATACATGCTTAGCTGTAACAGCAGATTTATTAGAAATAATGAGAGTACGCCTAACTGAAGTAGGAGAAGAATTTGATGCTGAGGCCGAAAAGCCAAGGCTACGTTTGCTGCTTGACAGGGAATATGCTGGGTCCGTATATGGATTCACAGCTTCCAGATCTTCCTGATCCACTGTACCCAGCCACCGCTCCAAACCTTCCTCAGAGATACCAAGCATATCAGCCAAGATAACTGAGACGGCTGCTCAATTAGCTGCAAAGAAGGCTGAAATTGAAAGGGAAGCCATTATCGATGCACAGCATCAACAGCTGAAAAGACTTGAAAATCAAAGAGACGTTGAGGTTATACACTGCCTGGCCAAAAAAAAAGTAGCCATTGCACCTGTCATGTATAGTGCCCACTGTACAAACCTCTGGAGGCAGTGTTATGATCTGGGGTTGCTTCAATTGGTCAGGTCTAGGCTCAGCAACGTTATGCAGCAATAAAATGAAGTCAGCTGAGTACCTGAATGTACTGAATGACCAGGTTATCCCATCAATGGGCATATTCCAGGACGACAATGCCAAGATTCATCGGGCTCAAATTGTGAAAGAGTGGTTCAGGGAGCATGAGGAATCATTTTCACACATGAATTGGCCACCAGAGTCCTGACCTTAACCCCATTGGAAAGTCTTTGGGATGTGCTGGAGAAGATTTCACGGAGTGGTTCGACTCTCCCGTCGTCAATACAAGATCTCGGCCAAAAATTAATGCAAGTCTGGACGGAAATAAATGTTGTGACGTTGCATAAGGTTGTCGAAACAATGCCACGACGAATGCGCACCATAATCAAAGCTAAAGACGGTCCAACAAAATATTACAGTGTGCGACTTTTTATTTTTGGCCGGGCAGTGTATTTTAGCCAAAGAAGTTATGAAACGATTCAAGAGTCTCCGGGACGTCTATGGGAGAATTGAGAGGGAGTCTGTCAGGCGGAGTGGGACAGCAGCGACTGTTCCATGGACCCCTATATGAAGAGCAGCATGTTAGTAAAAAAAAATCAAATGACAATATAATATCGGCCTATTGCCTGCAGAGCCCATCGTGGTTTATTCCTTACAAAATAGTATTGGACTGCATTGTTATGGATATGGACGCCACTGAGTCTTTTTATTAAAAAAAATAAAAATACATTTCTTTGTAGGAATACACAGTCAAACTATGCAGAGGACAGCGCGCCGAATGTCCCTGATCCAACCCTCCCTTCTCCGTAAGAAGTGGCAGGAGAGAGCTCCCGATCACCCCCTGCCCCAGACAAGGCTTCTGATCCTCCTCGGGAGAAGAGAATGAGAGGGGCAGAGAGTGATTGCGAGCTGTACCAATTAGTACAGCAATCAGCCGCAGCCCTGCACAGTCTCAAAAAGAGGCAGTCCTCGGAGACTGTGCTCTGGGCACAGTCCGTGGCCTTCAGGCTGGATGTATTTGAAGTTACCCACATACGATAAAATTATTTGATACCCACTCCAGTGCAGTAGGTGGCGGTAGCTATGCACCTTTACATTGGGTCACAACAAACATTAAACCCACAGAAGTAACAATTAGCCTACGTGCACCGCACATGCTCCCACTGCCAAGGCACTTCTCCTGCTTCAGAAATGAAGTAGTTCTTTAGGTTCTGACAGATGGCGGAGGCATCAGCCCCAAAGGTGTTGGCTCCAACACGAGGTATGTCCTGGAGGCAGGACCTCTCCTCTTCTCGACGCCAGCTGCCCTCGACAACGTTGCCATTGACATCTTCGCTGTCAATAGCATTTGGAGGACAGTAACTCCTGTTGTTTACTGGGAGCTCAACCTCTAAACCTCTAAATGATGGTGAAATTGTGCAGACAGACTGTGGCCTTAACTACTGCAATCGCCCCGTTGATTTTGCAGTGGATGGGCTTTCTGTACACACGCCACCTGGTTGACAAAATGCCAAGAGTTTTCAGTGATTCGTCTTGCCCTGGATAGCCGATAATTGAAAACTCTCTGGTTCTGGGAGAAAGCGCCCTGGAAAGGGCCTCATCAAATTTTGTCGCAGCGGAAACGCTTCGTCGCCCACTAGTACGTGTGGCACCGCTATGGCAGACCTTGGTAAATTGGTGGCTCCGGGAAAGCCAAGCTCACCCGATTGGAGCTTTCACCCAAAAACTGAACTGCTCTGGGCAGCCGATGTCGACCATGCTGAATCGGTAGCATGCATCACATACTGCAAGGAGGACGATGCTGTGTGTGCCTTTATCATTATAGAAAGTGGACCCAGCATTGGCAGGGGCCTGAATTATGCAATGCTTCCCATCGATAGCACCACAGCAGTTGGGGAAATTCCACAGTTCATTGAACACTGCAGCAATGTTCATCCATTCCCTTTCGTCTGGGACCTTGAGGACCTGATGGTGCAATGCCTCCCACAGAGCTGTACAGGTCTCCTCAATTATTAAGTCAACAGTTGACTTTGCCATTCTGTAGGAGAAGGCCAGGGATTGCTGGGAGTCCTCTGAAGCCAGGTATCTATAATACAAATTGATCTTTGTAAGCTGTGTTTTATTTATTCTTATGTAAATTTGATGATCGCTGAACTAGACTGTGGAGAATGTGATGCAATCTAACACGGGAAGCAGCTGGCTTAATGTTGCAATTTTACAAGTTGGCAATGTTCAGTCTGTATTGTCAATGGTTACAATGACACATTTGTAGCTAGCTAACCAACTAGCTAGCAAGTGTTTATGTAGGCTATGCCTGCGAATGCATTAAAGTAATTTTCTTTTAACAACTTGATTTATCTCTCCTATAGCCTACTATTAATAGTGGCTTATTAGGTTGTACATTACCGTAAGGTTAAGGTCAGTCTTTCTCCGGGCGATATTGGCTGACGATGCGTTGGCCTGTGTTGCAGACTTGTAACAACGAGTGACAGTACCCGATCAAATATCATCGGTGACATTCCATTGTAGCGAGAAAAACACTCGACATCACTGAACCTCAGTTCTCTAACGAGAGAATTGTACTCCCCTAACGAGTGACGCCTTGTGTTCACATCCCTAACATATGCCCTCCATGTTTGCTTTCTCCTTTTTAGGAGTAAAGTAGCTGATAAAATTAGATAAGTAAAACTGCTTCTTCCTCCATTTTCCTCGGAGTGTCAACTGTCGCTGGAATGTCGCTGGAGTGTTTATACTTTTTGAAAATGACAACGACCACAGTCTATGTCGGGCGACAATAGAATGTTCATGAACGCTCAGCGATTTTGGTCGCCGCAACACTCTGTCGCTGGACTATAAACTGGCCTTTAAGGTGTGGAAGATGGATCTGCACCCATAGCACCTCTATGTCAGATAAAATTAGGTCATTCCGTTGCTTAGCTGGCAATTTGTTACATAGATATAATGCCACACCCCCTCCGTACTTGTTTCTCTCTCTTCTAAATAATGTAAACCCTTCCACAGACACTTCAGTATCATCAAATGATGAGTCCAGGTGAGTTTCAGACAGTCCAAAAACATGAATATTTTTTGACTGAATTAAATAGCTAACCTCATGAACTTTGTATCATAAACTACATACATTTAAGTGAGCTATTGATAGTCCTTTACTTGGTAATCCCATGATCATGGTAGAGTTGACACTTCAGAGCAAAAACTGTGTGTGTGTTTGTGTGTGTGTGCGGGTGTAATAAGTGTATGTGTGTGTGTGTCTGTGTGCGTATGTGTGTGTGTGCGTATGTGCATGCTTGTGCATGCATATAGTGAGAGTAGGCTAGCTAGCCCTTTGCACTCGATCAGTCTTTTGGCCAGGAGGATGGACAATGAGTCTGTCATAACGGATGTAGGCAATGTTCCCTTTTCATCTTTCAGCCTTCATGGCCGGAACAAGTTCTTTTCATTTCATCCTCACAGCCTCAGAGTAATCCTCATTAATGTAGATGTTGGACGCTCTCAATTTGGAGCATCTCTCCAGAACAGCCATCTTGTCCTTCCATCTAAAGAACTTGACCACAATTGCCCTAGGTTTTCCTCCTGTAGAGTTACCCGTCCGGTGGGCCCGCTCTACTTCAATACGTATTTCATCCATCCCAAGCTTGCCAGACAGCATCTGACGAACCTTGGTCTCAGACTCCTCCCAGCTCTCATGTTGAGACTCCGGAATGCCATCTACAATAACGTTATTCCTTTTTGACTGCCCCTCGAGAGTCAATTTTCTTATCCAATGTTAGTGCAGACTCAATCACAACATTAATGTCTTTGTGCGCTTCAGCGCATTTTGTTGCTAATTTATCACAAGTCTTAATTTGCACATCAACCTGGGCTTGAGTAAAATCCAAGGTCCTTCTGTATTCAGCAACCTCATTTACTAGCTTGTCAACACGTTTGTCCGATGTTTCCATTGGTAATTGCAAAAAGGTTTTACATTTTTTTTCTTGGAGCTCTATCAAGTCTTTAAAAAAGGCTTTTTGTTGCTCTAAGATTTCTGTCATTACTTGGACAGTCACATACTCCTTGTCAACAATGGGGATTTTTTCAGGGGCATTTCTAAAAATTTAGGCTATAAAATAGAGTGTTCATGAGTTGTTGTTCATGAGCTTTATGAAATACGGCACCGCTCCCCGACCTCGCAAAAGTGCGCTTAGTCTGGATATCGGTTGTTAACAACGGCAAAGAAAAACATGTGTTTACCAAAACAAGAATATAGTCAGTGGGCAAGTTGAGGACTTTTCCAGCGACTGAATTCAAGCAGCCCGGGTTTCACAAGTGGGCGATAGCCAGCTCATTCAATGGTTCAAAAACCCACCGGACCTTGGTCAGAAGAAAATCAGTTTGCACAATGATATAATTATAATTCACTATTATAAATTATAATTATTCTTAATATCTTCATGTCCATTAGTGGTAGAGACCTCAAATACTAGCACAAAATGAATAAAAGATTGTATTTGAAGAAAAAATAATGATTGATACCATATGGGTGCATAAAAATGTGTTTATAATACCCTCAATATCACTCTTGTTTAGGAATTTTGCACTTTTTTCCCCAAATCTAGGGCCTTATAAAAATAAAATGGCATGTAGTACAGGCTTTTAATGGTCTTCCATCCTACAAAGTTTGGTGAGGCTAGGAATAATACTTTTGTAGATATTAATGGCCAAACATGGCTTCCCAGATAAGGCGTTTTTGAGAGTGTAAAAATTAAAAAATATGAAGGGCCAAAAAAATATAAAAACATTGGAATTGAACAAAAATATTTTGCAGGCGTTAATTTTGGGACCCAAACATTATATAGACAAATTTTGAACAAAATCTGAGATGGTGCTGCAACCACTTTCCTGGATTCTGTCTGATTTGACATGGAATGACCCAAACACCTTTGCCACTAAAGTAAAAGCCTGAGACATATCATGCACCGTGGCCAAATCCCATGATGTTGATGAAACCAAGTCAAAAGATCCCAACAGACCCAAGAGAGAGAACGCAACTGCACATAACTCAAGACTAATCAAATGTACAGTATGTTCTGTGGAGAAAATCATTCCATACATAAATACCAAAAACTAATGGCAAGGTCTGTGGAGGAAGTTCATTCACGACAATAAGCTGTGGTTTGCATGCCTGAGGAAAGGACACAACTCCAGAGACTGTAGGAACAAAGCCATGTGCAACATATGTAAAAGGAACCATCCCACTCCATTACACAAAGACCGTCCCTCTGTGGACAAATATTCTTCACAAGGTGCCCTGCACGTTGAAGGAAATGCATCCTCACTAATGGGAAAAAATGGGAGCACGTCAATGATTGTTCCAGTATGGATCTCATTACCTAACACCACTGGACCCGAGACCCTAGCTTACGCTTTACTGGATACTCAGAGTAGTACAACATTTGTCGACCAGGAGGTGTGTGAGAAGTTGCAAGCAGCAGGGGAGCCAGTAAAACTCAAGCTCTCCACCATGATGGGAAGGGACTAAATTGTGGAAAGTCAGAGTCAGTGGACTTAGAGTCAGAGGGTTTTCCTCAGCTAGCCCTATCGACTTACCTCCTGCCTACACCAGAGATTTCATTCCACTTAAACGTGCACACATTGCCACCTGTGCAACGGCTAATGAGTGGAATCACCTTGCAGCCATACCTCATGAAATGCCCCCACTAATGGATTGTGGGGTGGGTCTTCTGATTGGCTATGACTGCTCCAGAGCATTGGCACTGCGACAAGTCATTACAGGAGGTGACTATGAGCCTTATGCTATCAAGATTGACCTGGGTTGGAGTATTGTTGGAAGCGCGCCCCAGTGTGTGAACTCTAAGGATGTGACAGGTCTGTGGCATCGCATATATGTCATGGAGCTGCCACCTGTGACACCAGCTGCTGTTATTAGAGCACTCGAGTCTGATTTTGCTGACACCAGCCCAGGAGAAAAGAGTAAATTTCAGGAAGATATTCAATTTCAATTCTGCAGGTCTTAAAAAGAAGGATCCAGCAGAATGAGCGTGACCACCTTCAGATGCCCCTGCCCTTCAAAGCACGTCCACACCTCCCAGACAATAAGAAGCTCGCCTTAGTCCGGCTGAAGCACCTCAAATGGAAACTAGACAGAGATCCTAACTTTAAGAACGACTACGTGAAATTTATGGAAGGTGTCTTCAAAAATGGTGATGTGGAGAGAGCTGACAACAAACCAGAGTCAGGAAATGTGTGGCATATACCACACCAGGGGCTCTATCACCCCAGAAAGCCAGATAAGATCAGGGTAGTTTTCGATTGCTCTGCAAAGTATGAAGGCGCTGCTTTGAATGACCATCTACTAACAGGACCTGATCTTACAAATGGACTGACTGGAGTGCTCTGCCAATTCGGTAAACACCCAATTGCTGTAATGTGTGACGTTGAAAAAATGTTCCACAGGTTCCACGTCAGCAAGGAAGACTGAGATTATTCACGGTTCCTGTGGTGGGAAATTGGAGACACAGATTCTGAGCCCAGGGAGTATCGCATGAGGGTCCATCTCTTTGGAGCGGCATCATCTCCAGGTTGCGCAAATTATGGTATGAAGTATCTATATAATTACGGTATGAAGTACCAAAATGAGAAAGAATACCCTTTAGTAGCGGACTTCATCAGAAAAGACTTTTATCTAGATGACGGCATCATAAGCCTGGAACCCGTTGACCCAGCGATCAAGCTAGTGAAAGAAGCCCAAGATGTATGTGCTAAAGGAAAATTACGTTTTCACAAATTCATCTCCAATAATCGAGAAGGTTTGGAATCAATCTGACACGGAACGAGCCAATGGAGTGAAGGATGTGGATCTCAATTATGACGATCTCCCAGACCAGAGAGTGCTCGGAGTGAGGTGGAATGTAGAGAGCGATACTTTCTCTTTCAATGTCTCACTTGATGAGAAACCAGTCACACGACGTGGAATTCTCTGAACCGCAGCTTCTGTGTACGATCCATTAGGATTCTTGGCCCCATTTCTCCTTTCAGGAAAACAAGCGCTCCAAGAGATGTGCCAGAAGGGCATCGGGTGGGATGAACCACTTCCAAATGAGTTGAAGCCAAGGTGGGAGAGTTGGGATTTGAATCCTTTGAAGGTTCTCTAGATCGTCCACCCAAGATGTTTCTCACCTGAAAACCTTGGAAAGATCCTAAGAACTGAACTGCATCACTTTTCAGATGCCAGCAGTCAAGGCTATGGTCAGTGCTCATACATCAGACTGGTGAGTAAGGACAAAGGAATGGATACTTGCCAGGGTTCTTGACTTATGTAAGGACTTGTGCGAAAAGCTACCATACAGATAGAATGAAAGTTAGCGAAAGGAGAACACCTCAGCAAGCCATCTGTTGTTGAAGGTCCCATCCAGAAATTTGTAATTTTAGTAGAAAGCAGCTAAAAGGCCTGCCTCTCAAGTTAGATGCTTTAAGTCAGGGGTTCCCAAACCGGTCCTGGGGGACCCCTGTGTATGCTGGTTTTCGTTGCAACCACAGTTGCAATCCTAGAATTTTAACAAGCTGTTAATTCTTAATTAGGTGCTTGTCATGTTTGGAGGAATTATTCACCCTCTTAAGACACATTATATCAGAAATAGCTATGCATGCCATGTAGAATAAACACCCCATGTCCACATTGTGCTTATTGTGCTATATTATTTAAAAAAGATAAGAAAATTATTTAACAGATCCATTTAAAGACTGATTTGAATCAATAGGCTCCTAATTGGTGAAAGTGTGGACACATGGCCACTAAAACTAACCATTTGGTAGATAATGAAGAATTCAAACACAAAGCAAATGATAACGAGCCAAACCTGCATTGTGTTAATAAGCTTAAAGAAAAAATTGAGTTAAACACATGTGTTCAACAACCTAATTAGGAGCCTATTGATTCACTTCACTCTTTAATTTGAGTGAAAATACATAATTTTAACCTCTTTTTATGTAATTGTTGCAATATAGCACAATAAGCACAACGTGAACATGGGGAGTTTGTTCTACATGGCATGCATAGCTATTTCTGACATAATGTGTCTTAAGAGGGCGAATAATTCCTCAAAACATGAAAAGCACCTAATTAAGAAAAATTAACAGCTTGTTAAAATTCTGGGATTGCAACTGTGGTTGCAACGAAAACCAGCATACACAGGGGTCCCCCAGGACCGGTTTGGGAACCCCTGCTTTAAGTGACTTCAAGGGTATTTGGAAATTACCACTGATTTATTGTTGCAAGGTGTTTGGTATATTCAGTATTTGTACATTTGGTCATAAATCAAAGGGTAATTTGGTGGGAGTGTAACTGATGCTGGTAAGCGTAATGTATATCCGTTGCTATGATGACGTGCATGATGATTTTGTGCCTTTAAAATTAAACTAAAACTGAATTAGATTTACTCTATAATTTTAGGTAATTTGTGAGTGAGACTCATTTATTATTTTGCCTTTACTGTTTTTATGTTGATTAAAAAATGTGTTTGTGAATCATATGATCAGTGCTCGAGGTATAACCCGGATGTTATAATTTACAGTAAAAGATGGGCGGGTAAAACGCAATGTGCGGGCATATCATATGAGAGACCTAAAGTTCCCGTTTATTATTCTACAGCTGGTCTAAAGGGCGCACACGGTAAATAACTAATTATATTTTGTTGTACGTTATATAAACCTTCTTTGTTAGAGAAATTAAACGAAATGTGTAATGTAAAACGTTTATCCTATATGTGAATGTTCGTTTCTACTTGCTGTAAGATGCGTGTCATTTATAGCCTACTGGTGCACGTTCGTTTCTACTTGCCTTAAGATGCTTGTGGTAATATACTGGTGCAGAAATATCTGTGAATAGGAGTACTGAAATTGCCTTTGAATTGGGGCTACTTTAGAAGAGTGTAATTGTGACAGTAACGTATTTCTATGTTCCAAAACTGAGACACTGAATATGTGTTTTTGTGATATTATTGAGCTGTGCATTGAAACAACTTAATTTTGTCTTTTAGTTTTCACGGTGTTCAATGAGATGTTCCATGATGCTTTGGTGGAAGAATAAATGCACACGAACATCAGTATGAAGCGTGGACTCCTTAATGACCAGACGTGTAGTTACAATGGTTATCAATGCATTGATCTCACACTAACTTGTTGGCTAAGTATGACTATAAAATAAATTCACACAATAACCACAATGCACTGCACAATTAGCCTATATCTGCTCTGCTCAACCCGGTGGTGGAGCGTGGAATTGTTCTACACTTTCCAGTGTTTAGAATTTGAATTCCAAAATTGTTCCAGAGATTAATAGCATTAATATTACACAAGTATGAATAAGAGCCAGCCATACTAATCGATCTCATAGGGAAAAACCAGTTGAAATGTAGTTATAAGGGTGGAGGAAGTAAATGTGTATGTGGGCCAATGACAAATAAGGTTTTCAAAATGAAAAAAAATAAAATACTGACCAAAATGGATTTTAAATATTCTTAATTCCACAAAAATGTATCCTGTGTATTTATATTTGTTTCATAGCTTTATAGGTGATAAACAAGATTTCAGATTTTACCACCCAGAAATGTCAGGTGGCGCGACCATATATGAATTTTGGTTAATACACTTTTAATGTATTTACCACTACTGAAAACCTGCAAATATGAATCATTGTAGTGTGTAAAATACACATCACATGGTAAATTCCACTTTAATTTCTTTATTTATGGCAGTTTTATTCCATTTATAGAAACGGCCACTTCTTTTTCTTTTCAAACACCTTATTTTCCATAGAGAGAAAGAAAACTAAAATTCTAAAAGTAAAAATTATTTGTATACATTATTTAAAGATGTTCAGTTATATTTCTGATTTAATTTTTCAGACTGCAATGGGAATGGATACATTTAAATGTAAATTTGCTGGTCGCACCACCTGACCCGCGCCACCTGACATTGTGCTCAATAACGACTGAAATTCACTAAATAAAAAGAAAGATACGTAAATGCATTTTACTCTGGTTTCATTTGGCTTTTATTTGAAACCTGAGCATTTTATACTGGAACTTAATCATACAATTACATTTAATTCAGGCCAGCAACAGTGGTAATGTCAATAAGATAACATTTGATCAATGCTTAAAAAATATAACTGAAACATCAAGTCTCAAGGAACACATTTCAATAATGAGGAGAACATTTCATTCAGGTCAGCATTCAAAACAATACTGCACATTCAACATTTAAAACAATACTGCCACAATGGTAATGTCAACAAGACAACATTTGATCAATGCTTTAAAAATAAAACTGAAACATGAAGTCTCAAGGAACACATTTCAATAATGAAATGCAACTGGATAATTTTTACAGCACGGCATCTCTATTTCCTTGCTTGATAATGGCATCTACAAAAATTAATGAAAAAATAATAACTTAACTTAAAGGTACAATATGTAACTTTGAGTATCAATTTTGGTTATATAGTCCTATATTCTTGAAGAGTAGGACTTTTTCACCTTTAAACAACTTAATATCATACAGAAAGATGTATATATTTAAGAAAATGTATTTAATATCTTCAAACACATTAATTAACATCACTTTTTTCAATTGGTTTAACTGTAATTCTAGTCGCGCTAGACTCCTGATATCTTATTTCCAGGTACTCTTAGAAGCGATACTATAACCTCTGCATTTGAATGGATCTCTATGGGAATTGGGGGGTGGGACTAGATTAAGCTGTAAATTACACGGGAATAGTATGTAACCCATGGTTGGCTAAATGGCTGTAAGTCATCAAGGGTCTGAGGTGTCAAACGAGCCTCAAACTATCACTCTGCTGCCAGATATGCAGTAGATATGGATGGATCACTTTAAGGGTTGTTTCTCCTGACAAATTTTCCTATTGAAATTTTCCTATTCCTATTATCCATCCATATCTACTGTATTTCTGGCAGCAGAGTGATGGTTTAAGGCTTGTTTGATACGTCAGACCCTTGATGACTTAGCGCCATTTAGCCAACCATGTGTGATCACACCCTGTTGCATCGTTTTCTTACAGGCACAGTACATAAAATTATGTTTTTATGTCGGTCGCCCCCCCCTGTCATTTGGAGAAGTCAATTTCTCAGACAAAGGTTTTTTAAGGAATAGAATAGTTTTGAAATAGGACTGTTAAACTACCATCATTTATAATCTAACATAAAATCATGCCAAACTATTTGATTAGGAATTTTATTGAGAAAATTATCCTTTTTATTGCAGTTTTGTTCTCTGCACGTATGTTCGGATGGTCGCACCACCTGACATTTTGGGACTTTAGAACACCAAAACCCGAAAAATAAATTGAATTTCAATAAAATGAGAAGGGTTTCTCGTAAAGGAGATATTGTAGTGCAATTTGATATATAACATGTTTTTTATTATTATTGTTTTTAGGAAAGAAATGAATTCGGACACAAAAAAATCACGTCATGTCATTGACCCATATATTTAATACCCCCTTTACGTCTTATAGTCAGTAGAACCTGGTTTATTAAACCAGGCCGTTTCAGTCTTGACTGTCCTCGGACGGGGCACCATTTATGTAGGGAATACATACAAATCTGGTAGCAGTGAGCAAGATGATTAGTAAAATGATGTCTGAATCATTGGAGTCCTCACATGGGCAGCACCAGAAATGTAGGGGACACGCCTCTACCATCATTATACAACTGGTGGCATATTTATAATATAATAAATCAGTCTCATAAAACTTTATATACTATTCTCAAAAGAGAATATACTAACTGAAAATGGGCAACCTCAATTAATAACTAAATTAATTATCAATAAAATTACACATTAATAATTATCTTAACAAAATCACAATATTATGTACTCCGAATTAATACAACTGATTCAGCTAAAAGGTGAAGGCATTTGGGGGAATCCCTGCGATTAGCATTGGCTGACTCAATTCAACACAAGAGCAACATTAATACAATCTTGGAAAATGTAATAAAATTTATTGAGCATAAATGACCAAACAGAGCAAAGCACTATTCACTACTATAATGTACAACAAACTATGTGCGAGTGCATGTGTGTATGTGTGTGCGCGTTGGGCGCATGTGGGGGTTTTTCATGTTCTCCTGTGTGTGTTTGCCTCGGACACGTGTTCAGAGAGAACAAAGAAACTAAAATGGAGGTTTGAAACTAGCTTTAGCTGGAGCTAGTTAACAATGGCGCATGAACCGTACCAAGCACATAAGGGATAACAGTAAGGTTCTCTGTGCGTGATATCGGTGCATGATGTACATTAAAGCTAACGCAGCGCGGTGAATGGCTTGGACCCATCTGAAAGAAAATAACAAAACTTTTACAACCACCATTCAATAGTACAGTTACATACAGACAGTCACAAACATGTTGCGGTTGTTCAATGATATGATGCCCAGTGTTACAGCCTTACTTGAGTCGAGTCCTTTGAATCGTTTCTTCCGTCGCCGGGGTTGCAAGTGCGCATGAGTGCGATAGACAGGGGAACTGGTCCGCCTCATCTCTCCCAAAGCACACAGCGTGATCCTTCTGCGGGTCCCTTGCCTCTTGAGGACTCACAGGGTTTGCTTTGCATGATCAGTGGGAGCGTGGTCCGCTTAGTGGTTCTTCTTGACCACTGGGTGCTCGCGTTGCCTCTTGGTTTCTCGTCTCCGGTTCTCCGCGGCTAATAGCCGGGGGTAGATGAGCCCGTCTCGCTCAGTTGGGTCGGCATCGCGGACAGCCGATGCTTCCTGTGGAGCGACGACGCTTTCCCCCGGGCGAGCAGGCTGCACGGAGCGGGGAGACCAACCAATGCAGGTCTGGCGAGTAGAGCAACAACAACACAACTGGGAGCGAGGGGCTGTGTTTCCTTTTTTTTCTTGTGATTTCACGTTAATGCGGAAATCAAAACTGGGACAACATCCTACGTCACTTGCAACGTGGAGGACGACTGTATGGAATTGTAGTTCCTTGACCCTACACCTACATGGTTAAATTCCAGACCAGATAAGTCTGGTTCACACTTGGTGTGAGATACTATAAAGAAAAGTATGCACCCTAGTCCAAAAGAAAACAGCTGTGTCAGTCAAAAACATGTAATGAGAAGAAACGTGAAAAACCTGCACTGTCAAAAAATGGAAAAACAAAAATCTGAAACAGAGGCTGAAAAAATTAATAAAGCTCAATTTATTGCATAGTAAATTAGCAGAAGTACATACCGGTATTTGCAAAAAGTGAAAATTTTTGATTTATCTTTATGTTTAACACTTTTTCTGTTTTGTTTTTTTATCCATATTTTTGACAGTGTGTGGGTCTCTCAAATCTATCACAGACTGCTTACACAGGATTGTTTTCATTTGATTGATGTACAGTATTGGAAAACATCAGTCTTCCTCTCAATAATACAAAAATGCAGTAAGAAGGCACTGTAGCCCATTTTAAAATCAATTAAAGTTACAAGCAACATTTGGGGGTACCAGGCGTAGGACATACTGATGAATATACAGTAGATATGGGTTGTGTCCTTAACAGCATGTGCACAATGTATCATGACGATAGGATTGATTGTGTTGGGAGTTAAAACCATTTGAAAGGCTACACCCACAATGTTAAATCATTTCCATATTCAAGACATTGTTAAATACTTTACTCTAGAGCATGTGTACCACATTTAGTGAAGATTGGTTGCACAGACATTAAGTTAGAAATGCAATGGAAGCCTATGGAAGGAGTACGTTTTACATCTTTAAAAGACATATCTTAAGTATTTGAGAAATCAGCATCAACTGAGGGACTTCTACACGTGTGACATTTTTTAGACTGATTGGATAAAGATGGCTGCCACAAGTGATTTTGTCATAGGCCACGCCCACAATGTTGAATCCTGTCTATATTCAAGATGCCAATACATGCTCCACTCCAGAACATGTGTACAAAGTTTGGTGAAGATTGGATGCAGACATAGTTACAAATACGATGGAAGTCTATGGCAGGAGCACATTTTACATTTTCAAACTCAAACTCCTCCTAGAATATTTCACTAATCAGCATGGAACCTGGTATGTAGCATCAACAGAGGAACTTCTCCAAACTTCTCCACACTGCCAAGTGTTTTTATGTGATAAGCCATGCCCACAATGAGGAATTATCTCCGTATTGTGGATATGGGTTAATGGTGTCCTTTAGAGCAAGTGTGCCAAGATTGGTGATAATTGGTCATGTGGATATGGAAATATGAATATATGGCATTTACAGCGCCCCCTTATGGTTGATTTATACAACTCATACAGAGTGTTCCTGGGACAGTCCTTGATATCTGCAGCAAGTTCCATAATGATGGGATCATTTGTGTCGGAGTTATAACCATTTAAGTGAAAGGCTACACCCATTAGAAATTGAATTGGTCATAGCGGCCATATTGTTTATCCAATCTGAAAAATAGTAGATTTGATTGGACTGGTATGTTGAAGCTTCCCACCAAGTTTGGTGTTGATTGGTCAATTGGTCTAGGATGAGTTTGATTTTAAAGGTTTTTCAGAAAATCCTATATTGCGAAAAATCTAACAAAACGGATTTTGATGGTCCCATTGACTTTTTTGTTCAGTATGGTTGGTTGCACCTATGTACCAGGTTTGGTGAATCAAGGAAACAGGGTGTGGGAGCTGAGACCTTTTAAAGGTCCAGAATTTCCAACTGTTGCCATGGAAACCACTTTAGTTTAGCACAATGTAAATATTTGATTTGGGAGTAGCGGTTACTGATATCTATATGCCTGTCAAGTTATAAGTTTCTAACGTGAAAAAACTCATGAGAAATTGACCAAAGACAGGAAACTAAGAATAAATATAGCCGCAAGTGGCAATTGGGGGTTTGAGCCCTTAAAAGCCTGAAGAAAGTCAAGTATATAAGACATTTAAAAATATAAAAGCAATATGACATGCAGTTGTGCAATGATACACATTCTACAGTGAGAGGAACATTTCCTGTTTAACATTGAAAAACAATGGGGGCTCTATCTTGGCGCTTGGTCTAAGCGCATGGCGTAAAGTCCATTTAGGGTGTGTCCAAGTCCACTTTTGCTATTTTAACAGCGTGTTTTTTGGGCGCTAAGCACGGCGCAACGTCAAAATGGGCTGAACCTAGTCTCTTCATTAATTATAGGTGTGTCTTGGGCGTGACATGTCCCATTCCCTTTAAAAGCCTGCTTTTCCACCTTGGTGGATTGCTTATATGATGGCGAAACAGACATGCTCGTGCGTGTTTAGTGCGATCAAGGAATAGGCTATATGGATCAATAGTAGCCTATGATAAATATTATTTGGACAAACCATTATGAGTTCCCGGTAATTCCCGACAGAGCTGTTATTTTACAAAATATATGTGGTTAGATTTTGTTAAAGGCACCTGCAACAGCTGAGAATAAGCTACCAATGGCTTCCGTCTCACCTTAGAAAAGGCCAAATCCGCTGTAGCCTAGGCTATTTGAAAAACAATAAAAGCAATATTCACTGGACAAGGTTTTGAACTTTTTTCAGACACAAACCATTCTATTTACTTAGAGGCTGTATTCCTAGATAAACAGAGCTGTATTGTAATGACATCTGAAGCGAATTTTCAGAACTCAAATGTCCGACTATTGCAGTGCGTGAGTTTTCCATTGAATGACAATTCACGCATTAGGTGTAAAAGACAATTCGCGCATTAGGTGTAAATGACAATTAGCGCATTATGCTTGATATAGAGTGGTGTTCAAAAAAATAGCAGTACATCAGTAACCTGATGAACCACTGTTATTAGTAGTAGTGATATTTCTGCATGGAAAATAATTTAGTAGTGTAATAGAAAAAGAACAGACCCAACTGTCATGACATGCACGCTGCTTGTTCTGAGTAATTGACTCATTCATTGAAAGGGGCGTGTTCAAAATAATAGCAGTGTGGAGTTTGGAGAATTCATTCTGTGAAAAAAAACAGGTCAAACAGGTATTCCACAGGTAAACAGGTGATGCCATCATGATTCTGTATAAAAGGATATCAAAAGACTCCTGATATCTTATTTCCAGGTACTCTTAGAAGCAATACTATAACCTCTCTGCATTTGAATGGATCGCTATGGGAATTGGAGGGTGGGACTAGATTAAGCTGTAAATTACACGGGAATAGTATGGAACACATGGTTGGCTAAATGGCTGTAAGTCAACAAGGCTCTGAGGTATCAAACAAGCCTTAAACCATCACTCTGCTGCCAGAAATACAGTAGATATGGATGGATAACTTGAAGGGTTTCTTCTCCTGACTTTTTTCCATAGAGTTCAATAGGAAGATTTATAAGGAGAAACAACCCTTCAAGTGATCCATCCATATCTACTGCATATCTGGCAGCAGAGTGATGGTTTGAGGCTCGTTTGATACCTCAGACCCTTGTTGACTTACAGCCATTTAGCCAACCATGGGTTCCATACTATTCCCGTGTAATTTACAGCTTAATCTAGTCCCACCCCCCAATTCCCATAGCGATCCATTCAAATGCAGAGGGGTTATAGTATACATTTAGTATAGTAACTCAATACATTTAGTATACATTTGCCATTTCATTTTACGTTTAACTGAAATATGGCTCCTACAAATAAGTTTTGAGCTATAGCAGCCTTAAGGGTAATGATGTTTGATTTGTAGTAGCTCTCCTGATTAAAATGAGCTCTCAGCTAACTTTTTACCTGTAGTGAGAGCAGAGATATAGACCCAAACTACTGCGCATGTACCAGGGACCTGCTTTACTGTGAACTACAACTGCCAAGAGCGCTTACAGTTTATGGGCGATGTCAGACAACTGTGTCACAGGCCACGCCCACTGAATAACATTATTGGAGCAGAGGCTGAGGGGCTGGGCATTTTACTGCAGCGTCTCTTTGAGACTAGAGGCCACGTTACTTGCTGGCAAGTTCCAGAAAAATGGGGTAAATACAGCCATTAATTTAGGAAAACACAGCCCTTCATTTAGCCCATCTACTTTTGGTATTGTGAAAACACATCAGCTAGCCTCGCCAGAAGTCTGCAACACTTAACGTTACCTACTATGGTAACTACCGCAATGCCAAGTGAAATGGAAATGTTTGCTGCATTGATTGGAACCGGGGCAGTTTCATGCTGAAACCGTCCCGGATTGGTAGCACGTTCAGCTACGGATCCGTGTATTTGGGCTCAAAACAGAAAGCAATCCACCTATGACAAAATCTAGTAATATATTAAAAACATTGCAATTTTCAAAATGTGGCTTAGCTGCTGCATGGCACACAGATTTAAAAACCCGCATTTGCACCTTTCTTTAATGCCAAGAAGCCGTGGAGATGGGGGCCGGCATACATTGCAGGGTTGGGCATGGGGGCACCAGACTGATGAGGTTGCAGACCTGGGGATACCAATTAGAGGACAGGGTTTTCAGAGTTCAAGAAGCACAAAACATGTTCCACAACATTTTTGCCTAAAATGCTGTGCAAAGAATTGTAATCACATTGCAGGGCCAAAATGAGAGAAGTACATTGCCTCAATCTTCGACAAAAAAAAAAAAAGTTTATTTATTTATTTTTAAAACACTGTACTCTCACAACTTTGTCCTTAATTGAGACACTTTTTTCAAACACATCAAAAGCAGAGCAATCATTGACATTAACCCCTTCGTACAGATGCCAAATATGGTCAATTCTGAGCTATTTGCTTAAACGAAGCAAGACAAGTTTACCATTTACAATACAAATCAATTAATTCCTTTTTCATAATTTAGGTCAAAATAAAGTGCCACAAATGCAAAGAAATCTTGGCAAAAATGCTAAACAAAGTTGTTTTTCTTTGGTTTGCAATGAAATAGAGCCATAAAAACAGGTAAAACTATACATTGCCAGGATCATACACCCCTTATCCACAAGTGTGCAAAATCTGAGGGTGATATGCAGAACTACTAAAGATATATGCAAAGTGTAAGCATTGTACCCTGTTGTCCCTTATGGGCCGCTCACACAGCGGACGGTAGACGGTACAATGGCAGGGACGTAGTTGACGGTACAGAAATGTCCATCGTGGGTGACGCATTATTGATATCCGTTGCCATTTTTACGGTGCGTGCTAAACAGATTATCGGTGTACTTTGTAAGCACTGATTAAAGTCTCTGAAACGTTTGCTTTTTTGACTTAAAACGAAAGCTACCACGTTAATCCTTGAAAACATCGGTATCAATTGTATATAATTGATATAACCAACACAGAATTATTTCACCTCATTTTTTATTTTTTTCTCCACCATTGCTCCACAAAGAACAAAATTGGATGTTACAAATTCACACAACCTATAAAATAAACAAGCCATCACAGTGTTAACTGGTCTAGAGAAATTCAACTGATATGTAAAACCAACAAGACAATTAATTCTTAAGGCAGAGAAAGTACACTGCTTTTTTATTAATGTTATCATCACAATTTTAAACATAACATTGACAACAACGGAAGAAAAAAAATACTTGAATCAATACTTTTACTGCCAGGTTTTTAGTAAAAAAAATAAAAAAAATAAGAACAGACATAATATACAAAAAGAATCCCCCAGACCTGTCCCAGGGGTTTAATCTGTAACATCATATCACCCCTCCCACCCAAGTACAACTGCATTTGAAGGGAGGAAATAAAAATCTGGTACAATTTTCAAGTTCAAGTCTATACATTTATTCATGCACGCCTGTACTGTATGTTTTCTACATTCCAAATAGCCTTCCTGTGCAATTCAATTATGCAAGACGTTTCATGCTGCCGTGGGAGCCAAAACGTGTGCATGTGCGTTATTGTAGCAAGACCTCTGAATCCTAAATCCATTGTGCATTTTAAATTTTGTCATACCAATTAATCAACAAAGCAATAAAGAGCCCTTTTCAGCAGGAAAAAGCCACTGTCCCCATTCAAAACATTTCCAATCAACATCTCATGCAATATCTGTGTGTAAGTTCCAGTAGACCTAGACACCTTTCTTTACCTAAACCCTTATGTGAGAGTTGCTGCAAGAACCACAGGTTGCAACAGATATCTGTATAGCTATATACACATTTTTAGATCCAATTGCCTGCACACTTAGTATCCAATACTTTGTTTCTGGCAACAACAAATAAAAAATATTCAAGACAGTTTTGTTGAGTTAAAAACATACAGTACAATTATGTGACAAGGAGAGGAAAAAAGCTTAGTAATTGAGATGTTAATTTAAACCCAATACTACACCACATGTTAAGAAGCAAGCACCATCATCATGGCTACAGTACTTAACATAAATCATGAATAGATATCCATTCCTGATATTACATATGGTGAGACACTTCTGCATGGAATACGATCTAACCTGTGAACTGAGCCTAATCCTAGAGGTTTTCTGAGAAAGTTACAGCAGAATAAAAATAAATATTTGCTTAAGACTGGGTAGCAAGAAGTGAAACATTTAATATATCAACACAAAATCTTCATGCGCGTTTATGTTATGCTGTGGCACATGTGAAAATAGAAGCAATCAATTAAATCAAGACTTTAAAGTGAGTGCTACACTCAGTCTTTTAAAAAGCTATACTTTATGATAGAAAACCCTGCCTAAAGCCCTTGAGACAGCAGGAATACAACCGGATGTACCGAGACCTTAAAGCTCTGATGTACCAAAGCAAGACTGAGGCAACATCTAGCTGAAACCAACAGTAAAGCCATTTGTGAAAGAACACCAACCTTGTTTCAGGAAAGATTTTCCTGGACCAGAAAGGAGCACACACACACAGGAACCCAACATAAAGCCCAACACTTGAACAGGTCTAGCACAGCACTCTCCACATGGACTTCAGGTTGAAGCAGGTTGCAGGTTCAGCCAAAGACAAGAATAAAGGAAATAAATGCGCAGACCACCAACTAGCAGGATCGTCAGCAGCAGGAGTAGGTAAATGGAAATGACTGCATTCTGTCAACAGCCAGATTCTGCTTATTGCTTTTGTATGTCAGGTAGACAACACAATACAATTCTCCCTCTGCTCAGTTTGCTGTGTTATACTCCAGAAAGGACCAAGAGGCATTTGCTGAAAAGGGGACATAAGGGTGAGTACCCCCTGAAGCTCTGCCCAGGACCTGGAAATGTAAATGGTCTGTGGTGCCAAAGCTCAAGGGCAGATAATATAAACCAAAACATTTTTAAAGATGACCAATTTTAACACTGTCACCAAACTTTACTCAAGAACGCCATTTGTGACACCAAGTGATGCAACAGCTGAACATTACCGTGTGAACTGAAATACTTCATAGACAAGTTGGATTCTGTGCCAGCCATGTGCTGTAGTCACCGGTCAGTACAAAGTGTCTGACGGCACCCCCAAGTGCCTCTAGCATGATTGTTAGAGCTTAATTTCCCCAAAAGTATGTTGATAATTATTGCTGGCCATATTCAAAGTAGGTGGTCTGGGCAGTACCAGCCACCAACAGTCCAATTTAACCTCTGTTGCTCCTCTTGTTCCACTCAGTCACACAAAAAAAAGAAACAATTTAATCACACATTCTTTAATCGGGGCATCGGTTTAATTTCCAAAAACAAAACTTAACCTTTTTTTCTTTTAACAAAATTACTAAGTTTGAACACTTTGAAATTTCCCACAGCCCCACTTTCACCGACTGCCAGGAGAAGCAGCAGCGCCTCTCGTCAACCATCCGTTACAGTAAACATCCTTCCCATTTCATCTCGTCAAAGTTGGTTTGAAGGGAGGGGGTGAAAGCAGAGCACAGGCAAATGGGAACACCAAGCAAACAAACAGCAAAGGTTCTGCATCGTATTAGGTTAAAGGGAAAGCAGTCTATTGATCTTAGGACAATTTTTCAAATATATACCACACTCCCATATGTAAAGTTTCTCATCTCATTTGTCTCCAAGCAAAAGAAAATTTCTAATATAAAAAAAAAAAATTCATTCTTCCACGAATGGTGCTGGTCCTTTGATATTCGCCTCCTCTGAGCTAGGAGCCGGTCTTGTCCTTCGCCTCACCACTCTTCTCTCCCTGGAACAGAGCGCATGAGAGAACAATTATTATGAGCAGAATGTGTCTGATTGACAAGCACACACGCACAGCATCTGGGGCAGGACAGTGATCATCGCTCAACACTGCAATATGGGCAGAATGTACATATGCAAGTCTTTATAGTTAGTTTGTCAAAGTTGGTGGACTGACAATGTTATTTTCAAAAATGCATGTTTTCATCCTTTAAGAAAAATCTTTTAAAAAAAACAAAAAAACCCTCATCTTAAAAGATAGTTTTTAGGACTGCTAGGTGGCTCATTCTGTTAAGGCACCACGGATGAGCCCCACGGTCTCGGATCGAGTCTAGACTGTGCCAGTACTGACTGAGGGCGGTAGCTCCGCACCTGGGTACAGAGTTTTCAGCCAGTTAGGGGTCCACATTTAACCGTTCTCTAGCGACCCCTGCTGGTCGATCGGGCGTGGACCGCATGCCACAGCAGCATATAAAGCGTCTTCAGCCGACTGAACTCAATGCGAGCTTGGTTGTGGGCTGCAGTGTGAAAAGTAGCCTTGTGACCCCACGTTTCAGAGGAATGTCACGGATATCTTCACTCTCCAGAACTGGTGGTGGGGATTGCGCATGAACACGGCTACACATAGTTAATCGCATATTCTAAATTAAGGAGCGCATATTCTAAATTAGGGAGGGCATATTCATCAAATTTTTATTTTTGAATTTAAATTTTTCCTTTTTCCTTTTTCTTTTTAATGTACTGTGAAGCTTTACACCGGGGGGTATACTACGAAGCAGGCTTACTGAGTTAGCTGGATAACAGCACTGAGTAAAACCCGGAACCGTCCCAAATCTGGAACATGAACTGAAGTAAAAAGAGCTGTTCCGGGTTTTACTCAGTGCAGTTATCCAGCTAACTCCTGCTTCGTAGTATATCCCCCTGGAGTCCTCAATCTAATCCAAAAAGGGCAGGTGTGGGTGCAGGCTTTTGTTCCAACTAAGCAGTCACACACCTGACTCTACTAATCAACCACAGGAGTCTTAGCTAAGGACCTTAATTTGTAGAATCAGGTGTTACTGCTTGGTTGGAACAAAAGCCTGCACCCACACCAGCGCTTACTGGAGAATCCCTGCTTTAGGCTAAACACAAAAAAAAAATGAATGTCCAGAATCAAAAGCACTATTTGTCAGTATGAGAATTTGGAACCCGTCATGGTCTTATTTATTAATGCTGGCACAAAAAAATAAATAAGTAAAAATTTTCACACTGTTACTGATACAGGATCCCTATATTGCATTAGATGTGGACGGAACAATTGCATACAAGGCTTAAGAAACCCATGAAGCCTTGATGCTTTTTCCATCTTTCACACAGTGGGAACAATGTGAAAGATGGAAAAAGCATATGAAACGCTTCATGGATTTTTTTTCTACATCAAAATTAACCTTCTCCTCCATCTTCCTTTTTGCTATCCCGACCCCATTCCCCAGTGCCATTGTGGCAAAGAAGCTGGAAGTGTACAACGATGCTAAAGAAGACAATGTGAAGTGAGACTTGCCCAGGGCTGGCTGGAACGAGATCTGCAGACTTGGCTTTACTCTGGAACAATGAATGATACCTCTGGAGGAGGGGGTTTGATAGTAACAGGCTGGGAGGAACGGCGGGGAGGGGAGGGCTTGGGCTGGGCATGCTGCTGCATGGTGTCATAGTAGGTCACCCCGCCATACACCTGGGCCTGCGCCTGCAGGGAAGAGTAAAAGGACAGGCACGCAGACATAAGGAAATTAATACTCCAAACTGTGTGGTTAAAAATATTTATGACGAAAGCCTGCCACGTGGATAGAAGTATAGATTGCGGTTACATACCTGCATGTGTATGAGTGTCATATGAATGCCAGAGAAAAGGGCGGTGTGGACCCACCTGGGGGTTGGGGTACATAGGTGGCAGCGTGGCCCCAGCAGCATAGGGGAAGTTGGTATTCCCAAAGGCCATGACTCCAGGAGGGGGGTAGAAGGGGGGTGCCAGCAGCTGCTGGGGAGGGGGCTGCCCAGGAGACATGGAGACAGGAGGGCCGGCATACATTGCAGGGTTGGGCATGGGGGCACCAGACTGATGAGGATGCAGACCTGGGGGTACCAATTAGAGGACAGGGTTTTCAGAGTTCAAGAAGCACAAAACATGTTCCACAACATTTTTGCCTAAAATTCTGTGCAAAGAACTGTAATCACATTGCAGGGCCAGAATGAGACAGAAGTACATTGCCTCACTCTCTTCATTGAGAAAGACTTTTTTCAAACACATCACAAGCTGAACAATCAATGACATTAACCCCTTCGTACCAAGGGGCCAAAACCGGGCTTTTGTTTTGAAGCTCACTTCCTGGTTGGGCTGGGAGTGGCCATAGTGGCTCCAGTATAGGTCTTTCACCATGTAAGTCAATGGCAGCAATGTTGTCAAAATACTAAGTCAATACATTTTTTCCACAAGAAAATGTAGTCGCAATAGATGCAATAGATCTAATGCCTCTCCATGTGCCGATTTCTTTAATTATTGCGTCGTTTGGACAGGGTATTAACATTTGTTCAGGACCAATCAGAGGGACAGGTCGAGTCCTGGGGTCACCGTCAAAGATAAGTTCTATAGAGTTCTCATTGCCCTCACTCGGAGGGACGGGACCAGAAGGGGGAGACAACAATCATTGGTCTAAAACGCGCCCTGGCATCTTGGGACCTATTTTTATACAGTCTATGCTTGGGACAGGGAGACACGCTGTATTTTTCAGTGGAAGTCGATGGAAAACATCCCTTAGTAGCCTACCGTGAACAAGCTGTTGTTTTGTGGACACAATTTGTAACATAATAAATTGACTGCTTCGTCGCTCATCTTCAACATGTTTGTCATCACATTCATTTTGGAGTGAGCTATGATGTGTCTACTACGAAAAAAAAATACTGTTTCGTGAGATGAAACAGCAGGGGATGTTGCAGCTACACTACAGGCCCATCGTCTCGGAGCAAGCAGCCAAACAAACTGTGGGTTAAGTATCTGAAATCAATTGCTCCATACCTGTATAACCTTATCAATTTAGATGTTCATTTAGCTATTCCACCCCCTCCCGTACGCAATCACCGTACTCCCCGCCATGAACGTTACCATTGCTTAGCAATGCTGGGTTAGCTAGCTAGCAAGCTAACGATAGCTCACGGCAAGTCGTTTTAACATTTAGCTAGCAAGCTAGCGATAGCGACCGTGATTGCCTAGCTAACGGTACTAGCCAGCTTCTCCAACAGCTAGGTCCTAAGAGCAGCTAATGTTAGTCTAACTAGAACAGACGGCAGCTAGCCATAGACTAACTGGTGGGTATTCAAATTTTTTAATAAGAGGACAGATTTGGGTGGGTATTATGGACAATAGCCTAACGTATTTAAGTTATTTGGTTGTTTAGGCCTATATACGGTCTATGGAATGAGCGAAACCTAACCAAACCTACGCCTGGATCATTTTTTAATTTTCCCCAAAAATTCACAAAATGTGCGGGGAATAGAGCCAACGTGTTAGCGGTATGTTTGTACCGACTCAATACGGGGATGTTTAAAATAAAACCAATAATTTATCGGGAAAAAAAAAAAGAATACGGAGTCTGCGTTTGTAGGCTAAATGTTTGCGAATATAAATGTGGGCCATGATATGGATTTGACCATACTATTTCTACCAGAAAAGCATTAGGCTATTTGAATATCTGAAAAAAGTTCACTTATATAAATGTAAGCAATACCACAAAGCTGTGAAACGCACGCTGTCATTAAATGCGCCAGGCATGTAACGTGCATCTCCAATCAAAAATGAGCTTCATGGATTAATTGAAGCTTTCAATGCAATACATTCCCCTGTATATATTGTCATTGTATTACTGTTCAAAACTGCATACAAGTGTAAAGTCAATTTTAAAACATAACTTAGGTATTACCATTTCTATATTCTGTCCGTTGCTTCCCCAAACACAGGCGAGCAATGAGCGAGGTGAAAGGTGCATGAAAACACATTACCCACTGCAACTTCACCATTGGACTTACATTGGCAATAATGCATTTTAATCATCATTCCTAGCTGATATATACATTTTTTATATATACAGTGGTTCACTCAACATTTCTGAATAGGAGTATCGAGTCCGTATTGGAGTATTTGGATCAAATACGCACTTCAACAGACGGCCGATAACAAACCATAATGCAGTGGTTGGCATGGGAACACCCCTACAACAATGTTGTCCCAATTGAGAATAATCAAAAAACTAAATCAACTGTCTTTTCGAACGTTATACAACAGAATCCATGTATAAAACAGGACACATGTGATCTGGCAAAGTTGTGAGAAGCCATTTAGGAAATTAAATGTCTAACAGGGATTGTGTAGGCCTATAGCACAGCATCCAATTACTTAACTTCCAGTGGAGAGGTAAGGAAAATGAACATAAAAGCTAATGCTGATTGCACACGCCCCTCCGAGATTATTAGCGATATAACTTTCAACAGCCACCTGAAGTTGAACGCATACCATGCTGAGCACAAAATAAAATTTAAAAAAACTATATAAACACAGCATTGAAACTTAGGCCTACCTTAGATGGGTATGAATTGACGTGTGATCTACATAAGACGCAGAAGGAAGTGTTTGATGGGTTATTTGTTTAGCCATTTAATCAAAGCCGATGAAAACTGGGGGGTAGGCTATTCCACAAAGCAGGATAAGCAAGTTAGCCAGATAACTACAATAATACCATGAAATAAACTCAGAAACCTTGTTCAATATCAGCAGCAAACAATATGAATGACTAAATCACAGATTCTAGAGCATTTTCACTGACTGAAATCTCACTACTGTGACGACTAATAAAATAGCAGCCATCATACTTGCAATAACGAGCTAACGTTAGCTAAGTGATGGCGTATAAACCTATAAATTAAGAGTTTCTGTCAGCGACATGAACCAACTGCATCACATTCACCACTCCCTTGCATTCATGAAACTTTTATTGGTCAGAATCAGAAATATAGAAACAATGGTTATTAACCTGCACTCAAAAAAATGTATAATGCAATTAACAGTACTGCGTCCTCCCAAAAGTGAAGGCGAAAACAGGGAGTGTGCACTCAAAAACAAAAATAAAGACTTTCAATCAAAAACACATTAGCAACATAAACCTGTTCAGTTTACTTAAGACTTTTTGTTTACTTGGACTTCAATTGAAGACTAAGCCGTTCTCAGTATCTCATCAGAAATATGAAATGACTTAAAATGCTAAGATCAGTGAAAGCTTTGGAGACTGTTGGAACGAAGACAGCGATTGTAGGCTACATTTTCAATAGCTGGAGAGTGGCAACAAATATTTTTATTTAAAAAAGTAAAGACGTTATGTTGATTCACAATTGCATGTGGTGGTTCAAGATAAATGGGTGGGCAAGGATACCATTTAGGTCCCATGACTTCACTAATATCCAATTTAGTCTCTCAGCTAATATGTTCATTGTATCAATGAAACTCATGTTTAATTCAATGGCATACATTTGACATGAAATTATGAATTTAACTGAACATTGTTATTTGTCTTGATGTCAATATTTGTCCTTCACACACAACCAAAAAAAAAAAAAAAGACTGGCAGCTCTGTGATGTGCTGCTATGTGCAGTTATGAGGGTCTGAAGGAGTGGCAAATCCTTTACTAATGTCTACTAATCAACTAATCAAACTGAACAATGTCTAAAGCAAAAACAAGGACCATGGTACAAGGTACAAGGTTTAAACATTTGTTGTGTAAGCGTAACCCCATTGCGCAAATTCCCTTTTGCTCAACTCAGATATTAATTTCTCCTGCAACCAAACTGAGTGGAAACAACAAACTCTGTGTTTTAGCTTTATTAATACATGATTTGTGCAACTCTGCTGAAGATGTAGTTTCTAAGTGTCACTATTGTCCCATAGCAAGTCCATTTAACAAGCAACCCCGCACACATTCTCTCCTAAAACTGTACCTACCCATGCGTGACACAGTGGACAAAAGTGTCTATGTGCGAGTTCATAAAAATATTTTTTCACCACCAAAAATTAATATCACATCATAGCAACAAGTTAAACCCAACAATAGCCTGACCGCATGCCAAAAAAACTGTGAAAAGCCTTGCTCACACAAATGCTAAATAAAAAAGCAACCCCCCATCCAGTCTATACCTACCCATGCGTCACAGTGGACAATAGCGTCTATGTTTGAGTTCATAAATATATTAGTTCGTCATAAAAATTAGAATTCTGTCATAGAAACAATAGCCTGATCGTATGCCAGAAAAGCAGTGAAAAGCCCTGCTTACTCAAATGCAAAATAAACGTGAAATTCTTGTGTAATTATACCAATCAATATCAACATCTGCAACTAAATGGGGAATAAATATGCAATCCTACCATAGGTTTTACGCATAGAGATGCCCCTTTCAAAGTTCAGTGGTCATTTATTGTCTGGGGCAATCTGTTTGAGAAATACACTTTATGACGCTATTACACTATCTGAAATGTCAATGCATATTACCTCTGCAAACCTGTCTCATTCATTCCAGTTCATTCTGGTTTAATTGACGACTCTTATCCAATATAGGACATTATAACCTTAGCAACGGTGTTTTCAATGTCTTATTGTATGCTTTGAACAATAAATTACAGCCGGGCGTAACAGCATTTCTAGTTTTAGGAGTTTAATTTTATGCAAACAACTTTGAATTATCTTGCAGTATGTAGAATTGTAGTCAGCATTTCTAGTTTTAGGAGTTTAATTTTATGCAAACAACTTTGAGTGACTTCGTTGCAGTCATTTAATTATAGCAGCTCAGCATGATTTAGAAAGACATGATGCCCTGGCCTGGACACGGCAAGAGAGAATTATTTGACAGATCAAGGATAAATTTGCTTAATGTTACAAGCAAAACAAATAATAACCAACGTAATCTTACTTGCAGAGAATCCATATAAACATCTAAGAGGAATCAGTTAGCAAACTAGCTAATAATAACGTCACCGAGCAGGCTAATCGCCTTTAATGGTAGGTTATTTTGCAGTAACTAGAAGCATATTCAGTGACTTCATTGCTGATTCAGTGACTTCATTGCCCTGGACACGGAAAGATTGACAGATCAATTAATGATAAGTTTTCTTACATGAGTTGTAAGCTGTGGTCACAATTCTAATCTGTTTCTGTTAACGGTTCATATGACTGCGCGACAAAACAAGTAACAACATAAAGCATTAAAGAAGATGTCCAATCACGATGTCCAAAAAATGTTTCCATGACACTGGTAAATACGTCGATGGGTCACACAGGTTTGACTTGCAGGCATTTCAGTCAAAAGTAAAGGGCAGTCTGGCCACAATGGCCTAAAGACTCACAAAGGATATAAAGGCATCACTGCCAAATAGCAGGGCACTGACGGCCGATATATATATAGGCTATAGTCTTTCTTTCACTTGACTAGTAGGCTATTAGGTCGGCCATAATAAAAGTAATGGATCATTCACGACCGAATGGCTCTTTTTGAACGGTGCTTGTGCATAGGCTAGCACTGTAGCAAACCGTGGGAAGTAGAACTAGGCCCTCTGTAATCTTACCTTTGAGCTTTAAATGGATGATGACTCTCAATCTGTTTCCGTTTACTTTGCCTGATTGTCAACCAAACAATTGATTCGCTCAATAACTAAAATTAAGTAAATGATTAGACTACCAATTTATTTTGAAATAATATTATTGTTCTGTGCATCATAAACTTGTTGCATTTTTCTATATCCACATTTATGATGACGGAGTTACCATGCAAAGATTCTGACTTGCTCAATATTTAAATGTTAGACCTAAATGTTTCGTAGATTTTTGTTTTTCTAGCCTGAATTATGCGGTTTGAGACACTTAAGAGATTGTCCTCTTTAAAGTTATGCTTTCTAGTGTTTAAATGGCTTTGACTAATTTGAGCGCCATCTTAAAAGTTAATTAGCCTACGTTCTTGACGCATGCAGATTATTGCCACCCTTGTTAAACAATCCCAAGTTGTAGTTATCTTTGTCATTATTTCTTCATTATAGGCTACATATTGGTCATTTTCTCATTTTCCAGCTAATTAATGTTTGATTGTTTAGCTTGCATAGCCTAACAAACGCAAACAAGTAATGCGTTACACCCCGCTTTTTCCACGGCCTACCAGCCGTCACTACACATCTTTAAGTGCTACACATTTTATGACACAAACAAAAATGCTAGCGCAGAAAAACTGCTGTATCCATTGATATTTGTTATTCAGTTAATTAACTGCATGATTGATAATTAAGAACTATAAATGGAAACAGGTTGGCAGTTATATCCGTATAAAAGTATTCTAAGGTTACAGAATGTTACAGCCAACCGGTGCTTTCTGTCTGGTCACATAACGTTGGCAAACAAAGGGGAAAAAGAGCCAAACTAAATGGCTCGTTCACCAAAAGGAATCGGTTCCCTACGTTCACCAAAGAGAGCCATTCAAAAAGAGCCATTCGTTCGCGAACGACCCATCACTAGTTCACAAATGTGATGTAATGTGTGCTTTCGCATGCGGAAATTGAGCACTCAGTCGGAATCCATGAAATAATGCACGATATGGTCGCTGGCTATATTCTCGAACCCATACCGTCCTCCCCACCAAAATAGCTGTTGCACCCAGAAACGCAATGCATCTTAATTTAGATAATTTTCTAGTAGCAGTTAACGTTATTAAAGACGTTAGCCATTAATTAATTTACAATGAAACTTGTAGTAACTTCACTGAATTGAGTCATATAGCCACATTAAAACGTCAAGGAACATTATCTAATTTTGGTCAAAGCTGCATAAACATGAACATTGTCCAGTCATAACCATTTAACTGTTCGCTAAGTTAACTAACGTAAGATGGATGTGGTATCTTGTGGGCTATTGTGTCTTTGTGGCTCGTTGTCATAAAGTGCATTTTTAGGTCAGTACTGCTACTTGCTTTTCACACTGCCTCAGAAATTGAGAGAATGGCAGAGAGGGAGAAAGAAAATGTGATTGCTGCTATTGAATTAATTATGTTGGAAAACGTATTAGACTAGATTTCCCGTATCATAACCTTAACCTTATCATAATACGTTATAATCTCTATGCTAATCCCTTCTCTAACTATCTAGCCTCTCTGTATCAATATAGCTGTCACACACACAAATGCTCCTCTCCACAACTTGCTGGATTGGAAAAAAACACATTTATAGTGTGGAAGGGCGTCGCCAGATGCACCCAGTTGGTGTGACATCACATTTACCGGCACGTCACATATACTGTACAACAGCCAATAGTAAATTACAACTGCAATAGCCTACATTTCATAGCCTATGTGATGCTACACAGTGCAATGAAATAATTTGCAACAGGATCAATCTCTAGCACCTGGATATGTCCAAATACAGTGCCCTCCACTATTATTGGCACCCCTGGTAAAGATGAGTAAAAAGGGTAATAGAAAATTCACTGTTTGGTGAATTAGGTTAATCTCACACTGAAAAAATTAGAAAAATCCAACCTTTAATTGAAGAAAATTTATTATGAGGAAAAAAAAAAATCCCTCATCAAGAAATAATTATTTTTAACAAAACCATGTGCCACAATTATTGGCACCCCTGCATTTATATATAGAATAAAGCAATCATTTTTTTATATTTGGTCGTATATCCTTTGCATGCCATGACTTCCTGATGTCTGGGACCCTTGGGAATTGAGGGGTGAGACTAGATTTAGCTGTAAATTACACTGGAACAGTATGGAACACATGGTTGGCTAAATGGCTGTAAGTCATCAAGGGTCTGACGTATCAAACAAGCCTTAAACCATCACTCTGCTGCCAGATATGCAGTAGATATGGATGGATCACTTGAAGGGTTTCTTCTCTCAAACTATTTTTCCCCATAGAGTTCAATAGGAACATTTGCCAGGAGAAACAACCCTTAAAGTGATCCATGCATATCTGGCAGCAGAGTGATGGCTTTTGAGGCTCGTTTGATACCTCAGACCCTTGGACATTTTACCAAGCATGTGTTCCAGCATAATTTACAGCTAAATCTAGTCCCACCCCCAAACTCCCATAGACATCCATTCAAATGCAGAGACGTTACAGTATCGCTTGTATGAGTACCAGAAAATAAGATATCAAGAGTTTGATGTTGTTGGGTCACAGACATCAGGAAGTCATGGCATGCAAAGGATATGCGACCAAATATTAAAAATTATATTTTTTCAGTCTGACATTAAGCTAATTCACCAAACGGCGAATTTTTTATAACCCTTTTTACTCATCTTTACCAGGGATGCCAATAATAGTGGAGGGCACTGTATATCAGTAATCAGCTGGAGCACCCCCTAAATAGGTGAGAATTGGCCAAATCTGACATCTGCGCAAAGGGATTAATTATTTAGAATGTTGGGTGGCCATATTGGCTTGGCAGTCTGGGTGTTCAGTGTTCCAAAATTCCATAGCAGTTTGTGTGTTAAGGGTCGTTTCTCCTGACTCATTTTCCTATTGAACTCTATGGAAAAATAAGTTGGGAGAAGAAACCCTTAAAGGTCCCATGAACTAAAAATTGGAGTTTACCTACTTTTAGCATTGATATGCAGTGTGGCACGAGGATATACAACCAAATATTAAATATGATGACTTTATTTAAGTGTGTTAATTTGTCCAATTACCGTTGGTCCCCTAAAATGGGAGAGATTACATATAAAAAAGGTTCACCCGATATGGATGTAAAAACCCTCAAACTAAAGCTGAAAGTCTGCACTTTAACCTCATAGTCACTGTTCCATTTCAAATCCAATGTACTAGAGTAAAAAACAACCAAAAATGTTGTCACTATCCAAATGCTTACGCACTGCACTGTATATGAAGCTGGCTTAAATTTGTTACCCACAAAGTGAAACTGCATGTACCCTTGCATCTATCAAATGAACCGTGAAATTACTTGACAGGAAGTACTAAAAAAAACAAAAACATTCCCACATCGGCCAATGTGTGTTTGGTTTAAGAATCCTAAACAAGTGATAGTTTTATTTTATAGCAAGGAGATAGAGGCCTGCAGGACAGCACTGAAGACAGCTGTGGGAAGGCAAGCTGACCTGGGTGGCCTGGGTGACCAGGATGCGTGAGGTGCATCTCTGGTTGGACCAGCATGCCTTGGGGTGCGAGAGGCGTGGGACTCTCACTGTGGGCATATATTGGCCCCTGGAAAGACACTGCAGGAGACAAGTCAGCACAGCACACATAACATAATTGATTAGGCTCTCCCTCATTTAGGAACTGTGCTCCACAGATTGTATTCTACCATGTAACATACATTGTGCACCCAACCAGATCTAATCTGAACAACCTGTCAAGAGTTGCCATGATAGTATCTGGCAACAAAACATTACTGTGAGATACAATATTTCCTATTCTGTCTTTTCAATTTGAATTCTCACAGCCTTGACTACGGGCTCTATTTTCCGGCTGGCGCATGGCGGGTGGCGAGCCAGCGCATTGGCGAAGTGACATTTTTGGCATGCATTTTCACGCTCCTGAGCCCGTTTGACTCGACGTGTGCCGGAAGTGGGAGGACAGTCGCTGGTGGAGGTGTGTCAGTCCAGCGAAACTGCAAATTTGGGGCTATTTTCCAGCCAGTGGCAAGCCATCACTGGCGAGGTTGCAATTCCGTCACGGATTTGCACAAGTCTGAGCCCGTGTGGTAATTTGGTGACTCGCCGTGCACTGAAGTGGGAGGGAAGCCGCTGTTGGGGGGTGTCCATCAAGAGGGAGCAGCCCAGTTCAATTTTACTGGAGTGGAATACAATTTTGGGATAAGAATAGGCTACGATTCGCGCTTGCACTGCCCGCCAGGTAAGACTACTTTTACAGCGCAAATCGCACCACAGCCTATGGCGAGTTGCTAATTTCAGGGCTTTCCCCAATGCGTGCATAACCTATTCAAAAGCCAATCAACCGTTTTTGTGGATCATATGTGGTCCAATTTGACTTTGAAATAAATCCCCCAAGCAGGAAAAAATTATACTTTGCATTTAATGCTCATTGTCTTTTTTATAATGTTAATTCTTGTATTTCTTTCTGTTTTTAATTGTTTATGGCTATTATTATACTGCTCTATGGTCCCAGGGGTACTGTATAATTTCTTACACCGTTTGTAATAATGACAAACTTGGTGCATACATTCACTCTTATTGCACATATAGCGATAAAAACTTACCTCTTAACTCAATTACATTCAATTAAATCAAGGTAAAATAGATAGCCTATCGCCCTCCAATGCAGAATTCTAAAAGCGAAATAGATAAATGATTAAACGCATGCCAGGACCAAAAAAAATAGGAAAATAGAAGAGTTTAAAAAATAAAGAGACAGTAAATGATAAATGGAAGAGTAAAATTAATTATTTTAAAATTTATTTTATCGACTGATCGGAGGCTAAGGAAATGATTAAAAGCTTTTTATTTTTCACAGTCCAGATAACCTATTAGTGAAAATAGCAAAATTCAGTAGCCACGCCCAGTGCGCCACACGCTACGCCATTGACTATGACGACTCGTCGCACGCCATGCGCTTGCCGGAAAATAGAGCCCTATACATCAAGTAGTCAACCAAGTAACAAATAATTCTGTAAAATACTTAGCATACATACATAGAAATATGATACAATGGCTGTAATGTTTTGAAACAATTAGTATGAGTAAATCTCATTTCAGCATTAAAAGTGAAAAAATTGTAATATTATTAATCACATTGCTGATAATCACATTTCTAAATAAAGCAGATAAGGGGACACTGGTGCCCTCAGTTGGCAGCCAGCAGCACTACACTCACTGGGCTCATAGTAGTGGCCCTCCATAATGCCGATGTGCATGGGTGCTGGCTCAGGGACTGGCCGCTGCCTCTGAGAGGAGTATCGCTTTGCTCGGCCACCACCCACACCCTAGAGAGGGAACAGAGAAAAAAGGATGAAGACAGAGAACCAGAAGCAAGTTAAGTCAAAAAATAAAATGCTCAAAATCTGAAATGCTGGGACTCTTAATCTGTTGTCTTATCGCCAGCACAACCCAACTCATATGGATTGATCCAATCAGATGGGTTGGTGGTTGGTTGTGCTGTAATAAACCATAATCCATTATCATGAAATCCATCTTACCATATAGAAAGTGGGGCGAATTTTATACAAAGGTCAAATAAACATTTTTCTTCTGCAGATAAAAGTGCAAATGTATCAGAATCCAGGACAGCAAGTCCTCTTCACTCAGTCCATGCCTGTTCCAGCGCCCATCTGTACTGACAGGTATCAACTGTACTAGGGCTGAGCCGAATGCTTCGGAGCTCCGAAGCTTCGTTCGTGGGATTGGAATTCGGATCCTAAATTCAGATTCGAATAGTTCGTTTTCTTTTTTCCTCAAAAAAAAAAAAAAAAAAAAAACTAAACATTTTTTCCCCCTCAAGAAAGAAGAAGAAAATTGATGGTTTACTGGATGTTTGTCAACATATAAGTGTTTATTCTATACTGATTGAGCTTTGAACCGCCTGGAAGTTAATCGAACGTACAAGGGATGCACTGCCTGTACTAGCGTGGTTCAGCCATGTGACTTGTCTCCACATTCGCTCATAGACTGAATAAAAATAGCATTCGCTACGCTGTTGCCCAAAGCCTGAGGTGAAGTTACAAGATGTCAAAGAAGTCAGCTGTGTGGAAACATTTTAATATTACCACTGACAATCCAAAAAAAGTCAAATGACAAATATGCCAGCAGAAATTGGCATACCATACAAATTTGACAAACCATTTGAAAAATGTAAGTAGCCTAATATATCTTCGTCAGAGTAATAGCCTAGCAACATTAGCATTAGCTAGCAGCCGATCTGACTAGGCTACATTTCATGATATAGCCTAGGTTAGCATAGCATGACAACCTATTACGTAATATAAACAATATAGCCTACACTCGGCTTTATATAGCCTACACTCGGGAATAGCCTACACTCGGCTTTCCTTTAGACTTTTTCCCCCATACCATACGCAGTATGTATGCTACAAGTCTGGAGACTTTATAGGCCTGCACATAACTGTGAAGACTGCGGCTTATATTTATCTTTTAAATTTATTTAGGCCTTTGTTTCATGTCCTGAACTTCTGTTCCATTTCAATTTAATACTTTGTTGTTTCAATAAAAATAAAATAAAAGAACTGTTGTTTCTTTCTTCATGCGCATATTACTGAAATAGATGTAAGCACGCCCTCTACTGGACGTATCGTAACATTGTTTTCAAAGACTCAAAAAATAAATATTTTTAATAGATTATTATTAAAAACGAAGCTTCTGAGCTTCTGGGAAAATTGCCAACGAAGCTTCGAAGTGTAAAAAATGGCATTCGGCTCAGCCCTACGAGTTATATTCATTAAAGAAAGTTGATTAAAAAAAAAAAAGATTAATCACTTTATTCAAACTGAGGATTTTGTTTGAGGATTTTTTTTAATGATTTGTTTTGATGACGTCATAAAATATGACGACAGACATTCGAAGCTTCATTCGAAAACCTCAATAGAAGCTTCGAATGTAAAAAAATGACATTCGGTACAGCCCTAAACTGTACTCTCTCTTCTCAGACTTACTCACCATTTCCTCCATGCGGTTGTACTGTGGGGGCCCGCCAGCCATGTGCAAGGAGTTAGGAATGCCTGCAACAAGCCAACAGTGGAACATGTCTCATTCCAGGTGGAGGCCCACACAATACAAGGCCCTCCTCATAGAAATATGTTAGCATCACTCAGAACAAAACTTGGGTTTCAAAAACCTTGTCAGAATGGACCCCTGCAAAAGTCAGTGCTAGCCACAGTATGACAGTGAGACAGCACGGTGGGTGTGTTGGGAGTAACAAGCTTATCAGTCTGATATAAACCTGTTTGTGGGTTTGGTCATCTGGTCTGTACCAACAGCCCTTTCACCACCAAGAAATCTGTCCTTAAGAGACAGGCAACACATAACTGACAGTAAAAACTTAAGATGCAAAGCAGGCATAATCATGGAAAAGAGAAGTAGTGGCAAATTGTGGGTGAGGCAGCAATTCACAGGAGGAGAGGGGGCACTGGGAAGGGATCCTCCATTCCCAACTCCCCACTGGGGGAAAGTGGAGGTCATCTTCCATATTTGAGATGTGGTACAGAAAGGGTGCAATTTTTATCCATTATCTTACAGCTCCCAACAAAATAAAAAGAAGCCGGGAAGAAATGAAGCATGCACAGTCCTGTAGCAGACTGGTGAATAAGCAACATTTTCAGGCCAAAAACATTGTGTTTTTTTAGAATGGATTATTTACAAAAAGAGCTTTTGGGAGCTACAACTGTGTGTAGTAGGGGTGTAGCCAGTCTTAGTAAAATAAATAAATTATATATACATACACACACACAGGCGGGTGTCAAATTAAAAGAAAGACCAACATAAAGTGTCTTAGACTGGTGACAAATTCAAGGAAAAACCCCGACAGTGAGGGGGTCCGGTGGCTCTGTCATGCTGTGGGGGGGGGGTTCCTAATATGGTTTGGGTCCACTTGTCCCCTTAGAGGGAAGAGTCACTGCAAATCAATACAAAGTTATACTGAGTGATCACCTTTATCCTATGATGAAACATTTCTATCCTGATGGGAGTGGTCTCTCCCAGGATGACAATGCCCCCATCCACAGGGCACGAGGGGTGACTGAATAATTTGATGAGTATGAAAATCATATGAATCATATGCTATGGCCCTCGCAGTCACCAGATCTCAACCCAATTGAACACCTATGGGAGATTATGGACTACGCTCTCCATCACCGTCATCAAAACACCAAATGAGGGAATATCTTTTGGAAGAATGGTGTTCATCCCTCCAGTAGAGTTCCAGAGATTAGAATCTATGCTAGATTTGTGGTAGAATCTATGCCAAGGCGCACTGAAGCTGTTCTGGCGGCTCGTGGTGGCCCAACACCTTACTAAGACACTTTATGTTGGTGGATAAGTTCTTTTTCTTTCAGTAAAATGAAAATGTCCACATTTTCAGCAGAGAGGGTTGCTCTTGCGTTAACTTTGTTTTATTTATTTCACTGTGCTATAAAAATGTCTCCCGTGTGGAAAATTTAGATTATCCCTCTTAACCCAACATTGTGAACTCCTTCTCAGAGAAAGCAGGCCCTGAGCTTAATGTCACATCATGATGTCATGTCAATCTACATAACTATTCCAGTGAGGTCACGTTAATTTTCATGTACATTCACAGCTCGAAATATTGTCATTGCAGACAAATGCACCACTGAAGGCACTGAAAATTAACAAAGTAAGACTATTAGAATGGAGCTTCTCAGTCAAAAAAGCTGCCATTTAGCCAGAATATGCTCTTTCTCTCGTGGGGAGGGGCACTTCGGCAAATGCTGGCTGAATGGCAGTGACTGCTGTCTAGGCAGCTGTAGCTGACACGCTCAGTCACTCCTCCCCGTTCAGTCACAGCACCAATAATCACTCAACACATTAGATATGCTTTAAGATAACTTTTGCTAACAATATAACTAAGTTATACGATCACAAATGGCTAATGTTAAGAACGGAAGCCTGACACAGATGTTTACCAGGGCGAAGTATTGCATAGCACACAAGCAATTTATGAGGCAATGATGACAATTTTATAATGGTGTTCTTGACCACACATTTTGATAGCCCTCATCAATCGGTAATTACTTCTTGCCAAGTAGCTATCCCACAATACCTTGCATATGAATGCTTGTCTGGCCCCAAACTAATTTGCATCTGTATCTTGGACTAATGGCAGTTTAAAGGATTGTGTCAATACCTTCCCCCTATCTATCATGTGACTGTTTAACATCAGTGGAATGATTTCAGTTGGTAACACTGAATGGTGCAAACTGTTGAATACTTAGTTTGAGTATACTTGAATAAGTTGAGGGAAAGAGCTTCATTCACAAACATTATGGTTAAACCACCCATTGTGAGAAGTCAGATCAGTGTAATAGTACATGAAGTGCAATTTTAAAAAAATCTAAATCAGTGCATTTACTTCAACAAGTCACTGGTTAAAGCAGGTTTGCTGCTTAGATGTGAAAAAAATTATTAGCCTACCAATCAGCATTGTGGAAATAGTTTGTAAAAACTGTAAAAAAAAAAAAGTGACTCAAAAGTGATTGTTTAAAAGGGCGTTTTAAAACAGTTTCTAGCTGTTCTGAGAAAATCGAAAATCAAGTAACCTGTGTTATAGGGCCTTGGGCCTAGGCTACAAAAACTTAACTCTGTATACAGAAGTAGCCCTATCCATTGTGCCTCCCTAGTGGTAGCAGGGATTAAAGCAAAAAAAAAAAAAATCTTCTGACTGAAATTTATATTCATATTCCCCATCTACAATTTGTATAACAAGTTACAGAGGAGGCCCCCACATTAGGGCGTGTACACACACACACACGGTCTGGCTTTTCTAAAATTATTTTTTAAAATGATTATTATTCATTTTTATTTTTTTATAAAAGGTGGGTGCCGCGCCGCCTTTATAGAGCAGCCGTTTTTTTTCCCGCCATGCGGTCGCTTCCCATAGGTTTTCATGTCAGCGTTTTAAGGGAAGAAGATGCTTTTGAACAGCTTTTCTATTGCGTTTGCTTTTACGTAATTTCAATGCTGTTTTCAATCTATGAAATAAAACTGGTAATTTGTGCAAGGCTTGACTAAATTTTAAAAAGCGGACACTGTGTACACGCCCATACCCTACATGAATATTTGCGTTTGGGTCATTAACTGTCTGTTTAGCTTTCAAATAGCCTATCTCACGGTTTCATACAGCCGCGACACCAATAGCCAATTTAACACTAGAACCGCAGCAAAGTTAATCGGTCGATTAGGCTACCGCGGGAGTGCGTCAAAGTGACGCTTTTATTTTTAAATGGAAAAAAAAAAAACAGTCATGTATGTGTATTTAATTTTGAAAATCGGTACAGGGTTAATTTAAGGCATGTCTTTAGAATCATAGGGATACTTGAACTTTGTGTTTTCGTTAGTATAATAATGTGTATTCAGCTTATTTTGCATGACAGTGCCACGAATAGAGCCTTGCTTCAGAAAAGATTAATCACTGTCAGTAAATCCAAGGTGTAACTTCATCGAAAAAACACGATACTAAGCTTTATCTACATACACAAATCTTTGCTGACCTGACAGTGATAAATTTTTCTGAAGCATTAAAATATTGTTGCCCGGGAGTGACACCGTGAGCCCGGCAGCAGTATAGCCTACGGGACACACTGAGTTTGGGCTACTGTCAGACGCGCACCCATTCTCTCTCGCGCACATGCGCGCGCGCACACACACACACACACACACACACACACACACACACACACACACACACACACACACACACACACACACACACACACACACACACACACGCGCACACATACGCGCACACACACACACACACACACAAACACACACACATACGCACGCACACGCACACAAAAGCAGTAGCCTAACCTCACAAAATGTAAAATGTAGCCTACATACAACGATGTGACAAAACCCTTCAAAACCCCTATATCCCACTATGGCCACCCATTAAAAGTCTATCTGCATGTTATTTTCTTTTAATAATAACATGTTATTATCTTTCCATTACTCTTGGATTATGCTATGCATTGTGTGTGCTATCAGTTGATTATATCGTACAATGAAGACGGATAGGACGTCCTCACAGGCCAAGTGCAAGGGATGAGGGGAAATTAGTGTGCGTATGCAGGTGAACATGGCGTTCGGGCTCATCTAATTGAAAACTTTCCCTGTGGATTTTTCTCGGTCGGAAGATGTGGGTGGTTGCAAAAGGATTGCTTTCTTCCCGTTCGTCGGGAGTGGTGAGATTGCATGTTGCTCCTTTTTGAACCACGGCTTCTCGCTCCTTCTTCGTCACAAACTTTGACTTCGATTGCAATCTTGATTAACTTTATTCGCATTTGAACTATTTCTATTGCTTGCTGGACATTAAGACTCTTGTAATTTGGGGGTTTTTGGGGCATTTTGTCACGTTTATAAATGTATATTTTGGTGTTAATCTAACGTCGGCGTGTGTGTAGACTAAAGTTGAATGTGCGCCCGTCCGCCGTGACCATTATGACTTGACCTCTACAGTTTTATCCCAATCGAGCCATGTGGTGGCGCTATAGAGTTCCAAATATAAAAAAATTCACAAAAAATCACAGTTCCTTTGCAGAGAGACATTTTGGCTTAAATGTACTCATTTATTACTTCTTTCAGTTTTTCCTTAACCGCTTGGCTGATTCTCATGAAACTTGGCAAATAGTTAGAAGTTGTCATCTCACAAGCTCACACCGAATTTCGTGGCGATAGGCCAGTTGGTGGCGTTGTAGTGCACGTGTAAATATTGTGACATTGACACGCCCACTGCCGATGCCCCGTTTGACCTAGAGTCACAAAATGTGGTGTACAGGTCCCTCTGCTCATGATGAACAAATTTACCTCAAGGATCCATGAAGTCAGCCATATTGGATTTTCCGCTAATTAGCATTTTTTGTAAAACACTTAAAATGCTACTCCTCCTACAAAATTTGGCCAAGTTACATGAAACCAGGTACAAGAACTTGTTAGACCATGCTTGATAAAGGTTATACACAGAATTTTGATATTTTAAAAGATGGCCGAATGACGAGCCAATGCATTTTCAATGGGCGTGACTTATCACAAAAATGCTGATAATTCCAAAATCATTTCACAGAAAGTTATGAAACCTGGTAGGTCTATTAAGAGTAACATGAGGAATTGACCTCTACAGTTTCAACCCAATCGAGCCACGTGGTGGCGCTATATAGATCCAAATATAAGAAAATATTTACAAATTCACAAAAACTCATTGACACGCTCACTGCCTATGCCCCGTTTTATCTAGAGTCACAAAATGTGTTATAGAGGTCCTTCTTCTCATAATGAACAAATTTGCCTCAAGGAACCATCAAGTTAGCCCTATTGGATTTTCCGCTAATTAGCATTACTTGTAAAACACTTAAAATACTACCCCTCCTATAAAACTTGACCAATTTACATGAAACCTGGTAAACACACTCCTTACACCATGCTTCATAAAACATATATACAGAATTTTGATATTTTAAAAGATGGCCGAATGACAAGCCAATAAATATCCAGTGGGCGTGGCTTATCACAAAAATGCTAATAATTCCAAAACCATTTCACAGAAAGAAAATATTAAAAAATTCACTAAAAATCATTGACACGCCCACTGCCTATGCCCCGGTTGATCTACAGTCACAAAATTTGGTGTATACGTCCCGCTACTCCTGCCCAACAAATTTGCCTCAAGAAACCCTGAAGTCTGCCATCTTCGATTTTCCGCTAATTAGCATTTTTTGTAAAACACTTAAAATGCTACTCCTCCTACAGAATTAGACCAATTTGCACCAAGCCTGTTCAAGGTACTCAACCCGCATCCCTACATACATGCATTACTTTACTAAGGCGTATGTCAAAAACTGGCCGAATGAGAAGCCAATGAATTTTGCATTGGGCGTGGCTTATCGCATAAATGCTAGTACTTCTAAAACCGTTTGATATAAAGTTCTGAAACTTGGTGGGTTGATTGAGAGTTAGATCAAGACTTGAGCCCTGCAGTTTTAACCCAATCAATCCGCGTGGTGGCACTAAAGAAATACAAATGTTGGGATGGCAGGTATGCAATCCGCCAAGTACACTATTTTCTCAACAGGCCGTCTACCTACTATACCAAATGTGAAAGTGCCTGTAGCTTAGTGGTTAAGGCATTTGACTGCAGTGTAGTAGGTTGGTGGTTCGATCCCCACCTGTTCCAAAGTTTTTTTTGAGGCACACAATGTGCACGTCATTGTAATAATGTTCTTTTTATTGCAAATGCTAAGAAATTTCACAATATTACCTGTTATCTGTTTGAATTATGAAGTCAGTAAGCCAAAACAATCTGATACTGCAACACACAAGTCTTATTTGGCCTCTTCATTTCTGTTAACCTGCTTTGGCCTAGTGGATACAATCTTGGCTTTCCATGTATGTGGTCAGTGGTTCAATTCCAGCTTGGTACCAATGGCTAAGTTAATGTTTGGCAAAACTATTGTGCAAATGCTATGCTTCTTTTAATGTTGTTTTCACATTAAGAAACACCTTTTTATTGCAAAAGTTAAGAAATTTAACAGTATTAACTGTTCACTGTTTCACTTGTACTTAAGACTTAATACGCAAGCCCTTACTGGATCGGGTTAAGATACCATCAACAATGGCAAAAGCCCTGATTAGAAACAAATATTTGTATTTTGGGTCAACCCTGTCTAGAGTTGTCTACAATTTTGTGGTTTCTGTGTTTGACAAATGCTGCAAATGCAGCTCGGTCCCCGGGAATCGCTGCTTGCAGCTATATATGTTAGGGGTGCTCCGATCGATCGGTCGCCGATCAGTATCGGCCGATATTCGTTCTAAAAAGTGTGATCGGTGATCGGCTAAAAAAGGCCGATCAGGCCGATCGCATGTCAAAAACACGCGAGACAATTTTTATTTCACTACCGCGTACTACTAAAATGTCTTCGCCGGTCTTTCCTATTCATAATGACTCCAAGGAAATGTTTACCTTAATCTACCACATATCAGCGCACAGTAAATTGGAATGACCATTTGTCATGCCCTAAGAGACTAGTAGCCTATACGCCATAGCCTACATTATGTATGATAACATGAACATAAAATAGTTTTCCACCATCTGTAAAATGCTGCCAAATGTTCTATCTTCAATGAACATCGGTAGCCTACTTCAAAAATACATTTAGCTAACGATTGCACTACAGTATGAAATGCACTCAAAATGCGAAAATAACAATAGGGCTATCAAACATATTGGAAAGACAGTGCTCGAGTGGAAACACGAACGTAGCTAGGTATGTAGCCAGCGAGACCAACGGTATTTTAGACGCAAAAATACTTACATATCGCAAAAGGGGAATTCCCCTGCATAATGCGTATTGTATAGCGCTTGCGTAATACTAGACAGTTAAAACGAAAACTGCCGTTACACTGGGCTGTAGTAAATTGCTCAAAGCACCCAAAAAGACTTGGCATATACTGTTGCAAAGGTTATAATGTACTCTATTGGATAAAAAAGCCGACAATTAAACCAGAATGAACTGTAATGCATGAGACAGCCTTACAGGGCATGGTATTACGCCGCATCATTTCTGATAGTGTAATAGCGGTATAAAGTGTTGTATATTTCTCAACCCGATTGTACCAGACAATAAATGACAACTGGATTTTGAAAGGAACATCTCGATGTGTAAAACCAATGGTAGGATTGTATATTTATTTCATATTTAGTTGCATATATAGCTAGTAGAATACATGGTAGAATGAGATAGTACTTTCACAGTTTATTTTGCATTTGAGTGAGCAGGGCTTTTCACGGCTTTTCTGGCATACGGTCAGGCTATTGTTGGGTTTATCTCGTTGCTATGACGTTATTCTAATTTTATATGATGAATACAAATATTTATGAACTCAAACATAGACGCTATTGTCCACTATGTCACGCATAGGTAGGTATAGACTAGGTGGGGGGTTGCTTGATAAATGGACTTGCCACAGGGAAATAGTGGCACTTAGAAACTAGCTACCTATTCGGCAGAAATCGTCACGAACCGTCTACCAATAAATTTAAAACACAGAGTTTGTGATTTCCAATAATAGTTCGGCTGCAGTAGCAACGAATGTCTCAGTTGAGCAAAAAAGGTCCCGCAGGCAAGAATATCCATCGGCGGGACTTACTGTATGCGCAAAGGTGTTAAGAGAGTGTCTCTTGACTAGAGTGTGTGGAATGTTGCCTGACAAAAAATGAACAGTTGTCAATTCATTATACTTTGTCATCTCTTAATTTTAATACTTAATATACAATGTTGTTAAGAATAATGTTACATGATAAATAGAAATAATAATAATGAATTTTATTTGTATAGCACACTTTCATATACACAGAAGTTGTAAAAAGGATGCATCATAAAATAGGGATACAATATTTAGAGACAATTAAGATTGAAAATATTGAGAGGCCAATTTTTCTTTTTTTTCACGATCGGTATCGGCCGTGATCGGTATCGGCCGATCATCATTTCGGCGATCGGTGATCGGCCCCAAAAATGCTGATCGGAGCACCCCTAATATTTGTACATATTATTGTTATATTGTCAAGAAAGGAAGTGTATGATTTTCAGTTTGTGGCTTTAATTAGTAGCCTCAGAGAAGGCCCAGTCTTCCAGCTGCATCAGTATATGCTAGCATAGGGCTCCATTACCCGATCCGTCTCCATTACAACATAAGGAACTGATAGTAGACAATCGTATGGCAAAATTCATAAGTAGGCTAATGTAAATAAAATATTATTAAAAGAACATTATAGCCTACAGCCATAGCCTACCTGAAATGGACATGGGGAGCCAAGCCTACATTATCAGCATTCTAGTCAAAAGACGGATTAGGCATTCGAGAATATTATGGCCTAACAAGAAATAAAGGCTAGAGGCTATATATATATATATACACACACATATATACATATACACACACACACACACACACACACACACACACACACACACACACACACACACACACACACACACACACACACACACACACACACACACACACACACACACACACACACACACACACACACACACACACACACACTGCTGCTCTAAAGTTTGTGAACCCTTTAGAATTTTCTGTATCTGCATAAATCCGATCTAAAATGTGATCACATCTTCATCTAAGTCTTAAAACTTAATAAATGAACCCAGCTTAACAAAAAACATTATTCTTTTATAATTTATTTATTGAGCAAAATTATCCAACATTAAATGCTTTGTTGGAAAAAGTATGTGAACCCATGTATGCTGTTACTTCCTGAAGTCTGTGACCCATCAATATCAAAATACTCTCAATATCTTATTTTCAGGTACTGTTACAAGCGATACTATAACCTTTCTGCATTTGAATGGATCTCTATTACACCATTTAGGCTATTTTGATAGCGCACAAATAGAAAAATAAATAAGCAACACTCATGTTAATAATGTAGCTACACGTACAATTTTTGTTTTTACATGACAACAGCAACGTAGACTATTTCAGCCCTAAATGCGATAGGTCACTGTGGAAATGTCGACTGTACGGGACTTTGGCGAAACGTAACAAGATAACCTCTTCAGAGTTAATCATAACACAGTGGTAGCCTACCTGCCTATAGCCTACAGGTAAGATATTTGGTTTCATTAACATATTTATGGGCTAGCTACGAGAGATTTTGGAGGAAAAAAATGAGGTGTCTTCTAAACCGAAAGTGCATCAGGTAGCCTACTGTATAGTAGCCTACAGTAAGCAATGGAAAACGCCGAATGCGTAGGCCTATTTGTACAACGTTTAAAAAAAATATTATTGTTTCTAGCTATACTGAACATGATTTTCTTGTAAACGGTGCATTTTACAGTCTGTAGCTGTGGCAAGACAAGGGTCGTAAGCTCTTGGGGCTATTAACAGCACCTTCTGATTTCATTGCACTGTAATCAATCCTGGGGTTTTCTTAAAGCTGTAGCCTAGTTAGTAATTTAAGACAAACATGAATAGGATACTGTAATTGAGACCGACAAGTCTAACACTATAGTTATGGGGCCCCAACGTGGATCGGGTTAAAGCTTTTACCTTTTCAGAAGTTAGGGCTTCAAAAGGTAGCCTAATTCAAAATTGGAGCGTGTTCCATCCAACTCGCTGCCCACGCTATGTCTTTCTATCCAGTCACACTCTGCCACAGAATAGCTGAGCCGCATTTCTATAGGCTACAGTCTATGGTTCTATGCTTCTTCTACTCGTCTCCTAGTACTGACATATTGAAGGCCACTAGTACAATAGCCTATATATCTGCTGGCCAAAAGACCATATTGCACACAAAAAAAATTTGAGGTCTGAACCGAACCGTGGATTTGGAGAATCGTTACACCCCTTATATATATATATATATATATATATATATATATAAAAGCAATAATGACCGAGGAGCCGGGCATTACACAGTTTAAATGCCCGACGTGGAGGTAGTAAATTGCCCGAGGCGCAGCCGAGCAATTGATTCTATAAGGAAACAAATAGTTCCTTCTCAACTTTATACCATAAAATTAGCAGCAATTTTGGTTATTTTTGTCATTAGTTACATTATTTAAGAAAATTGCATGAAACCGCAACTTAATTTACCTCCCTCTCTCCGTCTTGCTTTTTAAAAATGCTTTGGTCACGCAGCTTATTAAACAGCCCATGCTAAGGAAATTGCATTTCAGATTTGCATCATGAGATGGGAACATCTGAAAAAATAGCCAACTATAGATACAAAGTTTGTTACTGTTAGATGTAACTTGTCATATCTAAGACATTTCGCTGGATAAAATGTTATTTAATACACAGATTAACGTGCTTTGTGAAGTAATTAACTTGCTTAATGTAACGTTAGCGTTGCTCACGTTAACGTTACATTACATTAGGTAAACTAAAGCCCTACTATGTTAGCTACGTTCATATTTCCAAACTGAATAAACACTGCACCTCTAACCACAAAACTGCTTTGCTAGATTAAAGTTGTTGTAACTAAAATATTAACATATACAAACTTTTAAAATCAGCGGATTTAGCATTATTTGTCGGCTTTATTAATCAGCTGTTGGTGTTGCTATGATTACCATTCATAAAAGGGTCGACTCTAATGGCGCTGGCAGCAGATAACGAAGCGCTACTTCATAGCCGGGCGGTTACAGGAATTAAATACCCACCCACCAGCCAATCAGAATCGAGTATTTATCCAAGCCATCCTTATTTATCCTAATCTTTGTGGTAGTCGTATCCGTTGCAATTACAATAAGCATGTTTGTCTGAAATTATCCATTACAGCTTGAAGAAAACAGGCAAATTTCCGCATGATTGTTAACACATTTCATCGCTTCACTTGCGAAAGCATTGTCCTCTCTAGTTCTAGCAGTCAATAAAACAGCAGGGTGCTAGACCAGACTGTTTACGATCTTCATCTGGCCACAGTCCCAGACAATAAACTGTGTAAAATGCACAGTTTCTACACGCTAAAAGTGTCGCATCGTGTTCCGATATTAAAAAGTAGTAGGCTAGGCTATAAATAAACATTCAGCGTTTTTTCCTTGCTTAGCCTACTGTAGGCTACTGTGTAGCTACAATACCAAATGTACTTTCGTTTTAGATAGACACCAATTTTTCTTTGTACAAAATCTCTTATATAGCCTACATTTTCCTACCTGCATGAAGTATCCTGCCAAATATCTTACCTGCATAAAGTAACAACTGAAGAGTTTCTTATTCTTATTCCAGAAGGCCTACAGTCGACATTTCCACGAGTAGCTTACCTATCGCAGCTGGCAGCTGTAATATTTTGCTATTGTAAAAACGCACAGACTTTTAAAATAAATATGGTTAAACGAGTTATCGTAGATTTTATCTAGGGATACCTGCATTAGTTTGAATATGCGTATTTTAAACATGACTGTGCAGACGTATCTCAACCATGTTATGACCCTTGGTTACAAATGTTTCAACTTTGTTTAGGAGAATCATGTTTTTTTGTTAGTTTGGTATTTCAAATACTACAATAACCATGATTCTCACCTCATTCCATGCGTCTACTCCACAGAAGAAAAAAAGGCTCATTTTGGACAACAGAAGAAAAGAACGGCATTTTCTGTCATTAAAAAGGAATACTTTATAAGACTAGAGCGTTTGATTGAGTAGAGTATTGCGTTTGATTGTAACTTGTCATCGCATAGAACGATAAAAGTATGATCTCTATCTTTAAAACCATATCAATGATGGACATGTTTGAACACGGAAAAGTTTTGTTTGGAACTCGAACATTTACGGTGAGTCAAAGTTATTTCTTGTGTGTGGTGGGTTCTGGAGGTCTAACTAGTCCCTATATTTAACAAAATTTCATATATTTATACAACAATATGCATTTTGAAATTTAGGTGAATGGTAGATTTGATATTCAGTATTAACTAAATTTTGACCGGATAGCGATTTTATTACATCTTCTGCCTCTCCTGTAAAATAGAGACATTCGAGACATGTATTCAAAGCCCGTACCGGGTCACATATTTGTGCAAGAATTGTTCAGAGGGCAGATTCAGTACAGTATTTATGAAATAAATTGTGCCAGAAACAAAAGGTCTTGCGCAAGAACGTCATGACATTTTGCGCGCTTTATCTGGGAATTTTTATGCTTTTATTCACACTAGAGCCGTTCCGGAAGATTTCTGTAAAGGGCCTGATCCGGAAAATTGCCGGAACGTCTTACACAGAAAATCGACTCCCATAATATTCACACAAGGCCAACAGAAAATTTCTTAGATGCAACTGAAATCTTCCTCACCGTCACAGTCACAAATTTTAACACAAAAGGGGATAAGGTATTTATGACTAGGGTTCCAATTTTATGGAATAATTTGTCAGATTTTATCAGGGCCTATGACTTTGTTTTCCTTTAAATCTTTGTAAAAGACCCACTTGCTTTCAACATTATATAAATATTTTAACAGTGTGGTTTTATTGAATGTTTATGGTCTTTATTTGGTTTTATTTCTTTATATACTTATAAAGCGTAAAGCATTTTGTGCACTTGGCAAGGAAAGCAATCTACAAATAAAGTTATTAAAAATAATGGAAGTGTCTACCATTTAACTATGGAGATGCAGGTTTTTATTAATTTCCACTTTCAGCTCAGTTAACTGAAGCTAAAACAAGGGAAAACCTCGACTACGAGAACAGTGGTGTGGTTGTTAAACGGGCACTACCGTCAAGCGCACTGCAGTTGATGGCGGTTTCAGGCCGGAGCTCACCCCTCATCTCAGCACGCAGGTAGGAGGGAGGGCTCTGGGCCCAGTTCTGCCCCGCCAGACTGAGTCGAGCCAGGTCCTGGTCGAGCCCCGTGAGCCTCCCCTGCACACTGCTGCCTTCTCCACCAGGCTCCCATGCCTCGTTCTGCACTGCGGGCGGGGCGGGCTGGGGGCTGGGTGGCACTGGTGGGACAGAGTCCTCCAGCGATACCTGCTTGACCAGCTCTGAGGGCTTGGTGCGAGTCCTACGGGCCAGCAAGTACGACTTCCTCTCCACTGTCCTTTCGGGTGCCGTAGGGGTGGCTGGGGAGCCGTCCCTGCCCGGCGCTGGCTCGCTTGAGGTGTCTTCCCGCCGGCGATGTGGGGGTGGGACAGCGGGTTCCCTCTCCGACAGCTTGCCACTGTAGTAGGTGGGCTGCTGCTGCTGTAGCTGCTTCTGTGGCTCTTCCTCCTCGTAGCGCTCGTCTTCCACCACCAAGTCGGGGCTGCGTTCTGTCTCTGCCCCCCTTCCCCTACGGGCAGGGCCCCGCTCCACCTCTGGCTGCTGTGTGTGGCCGCCCCGACCGAAGCCTCCCTGGTGCTGCGGCGGGTGGTGTTGGTGATTGCTTTCCTCTGTGGGTTTGTAACTCCGGTAAGAGGATGGAGGGGGGCGGTTGCCTTGAAAGCTGCGGGCCTGGCTGTGTGAGGAAGTTCTGCCTCTGCCAACCTGCACGCGGGACAGTGGTGGCGCAGGGCCAGAGGGGGGAGCCACAGAAGAGGGCAGGACGATAGATGGGGGGGTGTCGCTGTTGCCGCTGCCATGCCAAGACGAGCGACTGAATTTCTCTCCATCCCTCCACCTCTTCTCCCGGTCAGGGGAGGTGCTGTATCTGCCAGAGGAGGTGGAGTCATGCACAGCTCACCATCAACAAGACCAGCTAGAGTGCTGGCTACTGTAAGACAATCATTTCTGTACACAATAATGCTTTTTAATGCACAGGGAAATGCATATTTTCAAAAACACAATTTTTCAAGCCATAAACAATGTTTACACTGCAAAAACCAAATCTCAACAAGCATTTTAATCTTATATTTAGACTTTATAATCTTATTTCTGTTACTTTTTTGCGAAATAAGCAGGCGCGGATCTACGGGGTGGCAGCTGCCACTCCATAAAAAGTCCTTGCCACCCCAGTCGCCACCCCAATTTCAGATGTAAATATTATTATATTATAAATAAAATAAAACAAATTGTGTTGAACATTCATGATATTTCTTCGAAGTTGATGTAAATTGCTCCAATCACCAGTTTATAATTCGCTGTGCCACCCTCAATGTTAAAAAAATGGTTGCGTCCGTCAACGCATCTTCTGTAACTGAAAAGTCTCGAGCCAGCTTCATTTCTGAGCGAGCAGCACACTGAGCACAGAGCGTTGTATGTGGTACGTTAAGTCTGAAAGTAGAAAGCTATAGTGTGTACTTGTGTAGGCACAGACCCCTCCACTTTTACTTTTCCCTAGCTCCTATCGGTACTGTAGTCACGCCAACATCGTTGGACGAGCTATGCTAGCTAACATTAGCTCTCGTGAACTACAGTTCCTTATACGATCGTTCGAAAATTCTACCGTCGCCTTAAAGGGTAAGTTCGCTATTTTGGACCTTGGACCCTATTTGCGGTCAGTCTTCCATGAACCTGACACATTGAGTCCATTTTTTCGCTGATCGGTCCAGTATTGAGTTCGCTACAGATTTCCTGTAGGCTCTCACTGGGCTACAATAGAAGTCAACGGGGCAATTATAAATGTTATGGAAAAACAACGATAAATGTGCTTTCATGTACAATAAATGAGACGGGAAGCTCAGGGTGTATTGTTACCGGTCTCAGTATGCTCTCCTGTGTAATGTATCTCAATCCGAACATTTTTACGTGCTTGGCATGGCTTGGAAGTAAGCATTTCTCTGTTGCTCGTTTTCGCTGCTCCCGCGGAGTACTATGTGTCGGGGGTAGGGGAGCGGGAAGGTGTGCCGGCCGTTTACGAAACTATCTAGGTGAGCAGTCTGCGTTTGTTTACCTGCAGCAACGTAGGCTACACTTTGCACAAAAAAACTTGGATGATGGATTACTATAATGATTACGAAGACAAAGAATTTGATTTTGACTGGTGTTACTGGCTACAGATTTGAGCCAGAATACACGGACACGGAACTACAAGAGATGGATGATAAGAGAGCAAGAGAAGAGAGAGAGGCTGAAGTTGGGCAGGTAATGTTATCCGAAGTCAGTGCGAGGTAGTGTGGTCGGAGAAATAGTTCTTTCAAATGGAACTGTTGTTTCAACGTTCGGTTTGCGTTTGCGATAGCCTACATTTCACAGGAGAGCATACTGAGACCGTAAGAATACACACTGAGCTATAAAAGCACATTTATCGTTGTTTTTCCATAACATTTATAATTGCCCCGTTTACTTCTATTGTAGCCCAGTGAGAGCCTACAGGAAATCTGTAGCGAACTCAATACTGGACCGATCAGCGAAAAAATGGACTCAATGTGTCAGGTTCATGGAAGACAGACCGCAAATAGGGTCCAAGGTCCAAAATAGCGAACTTACCCTTTAAGCTGGTTTAAAGGTACAATATGTGACTTTTATTTTACGGGCCTATGCACATAAACAAACTTTTACCTGGTTAAATAAATGTCTCCTTATTACAATTAAGAGTTACACAATTTAAGAGTGGGCAAGTTCCCTTATATTAGGTCCGAGTTCAGTGGTTCCAATCAGTATCAGTTAGTGGAATTCACTTGAACTGCCTCCTTTGTCTACCAGGTGTCAGCCTTGAATTACATTGCAAAATTGAGAACTGTAATTGTGGGTTGGTGGGGGGTGTCTTTGAGGGTGTGGTGAGGGGAGGGGTATTGTTAAATGTGTGATGTAATGAAATTAAAATTTTAATATGTGACTGGTAAAAATATTCTGATTTAAAGCTGTAATTGTGGGTGTGTGGCTGGAAGGAGGTTGGTGATATGTGGGGAGCGGGTGGTGGTGTGTATTAGGGTTAGGGTTAGGAAGGACGGGGTGTGAGTCTTTGGGTAGCTCAGAAGCAGTATTATTGGATGTGTATGATGAAGTTAACTTGACTGTTAACAAATATGCTAAATTATTTGTAAAAATATCTTAGATAATAGCTTTTTTTCCAGACATAAATAGCCCTAGGGTTTTTGTGATTTACATGCTTAAAAATTCACCAGAATGCAGGAAATTAAGTTTCTGAAACTCAATTTTCCCAGACCCCCCACTTAACCCCACGCCACCCTGCCAAAACTTCCTGACACCCCTTTGCCACCCCATGGAAAACGTCCTAGAACCGCCACTGTAAATAAGACAAACCATCTGCCAGTGAGGTAAGAATTTCACTTGTCAAGCAAAAAATAACTTTTGAGGAAAAAAATAAGTTGAGACATTCTTTGCAGTGTAGATAATGTTTAGATATTAATTTAGAAATTAAGTTGCCTAGAAGTTTGTTTTAAAATATTTTAGGATAAATGTAACAAGTAATAAGCAATCCAATCATATCCCCAGCGATGGATCACTCTAATTGACGTTTCTGATCTTTACAATTGGAAGAGAAGATTTTGAACATTGTGATCAGGAGATGACACAGATTTCTTTAACTCATTCAATGCCAGAGTATTCTGGAACACTAAGCCTCAGCATTGCCTAGCCAAGATGACATGCTAAATGCATAAACATGCTAAAATGCTGCAGACATTCTAAATTTTTAGATTGATCCTGTCAATGTGCTTCTAATAAAACACATTATTTTACATATTGAACAGAATTATTTGTTAATGACGATGGCACTAGATTGCACACCTGCTGGTTCAGTTCAACGTCAAACAATATTGACGGTAAGACAATTTATTTTCAGTGCTTTTCAGTTTGGTTAACAGGACTCTTACATTGGTTATGTGTAATAATGAAAAGTTTCCCTCTTGCATATCTGTATCTGTAAAAATTTACAATAAACATAATGACTGGTAATGTGAGTTACTTTGTATCAACAGTTTCAACAGAAACTGTTCAACAAAAGTTATCCTGAGGCAAAAAGTAACGCGGCACAGAAACGTGTTGGTAGACTACAAATTGACCGATGCGCGTTATTTCCATGCCCCGATGTTGGTTTAGGTGGTCTGTGATTTTAAATTAATTTAAAAACATAGGCTAAATAGAACTTAAAATGTTGCCATTTAGAACCGCGTTCTGAATTTAGTTAACGCGTTAATGAATGTAAATTGGTCAGAGCTTCATTTTTTCCGACTCAAATCCGGAAATCTTTACTGGCATGGCAGTGTAAAGACAGCTTTGGTCGACGTTAGTCACCCTTGGCACTTTAGACCGTATTTGTCGTGGCACTGAATGAGTTAAAAGCTTCTTTCAGGTTCTATGTGGCCCCTTCTGGGACAAAGAGATAAGGCCAGACGCCACAGTACCTGGGCTTACGAGACCTGTAGGGCCGGCCGTCACTGGGGCCGTTGGCATTCCGGATGTCGTAACCATACATGGCAATCAGTTCCTCACGGGATTTTGGCGCCTGCTCATCCTCCTGGAATTTGTCATGCTCCCAGCGACCCTCATCCTTCCACAACTTCCTGTGTCGTCCCTTAGGCCTGCAGAGACAGTGAAAAATAAGAGATTGTCTACGACAGTTCATAGTTCCTTCTGTGCTAATGGCCTCTCGTCTATTCAGTCTATGCCCTCACCGTATGTCTTCCTCATGGGCCTGCCCCCTCACATCGTGCTCAAAGAACAGACCCTTTCGAGGGATGTAGGCGGGGTTTTTGCGGTCTTCATCGTCATCCAGCTTCTTGCCAGACTTGCAGCCAGACTTGTTCTCTGGGTCATCAGTGCTTTCCTGAGAATGGAGGGGAAGACACTGGAATTATCACTAGTATTAGTGTTAACACAACTCTTCAGCAATTAGATAGACAAACTGTCACCACCAGTTGTCACTATGCCACCAGCCATACCACCCACAGTGTTTTTCCCTAGAAATGACCGGGGGGGGGGGGGTGTATAACTATTAATTATATAATACAATGAAACACAACAAAAGTTTTATACAACTACATTAGCCTACATTATTTAAGGTTACATATTTATTTCAGTAATACTGAATATTTAAAATTGTCTCGGTTTAGCTTTAAGAGGACTGGACATTAGCCTAATTCCAATATCAATGACATCTCAGCTAAATAAAAAGCCAATCAAAAAAGTCCAATCAATTATTATTTTATAACCATTTTCTTTCACAGTGTCCTATTCTCACTGTGATTGTCGTAGGCTTGTGTTTAAAAGTGCTGATCGGGTGGCGGCTTTGACAATTGGTTGAGGTGACAGACGCTGATGTTCCCTGATCAACTCTCAAAGTAATAACATTGGTGTCTGCTTGCGTGCATGGTGAAAATGCAGAAACTGACGTTCCTCAAAATTCTTTGTGAAGAACGGTGTCATTTCGTCTCAATGTGAGGACATTTCATTAAATAAAGTCAAATGTTAACTTTACGACCATGAACTACATACCCCAAGAGCAGTCTAACGATGCAAAATCATGTAAGATATAAACACTTCACAGTGAAAACCGTGTAGCATCCGCGTGCGTTATCAGTCGGACCGCATCTAATTCTCAGTAAACATCAATCTTTCACTTTGAAAAGGTGTGACAAAACTAGCCAAGAAAATACAGTGTCCATCGGTGTTACTGTTCATATTAAAGGAAAGCTTTCTGGACATTTCTTTACTGAAAATATTTTGCCTTTGATAGCCTACCATTGTAGCCTATCCACTCAACATATTTGTACGCTCCGTAGGCTATACCTGCCTTTTCGTTATTTGCGCTCTTCTAGAGATCACAGTATCAGTATGCGTTTGAAGTCTGCTCTGTGGTTGCTTTTACAACTTTGTAGTTAAAGTGATACTGCAGTCAAAAACCAACTTTTCCCGTTGAAAACTGATGTTTTGGGTTAGATTATGATCATACACAACTGTTTATGTCCGAAAATCTCATGTTTAGTCAAAATGGTTTTATCTAGGCTTACACAGTTTTTGTGTAGGCTTACCAATACGCTGGTTTCTGGGGATTCGTGACGTCACAAGATCCTTAACATAAAAATGGGTGGAGTTGAGGTGGTCCTAGGGGTGGTCTCGGCTGGGCACGTGGTATAAAAGCAGAGACCAATGTTTTTTCCCCCCCCCTCTTTGAGAGTGAGACTGAGACCCTTGTACTGTTTACTAGCTAGTTCAAGTTCAAATGGGAATTGCTTTGTATTACTGCTAACGTTAATATTACTACGATCAAGCTACATAGAGAGTTATTCATCTACGTCTTACTATTTGGTATCTTTAGCTAACTTGCCTACATTATGCCAAGGAGTCAGAGATGTATCGCTCCTCGGTGCAACGCCACGTACAGGTGTTGTGCCAAAAAGTGTCCCCCTGCCAGAATTCGTCCCCCCTCGCATGAACGCGCATTCGCTTGTTCTCAGTGCCGCTTATATTTTCATTTAGTTCGATCTGCGCTCTTCTTCCGACAAAATGAGTGTTTATACAGTTTCGAACACTCAGCAAAGACCAGAAAATCACAAGAGGAGCAACTTATAAAAAATAAAAAAAACAATCGTATATTTTAGGTTTTAGGTTTGCAATGCGAACCTTAGAATGGGACTAGTGATAGGCGACCCATAATGTAGGCTACGCATTAAGATCCACGATAATAAACTACGAGAGCACTTGGAATACATAATAGTTTACAAGTAATACATTTATGTATTATATTATTTACCCCCCCCAGCCATCTCTTGTTTGCAAAGTCTAACACACTTCACATTCATTGTTACATCTTTAGATCGCTGGATACCCTAAAGCACATTCTTACAACAGGGAGCATTTTGAAGGGGGAGTAAGATTCACATTTAGATAGATAGGTACTTTATTTATCCCCGCGAGGGGGGATGAATTCTGGCAGGGGGACTCTTTTCGGCACAACAAGGGCGCTACAACCAGCCATGTTCAATATACTAACGTTGCTGTGTGACTGGGTTTTGCTGTGTATTTGAATGTATTCAATAGTAACGTTACTGTAGGCAGACAAACAAGCTAACTTAGCTAGGTAATGTTAGCTCTACCATTCAGTTACATCCCCAGTCCTCTCCTCGCAAAGACGTTGCTCAACCAATACAGTCCGGGCGGCGGCTGCTGCCGCCAGTGGCTCGAATGAATACAGCTGTATTGCCCGAGCAACATCTCCGCAGGGAGAGTCTTCCAACATGAAGGGGGTCGCACGACGTTTGGCATTTATACTTCGGGCAAAGGTCTGCGATGAGGTTTCGGTTGTCTCTATGGTAATGAGACGACAACCTCTGACCGTTTGTTTACATTTCTAATAGGCTACTTGGCAGCGCTCAGTGAAATTATAGAAACTGTGGAGGTGGAAGAACTTTTAAAACGTATCCATGACAATGAATTTAGGCGTTCCATCTGGCTGTCCAATCAGTCTGCGCGACAAAGTATGACGTTGTCTTAGGGCTGGGCGATATACAACATCGATAATTATTGAATGCAATAACGGCCGTTGCCACCGTGTGGGGCGCCTTTCTTTTCATCTTTTTTTCTTTAAGTATACACAATATACGGCAGTAAACATCCAAACTTCAGAGGCCATGTGAAATGCTTCCGGAAAAAATCATCACCACTGATATCAATTGAGCTTGGGAATCGACATCATGGTTGCTATGTCGACGTCATGTCGCGAGTCCAGGCATAACGCCGCCATTTTGTTTGCCCCGCAGCACCACCCAGAGGACGATTACGTTCTGTTTACATTTTCATTTTCCGACATGCTTAGATCTAGTTTAAAAGTGAAAGCATTGTATTGGGATAAGCTTCAGAAGGATGCAAAAGCCCGTTACATCGAGAAAATCGGTCTCATAAATGGTTTGGATCCATATGTGCACAAGCAATGGAGTTCAGAACCAGAGATGCCACCTCCAGTTAGCATTACCGATATGTTTTCCTAGCAACCTGGTCTCTGGCGTAAGCGCTTATACTTGTGAACAATTTCGCAATTACAAGTCACTGGAGGCTCATGTACAATTCACCAATGGATGGGTACAGGACCTGAAAATGGGCAAGCCTACGAACTGTGATAAAACGGTAATTCGAACAAAGGTAAGTGATGTTTGAATTTGTAACCATGGATGGAAATTAAGATAGACCCGCTAGCCTAAGGCTAACGTTAGATAAATGACAGTTCTTTGACAGTTCTTTTGTATTGTAAAAAATAAATTTGGCTGGTAAGTTATGATATCATAGTTAACTTACATAACCTACATTATCTTACATACACTAAACTTTATACCTTATTTATGGACCATTTAATTAGTATTAACCACCAAATAAACATGACATTTTGCTTTTGTCATGGCATGGATTAATGGCTAGTAGTATTTCATCTGGGATAGTATAAATGTAATAATCATTAATCTATGCCATGACAAAAGTGAAGTGGATATTTTAAGAAAAATTAATGTAAGGTGTGTCAATTTAGATAATGATGATCATTAAAGTTGTCTGACTGACAGACAGAAGTCTTACTGGTGTGCTGGGCTAGTTATCCGTATTTTGTACTAGGCACTGCCCAAAAAATACTAGCCTCGGGCTTGCGGGCTAGCTTAATACCCATCCCTGATTATATTTATGTACCGGTATAATCATTTACATTGTACAGTACATTTGTTGTTAGTGGTCTCAGACAATCTTTCAATGTTTTAAATCAACGTTACCAAACTGCGAATTACTAAACAGCGACGAGACCATGTAACAAACAAAATGGGCGGGTCTCCAGACACATAGCAACCGTGACGTCACGTTCCCGAGAACAATTGAGTGTTGATAATACAGCCAACCAGCAGCAAGGTCGTACAGCTTTCACGTGATCATGTGATGCGCTTTTGTCAATCGCATGAAAAGTGCAACGCCTTTCTGCGATTGTCCATCTTATCAACACACAGTAGACAGTGATGACGTTTTTTCCCCCGGAAGAATTTCACATGGGTTTTGAAGTTTAGATTACTACCGCATCAGGTATAATTAAAGAAAAAAAGACGAAAAGAAAGGCAATACCCCACATGCTGGCAATGGCCGTTATTGCAATTGATAATCATCGTTGCAGTATATCGCCCAGCCCTACATTGTCGGCGGCATAACATTCTAGAGGTGCGTGACACTGAGAAAAAGTGTCAGCAACAGTTTTTTCAGTTGGAAATGCGTCATTTTTGTCATTCGACACTTGTAGTATAAATTAGGCTTAAGTTGTTGATAGAAAAGGTGTTGGTGGGCCAATAGTGTGCACTCTCATCTTGACCAAAAATAGAAATCCAGTGGTCCAGCATAGAGATGGGTGACATTACTGTAGAACAGGGGGCCTCTTATCCAGAAATGGCCGGTGTGGGTGCAGGCTTTTGTTCCAACCAAGCCATAATGCCTGGTTCTACTAATCAAAGTGCTCAGCAAAGACTAGTTGTTGATTAGTAGAATCAGGTGTGTTATGGCTTGCATAAGATTGAGGTGTGTTTCAAATTGCACACTTGTGTTCCATCTAGTGCATATATGAAGCGCGGAAGTAAGCGGTCACGTGATCAAAGTGTGACCCAAACTCAGGTATGTTCTCTTGGCGTACTTGGGAGGACCAAAAAACGAAGTATGGCTGTGTCTGAAAGTGTATAGTTGCGTATTATTTAATAAATGGTCACATGATGAAGTGCGTCCAAAATCTGCAAGCACACAAGTATACATTTAGGCTATAATCCACCTGAAGTTTTCCTGGCGTACTTGGGAGGGCTGAAAAACCTGCATCCGAGCGTACTTTCCCTATGCGTTTTCCGAGCTGGAAGCGAAGATATAGAATTTTCCAAACTCAGCTAACGGAAAGCCGACGCAAGCTACAAGTGGGAAATAAGCAGACTTCTTTTTAAAGGCTTTTTATTATCAAAAATGGCATATAGGCTAGCCAACACGGCAAGTCAGGGAACAAATGACATTGTGGGGAGCAGTAATTATCGATTAACATCAATAACTAAACAGAAATAAAATTTAATAAAAACTAAAATACAAATTTGGTGGTAAAAGGCATGTCATGAAAAACAAGACACCAAAACTGACATTATAGACATTATAACTGACAGCCCAATATCTATCGAAAAAAAGGATCCAATGCGGACGAGCATGACAATCAATTAGAATAAAAAGCATAGCCAATATTTTCTTTTTGTTCATAGTCTTAACACTTTAAGGATTTAAAATAGGCTAATTGATAAATTAGGCTGTCATTTAAAAAACAAGTTGGCTAAAATTTGGCTTGATGCCTCTCCATTTGCTAATGTAAATGCCATATTTACCTGATAAAATTAACAAATTGATTAAATCCGAAGCGTTCCCTCGCAAGCCGTCAATATAAAGGAAAATAGGCTATCAATAGTTTGGTAAGATTGTATATAATTTTTAACTAAAAATGACCGCCTTGCGGTTGTATGCCTCCGCCAACAAGTCAAGTTGCAGTTTACATCCATAGGCTCTATCTTGGCTATCTTAGCTCTTGGTCTAAATGACGTTAAGTGCATTTAGGGCGTGTCCAAGTCCACTTTTGCTTTTTAGACGGCGTGTCTTTTGAGCGCGAAGCACAGCGCAACGTGCAAATGGGCTTAACTTAGTCTCTTCATTAATTATAGGTGTGTCTTGGGCGTAACATGCAATATACTAGAGCTGAGCCGAATGCCATTTTTTACACTTCGAAGCATCGTTGGCAATTTTCCCCGAAGCTCCGAAGCTTCGTTTTACTAATAATCCATTAAAAATATTTTTTTTTTTTTGAGTCTTTGAAAACAATGTTACGATACGTCCAGTAGAGGGCGCGCTCACATCTATTTCAGTAATATGTGCATGAAGAAAAAGTTTTTTTTATTGAAACGGAACAGAAGTTCAGGACATGAAACATAGGCCTAAATAAATTTAAAAGATAAATATAAGCCGCAGTCTTCACAGTTATGTGCAGGCCTTCACGTAGCCTACATACTGCGTATTAAGGGTGTAACGGTACACAAAAGTCACGGTTCGGTACGTACTTCGGTTTTGAAGTCACACTTTTTTTTTTGAAGTGTTTTTAGGGGGCGTTTTAGGTCTAAATGGGTTAAAGCCATAGCTTAGTTCATAATTTCAGACAAACATGAATAGGCTACTGTAATTGGGACGGATACAACTACCACTAGGGCCACCGTGGATAGGGATATTCTTGCCATTTAATTTCAGGATTGATAGACAATTAGTTTCATATTAGCTTGTTAAAAAATTATCGTCAAATGGATGTATTTTTTTTATTTATTAAAATTACAAGGTTATTTAACTCAGTGGTTCCCAAACTCGGTCCTCGGGGACCACTGTGTATGCTGGTTTTCGTTCCAACCACAATTGCAATCCCGGAATTTTAACAAGATGTCAATTGTTCTTAATTAGGTGTTTGTCATATTTAGAGGGATTATTTACCCTCTTAAGCCACATTATGTTAGCAATAGCTATGCATGTCATGAATAATAAAAGTACAATATTCTCATTGTGCTATATTGCAAATAATTACAAAAAGGGGCAAAAAAAAAAAAAAACATTTTTTAACTGACCAAATTTATTTTATTTTATTCAATAACATTAAAGACTGAGGTGAATCAATAGGCTCCTAACTGGTGAAATTGTGGATATATGGCCACTAAAACTAACCATTTGATAAATAATGAAAAAAAGACAAAGAAAATGTTAACGAGCCAAACTTGCAGTGTTAATACATTTAAGAAAAACTTGGAGGGAACTTAAAAGCTACCTGTTAAAACTTTTAAACTGTTTTCAACTACCTAATTAGGAGCCAATTGATTCATCCCAGTCTTTAATTTGATCAGTTTTTTAAAAATGTTACCTATTTGCAAAACAGCCCAATAAGAACAGTAGGAACATGGGAATTTTTATTCTTCATGGCATGCATAGCTATTTCTGACATGATGTGGCTTAAGAGGGTAAATAATCCCTCTAAACATGAAAAGCACCTAATTAAGAAAAATGAACAGCTTGTTAGGATTTTCGGATTGCAATGGTGGTTGGAACGAAAACCAGCATACACAGTGGTCCCCGAGGACCGAGTTTGGGAACCACTGATTTAACTCACCACAACTAAGCTTTGTGGGGGCATTTTGAGCTCATCCTGTGCTTGCTGTAGTTTCCATTTCTTCTGCCACAGCAACAAGTGGCGAGCCCTGACAACTTCTGTAACAAGGTATTTGGTTGAAGAGACGGTGCCGTTACGTACAGTAGAGAAGCCAGCATTTAAAGCCATGCTCCAGGCTTTTGATGAGCAATATGAGATTCCAACCAGACTGTAGCCTACTTCTCCCAAACAGCTGATGAGTGGTTCTGAGGTGCGCAGCAAGATTTATGGTGTTATACTCTCGTAAGACTCTTTTTTTTACCCCACATACCCGACACACAGCCTCGTCCAGATTCTTTGGATTACCATTGTCGCCTGGCCAACCAGATAGTCAATACACGTGTCCGATGTGAGTAATTATCATAATAACTCCAAGGACAACACTTTTCACCCTAATCTTGTTTATGTATAGCCTATGCTATGTTGCAACCGATCACAAGTAGTCTATAGCTTACTCAAGCCTATAAAAAAAACCCACAAAGTAACACACTCAAAACTAATCCCCCTATGAATAATGAATCAGACAGTGCGTCCCCTCCCCCATTCAGGATGTTAACTTTGCAAATTTGTAGACTATAGCGTTCGGAGCAATTGCCTACTTGTTTAAAAACATGTGGTGCCATAAAGACAATGGGGGTAGCCTTGTAGACTATGATAATGATTTATTAAAGATCACATAACTTTCAAAAGCAAAAATTGACAGTTAAGGCAAAACAGAAAAAATTACACCGTAGCATTATTATAATATTTTGATCCTGACCAATCAGGAGCCGGTACCAGATTAATACCGGTTCTCAATACCCATCTCTAGTAGTGCATCGTCACCATAGTTACGTACAGTTGAAGTCGAAAGTTTACATACACCTTAGTCAAATCCATTTAAACTCAGTTTTTCACAATTCCTGACATTTAATCCAAGTAATCATTCCCTGTCTTAGGTCAGTTACAATCACAACTTTATTTTAAGAATGTGAAATGTCAGAATCATAGAAGATAGAATTATTTATTTCAGCTTTTATTTCTTTCATTACATTCCCAGTGGGGAATTAGTATTTGTATTAGTATTTGGTCGCATTGCCTTTAAATGGGTTAACTTGGGTCAAACGTTTCAGGTAGCCTTCCACAAGCTTCTCACAATAAGTTGCTGGAATTTTGGCCCATTCCCCCTGACAGAACTGGTGTAACTGAGGTTTGTAGGCCTCCTTGCTCGCACACGCTGTTTCAGTTCTGCCCACAAATTCTCGATTGGATTGAGGTCAGGACTTTGTGATGGCCACTCCAATACCTTGACTTTGTTGTCCTTAAGCCATTTTGCCACAACTTTGGAAGTATGCTTTGGGTCATTGTCCATTTGGAAGAGCCATTTGCGACCAAGCTTTAACTTCCTGGCTGATGTCTTGCGATGTTGCTTCAATATATCCACATCATTTTCCTTCCTCTTGATACCATCTTTATGAAGTACACCAGGCCCTCCTGCAACAAAGCACCCCCACAACATAATGCTGCCACCCCCGTGCTTCACGGTTGGGATGGTGTTCTTCGGCTTGCAAGCCTCACCCTTTTTCCTCCAAACATAACGATGGTCATTATGGCCAAACAGTTCAATTTTTGTTTCATCAGACCAGAGGACATTCCTCCAAAAAGTAAAATCTTTGTCCCCATGTGCATTTGCAAACTGTCATCTGGCTTTTTTATGGTGGTTTTGGAGCAGTGGCTTCTTCCTTGCTGAGCAGCCTTTCAGGTTATGTCGATATAGGTCTCGTTTCACTGTGGATATAGATACTTTTGTACCTGTTCCCTCCAGCATCTTCACAAGGTCATTTGCTGTTCTTCTGGGATTAATTTGCACTTTTCGCACCAAAGCACGTTCATCTCTAGGAGACAGAACACATGTCCTTCCTGAGTGGTATGACGGCTGCGTGGTCCCATGGTGTTTATACCTGCATACTATTGTTTGGACAGACGAATGTGGTACCTTCAGGCGTTTGGAAATTGCTCCCAAAGATGAACCAACTTTTGGAGGTCCTCAATTTTCTTTGAGGTCTTGGCTGATTTCTTTTGATTTTCCCATGATGTCAAGCAAAGAGGCACTGAGTTTGAAGATAGACCTTAAAATACATCCACAGGTACACCTCCAATTGACTCCAATAAGGTCAATTAGCCTATCAGAAGTTTCTAAAGCCATGACATAATTCTCAGGAATTTTCCAAGATGTTTAAAGGCACAGTCAACTTAGTGTATGTAAACTTCTGACCCATTGGAATTGTGATATAGTGAATCAAAAGTGAAATTAACTGTCTGTAAACAAATGCTGGAAAAAGTACTTGTGTCATGCACAAAGTAGATGTCCTAACTGACTTGCCAACACTATAGTTTGCTAACATGAAATCTGTGGAGTGGTTAAAAATGAGTTTTAATGACTTCAACCTAAGTGTATGTAAACTTCTGACCCAATGGGAATGTGATGAAAGAAATAAAAGCTGAAATAAATCATTCTCTCTACTATTATTCTGACATTTCACATTCTCAAAATAAAGTTGTGATCCTAACTGACCTAAGACAGGGAATGTTTACTAGTATTAAATGTCATTGTAAAAAAAACAGAGTTTAAATAGATTTGGCTAAGGTGTATGTAAACTTTCGATTTCAACCGTATATATATATATATATATAAATTTGCGGCCATCTTATTTTGGGCTATTTCCAGTACCCCATATCTTTGCAATTACAGCACATAGAGCAATGACATTTTCTGTGGTGATAAACAGTCGAGACCGAAGAGCGTGGGGCATTTCTTGATCTGATATGGAATGATACATCTGACACGGGACATCTTCAAGACAGTAACGGCAGATGAAGAACTGTTATTGCTTTTGATTCCCAATAATTAATAAAATATAATTTTGATCATAATACTAATAATAGTAATTTTAATCATAGTCTTAATGTATTCCAGGCCACTCATACTTCACTTTAACGTGAAACATCTGATTCAATTGAATGTCTTGATTTAACATGTTTGTTTGTGTTTTGTGGGTCTGCCCCACTGTCCATGTCTTTTTATTGCTGGCAAGTGACAACTGAAGTTCCCTCACCGGAAAAGAAAGTTTATTTTATTCTATGAAGAGACTATACACAAATCTGGTTTGATGGTATAGTGAATAGGGTTGCAAAATTCCGGGGAAATTCAAAGGTGGAAACTTTCCATGGGAATTGACAAGAATAAACAAGAATAAACAGGAATTAACAGGAATATACTGGAAATGTTGCCGTTATTTGTAGCTGTATTTACCTTGTCATATGCAGACATAAATATAAACATTTTTTCTTGTCATAAGCAGACATGCATGCAAACATTTGTGAGTAGAACTTTAATGGATTCTTTCATTGAACAAAAAACATGAATGTTGAATAAAAGAAATGTATTCCCCAAAAAAGTCCCATTCAAAATGGATGTAGTCCATGGGCTCAAATGCAGTAGTGTGGCCTCAATAGAGTACTCAAATGACTACGACACACTGGTTTCGGAAATGACTTCCCCAATCATTTAGTCCATAGACATTAACTAAAACTTTTAAACAATTTCTAGTGATTATGTCTTACCATCAATTCCCTGAATTGTTCAATATAACGCCTGTTCGCAAAATATGTCGTCTTTCTGGACCAGCTTTGACTATGTTTTACATTCTAGTATTTTTTTGTCAATATACCAGCGCAGGCACTGTTTAAAAACTTGACGTCCCATAATTCCCTCCGGACGGTTCAATGAAGTAAAACAGCCGAATTAGCAAGGTTGTATGCACTGCCAAAAATGATATCTGATTGGTCGAGAACCACCCATGCGTTGTTGTAATGGATATGTAGTCCGTTAAAGTGGACTACAATCATTAAATCATTACTTTAAAAAATAAAAATTGGAACATGCGATGTATGCTCTATATCCTTATACCACACAGGCTAATCCAGGAACGTTTCGGCTCACTCTATAAATCAGATTTCAAGAAATTGTCGATTGTCTCTGAAGCCCGTTCTATCGGTCATCGGGAATTTACTTCCGAAACCAAACTCCGCCTACGTCTGACGTACTCACTTGAGTACTCTATAGCCTTCCTGTAGTGTGCAGGATGCTGGGAATTATTTCTGCATGTTATGGAAGAATGCATAGAGCATGCAGAGGGCCCTACAGTAGTGGGCAGGATGCTAGGAATTATCTGTGCATGTGATAAAAGAATGCACTGCACATGAAATGGAAGAATGCACAGAGCAGTGTTGAAATTCAACTGAATTCCCATTATATTGGGTTGTTTGAACCAAAGATCTAGTTTGCAAGATCTAGAATTGCATTTTATGTGTATTTTCCAACTAAATTTATGTTATAGGCTAACTTTTGCAATTAAAATTGGTCAAAATTTCCAAAATTCCCAAGCTTAACCTCCCACAGTAAATTTCTGGAAAGTTTCACAGGGCTTTTATCAGATTTCGAGTGATACCACTCCCACTCCTCCTCTCATACACATACACACACACACACACACACACACACACACACACACACACACACACACACACACACACACACACACACACACACACACACACACACACACACACACACACACACACAGCTGTTAGCCATGGCTCACTGGCGAGACTAGACCTAGCTATGTCTTCAAATCACCTTCCGCTAATGGAAATTACACCACCAAACGTTTGCCACTTTTCAGGGTTTCCTACACTTAATACTTTAAGTGGACTTAAGCCATTGTGTGCCGCCATTGGTACATATTATCTAGTGATCACAGCTGTGGGACACAGATTTTGTAACCTTCCACGGTTTGCATACAAGAGGGCCAAGAATTTAAGGGATCTTGTAGTCAGATCTGACACACATAGACCCCCAAAACATTTTCTTTCTTCCATTCCTTACAGAATTTTCCATGCTCTAATTGTATACACTGTCATGCCATGATTAAAGGTAGCACTTTTTCACATCCCCATATGGGAAAAATATTCAACGTTAGAGGGAGAATCACGTGTAAGACTAAATACATTGTTTATATGCTTAAATGTCCGTGCGGTTTATGTTATATTGGCAAGTCGACGAGAGAACTAAAAACAAGAATTACTGAACATAAACGCAGCAAGGATGTGAAATCTCCAGTAGCAAGACATTTTAATTTAATGGGACATGACATTTGCACTTTAAGGTTCCAAGGTCTTGAGGTGGCCAACAGCCCCAAAAGGGGAGGCAATAGAGAACAATTACTTTTACAAAGAGAAGCTTTCTATATTCACTCAATGGGAACAGAAAGTCCACGAGGAACTTATCCTTAGCTGTTTTTTGTAGGCTTTTAAACAATAAGTAAATGCTAACATAAAATGGTTAATTACCCATTTGTTATTGGTATACCTTAGTTCTCTGATTGAGGCTGTATGCTGATGAAGGCTGTGTAGCCGAAACGCGTTCGTGACTGCTGCTATTAAATATATTAAACTTACATTGGAGAGTGCTGGCCGTTTTCTTTTCTTATTATATATACCATGGGCTACAGCACCCGTAAGCTCAATTATATGTCTTAGGTGAGTAGAGCACGTCTTTTCTTAATATTATCAATACCAGTACCGGCACTGCTTATCGATACCAATACTTATCGATACTATTCTCCATAATTTTGTTTAAAAAAAAAAAAAAGAATTTAAAAAAAGATGTTGTGAAAATGTTTCCTCAGTGTCCTGAGAGTATATAATGAGGGGACCAATTGCTATGAATAAATGGCTGGTAGAGCGTTTTGTTGCTGCTTCACTACAAATACAATAAACTTAAATTAACAAGATTACAGATTACCAAAGAACTATAGTTCTTGAGCTTCTCAGAAGCTAACAGAATAATAGTTATAAATAATAAATAATACAGTGGTGGTGAATGGGTTGGGCTTGGGTGTTTGTCTTGAACTGCTATCCCCTGAAGAAGCGAGGGCGGCTGCTGGACTGACGCTAGCTATAGGATGAGGAACATGTTTCAAAAGCTTTTAAAACTAGTGCTGACGTTGCTAGATTACCAGCGTTATTATAACATAGTAACAGCGCTGGACAACGATGTATTGCTCCACAGAGAATGCTTTGTTGCACCAAGGCATTCTCTGTTACCTGTTTGTAGTGTACAGGGCATCATTTCCCGAAAAGCTATTGAGTGTTTTAGCTCTGAGCTTATGTAATGCGGGTGAATAAGCTAGGTAATGTTAGACCGAACATTCACTAAACAAACTACTTTTTGGGAAAGATATTCCATGTACATTACAAACAGGTAACAGAGAATGCTTAGTTTAGAGCAACAAAACTTAAATACTGTCATTGTTCCAGGTCATTTAACATACAATACATTGTTGTCCAGCGCTGTTACTATGTGGCTGGCCATCTAGTAAATGCTGATGGTGTTATTTTCCGAAGTTAATAGCTATGGACTTGTTTTATCTTATAACGAATGTTACCTTGACTTGATGAGGTCCAGACAGTCATGTTATTTTGGGGGAATCGCATCAGCTTCGGAGCCAGATCGAGGTCTGCACTGAGGGGAATGGTGCAGCGGCCGCTTTGCTCAAGCAGTCAAATACACTGCACTGCTTCAGATTTATGGCATGTTGTATTTGTAAGTGTTTAAATTGCATTTTGCTGTGTTTACATTCGCTTTGGTAAAGTGAGCCCACACTTTCGAACGTCATAACCTGTCTGCCATCGGTGCCACATGACTGGAGTGCCAGAAAGTAAACAGACAACATCGAACATAATCACCTGACGCATGCAGCATGTGCAACTCGTCATCATTAGAAGAAAAAATAAAAAAAACTTCATCGTTTGGACCAGAGTAGAAACCTATATTTTACGGTATTGAATTTGAAAATGCCTGCCAGCTATGTTAGAATTAATTAAAGTGAATTACGTTCAAATATTGATAGCAGCACCGTTTGTCCAGGAGCTTATACGTATTTCGGTCCTGACCAATCAGGAGCCAGTACCAGTTTAATACCGGTTCTCGATACCCATCCCTACTCACGCATAGCCCACAAAGCAGTGTCTGCAAGTCATTAATTCCGACATGCAACAGTTGTTTGCCCGGCATCTCTCTGAGTGCCATTCTAGTTAACTTCTATATTCACTGCAGTTTGTTGTAAATACAGATAGCATCTATCTGGTACCAAAGTAAAACATCATTCTATAGGCTGAGGCATTGGCCCCAATTTAATCCAACAATCTCTTAAGTGGCGTTCTTGGCTGCATTCCAGATGTCTCTGCCCATCATCAAGCTGTGTACATCATTTAATTTTAAAATGTATTGCATCATGCCTTCACAAGTCATACCATTGTATGAAATACAGTACCCTCATCCTCATTTACACTGCTACAGAAAGGACAGAAGAACAAGACATTGCGTTTTTTGAATGAAAGTCTGGCTTTGAACAGGGGAAATATGGACAGCCACCAACCTCTCATCCTCAAATGCAAAGTTTCAACAGGCAAACAAAGTCAGTGATTCAAAGCACAAAAGGGGACATGCAGATAGCTGAAGAAAAAAGCAAGGATGATGACGGAGGTAACATACCTGTCCATCCCCACTCTGCCTCTCTCCTGTCAGGTTCCCCTTCTCGTCAGACTTCACTTCTTTAACCCCTCCGTCCTCATCCTCCTCTACCTCCTCTTCATCCTCCTCTTCATCCTCCTGCTCCACCAAATCTCCAACAAGCTTATCTGTGGCAGATTTTGGCTCATGTTGTTTGGATCCCTCTTCATCACTGAACCTCTTTCCTTGCACCGCATCCTCTTCCTCCTCCTCTCCCTGGGTTAAACAGATAATGTAGCTTCCTGATCAAATGCTGCTCCTCACACAAGCATGTCCTCATATTTGCATAAATCCCACTCACAGCCATGTGGGTAGCCACGACCACAGTACAGATGTTACACTGTAGTGATAGGGAAATTCCACAATGGGAACAACAAGTAAAATTTATCATAAAATTTCTACACTATTGAGTAGAATAGGTAATTAAAACTGTAGATGTTATATTTTGGAACCCATATTATTCTACACAAGCTCTTCATTTAGTTTAAGTGCACTGAATGGAAAGCACCTGCTGGTTGCCTGCTGATGTGCTTCTGGCATCACTCGAGTTAGCTCAAACCACAATACCTTACAAGTGTTATCACAATTTTCACATCTGAAGAAAATACTAATTAAATGTTTTGCACGCATGAAACTGAACTCCGCTTCCAAGAGTTTAACATTAACTTACATTAAAATTGCTCCTCCATTGGATGGGTTCTTTGAAAGCTTCCCTTCCCAAATTAAAAATCAATGGTTCAACATTTTACTACCAAGTCCTTCCTGCTATTGTTCAAATGCTGCCAACTCACCTCAGAACGAGAACCGTTCTCTTCCAGGTCAGCGCTGTCATAGTCAGACAACACAGCTGCAAACGCAGACAGGTCAAAATATAACGGTACAACATCACGCAACATATCTAGAATTGTAAATAAAAGAAGACCTTATGTAGAATGTTTATTTCGTGTTGGTTACTACTAGGTGGCAGTTGTGCACTCAGCTAAGTAATGTACAACAAATAAAGGAATCTCTACAAACGATTATCTTCTGAAGCATAGACTATCATCTAAAACTATTAGTTAGATTCATTGTGAAGAACAGGAATGAAAAAAATGATCCGATACTTACCCTCACCTATGGCGTCTTCACTTTCCTGCAGAATAGTAAAGAAATTGAATTAGTGACGCGTTTCTTGAAGAATGCTATCGATTTCGACACCAAGTAGGGTAACGTTGTCAAACGCTTGATAATTTTCATGACAGAAATAACGTTAACGTTACCAGCTAGCTAACAATTTTAACACGCGTTCACCATATCAGCTTTACTGACAAGGTAATGATCACAAAAAATTATTACAACTATCAAATTAGCTAACGCAAATAAGTTAACGTTAGCAAGCATTCTAACTCTTTATGGTTAAAGTTAGCGGTTAACGTTACTGCAGTCTCCATGACATGATTCCGCTAACGCTATAACGTTAGCTAACTAACGTTAACGTAACATGCCGCCGCTTAGCTAACGACCAACATTTTGACGTGCAACTATAGCCATGTTTAGTGCTTTTAGTTGTTTACCCTACATGATTAGCCAAGTTGATGCTCTCGATTTTTAGCCAAATTCGACAACCCTAACGTTAACGTTAAGTTACAAGCATCTCATATTTTTCCGCGCTATATTTCATGCGCTACACTTAGAACTGGATCAAGTTGCTTATTACCTTTTTAGATAATCACCGCCGATACGTCTAGGTAGTTAGATCCGGTTAGATAAATCTCATAGCATCAGCCAGAAGACTCCTGTAACGTTAACGTGAGCTAACGTTACGGAACAAGCTTTCCAAGCTTCCTGCACCGCGTACGCTAGCACGCAAGTCGTAAACCATCTCATGTTAGCTGGCTACTAACGATTGTCAATACTTACGCAAACCTTTTAAGGGCCCCATTCCAATATTGTGACAATCAAGACCAGTCACTTAACATGTTTCTTCGGGGAATAAGCGCCGTGTGTTACTAAGGCCGTATGGCCTGCCATGGATACAGGAACTCTTAGTTACTAGCAGTAGCCAGTTAGCTACCCTTGGAAAGAACCATTCCCATGTACTAGAACAGATGAGAAAACGGAACACTCACACATTCCGATTCTTCTTCGCTTTTCGTCCGAATGCGTACAGTAGTAGTAGTAGGTAACACCACAGGCTCTTCGACAGTTATTCGTGGCTTTGCTCCAGCGGAACCGGACCCTCCGCTCTCTGTACCCGAACCGGATTCGTCCTCCTCTTCACTGTCCTGGGACGCGCGTTTCCGTCGCCGCCGCCTGTCCGCCATCTTGGGAATCGAATGGGGAGAGAAAAAAAAATCCGGACCGTGCAAAGCATTATGGGAATAGTTTGCGAATAAAGTCTTGCTTCATTTTGCCGTATTTAGCTGATCCTGGATCAGAATAAAAACGAACACTGATGATTTTTTTTTTTGAGAGAGAGAGAGAAAAGCTGATCTTAAATCTGTTGTCAAGGACAGGACGCGTCAGGATTATGAAACAACACAGATAGTAAGTATTTGAGGTGGTCATGCTGCGCAAGATTCTGCGCAGATACACTGCTTGATGCCTCATTTTGAACTATACCAAAGATATTATGCCCACCGTGTGGACGATGGTGACATAAATGTTTTTATAATGGTGGTGGAGAGCTCTGTCTAACACGTTGGTCCAAAATCTCCCATAAGTGTTCAAATGGGTTGAGATCTGGTGACTGCAAAGGCCATAGCATATGATTCACATCATTTTCATACTCATCAAACCATTCAGTGACCCTTCGTGCCCTGTGGATGGGGGCATTGTCATCCTGGAAGAGACCACTCCCATCAGGGTAGAAATGTTTTATCATAGGATAAAGGCGATCACTCAGAAAAACTTTGTATTGATTTGCAGTGACCCTATTCCCTCTAAGGGGACAAGTGGACCGAAACGATGCCAGAAAAATGCCCCCCCCACATCTGCATTTGTTATGTTTCTCCACTCATTTATTCAGGGTTTTCCTTTAATTTGTCACTCGTCTGTATATAATATCTATATACAACATATCGGAAAGCCCAGAAAAATGGCTTTAACTTTGAAGCATCTAAACTACAATTACAAAAGCATCTACACAGGTAATTCCTATTTATTTGAATGTTAATTAGCAGCATTTGTATGCTTAAAAGAGGTCTAACCAGCAGCACTTTGCTAGGAAAGTCTCCAAAGCAAGATGAGGATACTAATTCCAAAGGGGCCAAATAGTTGGTGCCCGAAATTGCAGGTGCATCGGTCACAAAAACGGCAAAATTATTTAAGGTGGCAAGGAGAACAGTGTCAAAAAGTATGACAACATGTGCCCAACACCAAAAACCAGCATGAGCAAAAAAGAACTGTGGCCTCAAGTCAATGCTCTCCAAAAGGTACAGACAGACACTTGGTAGGATAGTTGGTAATAACCAGAACTACTGCTCTAAAAATCACCACAGAATTAATCAATCCATATCTGAACCAGTCTCAACAAAAACAGTATGTCATGAGCTTCACAAAATTAATCCAATGCTAATGCACAAAAACGCATAACATGGTGTATTCCAAATGTGATACCTGCAACACGTTCCAAAAAAGTTGGGACAGGGGCAACATAAAACTGGGAAGGTTGTGGAACATTCAAAAAACACCTGTTTGGAACATTCCACAGGTAAACAGTATGTCATGAGCTTCACAAAATTAATCCAATGCTAATGCGCAAAAACGCATAACATGGTGTATTCCAAATGTGATACCTGCAACACGTTCCAAAAAAGTTGGGACAGGGGCAACATAAAACTGGGAAGGTTGTGGAACATTCAAAAAACACCTGTTTGGAACATTCCACAGGTAAACAGGTGAATAGGTAACAGGTGATGCTATCATGACTGGGTATAAAAGCAGCATCCACGAAGGATCGGGCGTTTATGAGCAAGGATGGGTCGAGGTTCACCACTTTGCGAAAAGCTGTGTGAGTGAGTAGTACAACAGTTTAAGAACAACGTTTCTCAACTCACGATTGCAAGGAATTTGTTAAGGATCTGGGTAGGGACTGGACTCAAATGCACGACTCAGAGACAGAAATACAATAATGCTGACGGGGAGCGTTTATTACTTTGCCAAAAACTCTGGAAGTATAGGGAGAATGGGAAAGGGGCTGAATCCTGGGTTGGCGAGAACAAGGGGCAGAGTGGGAGCGGGGAGCAGACAAAGGGGCTGGACAGTGGCTGAATCCTGGGTTGGCGTAGCAGAGAGAGAGTGGGAAGCGGGAGACAGGGATGCGTGGCGTAGAAGAGGCAGGAGGCTGCAAGCTGGCGGGTAAAGCAGAATATCAGACAAAGCGTTAATTTCAGCAAGACAAAACGAGACTGTGAAGCGTTAGTTCAGCAAGACAAAGCAAGACTATGACTTAGATTCCAAAACTAGACAAGACCAGAGTTACAACGAACAAGACTTAAACTGGCACCAGACAAAGAGCAACGGGAGAATATATATACAGTGAAGTCAATGAGCTAATGAGTGATTGCAGCGTGAGAATGTATGCGAGAGTGATTGAGCAGAGACAAAGGCAAATGGGGAAAGGAATGTGATAGGCAGAGCAATAGCGAGGGTGAAATAGGCAAAACAAGCAGGGAAACCACGCCCAGCCTGCACAACAAGGAAGACAGACAGGGAAACGTAAAAACAAGACAAGACAAGAAACGTGAGGAAAAGGGGAAAACACGGAGCACAAACAGGGATGGCGACTGAGAGGGAACAAAGAGTTTAACAGAATTTAGGGATTTTCACCATCTACAGTCCATAATATTATTAAAAGATTCAGAGAATCTGGAGAAATCTCAGTGCATAAAGGGCAAGGCCAAAAACCAAAATTGAATGCCCGTGACCTTCGATCCCTCAGACGGCACTTCATTAAAAACCAACATGTTTCTGTGATGAATATAGAAAAGGTGTCAGGAGCACCCCGTGGATAGAATTATTGACCCGGAACCCACATGAATTTTACATTACTACCTTGCCTAGAGATTCTAGTTAGCGTGTTAATGACTTCATAAAATATATCTTGCCGACTGCTAGATTTAAAAGATCTTACACTTGAAAGTATTGAATGCGAGTCTGAACAAATCAAAGCTTTCCTTGCTTTAGTTTCTTCCACCCATTGCAATGCCTTCAAAGTGGCCAGTATTTCTACAGTGTAAACACTTAGTTTGTCAGATGTCCGTTTACTGATCATTATTCTTTTTCCTGGAACTGCCACTCCAAATCCAGTTTTCCCATTATCAGGGTTCTTAGCTCCAGCTGTAAATAACTGTTGGAAGTCACTATACTGTACTTCTACATAATTATAATAAGCATGTACCAGATCTATTTTATTTTTCTCTTTCCTTTTTAGATCTAATATATGTTCATCAATATTATGTTGTTTAAACATCCATGGTGCTACCATAGGGATTACTACAGTTGGGCTTAGTTCCATTTCAACTTCCATTTCTTGTGCAATCTCATTGCCGATCCTTCCAAAATGATCCCTCTTACATTTTTCAATATCCCAGTTTGTTCTTAATACTTCTTTGGTGGGGTGAGATTCATTGTGGCCTTTCAAATTAACCCAGTAGTTTGCAATCAGTTGCTTCCTTCTTATGCCCAACGGCATTTCTCCCATTTCTACCTGGAGGGCGGCTACTGGAGATGTTCTAATTGCACCATTGCCCATGCTTGAATGATATCCAGCTTTTGTGGGAGAGACTTAGCTGCAGAGCCATATGCCATACTACCATAATCGAATACTGATCTTATTAATGCCACATACATTGTTTTCAAGGTTGACCTACTAGCTCCCCACTCCCTACCTGTAAGACATTTCATCACATTTATGACTTTTTTTACATTTGTCCACCATTTTGCTTATATGTTCAGACGATGTTAATTGGTAATAAAAATTCACTCCTAAAAACTTAAACACCCCAACTCTCTCTAACTCTCTCCCATACAACCTTAATTTTATATTTCCTTCATTTATTTTCCTTGTGAAGAAAACAGTTTGGGTTTTCTCAATTGATAACCTAAATCCCCAATCATATGCCCACTGCTCCACCTCATCAATTGCTTCTTGTACCTTCCTGGTAGTGTATCCTATATTTCTCCCTCTTTTCCACAATGCTCCATCATCTGCAAACAGCAATCTCCCTATACCTACTGGTAAAATAATAATGGGCTACCTTAAATGTGAAAAAACACTACCTTAGGGTGATCCATTTTGTACTTCAAACTGGTTTGATATTTACAATCCAATTCTGACTTATATCATTCTTCCAACCATAAAGTCTTTGATTCAGTTAAACACTTTTCCACCAACCCCCATTATATGCAGTTTAATCATTTGTCCTTCCTTCCACATCATGTCATAGGCTTTTTCTATATCAAAGAATACTGCTATTACAGTTTCCTTGTGCTTTTCTTACCTCAGTCTCTAATCTCATTATTGCATCCATTGTATTTCTTCCTTTCCTGAAACCACTCTGGTAGTTTGCTATCATATATCTCTACTCTCAAGATAATGCGTTAATCTTTCTGTAATCATTCTTTCCATGATCTTGATTACATTAGATTTTAAAGCTATTGGCCTATAGCTAGTGGGTTTAGTCAGGTCCTTTCCTGGTTTTCTTATTGGAATTACCACTGCTTCTTTCCAGGCTTTTGGCATTCTCCCCAAAATCGGTTATAGTATTCTACCATCTTTCTCAATGCCCCCTCTCCTAGATTTTTTTATCATACTATAACAGATCTGATCTTTGCCTGGAGATGTTACTTCCTATCACTCGAACCATTTCATCTATAATGAATGGGGCACTCATTACATCCTCTGTGTCCTCCCTCCTAGCCAACACATGTGGATATCCCTTCTTCTGATAAATTATCTATACTATGCACTTTGACAAATGTCTTTGCCATAAACTCTGCCTTCTCCTTATTTGACACAGCAATTTCTTTCTCTGATTCTAAACCGGATAATCCCGCTTAGAAACTTGCAACACAGTTCGCATCAAATAGATTTCTACTAATTGTTATGTTTGATAACATAGGTTATGTTTACTTAGTTTATTACACATCGCCAGTAGGGGCTGCTATAGGCATTATGTTATGTTACATGACGTAGGACGTTGGGTTGATTGTGAGGGTGGGACGAATAAAGCTCAGTGGGTTTTTTGCAACTGAACCAAGCGTGTGTGTCAGTCTTTCACGACGTAACAATTGGCGACGAAGATGGCTGGGTTTAGCCTTCCCCCACCCGACCCTTTCCTTGCGGTGCCTGGAGAACCACCTGTACCATGGACAAGGTGGCTGACGAGTTTTACTACTTACAACGAGTCCTGGTACGGCGATACAGGCTTCGGAAACGTCAGCAACGACCCGGTGAGTCAGCGCAAGCTTTTGTGGCTGATCTGCGCGAGCTTGCCCAAGCCTGCGACTACGGAGCATTGCATGATCAGATGATCAGAGACCAACTGATAGAGGGCACGTCATGCGAAAGGACTCGTGAGAAACTGTTAATGGAGTCTGATAATCTAACATTGAGTGATGCAATCAAAATTGCGTTGCAAGTAGAATCAGCTTAGGAGTGTTCTACCTTGCTAGCTAGTCCCGCCCCCCACACGGCAGCGCTAGCGCAACAACTACAGTACACCGATCACCAGCCACTGACGTCATCACAGGGCTTTCCTCAAAACGCTGATGTCAGCATGCCTGATGGTCAGACGGCGCCCCACAGTGGGGTCTAAGCGCAACTGCGCCAATTGTGGATCTATTTCTCATGCAGCTAGATCACCACAGTGTCCTGCCCATGGGCAAATCTGCCACAACTGCTCTAAGTTGAATCATTTCTCTAAAGTCTGCCGTTCAGCCCCAACTAATGTGCCACCACAACACAGGCGCTCCCAACCCAACTCTGACTGCACCGAAATCAGTAATGTAGTCTCTACACAAGCATCATTTCGGACGTGCACAATACAGCTAGGAGACATTAGTGTGCCACTCCTCCTGGATATGGGTGCTGCAGTATCATTCCTCAATCTGGGCACATACAGGAAATTATCTTCCCACGTGCCACTGCAACGACCATCCACACGCCTGTGTGGGTACGGCAACTCCAAGATCGAGATAGTGGGCACCCTCCAAATGCCTGTCCGCTATGGTACGAGGTACCTACCCTCCTTCACTTTCCATGTGGCACAGCGAGGAGCCAGCCTCCTTGGCCTGGACCTCTTCATAGGACTGGGTTTCTCTATGAGGGACAACAGTGGAGCAGCTATACTGCATGTCTCGCCTACAGTGCGACACGAGTGGCCGGCACTGTTTGACGGCCTAGGCTGCCTGACAACATTCACTCACCGGCCCCTAGTGAACCCTGCAGTGGCACCCGTCATTCAGCCCCTCAGACATCTGCCCCTCTCCTGCCGCGATGGCGTCGCTGCTGAGCTCACCTCCCTGTTGGAAAAGGGCATCATTGAGCCGATAAACGCGGCGCCTTGGATCTCAAACCTAGTGGTGGCAAAGAAAAAGACAGGGGGACTGCGGATCTGTGTGGAACTACGCCAGGTGAATAAAGCTGTCATTCCGGACAAGTATCCTCTGCCGACAGCGGAAGAGCTCACCACTGTCTTCCATGGCTCAACAGTCTTCTCAAAGTTGGACTTGCCCCAAGGCTACCTTCAGGTGCCTCTTCATCCAGCCAGCCGGGACCTGACGGCATTTGTGACCCATGCTGGTGTCTTCAGGTACACACGCATGCCGTTTGGCCTTAGCTCTGCCCCCAGTTGCTTTCAAAAGGTCATGTCCACAATCCTTGCAGGGGTCCCGGGGGTGGCAATGTACCTGGATGACATTGTGGTGCACGGGCCAGACCGACCAACCCACGACGCACGTCTGCACAGAGTGTTCGAGGCGCTCACCAGGCACCACCTTTACATTATATTACATTCATTTAGCAGACGCTTTTATCCAAAGCGACGTACAGTAAGTGCGTACAGAGACATCAAGATCATTACAGAACAGACAAGGCAAAGCACATCCTTTGCATAATGTAGCAGCTATCCCTAGCAATGAACGTCGACTGTAGTTCACAGTAAGCTGTGGGCAAATCAGCAACACCACACTTCCATTCCAAATACTACTATAAACTATAATAAACAGACAGGAAAACACAGGGAACAGGGAACTGATATTCCTAGGTGAGGATATCAGTCAAGGTGGAGTCTGAAGAGGTGTGTCTTCAGGCCTCGGCGGAATGCAGGCAGGGTTGGAGTAGAACGTAGGGGAATGGGAAGTTCATTCCACCACTGAGGAGCTAATGTGGAAAAACTCCGCAGTCGGGACAAGCGAGAGCCTTTGACACGGAGGGGGGGAAGTGCCAGTAGCCCTGCTGTAGAAGAGCGAAGTGGTCGAGCAGGAACATAGTTCTGGATTAAGTCCTGCAGGTAGGCGGGGCCTGTCCTATTGGCTGCAGTGTAGGCCAGGGTCAGAACTTTGAACCTGATCCTGGCTGCAACTGGCAGCCAGTGGAGAGACCTCAGCAGGGGGGTTACATGGGAAAATTTCGGGAGGTTGAACACAAGCCGGGCAGCTGCATTCTGGATCAGTTGAAGAGGCAGAATGGCGCAGGCCGGTAGGCTTGCAAGCAGGGAGTTGCAGTAGTCCAGGCGTGAGGTGACCATGGTCTGGACAAGAAGCTGGGTGGAGTAGGTGGTCAGGTATGGTCGAATCCTCCTGATGTTGTACAGGAGGAACCTGCAGGACCGTGCCGTCGCCCTGATGTGCTCTTTGAAGTCCAGCCGGTCGTCCAGGACCACCCCCAGGTTCCTTGCAGAGCGGGAGGCAGCCACCACGGTCCCATCAACAGTGATGGAGAGGTCATGTAGTGGGGAGGTCTTGTACGGGATGAAGAGGAGCTCCGTCTTGTCAAGGTTGAGCTTCAGGTGATAGGTAGCCATCCACTCAGAGATGTCAGTCAGACAAGCAGATATCCTCTCCTTAACCTGTGGGGTAGAGGGAGGGAAAGAGAGGAAGAGTTGAGTATCGTCAGCATAGCTATGGTATGAGAAGCCATGTGAATGGATTACTGAGCCAAGAGACTTAGTATACATAGAGAACAGCAGAGGACCCAGTACAGATCCCTGCGGGACTCCTGTAGACAGGGGATGGGGAGCAGAGACGGAACCCTTCCAGGAGACTTGGTAGGATCTATCAGTGAGATACGATACAAACCAAGAGAGGGCAGTTCCAGAAATGCCCATCTCAGCGAGTGTGGAGATCAGGAGTTTGTGGTTGACCGTGTCGAATGCCGCAGACAGGTCAAGGAGAATCAGAACAGAGGAGAGGGAGGAGGCTCTAGCAGTGGCGAGTGCCTCAGTCACAGCCAGGAGAGCAGTTTCAGTCGAATGGCCGGTTCTGAAGCCAGACTGATGCGGGTCAAGCAGGTTGTTCTGGTGGAGAAAAACAGACAGTTGGTTAAGGACAGCACGTTCAATTGTTTTGGACAGGAAGGGCAAGAGAGATACAGGACGGTAGTTCCTGACATCAGCGGGATCTAAGCTAGGTTTTTTAAGGAGTGGGGTTACACGGGCAGTTTTAAAGGCAGCAGGAACATGGCCACAGATTAGGGAGGTGTTAATAATGGAGGACAGATATGGAAGGAGCTCAGCAGATATAGACTGGAGGACTGCTGAAGGTACCACCTCACGCTGAATGACGAGAAATGCCTCTTCTCAGTTTCCACAGTGGACTTCATCGGATTCCGCCTCTCAGCCGAAGGTATCACGCCTCTCTCGTCCAACGTGGAGGCAATACAGCGCATCCCAGAACTGACCTCTGCCTCACAGGTCGCCTCATTCCTGGGAATGACTGCATATTATCTGCGCTTTCTGCCCCACTATTCACAAACGACGGCACCCCTCTGCCAGCTCCTGAGGAAGGAGGAGCCCTGGGACTGGTCACCAGCATGTGCAGAGGCCTTTTGCACACTAAAAGCACAACTAACCTCGCCCCCGGTTCTGGCCCACTTCAACCTCTCCGGCCCTACCCTCCTCACCTGCGATGCCTCTGCTGCGGCAATTGGAGCTGTGCTGTCCCAGGTGCAGGATGGCACTGAGAGGCCGACCGCTTTTGCATCCCGGGCCCTGACACCAACAGAGCAGCGATACTCCGTGGGCGAATGTGAGGCACTGGCCTGTGTGTGGGCATGCTAGAGATGGCACATGTGCCTGTATGGCCGCCATTTTACCATCAGGACGGATCACCAGGCCCTCACAACAGCACTCTCAACATCAGGTTCGGGTCACAAGCTACTGCGACTTCACCGTTGGGTGGAACGTCTTCGCCAGTACCATTACGACCTCACCTTCACACCAGGGAGGGACAACATGGTGGCAGACCTCCTCTCCCGCTCCATCACAGCCCCAACCCCTTCCGTTCCATCAAACGATGGAGAACCGACAGACGACGAAGAACCGGCTCTCATTCAGACACTCTACGCACCTCTGCAGCCGGTAGTCACATTCAAGGAACTGAAAGTGGTGTCAGACAAGGACCCAATACTGTCTACACTGTGCACATTTATCAGAAATGGCTGGCCATCCCACATTCTCGAAGAGCTGAAGCCATTCGCCAGGGTGAAAGATGAGCTCTCCTGCTGGGCAGATACCTGTGTCTCGAGAGGGCTCTGCACTGTCATTCCAAGTGCCCTGCATGCACGTGTCCTGTCAATGGCGCATGAGGGTCACTTGGGAATTGTGAAACTCAAGCAACGGTGTCATGACCTGGTATGGTGGCCGGCTATCGACCGGGACATCGAAGGTCTGGTCCGGGACTGCTCAGCATGCCTCCTCAGTGGCAAAACGGGACCTCCGGCACCTCCCCCTCTACAGCCGCTTCCCTGGCCTCCCTGCCCCTGGGAGCATGTCCAACTTGATATCTGTGGGGAAATCCATGGCCGTAGTGTTCCCCACCACCAGCGCTTTCTGGTGGTCGTGTACGATCTTCACTCCAAGTGGCCGGAGGTGGTACCAGTGGGGACAGTGACGTCACATACCATAATCCGGATACTAGACGGCCTTTTTGCACGCTGGGGAGTGCCAAAGGCGGTGACAACAGACAACGGGCCCCAGCTGACATCCGCTGAGTTTTCGGATTTTCTCGGCAGCCGGGGTGTCAAGCATATCAGAACAGCATTCTACAACCCGCAGGCCAACGGTGGAGTGGAACGCTTTAATGTGACGTTGAAGAACGGTATCCGTGCACACCTGGCCCAAGGCTGCACGTTCGAAGTGGCACTTAACCAGACCATGCTACATTACAGAGCAAGTCCACACTCCACCACACAGGTGTCACCGGCGGTCTTAATGCTCGGCCGAGAGCTGGAATTGCCATTGCACAGGCTCCGAGCACCAGCTGGAAGGCCTCACAGGGCCAGCTCACTAACCCAGATCCGAGAGACCATCGCCACACGACAGCAGGAGATGAAGAAGAGGGTGGATAAAACACGCAGGGCAAGGGCACCTTCCTTCCAGGTCTCTGACTGGGTCAGGGCTCAACGGCCACAACGACATAACAAGATGGCCTCATTCTGGTCCGAGCCCAGGCAGGTCAGATGCCTTATGGGGCCTGCCACATTCCTGCTCGACGACGGCTCGCGATGGCACGCTAGCAGGCTGAGGAAAGTTCCAGTTCCCCTCTCTGAGCATGCAGCTGAAGCTCAAACCCCACCACCGTCTCTCTACACCATGGGCACTGACCCTGGCCCGCCTCCTCATCCAGTACCGGATGCGGCACCAGTCCAAGAGCCTGTGGTGTTGGAGCCCAGACCGGTGCGGCTTAGAACCCGTCCTGTTCCAGCGTGTGTGTCAGTCTTTCACGACGTAACACTAATGAGATAACGATGTTCAGGTGAAGTAGTTGGAGGGACCACATTTTTTGAGTTAATCTTAATTTACACAATAAACCAATAGTTAAATTTACATAAATATGAGTAACAGTTATCAGTAGAATCTTGTTAATGAGACAACGATGAAGTAGTACAGGTAAAGTAATTTGCAAACCACATTTTTTTTAAAGAAAAATAATCTTAATTAGCATGATAGACCAATTGAGTTAACATTGCATGAATATCATGAGATGAAAACACCTGAAAGGTGGACAAATAATTCATGAGAATGTAATTTAGTTAAATTAAGTAATTAAGTTAAACACATTAGTTTTAGTCAGAGTTAATCTGCACAATATGCCAAGTGAAATCCACAGATTGCATGGATATCAATGTTACATAGAAGATTAGCAATATCTATGGAAGAATTTCATATTCTTCAATAGATTTATATAAATTATAAAAATGTATAAAAAATACAAGTAATAAAAAAGTGATCATCAGCTACAAGAATAGTTTCTAGATCTTCCTGGGCCCTATCTTACACCCGGCGCAAAGCAGCACTAACCCAAACGCAAGTGTCTTTGCTATCTTACACCCGGCGCATGGTTCATTATAACACCTTGCGTTCACGTCGTTTATATACCATGTATTTTTGCACCCATTACAAGTGAACTTGGCGTGTTGGTCTTAAGTTGAGGAGTGGCCAGGATTATTTTTGGAGTATTGCTATCTTGAGCCAGCAGAAAGCGCTTGCGCTAAAATCACCACAAACCTGGTCTAAAGTCATGTCGCAGTAGTTTACATGTTATTTTAACTGCGCATATAAGTGCATCTACATAGGCGTGTGCACAACGCGCGTACACCCTCCTGTCTGTTACACACAGGGGCGCGCACAAGCATGACTAAAAATATCAAGATTACAATGTGAAATAATATTATTGTGTAGGCTATATTAAAAAAATGCATAATAATAAAAGGGTCCATAGGTCAAAGACCACATAGCTACCTGTCCCTCAGCGAAGGGGAATGCTTTCAGCCCACTCCATCAACATCCAGGCGATGTGCAATGGTTCGTGTAAGGTTACATGTAGGCTATAGACTATTCACAATTATCCTGGATCAATCTATGACTTAGCCTATATTTGCCAATAATTCCTGTAATCTTCTGCGGGGATAATCTTCTGTTACGGGACAATGGCTATCCATTTGCAGTTTTTTTTAATACATCTTTATAATTTATGAAATTCTTCAATAGATATTGCTAATCTTCTATGTAACATTGATATCCATGCAATCTGTGAATTTCACTTGGCCTGTTGTGCAGATTAACTCTGACTAATACTAATGTGTTTAACTATCCCATCTGCATGTCATTAATGATACATTCTCATGAATTATTTGTCCACCTTTCAGGTGTTTTCATCTCATGATATTCATGCAATGTTAACTCAATTCGTCTATCATGCTAATTGAGATTATTTTTCTTGGTTTGCAAATTACTTCACCTGTACTAATTCATCATTGTCTCATTAACAAGATTCTACTGATAACTGTTACTTACTAATATTTATGAAAATTTAACTATTGGTTTATTGTGTAAATTAAGATTAGCTCAAAAAAATGTGGTCCCTCCAACTACTTCACCTGAATCTTTATCTCATAAGTAGAAATATATTTGATGTGAACTGTGTCGCAAGTTTCTAAGCACTGAAGAAAGCATGTAGCTGAAATGTTTGCTCTAGTCTAGCCAATTCCTTCTTTTTCCCCCCCTTCTTCAGAGGTCAACTTTATTTTCATTTACAAGTGTAATATACACAGATGTTGTGGTGGAGCCTCTTAGAGGAAGTGTATCGCAACAACAAAAAACAAATTAAGCAAACAAAATGTAATAAACAAGACAAAAACAAAATACATATATGCATATACATATATATATATATATATATATATACAGTCATGGACGAAAGTGTTGGCACCCCCTGTAAAGATGAGCAAAAAGGGTTATAAAAAATTCACCGTTTGGTGAATTAGCTTAATCTCACACTGAAAAAACAAGAAGAATCCAACCTTTAATTGACGTTAATTTATTATGAGAAAAAAAAATCCCACATCAAGAAATAATGATTTTTAACAAAACCACGTTGGCCACAATTATTGGCACCCCTGCATTTATATATAGAATAAAGTAATAATTTTTAATATTTGGTCACATATCCTTTGCATGCCATGACTTCCTGATGTCTGTGACCCAACAACATCAAAAGACTCTTGATATCTTATTTTCTGGTACTCTTACAAGCGATACTATAACATCTCTGCATTTGAATGGATCTCTATGGGAATTGGGGGGTGGGTCTAGATTTAGCTGTAAATTACACTGGAACAGTATGGAACACATGGTTGGCTAAATGGCTGTAAGTCATCAAGGGTCTGACGTATCAAACAAGCTTTAATCCATCACTCTGTTGCCAGATATGCAGTAGATATGGATGAATAACTTGAAGGGTTTCTTCTCCTGACTTATTTTTCCATAGAGTTCAATAGGAAAATTTGTCAGGAGAAACAACCCTTAAAGTGATCCATCCATATCTACTGCATATCTGGCAGCAGAGTGATTGTTTAAGGCTTGTTTGATACCTCAGACCCTTGTTGACTTACAGCCATTTTACCAACCATGTATTCCATACTGTTCCAGCATAATTTACAGCTAAATCTAGTACCACCCCCCAATTCCCATAGAGATCCATTCAAATGCAGAGATGTTATAGTATCGCTTGTAAGAGTACCAGAAAATAAGATATCAAGAGTCTTCTGATGTTGTTGGGTCACAGACATCAGGACGTCATGGCATGCAAAGGATATGTGACCAAATATTAAAAATTATTACTTTATTCTATATATAAATGCAGGGGTGCCAATAATTGTGGCCAATGTGGTTTTGTTAAAAATAATTATTTCTTGATGTGGGATTTTTTTTTCTCATAATAAATTAACGTCAATTAAAGGTTGGATTCTTCTTGTTTTTTCAGTGTGAGATTAAGCTAATTCACCAAATGGTGAATTTTTTATAACCCTTTTTGCTCATCTTTACAGGGGGTGCCAACACTTTCGTCCATGACTGTATATATATATATATATATATATACATACAGTCAATGTGAAAATTTAAATCTACAATTTCTTCCAAAGTACTTATAAATATAAAACCGAAAACAATCAATTCTTTAAGTATTCAGCCTCCTTGCTTCATTGTACTTTAACAGCCATACAGGCAAAATGATCATAAAGTGCCCAGACTGTAACGTTCCGTTCCCATTCTGTCCGTTCTCCGTGTTTTTCCCTCTCCCTCCGTGTCATGTTTGACTTCCATTGTCCGTGTTTTTCCCCGTGCTGCAGGCTGGGCGTGTTCCCTCCGTTTGTACTACTCCATTTCTCCACTCCTGTCTCAGCCTATCCCCTCTTTCCATTTCTGCATGCATTCCTCACACTGCGCTCTGTTCAATCACCCACGCATACATTCGCACGCTTTCCTAATTGATACCAATTACACTCCTTATTTAACTCACCCGCTGTCTTCTGTCCGGTGCCAGTTCATTAACGTTGTTGTTCGCTATCGTTGTTATTGAAACCTCTGGTCTAGTAAATTCCTTGTCTTAGTCTTGCACAGTTCGGTTCCGTATTGGTGTTAGTTCATCCTGCCGGCGTGTTAAACCGTGATTCCTGTGTTTGGTTCCGTTTGGTGTTTAGGGCCAAACTACAACCCTTTATCCTGTCCTGTTTGTGCGACTACACCTGCCGTGCAATAACCTGTCTGAGTAACCTCTTTGTTTGAAGTCTGCCAGCCTGCAGTCGTTGTTCGACTCCCTGTTTGTGTTGCAGAACCCCTGCTTTCCACCTGACGTTGTGCCCGCAGCGGGGCACTCTGCTCTCCCACTCTACAGCTGTTCCTGCGTCCGGCCGTTGCCACTGCCAGTGCTACGGTTACGGTTGCGCCTGCTGCTGTTGTCCTGCTGCCACATCTGGGCCGGCCCGAGGTCCGCTGCACTGTCCTGCCCTGCCCTGCCGTTTCTGCTGCTGCCCCTCTGCTTCAACAACCCGGTTATTCGTTACCAATAACATTCCAGTCTCCCACTTCATTATTAATCATAACTGGATTGTTTGTATTACATGTCCTCCCTCGCTTCAGGAGTTTAGTTTGAAGCATAAATTATTGGATGCCTAGCGCTCCGTCTGCTTGTCTTGTTTGTCCAGTCTGTCCAGATCCGCCAAGTCCAGTTCCGGTTTGGAACATTTCCAGATGTTCTGTCTGAGTCCAGTCCCGGTTTGGGGCAATCCCTGACCGACTCGTAAAGTCTAGTTCCGGTTTGGAACATTTCCAGGTGTTCCAGTCTGTTCCGATCCAGTCCAGCTCCGGCTTGGAGATTCCTGTCAAAGTCCAGCTCCGGCTTGGAGCAAGTGTGATGTCCCGGAGAAGATCCGGGGAAATTATTGTTTTGTATTGTTGTGTACTGCTTGGGACTGCCCCAAGTACAAATAAATAATCTGTTTTTGTACCTCTGCCTCCTTGTCGTTGCATTTGGGTTCAGCCCGTGTTCAGGTTCGTGACACAGACATCATGTTTAGATTGTATTTAAGGACATTGAACAATATTTTCTTTTAAAATGTGTGTTAATATTGTGTTTCTCTTGGTAACAAAGCCAAGACCAGGCCCCTTCTGTCAGGATCCTGTACCTTGTCTGTCTGTGTATTCTGTGTATTTATGTTTCCTGATTTCTTTTGCTTATTTCCCTGATCTTTGTTTTATTGTGCTTATTTCCCCGCATTACCCTCGCGATTGTCTATTTTCTCCCGTTTATTCTTGGTGTTTATTATTTTCCTGACTTTGTGTATTGTGTGTATTGTTTAGTATTTTACCATCAATCTAGTTTCCTTGTCAGTCCGCGTTCCATGTTTCCCGAGATTCCACTCCCTGTCTTTGTCATTGCACTATTCGGGTGATTTTGAGTACATTCGGGTTTCCTCTTTTTCGTATCTTGTTTTTTTCCTTCTGGCTTTTTAAATATTTGTATATAATACTAATGTACTAATCATACTCACTGTTAGATTAGATTTAATACTAACCTGCTAACAAACTAACATGTATATAATGCTAACCTACTAACATGAGGGTTTTAGAGTTCGTGACTAACATTACTAATTACTAATTCATCTTGAGTTTCTACCTGCAACTACATTTCCCCCCTCATTATCCTATCCCTGTATCTATCTGTGATTTTGCATTCTCTGCACGTGTGTCCACTTCCGTGTTCCTCCCCTCCAAGCTGTGCATGTGTCTACCTGCTAACCCCAGGCCGTTTGTTATCATTGTGTCTGTGCATTCCAGTCCTTGTCTTACCCCCCCCGTTATTGTATTATTGGTCCTTGTTAACCCTCATTGTGCTCACCTGTGAGTAATTTCCCCTCCCCGCCTCTGCACACCTGATTCCCATTATGTCTGTCTCCCTCAGTGTATATAACCCTGTTATTTCACTCTTTCTTTGAGTTTGTCACTGTTGGTTTGCTTCTGTGGTCTATATGATTTTTCCAAGTACCCTCCCTAGTTGTCTGTCTCCTAGTTTTTGTTATTCTGAGTCTTTTTCCTATCTATTTTATTTTTGTATTCTGTCTCGTTTCTCTTTATACCTCCCTGGTTTTTCACTTCTGCCTGTGTTCTCGCGACCCTGATTTTGGACTGATTTTGTACTTCTGCTGTGCCTTCCCAGTTCCAACCCCAGCCTGTTCTGTGACTACTCTTTGGACTCTGTTTTGTACTGTTGCCCTGTCTTCCCGGATTTAGACCCTGCCTGCTTTGTACTACAGATTGCTGCCTTGCCCCTATATTAAACTTTGGTTTTTCTACTTCCCGTTAGCTATTGGGTCCTGTTTCCCACCTACCCTAACACCTTCAATATATTTTAATGGGATTTTAGGAAGTACAATAGACTTTACATCACAATACTCAGTTTCTGATATTGTTAATTCATGGATGGCATTTGAGACCAGTCCCTGGGCGTTCAAGGAAAACATAAATCATCACCTCTCCTTCACTTTGTGAAAATGTAGAAGTGCAAATTCAGTAACTTTTTCCTGTCTGGTTTCACAAGGGAGAAAGTTACTGAATTTGTTTTCTTTGAACCCCCACTTGAAAAAGTTTTATGATTACGAGCCAAAACAGTTGATTTGTAGTTAAATGATTATTTTATGATTTACAGCAGTGCACAATTTAGCCATTTTTGATATATTTGGAGACACTAAGGGACAACAGGGTACACTGCCTACATTTTGCATTGTAGTTCTGCATATCACCCTCAGATATTTCACACTTGGACAAGGAGTCTATGATCCAGAAAATGTATAGTTTTACCTGTTTCACATATGTAGCTCAAATTTTTCAAAGATTTCTTTGTATTTGTGGCACTTCATTTTGACTTAGATTATGACAAACTAATTTAAAAAAAGTATCAAAAGTTGGTATTGTAAATGGTACAACTGTCTTGTTTCAGAGATAGGCGTATTATTGAATTTTAACTCTTCCTTACATTATATAGCATTATTGTATGACACGTAGACACTTGTAAATCGGGGCATGGTGAATGCGATATTATGATTCAGTGTTGCTCATTAAATACAGGCTAGTGTATCCTATAGTTTACTGTAAGCAAACAATTAACACTCAATAATGGCTGCGCTAGCTTTATTAGAGGATGCGGCAAACCACACGTTTCAAGGGAGGGACCAGACTGACTTTTTTGCCCAAGACGATGAGCGACTCAAGAGCCGCTATTGGTTCTCCAGAAGTATTCTATTAAATGCATGTGACCAGTTAGCCCCAGGAAGCAATGACAGCTCATTCACGTGCATTCAATTTGAAGTTCATTTGGGATTTATAAACTGAAGGTACGTAGGCTATGACAGACATAGCCTACGCCATTAAGCACAGCCTGATGTAGGACTGCAGGAAAGGAGAAGATAATGCGGGGGAGGAGTGAGGCGACGACTGGGAAGGCTGACGCAGTTCGGTGCTCCGTTTCGACAGTGTACAGAGACCGCAACACTGCATCTGTGGAGGAAAGTCGTGTGTTGGACTGCTTAATAATGACACTGGACATCTCGGGACAGCGGGGGCTATTTTTAATCATGGCTGTATTCAAATTTAATTCACTTAGTTTGATTAATGCAATGATTATACTGAATGTCTTTGTTTCATGTTTGTGTGTTGTCGGTCTGCCCCACTGTCTGTTTTGTTGTTGCTGAAGTTCCCTTGCGGGAAAATAAGTTATTCTATTGAATTCCTTTTCTTGATTGTTCCACATGGTTGCATTCATAGTCAAACAAATGTATTCTCTGAATTTTGTATTTTATTGCAAAACAATTCAACTTCTGTCAATTATTTTGTCAACATACAAGCATTTTTTTTTTTTTTTTTTTTTTTTTTACAACATAATATCAATACTGAACATACTGAACACTCAAACTTTAAATAATAAAAAAATAACAGCCATGTCTTCCATATGTACAATGTTGTTTCCGGAAGCTATATACAGAAGGCCAATTTTACATTTCTAAAATCTAGTTTTATTTATCTTCTGTAGCATTGCAGTGGTGAGAGTAGTAGCCATCATACCAGCAGTTAAATGGTAAAGCGATAGGGCAGCACACAGCAACACAAGCACTGCACCAACAGGAACCACAGTTTAACATCAGCGGAGGTCACTAAAAAGAACAAAGCAACAAAATCAAAAGAGCTGTGCATCTTGATTAACTCCTAAACACAACAGAAGCTGGTTTGGCAGCAAACTGAACAAAGCCATAATCTGCTCACAAATTTTTATGCAGCATTTGCCACAAGCCACTGCTGACAAATCCAAGAATACACAAAAATGCACTGCATGTGTTTTCAGATGCAGCACAAGCTTCCTTGTGACTGAGGTCTTCAGGGGCACACCCAATGGTCACTGTATTACCAGAAATAAGATCAGTTGGGGCTCTAAAAAGAGAACACTACAATAAAGAATAAAGGATTCTTAACATTTCACAATAGAAACAGGACTCATTTGGAATTCATAGAAATATTTTTTCATATAATACCTGAAGTAAATCTTCAGAGGATCATGCCTGCATTGAGTCTCTGAGGAGTTCAGAGAAGGCCCACTGCAGTTTCAACCAAGAATGTGTGCTATTCAGGTCATCTACTGGGTGTTAATCCTGCAGAGCTCAGCGTGGTATCATAGTCAAACAAGTTAAAATTTCTCAAAAAATAAATAAAACCCAGTGATACACCAGCCTGCATCCACATACAGGTGTACCCAGAAACCTCAAACATCACATTTCAGTCAGAGGCATTCATGTCTTTTACCTTGATGCAAATTTAAGGTATAGCATACACCCAAAATCAGTTACCGTAAATAAATTGAATACAATTTGTGCCTAAATAATGATCCGTGTCAATATAAAAGTATCCTTTGTTTTCCATTGTTTTGTATTAAACTCATATTAGGCCCATGTATACCATACTCCATACTCCAACTACCAACAAAATGCCAACCTCAGTTGGTACACCAGCCAAAACATAAAAAAGCCAGATTTAAAGACACAAAACAATACTTTTGTAAACAAGAGGAAAGCAAAACAAACACAGTCCCAACTTATATCTGTACAGAAGGAAATAACATCCAAGGAGCATGCATGCAGAACATGGACTTCTTTAAGATCAACCCTCTTGGTTGTACTTTTTTTGTGGTCATTTTACAATTATTTTACATGTTCAGAAAGATTTTTTTCATGACACTGCTGCTTTTTAGAATGCGTTCACTGCTAGTTTCTGAAGTGAAAAATACTGAATTTTACAGACAGGGAAACTAAAGTGAACCCAAAGTATACAATGAGACGTTTCGGGGTTGTGTATGTTGCTATGTAGTTGGAACATATGGGGCAAGAGCTTATTCTACTCCTGGGTTTCAGAAATGCTGTCCTGGTAAATTATTTGAAATAAATTGTGAAAGGCGGCTCACCACTTCTTTCAGTGATATTGTGTATAACAAATGTAGAGTGAGTTTCATTATTGTTCACAATATCCTAGATTAAATTATTCCAGTTTTCACCAATCATGCCAATTTCTGGTTAAGCTGTGTGGAATAGCTTTGCGGGAAGCTTTGTGGAATAATTATATCTCTGGAATTTTCCAGATTGACTGGCTGGTGCCACAGCAGTTTCAGTTTCATCTGTTACCATTTGCAAGCACAACCTGCTGTTGCTTAATGTCCCATGGTGGAGCCCTTGAAACTTCACCTTCCATAATCTCCATAATGATCCTTAGCCTTTCCCATTAAAGTAATTTCTTATATTGTGTTTCCCACCATTTGAAGTACACAGAAATATACTTGAATGTGTGAACTCTGCCAATGCATTGATGTAAAAGCTACAGCAGAAAAACAATTAAGCATAACTGGATTAGGAACCCCGTCACCACACCAGTGTGCATTAGTGCAAATGTGAAAGCTCTTTAAAGCTCTGTGGCCACACCAATAACATTACACTGCATATACACAGACAGGATAAAACCAAATGTTTTGGGGATTCATTCTATTTTGAAAGGCAGTATGTCCAAGACCAAAACTGTGGGAACTGAAGGGAGCACTTTGTAATGTGGACGTGCAACACTGCCCATAAGCTTAGAGGTTACACACGGGGTCTCAAATCTTTGTTATTACAACTAGCATGAGTACACATTCTGTTGCATTTTTAACAGTACTGAAGTGCGGCTGCTCCGTTTTAAATCGAGGCCGCGGTGAACCAATATCAGCTGGCCGCTGCCAGCTCCAAGCTCCTCCCTGGCCATCCTCATCTGAAAGAGGTTGATGGTCAGAGTTGGCCCTCCCAGGCCAGATAGACCACACCATACGCTACACTTGCGGCGGCTCAGTCAGACTCTTTTCTGCTTGGCTCTCAAAAAAAAAGGTCTTTCCCCAGTGGGGCCGAATTAAGTTTCACTCTTGATTAGGCTTGAAGACATTGTCTCACTTCCGGCAGGTCCGGTGGGGAGTCTGCTTCTTCTGCATCTCAATTCGGCAGCGGCTGCGCTCATCCAGCCAAGGCAACTCAAAGTTCCTGCAGGGGGAGACATAGGACAACCGGTTTGGCTGGAGGAAGGGTACATACTGGGCATAGCTACAGTGAGCACCATAATTCATTGGACAATCCCACCCCTCAATTCCCATAGAGATCCATTAAAAAATTTCTAAATGGTTCATCCGATATGGATGAAAATAGCCTCCAATTAAAGCTGACAGTCTGCACTTCAACCTCATTGCCATTGTATCCTTTCAAACTCAAAGTGCTAGAGTACAGAACCAAAATAACAACAAATGTGTCACTGTCCAACAAATTCTGTGCTCACTGTATGTTAAAGGAGCACAGACACACTTGTTTCAGTTGAGAATATTTGGATTAATTGCTTAAATTCTGTGTGTAGGCCTTTTTAAAATCACCGTCAGTGCAGCCGTTTCCTATTTATGGGAAATACGGTGGCAAAACTTCAAAGGGCAAACACGTCCAGTGACGTCACTGGACGTGTTTGGCTTGAATCTCCAGCCAGTGTTTCCCAGAAGGTAACGGGCGCTCAAACTCCACCCTTGAACGCAGAGACTGGTTTATGGGCGGGCACCCATCCAGGCGATCACGACACTCCCACGAAAATACGGTAACGTTAGCGTACAAATATCACGTGGCCTATCTTGGCCGACGACGATAGCCTGAGAGATATGGCGGACAGCTGAGTTCGCCGAGTTAGAGGACGAGCTTTTCGATTTTGACAAAGAAATACAACCTTACAGTTTTGAACCGGAATTTACAGAGGAAGAATTGCGTGAGCGAGAGAGACAGAGAGCGGAGGACGAGGCAGCCGAAGCTAACAGAGAGCAGAGAAGTGGGAACATAAATTGGTGCCATTGTGGGAACTGTGAACCCATGCCTACCGAGACGGAGAGCCTTTTCTGCCGCGAATGGGATCGAGGGCAACGGCTGTTGGCAGAAACCGAACACGGAGTTTGCATCACTGCCAATAATAACCGCGAACCCTGGCTATATCCTGCAGTACTTTCCAACTTCTTATGCAGCAATAGGAGGAATAATTGGAAGAAGTATCCACAACCGAGGGGTCCAGGAGGGCAACTAAGCGACGAGTGAGTAAATATCTAGCTAACAAGCTGTATCAAAATCTTGTAATTTAGCTAACGTTTGCTAAACTTATGCTAAAGTCGATATGTTGTGCTTGCCAGCATGACACCAAGATTCGGACATTCCATGTAACGTCAGTTAGGCTACTGTCGGAATCAGTCGCTTGTTGGCTATACCTAGATGGCCATCTAGCAGCTCATTTAGCATCCTTTGTGCAACAACAGATATTATATTACTATAACCAGTTTTTTCTGTCACCCCTTTATTTAACGTTAGGCAATTCAGACTGACCGCTTATCGTTGGCTATTGGAATGGGTACTCCATGGCGAACGACTGGGGGAGAGGCGTAAGAGTTGTGCTGCCATCGTGTGTAGTCTCTGCAGTACGTCAAAGATACCCTGCTCCCGATGGTCAATATGTTGGATTTCTGGACAAGCAAATTCTTTGATTTAGTTCCCAGTAATTCGGCACTATAGTCGCATTGGAAGTCCTCTGGCTTGAAGTGTTGGAGCTGCTCTGGAGATGGAGCTGTTCTTGAGGGCCCATATCTCAAAAACCACATATCCAATCTTTATGATTTTTTGGAAAATATTAAACATTAAATAGTAGATTAGAATGCAGAAAACATGCATATGCCTGACTGTGCTCCTTTAAGGGAGTTTCATTGGGAATAACCCACAAGCACCCGGTGGTGCAAAAATTAAGATTGCTGAGCAGAAAGGCATGTAGAGGTACAAATGGAGGACGGAGCGATGCAGATTGTGAGACTTACTGTTGTGTCAGTTTGGGCAATGGTCGGCCAAATGCAACCACAGGCAGGAAGGGTGTGATCATCAGGGACTCCACTGGAAAGTGAGGGATGATAAAAAACTAGATTATTGCGATTATTATGGTTACATTTGTGTATCAATGCATAGATATGAACAAATATTTGTCCAATTTAACAGCAGAAAAGGATGAAGATTACTTTATTTGTCGAAGATTTGTTTGCTCTGTAAATATTACTTAAAATTCTTATAGCATGCCAGGGAAGCATATTGTCATTTCAAACGTGAGTAGACAAAGGAGAAACGACAAGGTCCAGAAAAAGCACTGAAGATGAGCCTGAGGACTGGCTTTGGCTCATGGAGTCATACCATCCTCGGTGTCTGGGTAGAAGGACAACACCTCTGGCTCACTCTCTTGGATGCCCTTCTTCTTGTTCATGCGTTGCTGGAGCCGCTGGAACATGCGCTGTTCACGGATCCTTTGAATGTCCCATCTAACAAGGAGAGAGACAGGAGGGCGACAATGTAGGTCAGAGAGGGACAGAGGCGTAAGGAGAGAGAGAACATCGAGTAGCATTGTAAAATATGGGGAGGCGAAAGATTACAGTTTAAGAGTATCAGGTGGAGGAGGATGAGGGTAAAGAGGTAATGGCAGCAGGAGTGTTATGTTCTGGGAACGTGCAGATAAATATGCAGATTCAGTGAAAAAGAGCATGACAAAAATTCTGACGGGTCTTACCTTTTCCTTCTCTTCTCATCCAGCTCCAGCTTGGCGTGACGTTTCAGAAACACACTGTCATCCAAATTCTAGACAGGAGAAGGGGAAAGCTAGTTTGAATTCTCTGGACCTTGTGCTTTGTGGGAATTCAATGTCTCCTCACTCACCTCAGGGATGTCAGACTTAGCCTCCTCCTCCAGGGGATCCATGCTGTTCTCTCTCCAGGAAGGGACTTCAAAAGCATAAAAACAAAACTCAATCAGCTGCAACATTCTAAATTAAACTCACATCCAAACCACAAAAGCATCCGGAATGAATAAGCATAAAGGGTCCAACTACCAGATGTTACAAAAAATCACAGGCTAATGACATTACAGTCAGTAGAAAGATTTTGATTCACTCCCATCAAGGCAAGCAATGTGGAGAGATGGATGGGACAAGAAACACTTAAAGCACAACTGAGGTTTGGTAGAACTTTGGGTTGTGTAGTTACCTGGCCATGATATGAGTCCAAATAGTGGCGAAATATGTTCATTAGTTGCCCTGTGCTCCTCTGGGGTGATAATCCAGAATAGGGTATTTGATATATACTAGTACTAGGAATACTTGCTTCTGTGGAAATTTGGACCAATGAGTGGTTTTTTGACCAAGTGTCATTTTGAGACTGTTTTAGCTGCCCCGTAGAAGTGAATGGAGAGCGACAAATACCCTATTCTGGATTATCACCCCAGGGGAGCACAGAGCAACTAACGAACATATTTTGCCACTATTTGGACTCATATCATGGCCAGGTAACTACACAATCCGAAGTTCTACCAAACTTCAGTTGTGCTTTAACCAAAACGGCTTACAATCAGAACCTCTATGGATCACCCAGGGGCGGACAAATCGGTAGGGTCCCCCCCCCACCCCCAAAAAAATCAAATGCTTTCTTACCCAAGAAGGTTAAAAGATCATGGGTTTACCTAATAAAGCATGGTAAATAAAATCTGATACGCTGACACTATAGTAGTTGTTTATGTAGGGTGAACCATCTAGATTACGTATTTAAAAAAACTATATGTTAGACGACGTGATACTTTAGTGATGAGGTTAGCATATTATAAAATTACTTTAACTTCACATTAGAATTTGAGTGAAAAAAATGCATTTGCTTTTGGTTTTGATAGACTGTTAGATTTGAATGAATTGTAAAATAAAAAGGTAGACTACAGGATTTAATTTGTCATTTTTATAGTCCAAGGGTTAATCTTTCAGTAAAAATAACATTAAGTCAGTCTCTCTTGCTTGCTCCCTCATGTGCATACATGTTTTACACAAGTTTGTCTGGGCTACCAAAATTTGTGCCGGGCTACCAGATTTTGATATTTGGTAGCCCAGAGGAATACCACAGAAATTTTGACTTGTCCACCCCTGATCACCTGAGTAAAGACATTGAATGTGTCACACAGAGGCAAGCTTTGGGTGTTCTAGGTAAGGGCATCTGCTAAGTGTATGTAATGGAACTCACTGGCCACAACCTCCTCCTTCTTGGGTGAAGGTTCGCGCAGGGGGGAAGGAGGCGGCTGGTGCCAGCGGCATAGGTACATCTCAGGAGTGGACAAGTAAGGCAGCTCCCCCATCTGAGCAGCAGTAGTCTGGGGATCCTCCTTAGCCGCCAGTGGGGTGTCTCCCTGCAGCAGGGGCTGGGCCACTCCCATTTTTTCTGGGGTTTCCTTGCTGCGGAGTTCCCTTTGGAAGGGAGAGCCCACCTCAGAGTCTGACTTCTGTGGGGAGAACTTGGAGGACTTCCCCCGTGACTTGGGTGTCTTAGAGTCGAGGAAGCAGAACTTCCTAGATACAAAAGAGATGAGTAAAGATACAATTACTACTCAAGTCACTACTTAAATGTATCTAGTGCTCACTGGTCTACTGCCACCACAAACAACTGTTTTATGAGCATGTTCTTAAATTTCTTTCCTACAACTCCCATTAGTACTCGTGTAGTTAAAAAATGTTCAAAGTACATTGCATGTTAAATTTAGATTAACTTGGCTATTGAGTACACAGCAGTTATGGTCCATACCTCTTGTGGCCTTTGCCACCTCTACCAAAGGGGACGGCCTTAGGGGTGTGGATTTGAGGGCTTTCGCTTGACCCGCCTTCCAAAAAATCCTCCCTTTCAGGTGTCCAGGGCTCTAGCGGCTGAAACAGGCGCTTGTCACGAGAGTCCTTCTTTACCAGCTGCAGACGGCGTTCCATACGTTCTATACGAGCCAGCAGCTGCAGGCAGACAAACTCGAGGTTTCTACAGGCTAATTCACACACTATGCAAAGCTGCACAATTTTTATCGAACAATCACTACACTTACCTCATGTCCAGTGCTCAGTTTGAGTTAAAAAATTGGAAACATGCTGAATAATTAAGGAAAACAACCATCCTTGTGACAAAGTTTACATCTGAGACTATGTACTATGCACATTGCCTCTCAGAAAGCAGAACTTCACAATATTTTGACAGCCTCCATATGTGCAGCACAACATGTCAAACTACTTAAAGCAGACAAACAGGCCATTTATCCAGACTTATGATTCCCCACCAAACATCACAGTGCATAAGACCAATCCTGGAACAGTCTAGGGAGGTTAATTCCAACTATAGGAGGAGGTACCCTGCTTTAACCGGAATCCATCTTCCAGTAGTTCTCTCATCCAAGGAATACCAAGAGTGAATATCTATGAATTGGTATCTCTAATCATGAGAATTTGTTAACAAGCTGAAGAGCTTAAAACATTTTGTGAATGGTGTCAAATTGACATAAAATCAGACTGTTCCAGGATGTTGTTGACCAAAAAAATACCTGTCAGGATAAATCCAAAAATCCTGTAGGACTTCACACATAGCACTTAAATGCACATAAAAGCAAAAAGCAGTGATTTGTAAATTCTCTTTTACATATATTTAATAGAAAACAAAGAACAATGTACAAATTACAAAAAAGAGATATTTAATGTTTTACCTTATGAACTATATTGGATTTTGTAAATATATTCTAATTCCGAATTTGATGTCTGCAACACGTTCCAAAAAAGTTGGGACGGGCAAAAAAAAATTAAAAAAAGAACTGAGAATGGATCACTTTAAGGGTTGTTTCTCCTGACTAAATTTCCTATTGAACTCTATGAAAAAACAAGTCAGGAGAAACAATCCTTAAAGTCATCCATCCATATCTACTGCATATCTGGCAGCAGAGTGGTGGATTGATACCATAGACCCTTGATGACTTACAGCCATTTAGCCAACCACAGGTTCCATACTATTCCTGTGTAATTTACAGCTTAATCTAGTCCCACCCCCCAATTCCCATAGAGATCCATTCAAATGCAGAGATGTCATAGTATTGCTTGTAAGAGTACCTGAAAATAAGAGGTCAAGAGTCTTTTGATATCCTTTTATACCCAGTCATGATAGCATCACCTGTTTACCTGTGGAATGTTCCAAACAGGTGTTTTTTTGAACTTCCCAGTCTTTTTTTTTTTTTTTGCCCCGTCCCAAATTTTGGAATGTGTTGCAGGCATCAAATTCGAAATTAGCGTATATTTACAAAAATCAATATAGTTGATAAGGTCAAACATTAAATGTCTTTTCTTTGTACTGTTTCCAATTAAATGTATCCATCCATCCATTATCCATTAACCCGCTTATTCCTGGTCAGGGTCGCGGGGGGGTGCTGGAGCCTATCCCAGCATGCATCGGGCGAGAGGCAGGAATACACCCTGGACAGGCCGCCAATCCATCACAGGGAACACACACCATTCACTCACACACTCATACCTATGGGCAATTTTGAGTCTCCAATTAGCCTAACCTGCATGTCTTTGGACTGTGGGAGGAAACCGGAGTACCCAGAGGAAACCCACACGGACACGGGGAGAACATGCAAACTCCACACAGAAAGGCCCTCGGCCGGGATTCGAACTCGGTACCTTCTTGCTAAGTGCTAACCACTGCACCACCGTGCCGCCCCAATTAAATGTATGTAAAATATAATTTACAAATCACTGCTTTCTCCTTTTATGTGCATTTTACATACTGTCCCAACTTTTTTTGGAATTCGGGTTTGTACTTTACAGTTCACTGCTCTTTATGGTCAATTGTTTAATATTTAGAATACTTTTCATTTCATTAATTTTTGAAAGCATCTTTTTTTTTTTTTAAACATGTAACCTAGACTTTTGCACAATACTAATATATATACTGTTCCAGGATGTTGTTGACCAAAAAAATACCTGTCAGGATACTTTTGCAGAGTACTAATATATATATATATATATATATAGAAAAAACTAAAGAAAAGCATTAACATAGTAGAATATTTCACAATTGTTATATTTTTGAATGGTGAATATTCTACTGAAAATTCTGTGACTGCCTTAACATCTGGCAACATTCGTTGACCTAATGGCAACTACTACGGTGTAGTACATTGCACCTCCCACTAAACTCCGCTACACACCCCAGCTGCATTGCAATGCACCTTTAAGGTAACCCTTTCCATACCGTCTCCTTGTCCGCTTTGAGCTCATCTATTTCCTTGTCCTTGGACTGCAGCTGCTGTTGCTGCTGTTCGATCAGGTCCAGTTGCAGCAATAGGATCTGGCGGAGACATGTAGCTTGCGTAGGGGAGTGGCTGGTGGTTTTCCGGACGTTTTTCCACTTGCCCTCCGAGCTGAGCTCCAGCGATGCAGTATTAAGAACTCCTGTAGCAGCATTCCCTCTCTCACTTCCCTCTGTTGCAATGTCCCTGGAGCTATTGTTAGCGTTCACCGCGGAAGGGTCCGTCTTATCCATACTGTTGGTCTGTCCGAATACGGTTTTGCTCTTTACCGGAGTACCCTCGCCCCCCATCTGTTTACCTGGGGCTGTCAGGGCCCCCAAGCTCACCCAATTCTCCTCGTGTCCTACCACCGCCCCCGCTTTGTTCTGTCCAGCCGCCACAGGGGTCCGAGCGGCTTTACTGGCGTGATTCTGATTCAGTTTCTTGGATTTCAGGAGTTGCTGTCCGCCTCCGTTGTTATGGATGTTTCCAAGCACGTCGTGAACGTCGATTATGAAGTCGCACGGCTCCCTCTTGATGCTGACTGTGTTGGTGGCTGCCGCTGGCGATTTATCCAAGTCAATTTTCTCAGCATCCACTTCATATCCAGCACTGGCAAACACAGTAGATCTCATATTCATGGTGAACCCAACTTTTACTCCGTAAACATACGGTTTAGCAAGCTAACATCCACTTTATTTATGTTGGTTTGCTTTTAGGGGACAAAGGATTGATGGCCATGTTAAGTTTCCCATGGATTCATTGACTTGATTTTTACAAATGCTAACGTTAGATAAAGATAGGAAGGTTATTTTCCGCCAGTAACATTGGGTAAGGCCTTCGGTGACCAGTTTTCCTCCTGTCAAAAAAAGAACAAGTATCTACGTTCGAATAATTTGAAATAGATCAGTTGCTACTTTTTGAGTAATCACAGCAAACAGGCTAAATAGTGACTGCAGCGTACGGTTCCTCCTCTTTGGATTAACGATAACGTCAGCACTAACGTTAACTTACCCATCTTTTTGCAAGCCAGTTTACTCTAAGCAATTTGTAATATGAAGCTAGCTAGCCAGTGAAATAGCAAATATAGATTGTCTAAGTCGCATGTAACGTTATATATCAACTTACCTTCCCAATGACTGTCTAGAAAACGTTAAGTTTGATAATTAGGCAAGTTATTTAGCTCACAGTTATGTTAACGTAACGTTAATATCGCTTCCCCCACGGGTGAACGGACTTTACAGCCTCCATTTTCTTCACGGACAAACTCCGTCAGTCTGCAGCAAGAAAAGACACTGCTCTTATTTTTCAAACCGGACACTTAAACCGCCGAAACACTTCCGAGCCTGTTCAAACTACCAGGAGAAAATGCTTTCCATCAACCCCCGCTTCTTGGCTATCATATTTTATCGACGATTTCTTATAATAATTTAATCTGTTTGGTTCGCAATCAATTATGAACAAGTGAGCTAGCTAGCTACAGTCCAATCCATATTACCTTGCCCTGGCTTTGTATTAACGTATGTAAGTTACGTCAGCTAGCTCGCTAGCTATTTTTTTCCGAATGCCTACGCGTGAGGGCTGCCGAGTACAGACAGTAGCTCCTCCATTTTAGATCTGCAGCAAAGAAAAACAATAACAGTCCCTTCAACTAGCTTGTACTTCGCTTGAGAGGGCGCATACATGACTTGGGAATCGCATTTCCAAGCTGGTAAGGGTATTTATACATTCGAACTTTGGCCGCTGTTATCACTACATAGAATTTACGTTTTTTCCATTATTGGTGGCCGTCCCCCATTTCCCTGCCCATTCTCCAGCTCACCTAACGCCTTCATGTTCCACTCTCTTGAGGACTTGTTTAAAGTGCCTGCCAGAGCGCATGCGTAACTTGCCTCACCTCCGTTTCCGTGTTAAAGGGGATGTGTGACGTCAGAGAAGACGTTAATAAATTTTATTTTATGATCAATCAGTTGTTAGGACGATCCTTATTATCCCTTTCATGCATGATGTCCACATATGTAGACAGATAATTCAAGGCTATTTTCGATAAATATGAGACGTCATCCATCTCCCAACTACTTGTTGGAAGAATCAATAGACCCCTCCCTATAATGTAACATTCACCATGATCTTCAATGTCATTGGTTCTTTGACTGTTCGCGTTCTAAATCCAAAAAATGGCCACAATAGTGACAGGGGAGCACCAGACGGCCCTGCTATATGTTAAAATCCTATACTCAAAAAGGCCAGACCAGGTTAAAAATATATAGTTGCGTCAAACAGACACTGATGCACACGATTGGATAGGGTTTAACCAGATTATCATTATAATGTGAAAAAAACGTTTTACCTGAAAAACTAACTGTCCACAATCCAATACGTGGACGTCATGCAACAACCGATTCAGGCCTTTTTGTAGCTACTTTCGATTCCAGGGATTAAATGGCCCTTGACGGTTCAGAAATACCATTGTAAATATTTAAAATTAAAATTATGTTAATAGACCGTATGTGTGGCTATGTTCACGTGCACACGTTCATGTGCATAAACCCTTTATGTATTTTCCCCCTCATTTTGGCTGACTTGGCATTGCAGGGATAAAATTGCCGTCTGTCAATCTAAAATGCTATTGTACGGAGCCTATTTTCAATCAACATGGTGTCAATAATAAATATGTGCTTCACCTGCCATAACAGATTAATTTAGCGGAGCATCGCACCTAAGACACCTGCCATTCCGAAGTCTTTTAGCTGAGCATATCTAAGTCACTTGTCATACCGGACTCATTTGAGCAATTGCACCTAAGTCACCTGTCATACCGGACTAATTTAGCTGAGCATCACCTGTCATACAGTACAGTCAATTAGCTGAGCACTGCACCTAAATCACCTGTACCGGAGTCATTTAGCTGAGTTGTTTAGTAATAGAGTTGATACAAATGTGAATAAATGAATAAACTGCAATATGCCATTTACACCCTTTTACTCCTTTGATGCATGGCATAACTTTTTTTTAAATTGACAGTTTGAAAAAAATGTTTTTTTCTCGTGATTTTGCATGTCATTTTTAGAAATAAAAATCGTCAGAAAAAAATCTTGGTCTGATTTTTAATAATTCATGCATGAAAGGTTACTGTCATCATCATTGTCATATTTGTATGTATTTTAACTATGTTCATAGCGTGCCATCTTGGACAAATTAGGCTAGATAGGCTACCTATGTATTATCGGAATCTGAACAAAAAAACGCTTTGAACGTACACAAATTCCAAGTTACTCAAGCAAAGCCACCACTATCTGTAAGTATTTAGGCTACAACTTGCAAAAAACTAGGCCTGCCGTTAAAAGTATTGATATCAAAAATGAGGAAACACGCAAAAAATGTCAAGCGAAGATAAAAGCTGTGTTCCGTATGCATGCTTGCATAAAGCAAAGCCCATATAGAGAGAAAGCCTTGCTGCACCTCCATTGACTGCAATTGAACGGGAAAAAAGTGCAATGTCATGCTTTGAGCATCAGGGGGCAGTGCTGGGGTATTGTTAAACAGTAGAATCTGGTAGAATACATGGAGGTGAATGGAGCTAAATGCTACAAAATTGCAGTCTATTTCAAATCTCAACAAAAACACGTTTTCAACGTAAAAAAAAAAAAAAAAAAGCCAAGTTACTCACGCATAGCCTACAAAGCACTGTCCTTAAGTCCTTAATTCCAACTTGCAAAAACTAGGCCTGCACAGCAAAAATTGGAGTGGTTAAACATTTCTGAGTTGATTTCCACTCTCAAAGTGTAATTTCAACATTTTCTGATTTAAATGGTGCTCCGTGTTGGGGTAATTTGAAAGAGTTGATCACATCAGTGTTATCCAACTCTAGTCTCTACAGAGACATAATCCATGCATTTGAACTCTGCAGAGATGTAATTAAGCTCCGCCCATTCATTTCACTCACTCACTGATTTAATTTCACTTGTTCGGTTGGAGACAGACATTTACCTAGAGCTACTCATGCAGTTATACAAGGTAAGTGCAATTAAGTCAGACTTACTGAAACACAATTTATGCTGTGAACTGCAGTATGTAGCCTACAATGAAACATCTACAGAGAATGCAAGTTATGCTTTGCCATGCTGAAGAGCAAATTTGTGATTAACGTTAGCTAATGTACCAGTCTATGCTAGCTAGCTAACCATCTCCAACATGACAGTTTAACAACAATTCACATGCAGGCTCAAAACAATGAAAAGCAAAGCTTTATGTTTTTTTTTACTGTATAAAATCTTATTTGAGGCTGGAGCTAACAGTCTTTTTTTTTCCTTCACCACTTTCAGCGGTTGAGCATCAATTAAGGGGCCGCAAAACGCTTGCAGACACGTTTGTGTCTAGTTGTCTGTGTGACTGGGACTTCGCTTTATTTTTTTTACTGTTCTTCCTTTAGTTTAATTGTCAATTTACTTGGTCAAACTTTCTTGCATGTCTCAGTAAAATGCTGGTCCAGGTGAAATACAGCCAACAGCAGAAGTATGTCAAGTTGGATGAGGTTGAAGGACGGTTTGACTTTCTGCAATTCCATGAAAAAGGTTAGTTTGGCTTAGGAAAACGTTTTAAATACACCCGTATTATTCTCAGCCCGACGGACCTGGTACCAGGTCCAGTAGAACCTGTCCATAAATAACTGCCAGTAAAAAGTTCATAAAATGCTGTGGTGGTCTTTTTTTCTCTCGAATGTTTCTAAAAAGACGAGGCTTTCCCAACGGACGCACGACAGTAGATGTCGTACGAGCACATTGGGTATGGTTTAATTCATTTACACCTTTTTATTACTTTCCATTATCTTAATCCTTGTTAGTTATAGGTATTTTCCTCTCCAAATGGCATAAGTGTCATACAATTATACAATTGTACAAAGCATTATCGAGTAATCTTGTTTTGAATAACGCAATGACATTTATTTCCGTTCGGAACTAAGCACATATTTTTTTCTAATTGCTAAGTAAGTGGTTCCCAACCTCGGTCCTGGGGGCCCACTGTGTATGCTGGTTTTCGTTCCAACCACAATCGCAATCCAAGAATTTTAACAAGCTGTACTTGCCATGTTTAGAGGGATTATTTACCCACTTAAGCTACATTATGTCAGAAATGGCTATGCATACCATGAAGAAAAATATTCTCATTCACATTGTGCTATATTGCAAACAATTACATATGAATAACTGATGCAAACAAATTAAAGACTGAGGTTAATCAACAGGTTCCTAATTGGTAAAAGCGTGGACACCTGGCCATGAAAACTAACCATTTGGTAGATAAGGCAGGTAATATTCAAATGAAAGACTGAGGTGAATCAATAGGCTTCTAATTAGGTTGATGAACGCAGGGGTTCTTTCATAATTTTTCCTGTCAACTTATTAACCCATTAACGCAATGCAGGTTTGGCTCATTATCATTTTCTTAGTACTTGAACAGTGAGCAGTCATTCGCTGTGAGACAAACAGTGCTGACTTCAAAAGCACATTCAGTTTTATCTTACTATCTTTTCCAGTCATTGAGAGATTTTGCCTGCCACCTGATGCACCAGTTACATACAAGGATGCAACAGGGACAGAAGTTGATGCAGAAATATTCAGCGACCTCGTTGGACAAGGAAATGTGATGTTGACAGTTTTCTCGAATGACGGTGAGATATACAGATGCAGCCACCTTGAATTGCTGGCAGATTCTTGGCAGGTTAAACAAAGATAACACAGAAACTTAACTTATCTTAACTTAAACGTAAACAATTCAGCCTCTTAATAAACAATATAGATGTCTTTAATTTCTCTAAAGCAATGTCCCTCATGGCGTAACAAAGTTCTGTTCAGCCAACTAGCAGTCGGCTGGGAGTGGCAATTCAAGGTGGCTGTCAATGTTGAGGCACCTATAATCAAGCACTCACCCTACAGAATAAAATGATTAACATTTTTTTTCTACTCCTTTAGAATTTACTGATTTAGAGATATCTGACTCAAGCTTCAACTCAAGTGCATCAAGCTTCAACTCCACTGCATCAACTGTAAACCTAGATGAGGTCCCTAGCAAGAGACAAAGAATTGAGCATACATGTGATGCAGTGTCTGCTAAACAGGTTGTAACAAAGTTTGATTCTTGAGTTTTGTCACTCGGAGTCTTTAAAAAAAAGCTATTTATAAGCATGTTTTGCATTGTCATGTTTTTGTGTTTTATTAGTTGATTGAAGCTGTGCTAAGAGGCAAGTCTGGTGGTGAAGAAATACTACAGGAATATTAAACAACAGCAACCCTAACAGATGCCACAAGAAGACAAATGGTTAATATACTGGTGGCTCACATGGTTGATAATCATGGGTATGTGTGTTTCATATTCTTTTTATTTGTGCCAAATAACTGCATGGCCATTGCATAAATTTAGATTACTAATTTAATATCTCCTCTCAAGGAGATATATCCCTTCCCTCAAGGATCCATATTCCAAGAAAGGCTATGTAATAGTCATTATTATCACTTGCATGACACTCATGTCATACTTGCATGTTGTGACATAAAGCTGTGTGCATGACATTGACATTTAAATAATTTGAGATTTCTTATGAGCCGGGTATGACAACTCATTTAATATTTTTCATTCAGGAACACTTCTATGATGCTGCAAGCAGCACAGGATACATTTCTTGGCGTCTGAAAACGGTCCAAAGGAAGGCTCGTCAGGGATCTGCACTGCCACCAAATGGCTCTACTGACCTTTCTCCAGGAGGTAGGGCTGGGCAATATATCAATATTATATCGATATTATGATGGGAGACTAGATATCGTCTTAGATTGAATATAAAAGTAATATGGTGATATGGCATAATTGTCTTTCTGGTTTAAAAGGCTGCATTACAGTAAAGTGATGTACAGATCCTTTCCAAAAAATTAGAATATCATGGAAAAGTTTTTTTTTTCCATAATTCCATTCAAAAAGTGAAACTTTCATAGATTATAGATTCATTACACACAAAGTGAAATATTTCTAGCCTTTATTTGTGTCATTTTTCATAATTTTGGCTTACAGCTCCAGAAAACCCCCAAAACAGTATTTCAAGAAATTAGAGTAGTGTGTCGAAAATCAGCATTTACTTCAGTTATTTCAGAGAATGAATGTTTTAGACTGAGTGTCACACATCTAATTTACTCAAAACACCTGCAAAGTTTATCTGTTTGGTTCAGTATGGGGAAGACTGCAGACTTGACAATTGGCCAGAAGACCATCATTGACACCCTCCAGAAGATGGGTAAGCCACAAAAGGTCATCGCTAAGGAGGCTGGCTGTTCACAGAGTGCAGTGTCCAAGCATATCAATAGAAAGTTTAGTGGAAGGGAAAAATGTGGCAGGAGAAGGTGCACAAGCAAAAGAGATGACCGTAGGCTTCAGCGGAATGTCAAGCAAAGACGATTCCAAAATTTGGCGGAGATGCAGAGGGAGCGGACTGAGGCTGGAGTCAGTGCTTCAAAGACCACCACGTACAGACGTATCCGGGACATGGGCTACAACCAGGCCCGCATTAAGGGGTTTGGAGGCCCTGGGCTGACACATATGTGAGGCCCTCAGCATAGGCGCTGGAATGGGTGGTGCTACTGGCGCTTCAGCACCACCTGGGAAAAAGTCAGTGGTGCGATCATAGCGTTAAGCACCACCTACATTTTGAGGTGTAAAATACTGCAGTCAGAATAACTAGTTTCACTAAGAGTCAATGAGCTGACATGTTTATTACGTCTCCCAAACATTACAGCATGTACTGTTGACATAAAATAAACAACGGGCTAACTAGATAACAAAACATACAGTACCCTAGCTACAACACCGAGCTAGCTCCCGTAGCTAACGGTAGCCAGTTAGCTAGCTAACTATGACCGCTAGCAAGCAAAATATCTCTCACTAACCACTGCTACTCTGTTCTGTTACTCCAGGCTTTTTTTCTCCTCATAATCCATTAACATGTAGAAGGCTTGTGGTTACGATGGGACAACAGTTCTTGCAACAGCATCAACTAGTAATGTATTTCAAGCACTCTTTGCAAGTGTCTCACTGCCTGTTGGATATATTTACAGCAAGTGACAACACGTTACTATGGCGATGAAGTTTGGGGCCGCGCAATCATGCATTTTCAGCACCAGTAAGATTGGGTCTTTCCACGCCCTCAGAGAGGCGACACATTAACTAACTGCCGAATAGTAACGGGTTCTGACCATGAGATTTACAAAGTCAAACTGAGATTTAGCAGTCGGTGCTGCTAGCAAATATTAGCCTCTATCACAGCCAACAGTCGGCTCTTGGATGCTGCCTTACACTAATATAGCCTACCACATATCACAGAAGTATCAACACAGCTATGACAATTATTATCCATTCACACTCACTGTATCAATTAGAAAATGTAGCAATTATTCACATTAACATCATGTAGAAGTCGGCGCTCCTCTCAGACCATTGGGCTTACCGTTAGGTTAGAACATCTTTTTCCTAGTTTTCACCCATGAGAATTCCTCAATGATGTCCGTAAAGTCCAGTTCCCTTAGTAGGTCATATTCAATGGACATCAGGGTTAGATGACTTAGCCGATTCTGACCCATTGAGGACCTCAGTCGGTGTTTAATCAAGCCTAACTTCGAAAACGACCTTTCACCCCCTGCATTTGTGACGGGTAAGGTGAGAAAAATTCTCAGGGCAATTTCCACATTTGGAAACACAGATTGCAGTTGCTTTTCTTTCAACATTTGGAGCAAGTTCCTTGGTGATTGGTCACTTGTGTTCTTTACGAAATGTACAAATTGGAGCAACTCATCATCAAAGTCCTGCTGCAGGTCTGTGTGGTATTTGCTTTGCAACTTGTTAGCAGAACTGCATCATTGGAAAGAGACATTAGATGTGTGAAAAACCGAAGTGGGCACACGTCTCTTCATATGCCTTGTGCCTGCGTGTTAACTCGGTGCGTAATTTGTCTATCATTACTAAAAACACCTCCACTCTAAATTTGTCTCTTCCCGAAAAGGTGTGGTCTGGCTCCCGTGTGTCATCTGGCCGTGCTTTTCTTCTTATCTGTCTACTCTTCTCGGCCTTGTACTCATGTGACACTGATTCTGACATTTCTTTTGCCCTGGTTTCAAAAACATCAAACTGTGTCCGCAGATCCTCAACAAAGTCAATGAGTGACCCAACCAATGTCACCAAGTCTAGATCTACAGCTTGGAGGGCGACACTTGTCGATTGAAACCGCTGAAGGACTGTATTCCAAAACACGCACAGAAATGCAGACTCTAGCTTCGTCATCTTGTTGAAGAGGGCTCGCGCTTCATCACGAGTGACAGAATTCTGTGTTGCATCCTCTGCTATGCTACTTAGTGAGTTCTGAATATTGGCATAATTCAGATACAAGGCTTTGGTCGCCTGTGCATGCGCTGACCATCTAGTGTCTGACAGGTCTTTGAGCGTCTCTATGCGTTTATTTTCGTTTGTGTCCAATCCATCCTTAATAACTTTCCACCGGCGGGGTGAGGCAGAACAAAAATTAAACAGTGACTGGACCACTCTGAAAAAGTTGTTTGCTTCTGTGCAGCAGTCCACACTCCTCATCCCTACTAAATTGAGCGAATGCGCTGCGCATGGTACCCAGTCTGCAAGCGGACTCACGTCTTGAATGAACTTTTTCAAACCCTTGTACGATCCGGACATGTTGCTTGCATTGTCGAAACACTGCCCTCTGCAGTTTTTAAGATCAATGTTCATGCTTTGCATAACGCCACTGACTGACTGAAACAGCGATTCCCCAGTGTGGCTAAGAATTGGTAAGAATTGTAGAAAACGCTCATAAACCTGGCCCTCTTGTGACACGTACCTAATAACAAATGTTAGCTGGTCAATGTGTGAAATGTCTGGAGTGGAGTGAACTACAATAGAGAAATATTTAGCTTTTTGTACCTGAAGTACTATTTGAGCTAGTACTCTTTGCCCCATTAGAGCAATGAACTCCTCGCAGATCGTTGAGGACAAATATGACGGATTCCCCCTGCCCTGATTCCCATATTTTTTAATATGTTCTGAGAGAAAGGGGTCAAATTGACTCAGAAGCTCCAGAATTCCCAGGTAGTTTCCGTTATGGGGGGAACCAAATATTTGATCAATTCCTCTGAATGCAAGGCCACTTCGGATAGGAAATTCAGCGTCTACACCTGTAACCTTCGTACGTGCTATCCAAGTTAGGATTGCGTTTCTATGGGAGCTGCTTCTCTCATGCTCCTCTATACGACAGGTTGCATGCTTCCAGTCACTATAGCCTACAAATAGCCGACATGCGAAACAATACACATTGCCAGTTGATGGTGAATATAACAGCCAGTCTCTTGGCACACGTTCGCCATTTTTGAGGATTCTTGTAAATAAAGTTTGGGAGAGGCGCCTATGCTGGCTTTTTAATATTCTCTCTGATGCAGAAAAACCATTGTCTTTATTTTGGCAGAAGAGGGGTCCTTTGTTCACCCAGTATGACCTCGCCTCCTCAGTAATCTGTCCCCAACACGCTGTGTCTGCGCTAACGTAAGAAGCAACTGGCTCTGCCGCTGCACGGTCGCTGTCTCCGGCAGCACCTGGCGTCACTGGCTCTGTAGCGGGCTCTCACCATGCAGGTGCCGATTCTGATGCAGCCAAGGACTCACTAGCCTCAGCAACGTCGCTTTCACTCCCCAACGTAATGTTAGTACTTTGGTTCGCTACCTCATCTTCTTTACTTGTGCCTGGCTCTTCCCTTGCTTTAAAGTAAGATGTTAATTTTGGATTTTTGTTTCATACTTCTTCAGCTTTTGACAATTTTTCTTTTCGGATTTTTCGTTTTTTTGCTCCGCTTTCGTGTCTCCGGTTATAAGACGGCATTTTCAAGTAGCTAATGCTAGCTTAATACAATGTGATCCGCGCCTAAATAGTGTAATGCACAACTATGGCTTGCATAAAAGGCCAAATTATGCGTTTGCTTTAGATGCAGTTTATCGGTATATGAACGAGACAAAGGGGTGGGTAAGAGGGCATGCAAATACATTTTGCGATAAACCTAGGTTTTGTTTATTTTGTTTAATTAATAGTCTGTACATATAGGCTACTACACAAACATGCATATGTTGTATTGTAATTAACATCCGATCCTACGATTGATAAAAACAAATTTTATTACGAAACGATGGAGGAGGACAGCGGGGGTGGAGCCGAGGCCCCTGATGTCGGGGAGGCCCTGGGCAGCAGCCCATGTTGCCCATTGGTTTAACGTGGCCTTGGCTATAACTGTCGGATTCCTCGAGTCAAGCCACTCCACTCATTCTCTGAAATAACTGAAGTAAATGCTGATTTTCGACACACACTTCTAATTTCTTGAAATACTGTTTTGGGGGTTTTCTGGAGCTGTAAACCAAAATTATGAAAATTGAAACAAATAAAGGCTAGAAATATTTCACTTTGTGTGTAATGAATCTATAATCTATGAAAGTTTCACTTTTTGAATGGAATTATGGAAAAAAAACAACTTTTCCATGATATTCAAATTTTTTGGAAAGGATCTGTAATTACCAGACTGTTCTAGCTGTTCTATTATTTGCCTTTACCAACTTAGTCATTATATCAATATTACTTATTATTTATCAAATCTCATTGTGTAAATATTTTGTGAAGGCACCAATAGTCTTCCCTACAGTATTGTTGCAATATCGATATTGAGGTATTTCGTCAAATATATTGTGATATTTGATTTTGTCCCATCTCCCAACCCTACCAGGAGGCCCAGATTTCCAAAGGACTGTTAATGTTGAAACGCAGCTTGATGGGGATGCTTGCCAAGAGGCCATGTCTTTGCTGAACCATACCACAGACAATCAACCACAGCTGATTTTCCTGATTTTTTCAGCACCGTCAGAACCTTGTTAATGACCCAGGCAGAAGTGTTGATATCCTCTCCACCTTCCCAAGATTCCTGGATACAAAAGGATTGGTAAGTTTGGAATTAGATGTTTAGAATTGCTTGAAATTTGAAAGTATTTAATGTAGTAGTAGTTTAATATATTCTTTCTTAAAGGTGGATCAAGACTCCACTCTTCTATTTGGTGATGAGACATCTTCCAATCTGCTTCAGAAATGGGATGTGTACTTCAAGCCAAATGTCATAAAAGAGGCTAAGCGGCTCACTCAAACACCAGAGTTGCGTCGCTTGGTGCAGTCTGCAGAAAGTCCCACAGGAAGTGATCTTAATGAGCCAACAAGTGAGTTGTGTTTGTTTTGCTTGTTTTAAAGCCTTTGCTATATGCAGTTTCAGTTGCTTCATTCATTATTTTCATGACTATATGATTAAAATGAGGAAACAAGGGCACCTGTGAGTTTTTTAGATTTAATTTGTTTATTCTGTGTGTCTCTGAAAGTTGATCTGATTTTTGGGATAAATATGAAAAACAGATGGATGACTGTTTAAAACTCTCATAATGACTCCCTGTTCTCGGGACTCTTTGTCCTCAGCCTATGACCAAGAAATGGCCTCCCTGTTGTTGCTGTTACATCTCCTTCCACCACCACCAGGGGGACCAAAGTCTCCAAAAATCAGTGCAAGTGATGCTGTTGAGAGACTTGTACCTTTCATAAGGTAATTATATCAGTGTTTCCTCTCATTTTTATGGCAGTGGTGGCAGGGGGTAATTTTTATTCTTTGTTCCACATCCATCCCTGTTGGGTGGGTTTGGCATCCTCATTTTTCAACCGAGAGACTGCGAGGGAGTGTGTTCGACTCCCGAGTGCGTCACATTGTGTTTTTACCTTCGGTTTTAACCCAAACCGTAACCCTAACCAAGTTACTTTATTGATTTTGTTTTTAAACGGGGGAGGAACGCGTCCATATCTGACGAGAGGTTACCTTTTCAGTAGGTATAACCCAAATATTGACGCGGTGATAATGAGAACGTTGCAATGTTCTTACTGTGGTTGTCCACCACTCCTGAATGAATGTAGAGGAAACACTGTCTTAGCCACATGTGTAAATGACGGTTGTTGAAAGTGGATGAAATTGAAATTAAGTCTTCATAAGCAATCCCATCTTGCACTGGCCAGTGAGAAGATGTTTGAATAATCACTTTAATGTAGTTTTCTCTGTGGCTGCACATTATTGTGCCTGTTGTCTAATGTTCAGTTATGTCAACCCTAGTCATGTTGCAGTTTGCAGGAGCATCTCCGCAACCAGCAGGGTCGGCAGCCATACCTCCTCGCAGTTGGGCGTCAGAAGAGCAAGATTGACAGCTTCTACATCACCATGGATAAGCATCTCATCCCATGCCAGACAAACCGCTCCCTCGGGGCATTTGATGAACTTTTCAAAGCACATTTTGTGTTTAATTTGCTCACGATGTTGCACTTGTGAATTTTTACACATTCCTGCAGACAACACTGTACAACATTGATGTGGGGAAAATGAAGGAGTCACCCAGAGTGAGAGACTTGAGAGCCAGACTGCTTAACCAGCCACTATCACTCAAATACATTGAGTAAGAGGCTAAAACAATGCTGACCTGTTTCATGTGTCAGAAAGTGCATCCCAGCAGTCAGCAGTTGATTTCACATTTAAGAGTTGAGCATGGTTACTATCCTGGACCCAAGTTCAAATTGTTTTGCGCTCAGCAAGGCTGTAGACATCAGTTCCTAACATATGCAGGTTTTCGGAAGCACCTTTATAGTGTTGATAGCAATGTTCAGCAAATTGTTCAAACTTCAACTGCTGCGTGATCCTCTAGTCAGCCTGTTGCTACTCCATCTCAGGCACTTGCTTTGGATGACAAATTTAATCCCCAAAATCAATGTACCTCTTCCAGTGTTTCTTCTGAGAGCAATGATTCAGGACTAGCTAAAGATCCAACGAAAGAAATGTGTGCATCCATCGTGGCCAAATTACAGGGGAGTGGGATTTCCAACAGTTTGTTATCCTCAATTGTAGGAGATTTGGAGGAACTAACAAGTGAGCTTCGCTCACAAGCAAAGCATACCATTATTTCTGCTTTACCTAGAACTGACCCCAACATATCTGTGATCAATGAATCTTTTGAAAAAATTGAAAACCCGTTCACAAATCTGAATACAGAATGGAAACTAAATAAATACTTCAACCAAAAAAGGGGAGTTGTCGAACCAGTACAAATAACACTGAGAGTGAGATATGACAACAGGCGAAATCAGAAATCCGGTACTTATGATCAAGTACCTGTGAAGGATACTTTAATATATGTGCCGATTTTAGAAACATTGAAGTTCATGTGCAGAAATCCAGACATTTGTGTTTTACTAAAGAAAGAGTGTAGATCAGAGCCTGACACTTATAGTGACTTTTTTGACGGTAGTTATTTTAAAACCCACCCTTTGTTCACAGCAAAAAGACATGCATTACAAATTCAACTGTTACGATCCTGATACGGGACGAACACAAGTGCAACGACCAGGAGGCAGATTCAAGAAAATGGTAATTTTATTAAGCGTTGGGGTAGTCCCAAAGCTGTACAGGAAAGGAAAACAGGTTAATTAATTAAACATAAGTAGAGTCCCTTACGGACTGCTCCAAGCCGGAGCTGGGCTAGAAAGTCAAGGTAGGTTCCAAGCCGGAACCAAAAGGGTTCAGGACTGGGAGTCCAAGCCGGACTGGGTGCGGAAGTGCCCTACTGTTCCAAGCCGGAACTGGTTAGGGAAGGTGGAGTAGTGGCACCGGGTCTGGACTGGAACTGGACCGGGAGGTCCACTCAGGAAAACGGAAGGCGGCACGGAACTTGTTCCAAGCCGGAACTGGACTTGATCGGAGGTGTATTACACACCGGAACTGGACTGGAACTGGACTGGAACTGGACCGGGAGGTCCACTCAGGAAAACGGAAGCCGGCACGGAACTTGTTCCAAGCCGGAACTGGACTTTACCAGAGGTGTACAACACACCGGAACTGGACTGGTACTGGACAGGAACTGGACTGGAACTGGACTGGAACTGGACCGGAGGGGTCCACTCAGGAAAACGGAAGCCGGCACGGAACTTGTTCCAAGCCGAAACTGGACTTTACCAGAGGTGTACAACACACCGGAACTGGACTGGTACTGGACTGGAACTGGACTGGAACTGGACCGGGAGGTCCACTCAGGGAAACGGAAGCCGGCACGGAATTATTCCAAGCCGGAACTGGACTTTAACGGAGGTGTACGAAACACCGGTACTGGACAAGACCTGGGCTGGAGCTGGACTGGAACCGGACTGGGTAGGTAGCTTGATGAATGGGGTAGAAAGCAGAGGTTAATGGCAGGGTACTGTGACAGGACTGTAGCTGAAGAAAGCTCCGCGGAGTTGGAAGGTGCGGCGTGGCTCGGGCAAATCTTGCTGAAGCCGGCTAACATTCAGGGATCCTGGTACCGTAACCGAAGTACAGGAGGTAGGTGACATAGGGAGGACAAGACACAGCTACCGGGAGGCTGGAACCGCGGCGTCTGGAGGTTGAAGGGAGACAGGTAAGTAGCATGCAACAGAGAATGTTTCGGAGGGATAGCTACCAAACTGCAAACCGGGTAAACAGGTAAAAGACAGCAAGCTGACGAATACTGGACCAGAAGCGTGACATGACATAAACACGGTTGGTTAGTTAACGAACTGGCGCCGACTAGCAGCCAGCCAGGGGTTTAAATGGTGCAGGAAATGAAGGAGAAAATGAGAAACAGGTGTGATGTTCAATCGGGAGTGATTGCCGAAGCACAGCAGTGAGGAATGTGAGTAACGAGAGGGGAGAGTGATAGGCGGAAGTTAAAGTGGAAAATAAGCCGAAATGAACCCGAGGGAAACGCCCAGTCCGCAGCCAGGGGGAAAACACGGACAGGGGATCCAACATGACACGGAAGGAAACAAGGAAAACATGGAAAACGGACAGGAGGGGAACGGAACGTTACAGTACCCCCCCCTCAATGTACGCCACCTGGCGTACCCGGAGGCCTGGTCTTGTCAGGGAACAGCCTGTGGAAGTCTTGGATGAGTGAATGGTCCAAGATAAGGCTTTTGTGGAGCCACGACCTCTCCTCAGGACCGTACCCCTCCCAGTCGACGAGGTATTGGAAACCCCGGCCCTTGCGGCGGATATCGATCACACGGTTCACCGTGTAGGCCGGGGCGTTGTCGATAACTCGGACGGGAGGTGGCGGGATGGTGGGGGTACTGAGGGGGCTGGAGGAGACAGGCTTGATTTGGGACACGTGAAAAACAGGGTAAACCTTGAGGGAGGCGGGGAGGGAAAGTTTAACTGAAACGGGGTTAATAAGACAAATGATAGGGAAGGGACCAATAAAGCGGGGCTGGAGTTTCCTGGATGAGGAGGGAAGGGAGATGTTAGCGGTGGAGAGCCAGACCTGCTGACCGGCCCTATACCGTGGGGCTGCGGTCCTGTGAAGGTCCGCCAGACGTTGGGAACGGGAATTGGAGCGAAGGAGTGCGGTGCGTGTGAGCCTCCATATGCGTCTACATTTAAGGAGATGGGCCTTAACTGAGGGGACAGCTATCTCGGCCTCCTGGGCCGACAGAAGAGGGGGTTGATAGCCTAAAGCACACTCAAACGGGGATAGGCCTGTAGAAGCACTCTTAAGGGAGTTGTGAGCGTACTCGACCCAGGGGAGAAAGCGGCTCCAAGAGGCGGGATTGCGCACTGTGACGCACCGCAGGGCGGCCCCCAGGTCCTGGTTCGCCCTCTCTGCCTGGCCGTTAGACTGGGGATGAAAACCCGAGGAAAGACTAGGTGAGGCACCCAGGGCTACACAGAACGCCCTCCAAACCCGGGAGGAGAACTGGGGCCCACGGTCTGACACGATGTCAGAGGGGATCCCGTGCAGCCTGACCACATGTAGCACCAAGAGCTCAGCGGTTTCAAGGGCGGACGGGAGTTTGGGGAGGGGAACAAAGTGAACCGCCTTGGAGAACCGGTCCACTATTGTCAGAATCACGGTGTTGCCTTCTGACAACGGCAGACCGGTGACAAAGTCCACACCAATGTGACTCCAAGGACGGCCAGGGACGGGGAGGGAAAGGAGAAGACCGGAGGGAGGCTGGTGGGATGCCTTGCTCCTGGCGCACACAGAGCAGGCCAGGACAAAGGCACGGGTATCCCCCTTAAGGGTAGGCCACCAGAAACTCCTCCTGACGAGGGCGATCGTTCTGGCAACACCTGGGTGACATGCCAGGCACGAGGCGTGAACCCATTCGAGGACCTGGGAGCGGACGGAATTGGGGACAAAAAGGCAGGAGTTAGGGTTATTGCGGGGATCCGGTTGGGAAGTCTGGGCGGCCTTCACAATACCCTCGATCTCCCAGGAGACCGCAGCCACCACACAGGAAGCCGGCAGAATGGGCTCCGGATCAGCAGGACTGGAGGGGAGGGAAAACATGCGGGACAAGGCATCTGCCTTAATATTGCGGGAACCGGGGCGGTAAGAAACAGAGAAATTAAACCGGGCAAAAAATAACGACCATCTAGCCTGACGAGCATTAAGCCTTTTGGCAGATTTTAAATAAATAAGGTTTTGATGGTCGGTAAAAACAAGAAAGGGATTACCTGCCCCCTCCAGCCAGTGGCGCCACTCCTCAAGAGCCAGTTTTATAGCCAGTAGTTCCCGATCCCCGACATCATAGTTCCTCTCGGCGGAGGACAGTCTCCGGGAGAAGAATGCGCAGGGATGGAGCTTGTTATCAGAGGCGGACCGTTGAGACAGAATGGCCCCCACGCCGGTGTCGGAGGCATCCACCTCAACGGTAAACTGACGAGAAGTGTCCGGGTGACGGAGGATAGGTGCTGAGGAAAAACGGACCTTGAGCAGTTCGAATGCTCGCTGGGCATCGGAATTCCAACAGTAAGGCAGGGCAACGGAAGTGAGTTTAGTAAGGGGAGCAGCAATGACACTGTAATTACGGATAAAGCGGCGATAGAAATTAGCAAACCCAAGGAACTGCTGAAGGTGCTTGCGAGAGGTGGGTTGGGGCCATTCTGTCACCGCCTTGATCTTAGCAGGGTCCGCCCGGATACTGCCCTCCTCGATGATGAAGCCGAAGAACGGGACAGTAGACACATGGAAGGAACATTTCTCCGCTTTAACAAAAAGTTGATTCTCCAGCAGCCGCTGGAGAACCTCCCGGACGTGGAGAACGTGTTCCTGAGGGGATTGAGAAAAAATCAAGATATCATCGATGTACACAAATACGCTCTTCCCCAGGAGATCACGCAGGACGTCGTTCACCATGCCTTGGAATACTGCTGGGGCGTTAGTAAGGCCGAAGGGGACCACCAGGTATTCGTAGTGGCCCAACGGGGTATTGAAAGCAGTCTTCCATTCGTCCCCCTCCCGTATCCGCACCAAGTGATACGCATTACGGAGGTCGAGCTTGGTGAACGTAACCGCTGGCGAGAGGGGTTCAAAGGCGGTGTTAATGAGGGGAAGAGGGTATTTGTTACGGATGGTGACCTGGTTGAGTCCCCGGTAGTCGATGCAGGGTCGCAGAGAGCCATCCTTCTTCCCTACGAAGAAGAACCCTGCACCGACTGGGGATGAGGAGGGACGGATAATACCCGAAGCGAGGGAGTCGTGGATGTATTCCTCCATAGCTAGTTTCTCTGGTCCTGACAGACTGTAGAGGCGTCCAGATGGCAGTTTAGCTCCAGCCAGCAGGTCAATGGCGCAGTCGTACGGCCTGTGAGGAGGTAAGGACAGAGCACGTGACTTGGAGAACACCTGTGCGAGGTCGTGATACTCGCTAGGAACATTGGTTAAATCAGGTATAGGTTGCATAGAACAGGAATTACTGGACCCCGGAGGGGGCAGAGCAGAACGGAGACAGCTGGCTAGACAGTGGGCACTCCACGCCAGGATGCGACCGGCTTTCCAGTCAATATGAGGGTTGTGGAGGCGGAGCCAGGTCTGACCTAAAACAAGAGCAGATTGTTTGGAGTTAATAAGGAACAGTTGAATGGACTCCCGATGATTGCCAGACAAAACAAGTTGGATAGGAACAGTGGAGTGGGTAACTAGCCCCAAACTCCTACCGTCCAGAGCAAGAGCTGAAATGGGTGAGGTTAGACGTTCCGTGGGAATGCCGGCCCTCCTGGCGAAGGTGATATCCATGAAGTTGGCGTCAGCTCCGGAATCGATTAGAGCCGAGGAGGTCACGGTCTTGTCCCTCCAAAGGAGGGTAGCCTTGAACATAAGGCGATCCTGGGCAGCATGGTTGGGGATGATGGGGCTCGTCAGTACGCCCAGTTTTACTGGCGAGCCCATACTTTTGGACGGATGGGACAGGAGGCGATCTGATGGCCAGGCTTGCCGCAGTAAAAACAGGATCTGGTGCGCAGACGGCGTTGGCGCTCCTCGGGATTGACCGCAACTCTGCCCAGTTGCATGGGCTCCTCCTCGGAAACGCCCGTCAGCGCCCTAGATCCAGTGACGGAGGAGTGTGAACGAACGTTTGAAGCGACGGAGGGTGAAGGACGCCCGGAGCTTCCTCCCCGCTCCCGGGCCCGGATGCGGAGACGATTATCAATGGCTATAGCGAGGCTGATGAGGCTATTGAGGGAGTTGGACTCCTCCCGAGTGGCAAGCTGGTCCTTGAGTTCCTCGCTGAGAGCTTGGCGGAAAGCCCCCTGGAGGGAGGTGTCATTCCATCCGGACTCCGCGGCGAGGGTACGAAACTGAATGGCCATTTCTGCGACGCTGCGGTTGCCTTGACGAACTTGAAGCAGACGTTGGGTAGCGTCTCGCCCACAGGTCGGGTGTTCAAACACACGCCGCATTTCTGCGGTAAAGGCTGCGAAGTTGCTGCATAACGGGGCCTGGCTGTCCCAGATGGATGTAGCCCACTCCAGGGCGCTCCCTCCCAAGCTGCTCATGATGAACGCGATCTTGCTGGAGTCAGAGGCGAAGGAGGAGGGCTGCATACGAAACACTATGTCACATTTAAGTAGAAATTCACGACATCTCCCCAACCCCCCGCGATATAACTCGGGGTGTTGTACTCGGGGCTCACGGCTAGAAGTGGGAGCCGGAGCCTCCGGAGGAGGTTCAGGAGCGGGAGGAGTTGGGTTGGCAGGAATCCGCGGTAGCGGTTGGTGGAGCGAAAGTTAGGCTACCTGCTCCGTGATGCCCCTAACTACTTCCAGAACGTCATCCAAACGACGGCCCTGTTGGTCGCTGACCGCAGTTTGGCAGGAGAAGGCGTGGCGAATCTGTTCCAGATCGGCTGGGTCCATGCTTTTAGGCCAGTTCGTTCTGTTACGATCCTGATACGGGACGAACCCAAGTGCAACGACCAGGAGGCAGATTCAAGAAAATGGTAATTTTATTAAGCGTTGGGGTAGTCCCAAAGCTGTACAGGAAAGGAAAACAGGTTAATTAATTAAACATAAGTAGAGTCCCTTACGGACTGCTCCAAGCCGGAGCTGGGCTAGAAAGTCAAGGTAGGTTCCAAGCCGGAACCAAAAGGGTTCAGGACTGGGAGTCCAAGCCGGACTGGGTGCGGAAGTGCCCTACTGTTCCAAGCCGGAACTGGTTAGGGAAGGTGGAGTAGTGGCACCGGGTCTGGACTGGAACTGGACCGGGAGGTCCACTCAGGAAAACGGAAGGCGGCACGGAACTTGTTCCAAGCCGGAACTGGACTTGATCGGAGGTGTATTACACACCGGAACTGGACTGGAACTGGACCGGGAGGTCCACTCAGGAAAACGGAAGCCGGCACGGAACTTGTTCCAAGCCGGAACTGGACTTTACCAGAGGTGTACAACACACCGGAACTGGACTGGTACTGGACAGGAACTGGACTGGAACTGGACCGGAGGGGTCCACTCAGGAAAACGGAAGCCGGCACGGAACTTGTTCCAAGCCGAAACTGGACTTTACCAGAGGTGTACAACACACCGGAACTGGACTGGAACTGGACCGGGAGGTCCACTCAGGGAAACGGAAGCCGGCACGGAATTATTCCAAGCCGGAACTGGACTTTAACGGAGGTGTACGAAACACCGGTACTGGACAAGACCTGGGCTGGAGCTGGACTGGAACCGGACTGGGTAGGTAGCTTGATGAATGGGGTAGAAAGCAGAGGTTAATGGCAGGGTACTGTGACAGGACTGTAGCTGAAGAAAGCTCCGCGGAGTTGGAAGGTGCGGCGTGGCTCGGGCAAATCTTGCTGAAGCCGGCTAACATTCAGGGATCCTGGTACCGTAACCGAAGTACAGGAGGTAGGTGACATAGGGAGGACAAGACACAGCTACCGGGAGGCTGGAACCACGGCGTCTGGAGGTTGAAGGGAGACAGGTAAGTAGCATGCAACAGAGAATGTTTCGGAGGGATAGCTACCAAACTGCAAACCGGGTAAACAGGTAAAAGACAGCAAGCTGACGAATACTGGACCAGAAGCGTGACATGACATAAACACGGTTGGTTAGTTAACGAACTGGCGCCGACTAGCAGCCAGCCAGGGGTTTAAATGGTGCAGGAAATGAAGGAGAAAATGAGAAACAGGTGTGATGTTCAATCGGGAGTGATTGCCGAAGCACAGCAGTGAGGAATGTGAGTAACGAGAGGGGAGAGTGATAGGCGGAAGTTAAAGTGGAAAATAAGCCGAAATGAACCCGAGGGAAACGCCCAGTCCGCAGCCAGGGGGAAAACACGGACAGGGGATCCAACATGACACGGAAGGAAACATGGAAAACGGACAGGAGGGGAACGGAACGTTACATCAACTATACTATGATGATTTTGAAACAGCCAATCCCCTTGGTTCCAAACGAGGAATTCATAAATTGGGCTGTCTATTTTATTGTAAGAAACTTGCCCCCAAAATTTAATTCGGTTTTGAAGAACATTCATTTGGTATCACTTTTTCACACACAAGATCTGCGTTTGATGTGTGTGGGTTTGATGTCATACTGGAGCTGTTGATAAATGATATGAAAAAATTGGAAAGGCTAAGTCTTCCATTTTCTGATGAGCAGGTATATGGTACAATCTCACAGATCACTGGAGATAATCTAGGGATGCACACAATTCTTGGATTTAATGAGTCATTCAGTAGCCGTCATTTCTGTCGTCTCTGTTTGATTGAGAAGAATAATACTCAAACTTTAAATGTCAAAGAACAAAAATTGTGTCATGGAACAACATATAATTTCAATGAATGTTTTAAACAGTTGAGTAATTACACTCCAGAAAGGATATGTTTATACTTTGTTGGCAAGTTTACTTTAGAAAATGTGCAGGTTTTAAAATGTTCGCTGCTGCTACAGATTTCTGTCCTATTCACAAACAGACATTTATACCAAGAATACCAAAACCATTTAAAATAGAGAAAGGAGGGATGAATAAATAAATGCAGATAAAAATGAGAAATATTTTCACCTAGAAAATAGCCTACATATAGCATTTTTACAAACCTATCCAGACATGTTTTCCCTGTTAATGTAGCCTATTGTGGGTTTGTGGGTCAGATGATGCCAAATAAGTTATAGTAGTAATTTTCTTAACATAATAATAGTTATGTTATTTTCAAACAGAATTTTGTGAACAGAAGAATGTTTATAGGCTCTGTAGGACCACACATGTTTCTATAGAAATGCAAATATTCCAAATAAATGAATAAATCAAATACATAATAATAATACATTTTATTCATGCTATGCTTTTCATAGACCCAAAGCAGTGGATGCAGACAATTGTTCAAACATACCCTATAGTGTAGTAATTTTTCAAAGTGCAACACATCTGAATCACAGACTATTTCCAATAAATTATTTTCCTTTCACAGTTTGATATGGCACATACAGTTTCATTGACCACATTCTCTTGAGATGGTAAGATGGAAAAACCACAGGGCCAAGTTGCATTAAATAATTTATGAAAGTTTGGATTGCATTGCTTTGGACTAGAGCGAGTTTAATTAGTGTGAGCTACGATAGGCAATATTGTTAGTTGTAACTTGGCCACATTTTGATATCAATACTCTTAAAGGCAGGCCTAGTTTTTGCAAGTTGGAATTAAGGACTTACAGACAGTGCGTTGTAGGCTATGTGTGAGTAACTTGGCATTTTTTTTATGTTGAAAACATGTTTTGTTGAGATATCACTTCTTTTTGTGTTTGGTAGCTAACTAATGATGATAATGCATGAAGGTAATGACATCGAGAGAGACATGCATACAGAATACATGAAGACATTTGCGTAACCATAAGGCCCTCTACTGACAAGAATGAGAACAGCTCTCCTATTACCGATAGGCCACAATTACATGAAAGAAGTTTGTTGATGAACTATGTATTTAATGTCTAATAAAATACAATGAGGGCTATGGCCCATGAAGAAGCACATAAATGAATGAACCAAATCTATAGGGAGACATGCATGTACAATAGGCTAGATGCAAACACATTCTAGCTGAAAGAAAGACATAGCCTATGACGGTGTTTTAAAGGGTAGGCTACAGGATATAAATAGCAGCTAATGTGATATGTCGGAAGATGGCCAGCGCAGCTGCAGTAAAAAGTAACGTGAACCTGGGAACTCCTGCATCAAAGTCAGGCACACTAAGCACAAGGCCATAACGTGCTGCACATACATGGATGTTTATTTTTCTGACATTATTATAAACAATAGAACAATATATAAACAATAAAAGGTTTAACAATACATAATTATTACAATAATGAACATTGATGATGAAGAACTCATTAATCAGTCAAAAACCTTCTCGTCACATGTCGCTTCCCGCATATGGACTTGAAAGCCTTTGGTGGGCTGTAGCTCACATAAAGCATAACCTGGGTTGGCAACTGAGTGCCCAGCCACTGCATTCCTGCTTTTCTTGTCTCTTTTCCATATTCATCCCCTGATTAACTTGCTTCTTTCCTTCTCGACCCTTGTCCCCATGATATTTTCCATCTCAATCCTTGTTCCCATTCTCAGCTAGGCCCTGCCTTGATTTTATCCCCTCCACATGTCTCTCTGTACACTCCTTTTCACTGTAATCTCCCTCTCCATCAATTATCGTCCCCCTTCTGATTTTTACTTGGTTTACTCTCATTTCCCATCAACCCTTCTGCCCTCTCTTTCCTTTCCCTGTTTTATGCTTGTGTCTCTCCCCTCATCATCCTTATTTCAAATCTGTCCCTTTCTTCCTCACTCCCTTCTCTTCTCTGGTTCTTGATTTCTCCTCTTTTCCTTTGTCCCTTGCTCGATGTCCCGTCTGTCCTTGTTGGTTGCTTTCAAATATTTGTTCTTCCACCAAACTACTTCACCCTCCTAAAATTAGAAAATGTTTTTTTATTAGAAAAAATCACATTACAGAATACTGTACAACAAAATTTAACTGGTGACAGTCAAGCATATGTGGTTATCAAAACAATTTTCACTCTGGAAATTATGCATTTATAATGACATTAGATTGTCCCCTTTAGGTTTAGGGTATTTTACTCATATCAAATAAACTACAACTATTACTACTACTCTCACTGCTACTACAACCCCACTAATACTACTGGCACGACTACAACTATTACTACTACTCTCTCTACTACTCTTCCGGGCATGGAGGGCTCCGCTCTAGTCAGATTTTTATCCATCCATTATCTAACCCGCTTATTCCTGGTCAGGGTCATGGGGGGGCTGGAGCCTATCCCAGCATGCATTGGACGAGAGGCAGGAATACACCCTGGACAGGTTGCCAATCTATCGCAGGGCACACACACCATTCACTCACACACTCATACCTATGGGCAATTTAGAGTCTGCAATTAGAATAACCTGCATGTCTTTGGACTGTGAGAGGAAACCAGAGTACCAGAGTACCCACTCGGACACAGGGAGATCATGCAAACTCCACACTGAATGGCCCTCGGCCGGGATCCGAACTCGGTACCTTCTTGCTGTGAGGCGACAGTGCTAGCCACTGCACCTCTGTGCCGCCCCCAGATTTTTATTATCAATTTGTAGTGTTGATAGACAAGCAGAGGGCCGCTATTGGCTACAAATAGACCCCTCCCCCATCCGTCTATCACGGCACTCTCAAATCACGTCTGGTTTAACCCAAGTAGAACCTACCCTTTTGGGGCTGACCAGTTGTGAATGGGTGGGTATAACATTCAAAATATATAGTGGCAAAGGTGGTTAGGCTTCAGGTTTTTGTTAACTAGCTAGACCTAGATAGAGTCTAAAATGAAGAGAAAATATCTGAGCGTTGCTAAAAACCAAAGACAACTAGCCTAAAACAAAATGCGGAGCTGAATAAAACAAACAGGTCACTGCTGAATTAAGTTGGAGAGTGAGTAGCCTGCGTGGTTTATTTCTCAAGATGACAAGTAAAAGGTCTTGTAGTGGTGCCCAAAAACACTGCATATAACATCATCTGAACAAGCTAAACCTGGTGGAGGGGTCCAGATAAACCGCTCTACGCAACTGACTATGCACCTGCTACAACTACTACAGAATTGGTTTAGTCGTTAGTTGATTTAGTCCAAATATGTTAGACAATTACACTGAATAGATTTTCAGAACTGCATTTCTATTACTGACCAATAAAGGGTTAAAATAAATCCTGGAGTGGCTCTTCGCTGACAATAGTAGCTAATTGTCAGCAAATTCACAGGGACACATTTTTGGTACACTGTAAAAAAAAAAAATTATAATTTTCCTTTTAATGTTAGACTGATTGGATAATATTACATGGTAACAACTTACTTTAAACAGGTCAGTGAAGGATGAATACACTTAAAGGGATAGTTCGGAATTTTGGACATAATGTCTCAATTACGACTTACCCATGATGTAGTTGATTGATGGAAACCATTTTCAGATAATTCCATGCTGTCCCTTCTTTTGGACATACACACATTGCTAATGCTAGCACAACTCTAAGGTATCGAGTAGCATCCACTACCAAATGCACTTAAACACTCCACAGTGCACCCAAAGCAAATAAAATACGACGACAGTCTATCGGGATTATTTTCAGTGATTATACCATAATTTTTCAAGTCAAACTATCGTTGAATCCTTTACTTTGTGCTCACCCAAATTCTCAGTGGAAGTACGGCGGCGGAGCTAGCTGTAGATTAGCCAGGGTATCTGCCTGTAGGCTATCTGCTGTACTCCACAGTTGCCGACACAATCCGTTTTGCCGTAAAGTTACATATTTGGTAGACAACAAGTCAGCTAAACACAAACATGCTACAGAATAACACAGCATATACAAGCAAGCACACTGGCTACCAATTTGCAGGAAAAGTTTGACCACTTCCATTACTTCCCAATCGTGGCAACTAGCTAGCTAAATTGAATAGATAGATCACGCATGCAATCATTTATTAGTTACCTGCTCGTCAGTTGTTTTCGGTGCATGAAGAAAAACAGGTGATGGCACAGCAGTCTCCTTCAGTAGAGGGTGTCCCGACCGTCCTTTTTTGATTTTCACATAGTCATCCTCCGTGAAATGGTCACTACACACTTTTAACTTTTTTAGAGTCTCAATTGGTGACATCAATGCGAGCAGCAAGAAGCCACAGCTCTTTTCTTTGTTGATCTTCCACTGGAAATCGGTGAAAACTTTGTGTTGCCCATTTTTTTTGCATGATTTGAACAACCTTGAAATACACACCGAAATACCATCTTACCTGAACTTTAGCTAACAATACTTCGAGTCTGATTCTTTCACACGTGCGATATTGTTTTTGGCCGGCAGAGCTATAGGCTACTTTACGTTACCTACTAAACTAACGCCGTACTTCCACTGAGAATTTAGGTGAGCACAAAGTAAAGGATTCAACAATAGTTTGACTTGAAAAATGATGGTATAATCACTGAAAATAACCCCGATAGACTGTCGTCGTATTTTATTTGCTTTGGGTGCACTGTGGAGTATTTAAGTGCGTTTGGTAGTGGATGCTACTCGATACCTCAGAATTGTGCTAGCATTAGCAATGTGTGTATGTCCAAAAGAAGGGACAGCATGGAATTATCTGAAAATGGTTTCCATCAATCAACTACATTATGGGTAAGTCGTAATTGAGACATTATGTCCAAAATTCCAAACTATCCCTTTAATGAAGTACTACTTCAGAAGACTTTCTCCTTGCTACAAATTAAAAAAGAAACATTTTAGGTATACTGCATATATATTAATTAAGAGAAGTCAGTGGACAAATAATTTAAACAGTCGTGTAAAATTTACATATACTAATGCAGCGTTTTCCATTAATGTATTAAAATGTGGTGGCCCGCCATAGTTTAATTTCAACCGCCACAGTTTCAAATTGATCAAAAAAAAGCTCAATTTGAAATTGTAGGCTTATGTACGCAGCGTAGTCCCGATCGCTTCAAAAAGATCTCTTCACCCTGGTCAATGCCCCTCCCCCCTGCTTACGCACAAAACCCGCTGCACACAGAGGCTGCATCTCCTCACGATTGATTCTGAGGAGACGTGGTTAGTATGTTTGTGAAAGTTGTTTGCGAAAGTTAAACCCTCTGGGCTCTATCTTGGTGATCTTAGCGCTTGGTCTAAACGCATGGCGTTAAGTGCATTTAGGGCGTGTCCAAGTACACTTTTGCTAGTTAAACGGCATTTTTTGTCTGAGTGCTAAGCACAGCGCAATGTGCAAATGGGCTGAACTTAGTCTCTTCATTAATTATAGGTGTGTCTTGGGCGTAACATGCAATAAACTAATCAAAATGTCATATCCCATTCCCTTTAAAAGCCTGCTTTTCCACCTTGGCGGATTGCTTATATGATGGCGAAACAGACATGCTCGTGCGTGTGTAGTGCGAGCAAGTAATAGGCTATATGGATCGATCGTATGATCAATATTATTCGGACTAACCATTATGATGCGTTTTGATATTGTCAGGGGGGTCGGGTAGGAGGATCAGAGGCGACGAGAAAAGTATACGAAAGATTACCCACGCAAGTGAATAATCACTAGAAAAGAAAAAATAAAGAAAGACGGTACAAAAACTCCCAAACAAACAAATGAAATGAAACGTCCTTTATCAAAACAGGACGATGCTCGTAAACTGGAGTAGAGAGATACACTGAGAGAGAAGATAATCTCGTAAAGTACCGAAAACAGAAATCAACCCCAATAGCTCTGGGAGAAACTCAAATAACAAGCAGATGCGAATATAAAGGGAGATAATCCCGCCATGAGCCAAAATAAAACAACCCACAGAATGGGCGAACTCGCAGAAATAAGCAGTGCAAGAAAAATAAACTGGTAGCAAACCACTAGCTCTGATAAACGTCAGAGACAAAACAAAGAGGTGAATAACTAGAGAATAAAGGAAAAAAGAAACTGAAACTAGAGTAAAAAGGAATCTAACCTAAACTCTAGGAAATTCCTGAATGTTTGTCAAAGACAAAAATCCAGTCTTCCGGCTATACCTTTTGCCTGTTTGTTCCACCACGGCTTAGGTCCCGGCTGCTCCAATGGGGTCATTCCTACCAGCTGGCGGCTCATCCTGGTGTTCCTAGAGACTTCCTGTCTCTGCGTTTTTGGTGACCCAGTATGGAGAAAGATGTGTGGCAGTTTGTCTCGGCATGTTCGGTCTGCGCCCGCAACAAGGGTTCAAGACTCCCTCCCTCGGGCCTTTTACGCCCTTTGCCCATCCTCACTTGTCAGGGTGGTGAACGTGGCAACAAAGGCACAGAGGCACCGGAAGGCAGAAACAGCGTGCTTAAATAGCACACAGGAATCCAGGAACAGGTGCGCCAGGTAATCAGCGGAAGACGGGAAAACACGGAGCGGACGGCGAAAAAGAAACCGGAACCCCAGTTCACGGCTGCCGAGATCCATAAACGCAGAGATGGAATAAAGGATAGTAAATCCGCAACAGGACGCCCCCTCTAAGGGAACAGCGAATTGCGGACCATGATCCGACACCACATCTCGGGGTAGGCCATGAACCCTAAAAACGTGATCCACCACCAACTGAGCGGTCTCGGGTGGCTGAGGGCATTTTGGGAAGGGCGATGAAATGTGCCGCCTTAGAAAACTGGTCAACAACAACGAGAATCACCGTGTTACCATGGGACACAGGCAAACCGGTGACAAAAGCAACATGGCTCCAAGGACGAGTGGGGATGGGCAAAGGGCGTAAAAGGCCCGAGGGTGGGAGTCTGCCGCACATCTTTCTCCATACTGGGCCACCAAAAATGCAGAGACAGGAAGTCTCTAGTCCGATGAACGCCAGGATGAGCCGCCAGCTGGGAGGAATGACCCCATTGGAGCACCCGGGACCTAAGCCGCAATGGAACAAACAGGCAATGAGGAGGACCCCCACCAGGGACTGGGGCAGATCGCAATGCCCTCTGGACGACCACCTCTATCTCCCACATAACTGGAGCCAAGACCTGAGCAGCTGGCACAATAGGTTCCGGAGTTGGATCCTTATCAGCGCGGTCGTAGATACGGGACAGTGCGTGCAGTTTAACATTTTTCGACCCGGGTCGATCAGTGATTAAAAAATTAAACCGGGTAAAAAACAATGTCCAACGGGCCTGCCGGGAGTTACGCATCTTGGCTTGCTGAACATATAAAATTTTTTTATGATCAGTCCCTCCCTGACGTCACTCCTCCAATGCTACGCACACGGGTGCATTTTGCGATCTAGCGGAGAATGCTGAGACAAAATAGCCCCGACCCCCAACTCTGAGGCATCCATCTCTACCACAAAGGGGAGGGAGGGGTTGGGAGTGACCAGAATAGGTTTGGAACTAAACCTCTTAAGCTCCGTAAAGGCCGCCTCAGCCCTAGGATTCCGGAAAAAACGCGACCCTGATGTTTTCTTTGTAAGGTCTGTGATAGGAGCAGCTACCGCGCTAAAATTACAGATAAACCGTCGGTAAAAATTGGCAAAGCCAAGGAAATGCTGCACCTGCTTCACGGAAAGCGTAGTGGGCCAATTCTTCACGGCCAAAACTTTCTCGGGATCCATCTGGACCTTGCCTTCCCCACAATGAACCCCAGAAAAGAGACTGAGTTGGCTCTTTACCACCTGTTTGACGTGGATGATATGCTCAAAGAGACTAGCGGAGAAAATCAAGATATCGTCTAAATAAACAAACACAAATTTCTCGAACATCTCCCTGAGCACATCATTGACAAGCGCCTGAAAAACAAAGGGGGCGCTAGTGAGCCCGAACAGTATGACAAGGTACTCATAATGTCCGAAGTGAGTATTAAAAGCCGTTTTCCATTCATCACTCTCCCGCACGCGCACCAGGTTGTACGCGTTCTGAGGATCGAGCTTAGAAAGCACCAACGCCCCTTGGAGATGCTCAAAAGCCGAGTTCATGAGTGGAAGCGGGTAATGGTTTTTTATGGTAATGTCATTTAGTCCCCGGTAGTCTATACATGGCCTCAAACTCCCATTTTTCTTTTTAACAAAAAAAAATCCGGCCCCTGCCAGTGAGGTCGAAGGCCTGATGAAGCCGTTATCCAGTGACTCCTTGATGTAGTTTCTCATAACCACACTCTCAGGAGCGGATAAGGAGTACAAAGAGACCCTGGGAGGAACAGTACCTGGGTATAAATTAATAGCGCAGTCATAGGACCTATGATGTGGCAAGACGGAAGTGCTTTGTTTGCTAAAAACCTCCACAAGGTCAGCGTACTCGCTAGGTACATGAGCGGGCAAAAGAAATTCCAGTGTCCCTCCTAACCTAGTGCTCTCCAAAACTCGAAGGAAAATCCAGTAATGGGTCCCAACTGATCTCCGAGTCTGAAAATTCCTCCAGAGAACCCTTGTCCAAAAGGTAGTTACCGTCGGCCAGGGAATCCCAAGTCAAACTCTCCACCTCATCCTCAGAGGAGAAAACAGAACTGTCCTGATCAGACAGCGACTCAATGTCCTCTAGGTCGCTGTCGTAGTAAAGTTTAGAGGGAACTCTGCGCCCTCCTGAGGGGAGAGGAACAGAAACCCGGCAATGAGAGCTGCATTGAGGATCCCATCTGAGGATGACGGTCTTGTCCCCACCCCAATCAATATAAGGGCTGTGCCGCACCAGCCACGAATGCCCCAGCACGAGCGGAAAAGCTGGAGAGTTAACAAAAAAAAATTGGATAGCTCCGAATGATTCTCGTGAGAAGCGTACATATTTAAAAACCCCGTAGCCTCTTTGATAGTCCCTGTCCAGGGCAGTAACCAAGTGAGGTCGAGTGAGATGGAACACGGGAATATTTTGTTCCTTAGCCCATTGAGCATCCATGAAAGATTCAACCGCTCCCAAATCAATAAACACCTCAACATTAGTCGAGCGCTTATTCCAATGCAGCTGAACCTTTAATAAAGTCCAAGAAAAAACAACATCATGTCACGCTAAAGACCCCGGTCTCTCTAGCGAGACCCCCCGTTTCCCTCCAATTTAGGGCATTGCTCCTTTAAGTGTCCCCTGCGCCTGCAGTAGCGACACCACTCTTCACGCGATTTAGGTAGTTTAGATTCACGCAGAGATGTGCCGTCTACCTGCATGGGCTCATCTCGACTAGTAGGAGAATACACAGAAAAAACTGGGGGTGTTGACGAAAGGGGACAGAGATAATGATTGGACCGTTCTCACCTGTCACCTCTCTGTTTCTCACGTTCTCGCTCCCGAATACGGTTATCGATGCGGATAGCTGTGGATACCAGAGCATCGAAGGTAGCAGGTGGTTCGAGCACTGCCAGAGCGTCCTTAATAGGGTCGGATAACGCATTAGTGAACAGCGAAATCAAAGGACCCTTAGACCACCCTGTTTCACCTGCCAGTGCTCGAAATGTGATGGCAAAACCTGCTACAAAATCGCTGCCCTGGCGGAGACGGGTTCTCAATGCCATCTCATCCAGCGTATCCGCATCGCTCATCACGGGAGAATTGGCCTGAATCAGTGGACTAGCCCCGGTGAGGGGCGGGTACCAGTGAGAAGCGAGAGAATGAACGATACACGGGCCTCCTGTGACGAGAACCTAGAATGCTGGGCCTTAAAAAATATGATACACTGAGTTAAAAACTTGCGACATTTACCCGCCTCTCCGTCATAATGGAGAGGCAGCTGGGGCCGGTTGCACCAACAGGGCGTAAGCCTGGTCTTAAGTTAAATCGGTCGCAACTTTCTGGGCGTAACTTTAAGACCGTTGCACCAACTGGTCGTAAACACTATTTTCACTAAGACCGGGCGTAAATTCTACGCCTACCCGAGAGCAGGCGTAAATCTAATTTTAGAACGTTTCTATGGTTACGGATGTAAATAATAACATAGTTCATCGCAATGGCGCGCCTGGTCTATCATATCACTTTCAATGAAAGTGTCATCGCTCGGAGTAGATGTGGCATAAACACCCCCCTCTGTAGGCTGTTGGCAGTCACTGCTGTCCACTCCAACCAGGCCAGTGAAAGTTGGGGAATCCTCGCCAAACACATCAACAATGATGTCACTGTAGATGGATATTTTCGGTGGGGGACCCCCGCCGGTTGGATGACTTTTACGGGCTGACACGTCCTTTCTCGCCTTACTAACAAGGTCCTTCCACTTTTTTCTGACGTCCTCTACAGTTCGCTGTCCCCCCGAATCCGTAAGTTGGTTTATTGCATCTGTTATTGTTTTCCACGTTGACTGTTTTTTTTATTATTTGTAATAACATTGCTATGTTTAGCCGTCAGTGTCGTTTTATGCTGGCTATACATTTCTATTAATTTTCTAATTTCACTATCAGTAAAGTTGCTTTTTCTTTTTTTTTGGTCCATTGTTGCAAATTTGAGGTTAGCAGGTTAACATTAGCAGATTAGCCGGCAATATTTTACCCGCGCATAGCAACGCGAACAATTTTGCTTAGCAACGGACGCTACTTAGCAACTGTTATGTTTTCACATGGACGCGCACTACTACGACTGGTCTTAGTTGCACCTAGGCGTAACTTTGGTTGGTGCAACGGGCGTAAAGTCCTCTCTAAACATGGGTCTTAGCTACGACCTATTTAGCAGTTAAGACCGTCTTAGTTAAGCCCTGTTGGTGCAACCGGCTCCTGGAGCTTAGGTTCCCTCACGGGAAAAGAATCGGGCAAGGGGAGAAGAACCTTGGGAGCGGGTGCTTGTGGAACTGGTGGTGTAGAGGCGACCGTGAGTTGGCGAACACTCTCAGGCAACTCCCGGAACCAGCCCTCCTGAACACGCATTTAGTTGGCTAATTGCGTTTGTTGGTCTAAAATAGCTTGTTGCTGACCCTGGAGAGTCCTAATGGTTTCTTCCTGAGCAGCCATGATCTGATCCTTATCTAAGGGAGTTGCTGATCCTTCCATGTAGGCTTGTGTGTACTGTCAGTGGGGTCGGGTAGGAGGATCAGACGCGACCAGAAAAGGATACGAAATATTACCCACGCAAGTGAATAATAACTAGAAAAGAAAAAATAAAGAAAGACGGGACAAACAAACGAATGAAACGTCCTTTATCAAAACAGGACGATACTCGTAAACTTGAGTAGAGAGATACACTCGAATAATGAGCAGATGCGAAAATAAAGGGAGATAATCCCGGCGTGAGCCAAAATAAAACAGTTCCTTTCAAAATTCAGTGGTCATTTATTGTCTGGTACAATCGGTTTGAGAAATATACAACACTTTATACCGCTATTACACTATCTGAAACGTCGACGCGCAATACCCCTATGCCCTGTAAGCCTGTCTCATTCATTACAGTTCATTCTGGTTTCATTGTCTGCTTTTTTATCCAATAGAGTACATTATAACCTTAGCAATGGTATATTTCATGTCTTTTTGGGTGCTTTGAACAATTTACTACAGCCCAGCGTAACGGCAGTTTTCGTTTTAACGGTCTAGTATTACGCAAGCTCTATAGAATACACATTAGGGAGGGGAGTTTCCCTTTTCCGATATTTAAGTATTTTTGCGTCTAAAATACCGTTGGTCTCGCTGGCTACATATGTACGTTCGTGTTTCCACTCGAGCACTGTCTTTCCAATATGTTTGATAGCCCTATTGTTATTTTCGCATTTTGAGTGCATTTCACATACTGTAGTGCAATCGTTAAATGTATTTTTGATGTAGGCTATCAATGTTCATTGAAGATGGTGGAATACTATTTTATGTTCATGTTATCGTACATAATATAGGCTATGGCATATATACTTGTCTCTTAGGGCATGACAAATGCTCATTCCAATTTATTGTGCGCTGATATGTGGTAGATTAAGGTAAAAATTTCATTGGAGTCATTAGGAAAATTTTTAAAAAATTTAAAAACTACAGAAAAATGCAATCCCAGGACAAAAGTATACATACTGAGTACAGGGACAAGTGATGTTTTATTGAGGTACAAGTCAGTGAATGATTAGGCAACATATTTAGGTGTATGTAACACTGTGATATCAATGTTTTTTATCTTAAGCCATCAGAAGGAGCAATTAAACTAATTTTATTCATTTTATGACATGTTTTGCATAGGGGTTTTGGACCCATAGATATCTACCCCCCTATACCGATGAAAATATAGTCATTTCCAATTGAAAATTATGCAAAAGTGAGTTTTATGAGCCAAAACTGTTGATTTGTAGTGAAATATATCATTTTTTTATTTTATTTAGAGCAGTGCACAATTTAGCCATTTGGATAGATTTGGAGACACTAATGGACAACAGGGTACACTGCTATATTTTGCATCATAGACCTTTAGTAATTCTGCATATCATCAGATTTTGCAAAACTTGTGGAAATGGAGTTTATGGTCCAGGAAATGTATATACTGTATATTACCGATTTCACTTATGTAGCTCTCAGCAAATTAAAAATAAAAAGTTTCTTTGCATTTGTGGCACTTTATTTTCACTTAAATTATGAAAATAAACAAATCTAAATTTGTATTGTAAATGGTACACCTGTCTTGTTTCATTTAAGCCATTTACCAAGTTTATGTGATGCTCACATCTGGAGTTATAAAGCCTTAAACAGAGAACCCCCTAAATAGGTGAAATTTGCCATCTGCGCCAAGGGGTTAAAAGGTGACTGCGCGTTCATGCTTTAAGAACTGTTTTGGGAAACGTGTGTTACAAATTAAAGAGCCATCGTAGAATCGCTTGTTGAAATTGCACTTAACCGATTGATTATCAGGAAATGCACCCCAGCTTGTTTAACAAATTTTGTTTGATTATACAATGAAGCATTGTCAAACATCAATTCAATGAGGCTGTTCTCATGGAGTTCTCGAAGTTCAAGCTTCATCCGAAGTTCATTATGTGCATTATAATATTGATTAATAACGTAAATACTGTTGTTTTGCCTGAATGATGACACTAGTAAATACACTAAATCTGTCAGGTTGGGAACACATAGGTTCACGCATAGTTCATGCATATTTTCCCTTGTTTTATAATGTCCTGCTTATGGAAATGTGAACAACCTGTTTTACTGGTAGCGTAATGCTTTAAAATAATTAAGTCCAATTTCCCAGGAAGATTGTGAAAAGTGCGATTTACAGCAGGGGAAACAGACTTGCTCCTGTATGAAGTTAAAGCGCACATGCAGAGAATGGCATTAAAATTAATCGTGAATTAATTATGTAATGTGCTGCAAATTTTTTGTTTCTAATTAGTTCTCTTTAAAATCGTTTCAGCTGGGTTTTAATAAGATGAGAGTATGGAAACCTCGTCACTGTAATTAAAAAAAATATGAAGGACAAAGAATAAGGTTAAATTCAGTTAACATGGTGAAATTTAAATTAATCTCTGTTTTTTAACCGTATGGCTATGGAAAAACCTTATGCACAGTGAATCCCGGGGACTATAGCCTAGGCTATTTGAAAAACAATACACTGGACAAGGTTTTGAACTTTTTTCAGTCAAAACCATTCTATTTACTTACAGGCTGTAGGCCTAGATGAAGTGAGCCGTATTGTAATGACATCTGAAGTGCATTTTCAGAACTCTATTGCAGTGCGAGAATGACAATTCACGCATTAGGTGTAAATGACAATTTGCGCATTAGGCTTGATATAGGTGTTATCAGCAAAGCTTTTCATGGATAGCCATTGTCCTGTAACAGAAGATTGTCCCCCAAGAAGATTACAGGAATTATTGGCAAATGTAGGCAAAATCATAGCTTGATCCAGGATGATTGCAAATAGTGTATCCATGTAACCTTACACGTACCATCGCACATCGCCTGGATGTTGATGGAGTGGGCTGAAAGCAATTTAATGCGGCATTCCCCTTTGCTGAGGGACAGGTATGTGGTCTTTGACCTATGGACCCTTTTATTATTATGCATTTATTTGATATAGCCTACACAATAATAATATTTCACATTGTAATCTTGATATTTTTAGCAATGCTTGTGTGTGCCCCTGTGTGTAACAGACAGCAGGGTGTACGCGCGTTGTGCACATGCCTATGTAGACGCAATTATATGCGCTGCTAAAACAACATGTAAACAACTGCGACTTTAGACCAGGTTTGTGGTGGTTTTAGCGCGAGCGCTTTCTGCTGGCTTTTGATAGCAATACGCCAAAAATCCTGGCCACACCTCATCTTAAAACCAACACGCCCAGTTCACTTGCAATGGGCGAAAGACTCCCAGAAGTCTGAACAAACATTAAAATTTAAGCCTGTATATCTAAAAAGGCAATATTCATTACCCCGATAGCCCGTTTCTTGTTTAAATTCATTTTTTAATGGATTTCGGGAGACTGTTTCAGTAAAATAGTCTACCGGCTATTTCCCTGCACCAGAAATGATTGACAAAACAATTTGATCCGATTGCAAGCATTTGATACTGTACATCCGATGCAGATCTCATCTAGACTAGACTGCAGTGTGAGGGTGCAGCAGGCTTGTACTTTGGCCTCTTTTCTTCTTTTTCTCCGAAATGCAAATTAAATGATTGTACTGCTTAAACAATTTGACTGTTCTGCAGATTTATATAAAAAACCATATTAATTATCAATGGTGATAATGTAGCTCAGAAAAAATTATTAAACTTGCATAAATTCTATACATAGTCACAACTAAATGGTGCAGTAAAGTTGACAGAGGCAAGTTTTGCTTTATGATTTTTTCAAAAAGCCTACCTACCGTTTGTTGGAAGTTTTGAGTCCTTTTTTTGTGCCCTCAAGAGTTGTGGACATAAATTAAAGAAAGTTAGTTGTGAGAACAAGGAGCCAGCAAATGAAAAGAAACTCTTAAACTCTTTATTGTTATGAATCATAATTTTACAACTTTACATACTGAGAAATAGTATATAACTTGATGGTGAAGCACTCATTAGCTCCTTTAAAAGAAGGTTTTCCACAGTAGGCCTACATACCTTTCAGACAATTGATTTTGATTTATTGTGTTTAGGACTACATTGTGTACATCTTAGAATGAAATTAAAACATTACATTTCTAGAACATTTAGAAATGTAATGCTTTTGCTGGACAATTTTTTCTAGTAAGGCAAAAATATACTTCAGCTTGAAAACAAACTGTACAGAATGAAGGGGTGCTTTCAATGCTACTATAAGAAAATTTTATTTTCAGTGTAATTATTTGTACACAATTACCTGAGGAGTTCTTTTGAGATATTCCCTCCGGTTTTGAAGCATTTTCATACACTTTTTTCTTATGTCCACCTCCTTTCCAATGAGGCAATTCTGCTTTTATCTGAAAATTACAGAAAAACTTTCTATTAGGAGCAAATTTGTTTAATTCTCTTGTTTTATAATGTACATAGTTTATACATCACTGAAACACACTATGGAAGATTACAATTTTATCTAACAGAAGAATACTAAAATCCTTTTATTCAATTTATGTGTACATTAAAAATATTTCATACTTTTTTTCTGACTTTTTAAATAACCAACCTTGTTGATCACAGGGTCCCAGTTTATTTCACTGCTTTTGTAGGCAGTAGCCCACATTTAAGTGGAATACAATGCTGACCTTGCCACAGCCTGTGGGAAACAACAAGATTGAGTTATAATGTTTGTTCCAACAATGTCATACAGATGGAGTTGCTTAATAGTGTTAAAACACACCTAGTGAATGCATCAAGTTTTTTTCGCAACATCAAAACTACTGATGCTAGTCTTAAACAATTGGGGGAAGTACGTACACTGAATTTATTTGCTCCTCCGAAGCCCTTGTTTTCCCCTTTTTATTGCAGAGAAAGTTCTCTGCTTTCTTTGTGAACTGCAAGTAAAAAATTATGGTCAAAAATGGAGGGAACATTCATTAGCCATGCATTAACTATGCTTGCAGAATGCCTATAAAAGAGTTTCTAAATTCTACATTTGACCACCATAGGGGCAAAAGAGTAATTAATAGGTTCTGGTTACATATGAAATTGGTCATGAGGTTATTAAACCAGCTAAGTCAGTCTGTAATAGGCTGAAGTTAGAAGACACTCAAGCAGACTGTTGAAATTCAATGATATTGACAAAACCAGACTATTTGCTTGGTTTACTGTAAGGGGGAGTGTAAGGTTCGGAGAACCAAACGCCACAACCAAGGAATCTGAAAGTGTATTTCGTTAGAAATACGCCACTAAGCAGACAGCTCCGCAGTAACAGGGGAAATGAAACAAAATAATGGGAATGAAAATCTCCCGGCGTAAGCCAAAACAAAACAACCCCAAAAGAGGGCAAATTCGGCGATCACGAGTAGTAAACAACAAAGGAACCTCACGCACTCACACAAGAGGCGTATAACTAGAGGTCAGAGAAAAACAAAAGAAAGCCTGTGTAACAAGGGCGAAAGAAACGTAATAGAAAAATAACTATATAATAACTATAAAAATAAAAATACTAAAAACTGGAATCCTCTGCCCACACGCCTCTCGGCCAAAATACGCCAAACGGTATATACCGGACCCCCCTCCATGAACCGGGGAGCAGGTGGCGGTTTGTCGACCGGGGCGAGAGCACTAACCAGCACCGGTTTCAACCTGGAGACGTGGAAGGTAGGGTGGATGCGCATAGAGCGTGGCAGTTGAAGGCGCACAGTGACAGGGTTAATTTTACAGATTATCTGAAAGGGGCCCACGAATCGCGGTGCGAGTTTGCGGGACTCCACTTGCAGAGGCAGGTCCCGTGTAGCTAGCCACACTCGTTGACCAACCTGATAAGAGGGAGCTGGACGATGACGCTTGTCGGCAGCAACCTTTTGTTTAGCTGAAGCGCGAAGGAGTGAAGCGCGCACACGCCTCCAGACTGTTCAACACCTCTGAACAAATGACCCTGCCGATGGTACCTCCACATTTCTCTCCAACTCAGGAAATAAGGGAGGCTGATACCAGCTGAGCTTCAAAGGAAGAGAGACCTGTGGAAGCATTGTGCACCGTGTTGTGGGCATACTCCGCCCAGGCGAGATGGCGACTCCAAGATGTAGGTTTGGAGGCGGCCAAGCCCCGGGGACTGATTAGTGCACTCTGTCTGACCATTAGTCTCCGGGTGGAAACCGGAAGACAGACTGACCGACACCCCTAGTAAAGTGCAAAAAGAGCGCCAGAACCTAGCGGTGAACTGAGGGCCGCGGTCGGACATCACGTCCAGAGGAAGGCCGTGCACCCTAAAAACATTGTCCACCATCAGTTGGGCGGTCTCTGGTGCTGATGGCAGCTTGGGTAGGGTGATGAAGTGTGCCGCCTTGGAAAACCTGTCGACCACAACCAAGATCACCGTGTTGCCCTGGGACGCAGGCAACCCGGTAACAAAGTCGAGGGCGACATGGCTCCAAAGACGGCTGGGAACGGGTAAGGGACGTAAGAGGCCAGAGGGTGGGAGCCGAGATCCCTTGCTGCGGGCACAGACTGAACAAGCGGCGACAAATTCCCACACGTCACCCTCCATATTAGGCCACCAAAAGCGCCGCAACAAAAATTCCCTAGTCCGGTGGATGCCAGGATGGGCCGCCAGCTGTGAGGAGTGACCCCGCTGGAGAACCCGCTATCTGATACGGGGCGGAACGAACAGACAATGAGACGGACCCCCACCTGGGCCCGGGTCTGAGCGTAACGCCTTTTGAACAACCGCCTCAATCTCCCACCTCACCGGAGCAATAATCTGGGCAGTCGGCACAATGGGCTCCGGGTGTAGTTCCTTATCGGTGCGGTCATAGATGCGCGACAGCGCATCCGGCTTAATATTCTTCGACCCGGGTCGGTAGGTCAGTATAAACCTAAACCGGGCGAAGAATAATGCCCATCGGGCTTGACGGGAGTTGCGCGTCTTGGCCTGTTGGACATATTCTAAATTCTTGTGGTCGGTCCAGACAGTAAAAGGGTGCTCGGCTCCTTCTAACCAATGATGCCACTCCTCCAACCCCAATTTGACCGCTAACAGCTCCCGGTCCCCTACGTCATAATTTCTCTTGGCAGGTGTTAAGGCACAAGAGAAATACGCGCATGGGTGCGTTTTACGGTCCAGCGGGGAGTACTGGGACAGAATGGCTCCCACACCCAGCTCTGAAGCATCCACCTCTACCACAAAGGGGAGGGAGGGATTGGGAGTTATTAAAATGGGTTCAGAGCTAAACATGTTCTTTAGCTCTGTGAACGCTGCCTCAGCCCTAGAGTTCCACTGGAACTGCGAGGATGATGTTTTTTTGGTAAGGGCTGTGATAGGTGCAGCTACCATGCTAAAATTGAGGATGAACCGCCGATAAAAATTAGCAAAGCCCAGGAAGCGCTGCACCTGTTTCACTGATGCTGGAGTGGGCCAGTTCTTGACCGCCGAAACTTTCTCTGGGTCCATAAGGACTTTTCCGTCTGCCACAATGAAACCCAAGAAAGAGACAGAATCAGTGTGGAATGAGCACTTCTCGGCTTTAACGAATAGCCGCGCCTTAAGGAGTGCTTCCAACACCTGCCTAACATGGCCAACGTGAGAGGAGAGATTCGGGGAGAAAATTAAAATATTATCGAGGTTGACAAACACGAACCTCTCCAGCATCTCACTGAGAACGTCATTCACTAGCACCTGGAAGACAGAGGGGGCGCTAGTGAGGCTGAAAGGCATCACCTGGTACTCGTAGTGTCCGTGGTGTGTGTTAAATGCCGTCTTCCACTCATCGCCCTCACGCATGCACACCAGATTGTAGGCATTGCGAAGGTCGAGTTTGGAAAAGACAGAGGCCCCCTGTAAGCACTCAAATGCGGAGTTCTCTTAGTAACATGAAGATCATGCAAACTCAGCCATGAATGTCCCAGAACGAGTGGATATGACGGAGATTCTTCTAAAAAAAATTGTATTCTCTCCGAATGCCCCTGGAGAGAAATGCGCATAATTAAAGGGCCAGTTATCTCCTCAATGATCCCGGAGCCCAAGGGGCGACTATCGAGACACGTAACCTGACGGGAACTAGTGAGTCAGAGAGTAGGAATCTCTAATTCCCTAGCCCATTTAGTGTAAATGAAACACTCGACTGCTCCGGAATCAATAAAGGTGTCTACGCCAACCGAGCGCCCATTCTAAAGCAGGCGGACAGGTAAAAGGGTCCGAGAACGAGTACTATTTTGTCTCACTGGAGATATCTGTTTCCCCAGTGAGACCCCTCGTTTCCCTCCCAACCTGGGACACTGAGCCTTTACATGATCCCTTATGCCTACAGTAAAGGCACCAGTGCTTTCACCCACTTAGATTTGTGGAGGGACAGCCCATCCACCTGCATGGGCTCCTTCTGATCAACGGAAGAGTAGGTGAGCACAGTAGGCGGAATGTCTCTTGATAACACGGATCTTAAACGGGACGGCTGATCTTTAATCGCACGTTCACATTCTCTAATCCGATTATCAAGACGTATAGCAGTAGTTATCAATTTACTTAGAGTAGCAGGTGGCTCTAGCATAGCTAAAGCATCCTTGATGGGATTAGATAATGCTTGGAGAAATAATGATTTTAAAGGGCCGTCCAACCATCCCGTCTCCCCGGCTAGCGCTCGAAACGTAATCGAAAACGCCGCTACTGTCTTAGTGCCTTGGCGCAAGGTGGTGAGTTTCCAAGCCTCCTCTTCCCCTGAAACCTCGTGGTCGAAAACCAGTTGCATCTCCTTCATCAGCTGAACTGGATCACGAACGACAGGGACATTGGCACGAATAAGAGGGTCCGCCCACGCAAGAGCCTGATCATTTAACAATGACAAAATAAAAGCTACCCGGGATTCTGGTGTGGAAAAACGAGAGGGCTGTGTCTGAAAAAGTATCAGGCACTGGGTCAGGAATGGCGGGCATTTTCCCGATTCCCCACCATACGATCCGGTAGTTGAAGCTTAGGCTCTTTAAGGGTACGTGGACTGGGTATGGGAGGTGTAGGTGCTTGTGCAACTGGGGGCGGATTGACAGCAACAGAGAATCTGTGGAAACTCTCCGTACATTTTTTTAGGCATTCTCCCTGATATTGGAGTTGCTCCATTAACTGATGTTGTGCTTTTAAGGTGAGAATAGTCTCCTTGGAGGTAACCCCTGTAGTGTCCTGACTGGCCGGTCCTTTATCAGAAACCCGTGGTTTAGCTGGCCCCTCCATAGTGGCTTCGATATTCTGTAAGGGAGAGTGTAAGGTTCGGAGAACCAAACGCCACAACCAAGGAATCTGAAAGCGTATTTCGTTAGAAATATGCCACCAAGTGGACAGCTCCGCAGTAACAGGGGAGATTAAACAAAATAATGGGAATGAAAACCTCCCGGCATAAGCCAACACAAAACAACCCCAAAAGAGGGCAAACTCGGTGATCGCGAGTAGTAAACAACAAAGGAACCTCACGCACTCACACAAGAGGCGTATAACTAGAGGTCAGAGAAAAACAAAAGAAAGCCTGTGTAACAAGGGCAAAATAAACGTAATAGAAAAATAACCTGTTACCTACAGCTCTAGGTGTGAACGAGCTGAACAAAGGGTAACAGGTAGAGGAATATAAAAGGATAAAGAGAGAAAAGGAAACAAAAAGACTAAATAAATCTTTACCCTAACTCTTTAACCGGACTACCTACGTTTCTGACGAGTAACAACCAGAAACGTAGAGACTGCTATCCTTTACCTTACCGACTCCGATAGTCAAAAGCAAAGACAATATCGAAGCGTCGGAAATCCGGAAGTCCTGGGCTATTTATGTAGGGACAATAGGAACTACAATTCCATACAGTCCACAGGAGGCTCCTCCTCCACGTTGGAAGTGACGTAGGACGTTGCACCAGTTGTGATTTCCGCACTGTAACGCGATACTACACAGCGGAATGCGCGACTGGCAATAAAAGTTTATAATAGGGGCAACACAGCCAGTTCTACCCAGTTCTTCCCGCAGTTTTCTTCCGGGCCAGTTGTCCGCTGAACGTGTCTCGTCTCTGGGCCCGTGAGGCCTGGAGCACGCCCGGGGCCGAGCCCTCGCTCTACAGGAAGCATCGACCGTCCGTGACGTCGACCCAACCGAGCGAGGCGGGCTCATCTACCCCCGGCTATCGGCCACGGAGGACCGGAGACGAGGCGCAAGGAGGCAACGCGAGCACCCGGTGGTCAAGAAGAACCAGCAAGCGGACCATGCAGCCACTGATCCTGTAGCAGAGCACCAGTGAGTCCCCAAAGAGGCAAGCGGTCTGCAGTAGGATGGCGATGCATAGTTCGGGAGAGATAATGCGACCGGTTCCATTATCCCGTAAGAACGACGAAAGAAAGCTGTTCCAGGGACCCAAGATGAGGCGGATGTTTCCCCTATCTTCCACAACCCCTGCGAACTCGCCACAACAGAATCAGGGCGACCAGATTTCCCCTTTTCACTGTGAGTGTGCGATCCAACGGAGGAACCTATTTAACTGACTTTAATTCAAGTAAGGCTGTAACATGGGCAATACCATATTAGTTAGCAAAAGAAACATGTTTGTGACTGGATGTATGTAACTGCTATTGAAAGGTTAATGTGTTCTGTAAAAGTTTCGTGTTACCGTTTTACTTTGGATGGTTTTATGCCATCCACCGCGCTGCGTTAGGTTTAATGCATCCACGCACAGAGCGTATCTTGCATGCGATCTTTAAACACTAACCAGCCGTAATATTAACACTGCACGCTGATCTCAACGCACACGCATTTAAGCTTACGGCTATCCCTTATGTGTGTGGTATGGTTCATGCGCCGCCATTAGCTAGCTCCAGCAAAAGCTAGATTCAAACCTCCCTCCATCTTAGTTTCTTTGTTCTCATTGAACACGTGTCCGTGGCAACCCCCACACGTAGGAGAACATGGAAATTCCACACACGCCCAACGCGACACACACACACACACACACACACACACACACACACACACACACACACACACACACACACACACACACACATAGTTTGTTGTACATTATAGTAGTGAATCGTGCCTTGCTCTGTTTGGTACTTTGTGTTCAATAAACTATTACATTTATCCAAGATTGCCTGTATTAATGTTGCTCTTGTGTTGAACTGAATCAGCCAATGCTAATCGCAGGGATTCCCCAAAATGCCTTCACCTTCTAGCTGGATCATTTATATTAATTCGGTATCAACTGAGTACATGATATTGTGATTTTGCTAAGACAATTATTAATGTGTAATTTTATTGGTAATTAATTGAATTATTAATTCAAGTTACCCATTTTTAGTTAGTATATTCTCTTTTGAGAATAATATATACATTTTATGAGACTGATTTATTATGCAAAACCATGCCACCAGTTGTATAAGGATGGTAGTGGCATATCGCAGTACATAAGTGACGCCCCGTGTATAAATAGAGGTATGTCCCCTACATTTTTGGTGCCCCGCGTACGGACTCTGATGATTGAGAGATCATGTTACTGATCATCTTGCTCACTGCTATCAGACTCGTACCTGGTCGCTACATTTTGGTGCCTCGTGTATTAATTAAATATTCCCTACATTTATAACCAGCAGGAAATCCAAAACAGGTGAAAGGAATAATTGCAGAGTGAGATTCAAACACCGGAACGGAGGCGGAAAAATCCGATAGATTGCCTCGATGTCGTCAAACAAAAGAACGACCGCAGAAACAACAGCAGGCTGCCAGAAACCATGACATTTACATTGGCAAGCGCCTTAGAACAGGCAGTGTACTATATCACTGCCCAATGTCACACTTTCAGAAATGTTGTTTCTACACAAACTGCCCCCTTCACTTTCTCTATAAATTCTATAAATTCATAGAAGCCAATAGTCGTTTATTTACATTTGATGAAGTATCGAGAGATAGGCCTATTTCAGAGAAAATGGCTGTTGTTCTTAAGATGTGGATTTTGTAGTTATAAATGAAAAATATACTTGCAAATTTGCAGCACGTTACAATTAATTCACAATTAATTTTAATACCATTATCTGCATGTGCGCTTTACAGGAGCAGGTATGTTTCCCCTGCTGTAAGTCACACTTTTAACGGTCTTCCTGGGAAAGTGGATTGTTTTAAAGCATTACGCTACCAGTAAAAAAAAGGTTGGTCATTTCCATAAGCAGGACATATAAAACAAGGGAAAATATGCGTGAACCTATGGGTTGCCAACCTGACAGCTTTATTGTATTTATTGTCATCATTAAGGCAAAATAACGTTATTTATTTTATTAATCAAAATTAGAATGCAGGTAATGAACTTCGGATGAAGCTTGAACATGAGTTCATTGCATAATCAAATGAAATTCGTTAAACAAGCAGGCTAATTTGGCGTTTTCTAAGGTGAGACGGAAGCCATTGGTAGCTTATTCTCAGCTGTTGCAGGTGCGTTTAACGAAATTTAACCGCATATATTTTGTAAAATAACAGCACTGTTGGAAATTACCGGGAACTCATAATGGTTTGTCCGAATAATATTTATCATAGGCTACTAGTGATCCATATAGCCTATTCCTTGATCGCACTAAACACGCACACGCATTTTCGCCATCATATAAGCAATCCGCCGAGGTGGAAAAGCAGGCTTTTAAAGGGAATGGGATATGACATTTTGATTGGTTTATTGCATGTCACGCCCAAGACACACCTATAATTAATGAAGAGACTAGGTTCAGCCCACTTGCACGCTGCGCCGTGCTTAGCGCCCAAAAAACACACCCTTAAAATAGCAAAAGTGGACTTGGACACACCCTAAATGGACTTTACGCCATGCGCTTAGACCAGGGGTGTCAAGATCCGGTCCTGGAGGGCCGCAGTGTCTGCTGGTTTTTGGTGCGTTTAAGCACAAGTGATTAATTTAAGTCACTAATTGGCTAAGAAGTCCACACACCTTGTTCTCAATGCTTTAACTGGGTGCTGATTGAAAGGAAACCACAAATACCTGTAGACACTGCGGCCCTCCAGGACTGGAGTTTGACACCCCTGGCTTAGACCAATCGCCAAGATAGGGCCCATAGTGTATATATGCACCGATCAGCCACAACATTAAAACCACTTACAGGTGAAGTGAATAACATTGATTATCTCGTTGTGTAATGGGGCGTGACGTGTGAGGTAGGAGGAGCCAAACGCAGCAAGGGGATTCTTTAAGCCCTATGGCCACTAAGGCGGGAAACCCCACAGTTAAGGGAGGAGACAATACAACAAACACGCCTGCAGACACTACCAACCGGCTCACTGTCACACGCCAATAAGTAGAAGCGCAAGGACAGGTCTCTGAATAGCCAGAAATAATACGCGCCCTGTCTCGGTAACGAGACACATAAGAAAGGGCAAGTAGCGTAAAGGCACAGATAAAAACACAGTCAACAAACACTGCAAAATGATACGATTGTATATGAGGAGGCGAAAGAAACAGATCTAACGTTCCAGGGCTACTCTCAGACTTGCAGTCACACACAAACATGTCCACAACATCGCCCAATCTTCCCTATAGGAAGACGTACCGAAGGACGAAACAAAACTACAGTTCCGAACAAAATCGTCAAAAGCTCCATGTACGGAGACAGGTACCAAATAGAGCAAACAGGACAGCTGTACCGGACATTTACCGGCTAAAAAGACTAACGCGAGATTAGTAGAAAATAAACGCCCTGCCTCACCATAAATAGGAATGTAACGAGGCGAACAGGAACAGAGATTTAACGTTCCAAGGCTACTTTCAAAGACTCGTTTGTCAAACGCAAAACATATCCACAACATCGCCCAATCTTCCCTATAGGAAGACATGTACCGAAAGACTAAACAGAACTACAGTTCCGAACAAAATCGTCCCGTAGGTGAAAAGGACGAACAGGAACAGCTGTAACAAAAGACCAACGCAAACTTAATCGAAAATAACCGACCTGCCTCTAAGAATAAATAAAACCCTAAAGTCAGTATGATACAAACGCCCCGTCTCTTAGTAAAAGGCAATAGATCTAGGTAAAAACAACAAACAAAGGACAGACCAGAAAGCGGAGACTGAAATGAGCACACCAAACAGGAATTCAACCTGAAGCTCAAAGCACAAAGGCCAGTACCGCAAAACTCCAATAAAAGCACAACGGAGCAAAATGGTCTCCTTAAAAACCTAGATCTAATCATACGTTTAAAACTTTAAAAGGGCAAAATAAACCGCACACAAAACAGCACAACTAATACCAGAAAATACACCACAGAACAAACAATCACAATGAACAATTAATATCAAAGCCCCGAATGAAGGAAACGGAAGGCTTATATAACTCACCGGCATTACATTCCAGCTGTGAACGTTGATTAACTTACTCCGTGAAAAGAAGGGACGGAGCCAAAACTCCACCAACGGAGCAAAACCCCAAAACAAACACATCCGTGAAGAGGACCAGCAATCCCTGGGACTAGGAGACAGCAAGTTAAATAGACCAAAAATAGCCTTCAACAGGTTTCTCTCAATTAGTCAGGTCTCCAACTCCACCCACCAGCCTACTAATGGCCAGTGGAGCAAGAGAGCCGTAATACCTCCCCCCATAAAAGCAGGGACCCACAGGCCCTAAAACAACTCCAAAATTAAACACACAAACACCAAACTGGCCCAGCCGACTCAAACACCAACCCACTCCCCACTTCAGCAACCCAATTATGGAAGCAATTTAAGAAGTGGAGGAAGGGAAAGGTAAGAACAGGCTTAGGGGTTGAGGGAACTTCGAGCACAACATCGAAGATGATCTTAACTCTAAGATGCTTCTGGGAATTGGGGCCCTGATCAACACAATCATCCATATGTGGAAGCGGGTTGGAATCAGGCTTGGTGGCAGCATTTACCTTCCTGTAGTCAGTACAGATCTAAACGTGCCATCTGGCTTATTCACCAAAATACACGGAGAAGCCCAACTGGAAAACGAAGGTTTGGCAATGTTATTATCAAGCATATACTTTATCTCAGAATCTAACTGTTTACGTTTATCAACGGAAACATGATAGAAACGCTGGCGGATGAGCTCCGCATTCCCAACATCTATATTGTGTTCGATTATACTAGTGCGAGAAGGGATATCGGCAAACAAACAACGACACTCATTAATTGAACTAATCAAATTAGCACGCCGAAATGCAGACAAATGATCCAATACAGCCAAATTACACAGAGATTCTGAATTTTTCAACCAGCCTCGCAAAACACAATCATCATGTAATGGTGGCGTGACATGTGAGGTAGGAGGCCAAACGCAGCAATTAAGGGAAGGAGACAAGACAGGGAACACACGTACCAAAGCTACTAACCGGCCCACTGTCACACGCCAATGAGTAGAAGCGCAAACGCCAGGTTTCACAGTAAGAAAACCAAACAAGGCGAATGGAACAAAGAACTGCTACCCTATACTTCTACGAGCTAAGTAACTCAGTAAAAGCATGAACGCCCGATCTCCCAGGAGAGAGAGAAATTTTACAGGCGAATAGAGCAGAGATCCTCTACGAGCTAAGTAACTAAAGAACCAGAAATAATGAATGCCCTGCCTCGGTAACGAGATGCATAAGAACAAGCGAGTAGCATAATGGCACAAATAACACACACCAAACGTACTGAAGCTACAAACCGGCTCACTGTAACACGCAAATGAGTAGAAGCACAAACGCCTGGTTTCACAGTAAGAAAACCAAACAAGGTGAATGGAACAAAGAACTGCTACCATTTACATTTACATTTTAGTCATTTGGCAGACACTCTTATCCAGAGCGACGTACATTAGTGCATTTTCCAACTTGAAACAAGTGCGTTAAAACAACCCTAAAAGGTAAATACGATTTCAATTTTTTTTGGGGGGGGGGGGGACCACACGATATCAATCATTGGCGTGTACAACAGTAAGCCAATAAGTAACCATAAGTATTAAACTAGCAGCTTGAACCACTTAAACAAGGATTCAGAAAAACACAATCAAGGGAGGTCACAATGAGGTAGGGAGGGGTGGAGAGAGGTGCAGCTTGAAGAGGTGAGTCTTCAATCTGCGCTTGAAGGTGGTCAGACTTTCTGTTGTTCTGACCTCCACGGGGAGCTCATTCCACCACCGTGGGGCCAGGACAGACAGACGTCGAGACCGGGTGCTAGTATGAAGTCGGGGGGGGTACCAGTCGTCCTGAGGAGGCGGAACGCAGGGATCTGGTAGGTGTGTAGGGTCTGATGAGCTTTTGGAGGTATGGAGGGGCTGATCCTCGGACTGCCTGGAAGGCGAGCACCAATGTTTTGAATTTGATGCGAGCCATCACAGGTAGCCAGTGGAGGTCAATGAGCAGGGGGGGTGACATGGGAGTGTCGGGGGAGGTTGAAGACCAGGCGCGCTGCTGCGTTCTGGATAAGCTGAAGGGGTCTAATCGTCGATGCTGGCAGGCCAGCTAGGAGAGAGTTGCAGTAGTCCAGGCGGGACAGCACCATCGCTTGGACCAGGAGCTGGGTTGAGTGGGTAGTGAGGAAGGGGCGGATTCTCCTGATGTTGTACAGGAAGAACCTGCACGCCCGGGTTACCACTGCGATGTTCTCGGAGAGGGACAGCCTGTTGTCCATCACCACTCCGAGGTTCCTGGCACAGGGCATTGGGGTCAGTGGAGTGTCCCCTAGGGAAATGGAGAGATTGAGAGGGGGAGAGGTTAGAGCAGGAATGTAGATGAGCTCAGTCTTGCCTGGATTGAGCTTCAGATGGTGGTTGTCCATCCAGCTCTGGATGTCTCTCAGGCAAGCGGAGATGCGGGCTGACACCTGAGTGTCAGAGGGTGAGAAGGAGAGAAAGAGTTGAGTATCATCAGCATAGCAGTGGTAAGAAAGACCATGAGCAGTGATAACAGGGCCAAGGGATTTGGTGTAGGTGGAGAAAAGGAGGGGACCAAGGACTGAGCCCTGGGGGACTCCTGTGGTAAGGGGACGGGGTGCCGATACTTTACCAGCCCAGGCAACCTGGGAGGAGCGCTCCGAGAGGTAGGACTGAATCCAGGCCAGGGCCGACAGGAGGATGGAGTGATCTACGGTGTCGAAGGCGGCAGAGAGGTCTAGTAGTATTAGCACAGAGGAGAGGGAGGCTGTCCGAGCTGTGTGAAGCATCTCGCTGACGGAGAGGAGTGCGGTCTCCGTTGAGTGGCCAGGTCTGAAGCCGGACTGGTGGGGGTCTAGTAGGTTGTTCTGGGTAAGGAAAGAAGACAGTTGGTTAGAAACAGCACGTTCAATAGTTTTGGAAAGAAAAGAAAGAAGAGATACCGGTCTGTAGTTTTGGATGTTGGAGGGGTCCAGCGTGGGTTTTTTCAGGATCGGGGTGATGTGGGCTCTCTTGAAGGATGAGGGGAAGCAGCCAGAGGTCAGGGAGGAGTTCACCAGAGAGGTCACAAACGGGAGGATATCTGGGGTGATTGCCTGGAGGAGAGATGAAGGGATAGGGTCGCGGGCACAGGTAGTGGGGCGATGGGAGAGTAGGAGGTGGGATACATCGGTATCAGACAGGGGAAAAAAGGTGGAGAAGCAGGGGGGGACACGGAAGGTGTAGAGAGGAAGAGAGTGGAAAACAGTGAGGGTGGGGGAGTGGGGAAACGGGGGGGGGGGGGGGCATAGAGAGAGGGGCTGAGGGGCTGAAGGAGCTGCGGATGTCTGCGATCTTCTCATCAAAGAAATCTGCGAAGTCGTCTGCAGTGAATGAGGACTGAGGAGCAGGAGGGGATTTTCTGAGGAGGGAGGAGAAGATGGAGAACAATTGACGGGGGTTAGAACTGTATTTGCGAATTTTAGTGTGATAGTAAGTTACTTTGGCAGCGGTGACTGCTGTAGAGAACGCCGCTAGGAGAGACTGGTAGGAGGAGACGTCTGATGCATCTCTGGATTTCCTCCACATCCTCTCTGCTGCGCGAAGACCGGCCCTGGAGGTGCTCAGGGCATCGGACATCCACGGGCAGGGAGGAGATGGGCGTGTGGGCCTAGAGACAAGAGGGCAGAGAGAGTTAAGTGATGTGGAGAGAGCTGTGAGCAGGGTGTCGGATGCAGAGTCGATGGGGAGTTGAGAGGGGGGAGGGAAGCAGTGACACAGGGAGCAAGAGAGGAGGGTGAGAGGGAGCAGAGGTTACGGCGGACAGAGACAGTGGGGGTGGGGGGAGGGGGAGGGCGGTGTGGAACAAGAGGAAGAGAGAAAGAAATAAAGGGGTGATCAGAGGTATGGAGAGGGGTAACAGTGAGATCAGAGCAGGGGCTGTTCCTCTGGAAGACCAGGTCTAGGAGGTTGCCAGCCTTGTGGGTTGGGGGGGAGGGTTGGAGGGTGAGGTCAAAGGAGCGGAGAAGTGGTAGGAAGGCTGCAGACTGGGAGGCATCTAGATGGATGTTGAAGTCTCCCAGGAGGATCAGCGGGGTGCCGTCCTCTGGGAAGGAGCTGAGCAGGGTGTCGAGCTCATCAAGGAAGCACCCCAGGGGACCTGGAGGGCGATAAACAACTATAATGTACAGGTTAATAGGGTGGTTGATTAGTACAGAGTGGTATTCAAAACTAGTAATAGATATATCAGAGAGGGGGAGAACAGAGAATGACCATGAGGGGGAGAGTAGCAAACCAGTACCACCTCCGCCACCAGACGGCCGGGGGGTGTGAGAGAAAGAGAAGGAGGAGGAGAGGGCAGCGGGAGTTGCCGTGTTGTCCGGTGTGATCCAGGTTTCGGTGAGGGCGAGAAACTGGAGAGACAGGAAGGAGGCATAGCCGGAGATGAAGTCTGCTTTCCGTGTGGCAGACTGGCAGTTCCAGAGCCCCCCTGCGATGGTGAAGTTCTCGCAGGGAGTCAGCGAGGGGTAGCGGAGGTTGGACGGGTTGCGTCGCCGTGTAGGGCCCCGTCATTGGAAGCGGGTTCTAAAAGGAAGAGAGCAGACAGGGATAGGGAGAACACACATAAAACTGGGACGGATGATCGTATTATTTCCAGATGTCTTTTGAAATGCACACAGCTGATTGCAAGTGGTTAACAGCTGTGTGAGACACTTCGCAAACACGGATAAATAAGTATTACCAATTAAAAAGCACAATAACGCGAAACTAACAGCCTAGTCAATCTAACAATCTAACAAACAGCCAATCGCGGAACAAAACACAAACTAGCAATGCAAATAATATGATCAGCGTTCAATCTAACAATCTAACAGCCAATCGCAGAACAAACACAAACTAGCAATGCAAATAATGTGATCAGCGTTCAACGAGGTCTAATTAAAATCATGGTCTCCTAAAAAACCTAGACCTAATCGTACTGGCTAAGCAATCAAAGGGCAAAATAATACCACACACAAAATAGAGGAAATAATGCCAGACAATACAAATGAATATCAAAGCCCAGAACGGAGGAAAAAATGGGCTTAAATAGCTCCAAGGTAACCACGCACAGGTGTGATGCTGAGAGAAACTCCGCAATCAAGACGGGGCGGAGCAAACATCCACTAAAAGGGCAGCGCCCTCACGTGACTACCAAGGAAACCGACCGCAAGGGGAAAAGGGTCACAAACCATGACACATCAGGTACATCAATATCTTCTTCGCGACACGCTGCCACCGTGAAAAGAATAGGGGAAACTGCAGGGCCGTCAGCAGCTGCCAAATTTACCAGCTTAGTGTCTGTAGAAGTGTGGATACAAGATAACTGGAGCAGAATCACACGCCAAAGCAGAAGCTTTAATAAATTAATATGACAAAGCTGGGTAGACTTCCTCCGATTAGGAGTAGCAATCAGGTAGTTTTGTTCAGAAACCTGACGTTCTACCGTAAAAGGACCAGTAAATTTAGCTTGAAAAGGTGATCCAGTTGTGGGTAAGAGCGCCAGAACTTTATCACCTGCGCTAAAGTGACGACGCTCAGCCCGGCGATCAATATCATTCTATCTTGGGCAGATGAAAGTCTTGTCTTCGCCATCTCACAAGTGGCGTAAAGCCGACGTCGGAAAGCATTCACGTAATGCAACACATTTTTAGGAGGTTCTACCCTCTTCCAATCATCCTGCAACACTGCCAAAAGACGGCGCACAGTGTGCCCAAACACAAGATCATTAGGGCTAAACCCAGTGCTCTCCTGCAACACCTCTCCAGCTGCCAACATTAGTCAAGGCAAGCCTTCTTCCCGATCTCGGTCCATTTCAGTACAATAAGCCCGTAACAAGGATTTTAACGTTTGATGGAAACGCTCCAAGGCTCCCTGACTTTGTGCACGATAAGCACTCGCTTGGTTATGTTTAATGTGAAGCGGTTGTAAAACCTGTGCAAACATATGAGAAGTAAAATTAGATCCCTGATCGCTCTGAATAACCTTGGGTATACCAAAAATAGAAATAAACTGAGACAAGGCTTTTACAACAGATTTTGTTGTAATTGTACGCAAAGCATAACCAGACGGATATCTAGTCGCTTGACACATAATAGTTAATAAATAATTACTGCCAGCTTTCGATCTAGGCAGAGGACCGACACAATCAATGATCAAATAGTCAAAAGGCTGATCCATAACTGGTATAGGATACAATGGAACAGGCCTCACCGTCTGATTGGGCTTCCCAGTCAACTGACATGTATGACATGTTTTGATATAAGCAGAGATGTCTCTCTTAACACGTGGCCAAACGAAATAACGCAAATTGCGATCGTATGTTTCCGGACACCCAAATGTCCAGCCGCATTATGGGATGTCTGCAAAACCAAATCATGAAATGTAAGAGGAACCTCAATCTGAAGGTTAACATTACCCACAAAGCAATCGCTGTGAGGCACCCATTTCCTCACCCATCCTGAAGAAAGTAACCACGAGCAGTACTGTTTCCCACATCAACAGGAAGGACTTGATTGAATAACTCTTTTAGAGTAGAATCTGCCTGTTGTTCCTTCACCACGTAAGTCCGCGAAACCGACAGAGAGAAGAAGGCCAGAAAGAAGAGAGTGGGGAAGCCTGTTCTATAACACTTCCCTTAACCTCACAGGATTCAGGTTCAGCACCAGGCGTAGTTTCACATGTAACACGGCTCTGGGCACGTGTCACAGCACAAGCGGTAAACACCTCCGGGTAACTCAGACCACATTCATCGGGTTCCCCCTAAAAAGATGCCATTGGGTTAACTATCAAAGGCGGAGAAACATCACGTCAGACCCGTCCACCGGCAAGGTTATTCCCCAGAATAACAGAAACACCAGCAATGGGCAGCAATGACTGTACCCCAATCACCACCTCACCTTGTACCATATCTGACTGAAGTACAGTCCTGTGCAATGGGACAGATAAAGTGTTTAGCCCTATTCCAAGGATTAGAACACTGCTCCCAGTATCCGTCTCTGAAGAAAAAGGCAACACAGACTCCAAAACAAATGACTCTGATGCACCTGTATCACACAGAACTTTCACTGGCACCTTGTCATTGCTATCAACAAGCGATACATAACCCTCTGGAACAAATGGTGAGAAATCCAACTCGTTTTCATGAAAACATGAACTTAGATGCAACTGGACTTTAGACTGTTCACTGAGATTAACCAGGGTAGGGCTACGGACAGGTGCTGCTAACACAGCATACCTCACACAGGCCCCACTACCTGAGGACTGACCTTTAGGGGGCTGGCTTTTAGCTTTAAGAACAGGGCAGTCACTTTTCCAATTGTCATGGTTATTGGCAGCCTTTGTTGTTTCTGCGGTTTGTCCTAGGATTTGGCGTCATCTGATGCTCCATCTGATTTTTTCCGCTTCCGTTCCAGTGTTTGGATCTCGCCAGTCATTATTGTCCACACCTGTGTTCGGTTTCCTGTTGGCTTAAATAGCGCAGGATTTCCGCTTTCCTGCACTTCGATATTGTCGTTGCTAATTGACGTCGAAGTCGGTAAGGTATAGGAACACGGTCACTGCCTTTCTGGTTGTACAAATAAGAAAAGCAGCAAGTCCGGTTAGAAAGAAGTTAGGATAGGATTGGTTATTTTCTTTTAAGCTCCTATCTCTTTTCTTTGTCCTTCTTTCTCTTGTTCTGTTACCTTTTTGTTTTGACCTCTTTGACTACAGAGCTTAGGTAACAGACTGTCTTTCTGTTTAAAGTTTACACCCGTGTAACTCGGGGTTATTCTTTCATTTTTTCTCTACCTCTGTTCTACGCTCTTTGTCTTAGAGCGTGAGGTACCTTTTGTTTGTTTTACTCGCTTCATCGAGTTCGCCTCCTTTTGAGGTAGATTTGTTTTGACTTAGGTTGGGAAGTTTTTTCTCCCATTCCTTAGTTCTCCTTTTCCCTTTGCGGTTTAGCCGCTTAGTGGCATATCTCTCTAGGTACGCTTTAAGATTCCCTATCTGTTGCGTTTGGTTCTCTGAACCTTAACTCGCCCCATCACACCAATGTCCCTTCTCATGACAGTAATTACAGACATTATGCAAATCATTTTGAAAGCCACGATCAAACTTAGAAGTTAGGGTAAAGCCAACAACTGAAAAACTACTTTTATGACTTAAAACATATTCGTCTGCTAGAATAGCAGCCTCTGAAGCAGTACACACTTTATGCTCATTAACATACATAGCTATACAATCAGTGACAGAATTTTTTAATTGTTCGAGCACAACCAAATTACACAAATCAACTAGAGTATTGACATCAGAAGCTGTACACCATCGATTAAAATACATTAATAGCTCTCTCGCATATCGACAGCCTCATAACAAAAGTGCCTAAGTCATTTTTTGGACATTTTGAGATTTTCTGCCTAAATCACTTGATTTATCATTCGTCAACAGTGTAAAAATGCTCAAGTCACTGCAGGTCACTGTGCACTTCCTGAACCACTCTAAGAAAGAGTTAATAAATACTCATTGACGTAGAATTGCAGCAGTTTTTTGCCTTTTTCTCAAAACTACAAAAAATTACTTAGGCACTTTTGTTATGAGGCTGTCGATATTCAACATGAGTCTGCTTATCTCCCTTTTTGAACATTCTAAATTGTTGTCGGTATGGTTCCGGAACTAGTTCATAAGCTTTTAACACAGCAGTCTTAACCAAAAAATAATGTTTACTGTCAACTGATCTTAAAGCAGAATATGCCTCCTGAGCTTTACCAGTTAAAACGCATTGTAACAACAACGTTCAATCAGCATCAGGCCAATTTCGGGAGTCTGCCACACACTCAAACAACAAGAAAAATGTATCAGGGTCTTTTTCATTAAATTTAGGTAATAACTTCAAATTAGTTACCCGATCCGATGTCCCAACAGCAAGCAGAACAAAGAGTGTCCAACCTGGCTGGGCCAAAACCAAAAAAGAAATGCTCCCCTCTTCGCCACAGCACACAAATGCTAACAGCGAACACAAGCCAATCAAACAATACCTATAACGTTAGCCTACAATTCAAAAATCAATAGGCTACGCCAGATAAAATGGTGTATGACTAAACAAAACAAAGCAACAACCAGAAACTATGAAAGTGCCTTCCAAACACAGATTTCCCCGTGTATCTCCCAATAGCGCTAACAAATGACCAATTACATAAACAAAAGAGCACCACTAGTACTCAACTTCAAAGATATCCTCTGTCCAAACAAAGCGCGAGCCAAAAAGGAATGTTTATACTGCAAACATACCTACAAATCCATCCAGGCTTCAGAAAATTACATAACTAAACCAGATCCCGGACGCTAAAACCCACATTTTGTCACAACCCGGCTCATAGAGCCATGACAAAACAGGGAGACCACACAGGGAAATTACTGAGCAGATATAAATTTATTTCATTTAACCAAAAACAGATACAAAATAAAGTAAAACATGAGGTGTGAAAGTCTGTAAGTTATCAGTTGCGTATGCATATGCTCGAATGAGTGAAAGGTAGCATATAGTGAGTGTTGTAAGATGCAAAACCCCAAAACAAACACATCCGTGAAGAGGACCAGTGATCCCTGGAACTAGGAGACAGCAAGTTAAATAGAGCAAAAATAGCCTTCAACAGGTGTCTCTCAATGAATCGGGTCTCCAACTCCACCCACCAGCCTACTAACGGCCAGTGGAGCAAGAGAGCCGTAATAGTGGGGAAAAGGGAGCCTCCAAAACTTGACCCCTACATTGAGGTGCTAGTTAATGAGCTTTCCTCCTTGGCTGGCAGACTAACATATGACTCTTTACAGCAAGAGTATTTTCACCTTTGTGTGGCAGTTGTCCAGCACATGACAGATTTCATGGACAGGTGCAAACTCTTTCACTCTGTTGGACCAATGGTGCTAAGGGCCTGTCCCTGGTGCAAACTAAAGGGTTTCAAATGCAGATGCCGTTGTTTTTGGAAACAACACATCCTTTGCAAGCTCAAGAGGAGACGTTTCCAACCAGTGACTGCAACCCACGGGGTGGAACAATTCGGCTACACCCAGAGACAAAGGGGTATCCTGGAAAGACTCGTTATATGGAGATATATGGTTTGCATCACATCACACGCAGATTTTGGGGGACTTATCGGGTCATGGACGGTAGAAACGATGTTTTGGACACCCAACTGGAACTGGAGGAGACAGCGAAGAGGGGCTGGGCCAAATGGAGCGCTTTTTTTAGAGTACGTAATTCAAGCGGAGGCAATATTAATTTGGGCTATATTGAATAGATTACAGTTTAGTTTATAATATGCTAAATTAGTAAAAGAAATGTCGCTCTGGCAACCTACAACATAAACGTTCTTTTTTTCCATAGCTCTGCTTTGGAATGGATGTCTGGAATTGTTATTGACACACTAATATGGCTACTGTACTTTTTAGTACAGTATGTTGAATGGGCCATTTCATTTTTAGCCGAGCAGTGTTTCCCCCATGTTGTCTTTGTATGCAGGGTAGGAATGTTTACTGCAAACCCGGAGATTTTTCAATTCGGTTGCAGATGTATGTATGTTACATCTTTCATTTCTAATTGCTATTGGCCGTTTCTTGCACATGTTCAAATCTTTCATTGGAAGTCTGTGGAACGCATGTCCTTTTGCACTCATATGCACTGAGGAGCAATACACCCAGGCATTTTCAGTCACAGCCGTAGACAACTTATTTTAGAAATGATTCCTTCTGAATCAGAGAGAATACTACGATTTCAATAGGATGAGGGAACTGAGGCTTTGAGGGGTGTGGTGAGTTTGGGTAGCTGACAGTGCAGTGCGGTGAAGGTACAATTTCGGAAACGTTTGACTGCAATAGTATAATGTTATAATGTCATATCTAAATTATACATCGCCGAAATCGGAAGAACCTGAAGATATAATGAGGATGGCATCCCTTTAGTTATTGTCATGGCAGCCTCCTTTTATTTCTGCGGTCGTTCTTTCTTGTAAGCGGCGCGAGGGCACTCTATCGGATTTTCCATCTTCCGTGTCGGTGTTTCGTTCTCTCCCGGCACTCAGTCCTTGCACCTGTTCTTATTGCCTGCCGGCTATTTAAGCCCCATATTTCCGTTTTTTCGACGCTTCAGTATTATTTCAGTGTGTACAAAGCCGGTACGGTTTAGTTTCTGGTACTTAAAAGACCTTTTTACACCATTGCCCTGCTTTTGTGTAACGAGGGAACTTCAGAAAGTGCTTTTGAGTTTACTTAGTTTTCTTTCTCTTTTGCATTTTCTTTCCTTCATTTTGGGTCTTTACCAGTTTTGCTAAGACAGTTAGTTTGTCTTACTGCTTTTCCGTTTTCTTCTCTCTGACTGCTCTCTCTCCTGAGAGCGAGAGGTTTTTTCGTTTCCTTCAGTTTTGGTTTACTTGAGTCTCGAGTTTCGCCCGGTTATTTGCGGATCGCTTTATTTTCTCAGCATTTCTTATCTCTCCCCGATTTGCTCTCTGATATTCGAGAGCGGGAGCTTGTTTTTTTTTTTTTTGTTTCCTTTGATTCCTCTCCTTTTCACGGAAGTGTCTTCCGTTCTATTGGTCTCTCTTTGGGAGTCTTTCAGATTCCTTCTGTCGCGCCTGGTCCTCCGAATCCTACTCTCTCCCTCACAAGTCATATCAGACTTTTATCTATCAGCGAATCTGATCAATTTCGAACCTTCCATTATAGGCTACAGTATTGACCTGCAGCTGGAATTAAGTGCTGTCGGAATTATCAGAAATACGAGTTTCCGACATGGAAGTTGCACATGAACGAACCTCCAATTCATAATTACAAGTGGAGAAATTATAAGATAATTTAGCTATTAGACAGACAACAAGCGCTCATTGAATGACTGGAGGTCAATGGAGTTTTTACAAAACAGTTCGCTAAATGGATCATTATCAGACAGACGAAATCAAAAATTTTCCTTTTCTTTTTAGATTATATATGCCTAGGTTGTCAGGACCCAGTACTACTATGTAGAACCCGTTATAATTTTGACTATCCAACGAAAATCAACGTTAAATCCGGCTAGCACTGGTCAGATGTGCGCCACTCTAAGCCTACGTTATGTAACTTTAGTTGCTAAGCTAACTGAAAACACTACTGCGCATGTCTGATCAGTTACTCCAATGGGGAAAAGCACCAGTTGCCTATCTTGTCATATCTAAAAATCTTTGCTTGATTTGCACCAGTGACGGGATCAGCATGACGCAGCGCGTCTGTTAAAGGGTAAGTTCGCTATTTTGGACCTTGGACCCTATTTGCGGTCCGTCTTCCATGAACCTGACCCATGAAGTCCATTTTTTCGCTGATCGGTCCAGTATTGAGTTCGGTACAGATTTCCTGTAGGCTCTCACTGGGCTACAATGGAAGTGAACGGGGCAATCAGAAATGTTCGATAAATGTGCTTTCATGTACAATAAATGAGACGGGAAGCTCAGGGTGTATTGTTACCGGTCTCAGTATGCTCTCCTGTGAAATGTATCTCAATCCGAACATTTTTACGTGCTTGGCATGGCTTGGAAGTAAGCATTTCTCTGTTGCTTGTTTGCGCTGCACTCGCGGAGTACTATGTGTCGGGGGTAGGGGAGCGGGAAGGTGTGCCGGCCGTTTACGAAACTATCTATGTGAGCAGTCTGCGTTTGTTTACCTGCAGCAATGTAGGCTACAATTTCCACAAAAAAAACTTGGATGATGGATGACTATAATGATTACGAAGACGAAGAATTCGATTTTGACTTTGACGTTACTGGCTACAGATTTGAGCCAGAATACACGGACACGGAACTACAAGAGATGGATGATAAGAGAGCAAGAGAAGAGAGAGAGGCTGAAGTTGCGCAGGTAATGTTATCCGAAGTCGCTGCCGAGGCTAGACCAAGAATTTCGGGGGACTTGTGGTGTTCTTGCAAGAGGTGCAAGCAGATGCCCAGAGAGGAGGAAAGTTTGTGTTGTAGGGAGTGGGATCTGTTGCTACCGAATGCCATTGAAAACCTGGATGTATCCGTGGATGACACTGGATCATCTCCATTGATTACCATTACACTATGACTGCCAACAGATATGTGATAGATGAGAACTTTGGACAGGACACCATGCGTCAAGCATTTGTAAATAAAACATTATAGAATTGTAAAAAGTTATAGTTGATGAACGTTTCCGACAGTTTTGTTACAAGAAAACAACTTATGTCAAGCTCGGATTTTGTTAGTTGGTATTGAGTGCTGGGTCAGAGGACGCGCTCAAAAAAAATAAAAATGTTAGTAACGTTATAGCTAAATATAACTTACCTCCGCTCCGGTGCTTGATAGTGCTGCAGGTCCGACACGAGGAACAGCTGTGTTCTTTAGAAACCAGTGTTTTGCTTCTGATTTGCGGTTACAGAAATCAGTAGCGTCGAAATGCGCTCCACAAACTCGCGAGTCTGCCAAACGGAGTTGATTGACTGGAGTGTTTATGTCGATCCGTAAGACAACCAGCCAAAGTCTCAATCTTTCTGGGTCAGAGAACGGGAGCCTGTGAAAACTGGTATTTGAGCGTCCAGACATTTTATTCCCACAACCGGGGACTGCACATTCGCGCACCATTGCTGTGATGAATTATTACAAATGATGATTACAAAAACTGCGTTACAAATATTTCTGCTGTAGGCTACTAGCTAGTAAACTCCAACGGGAGGTCAGGATTTGTGATCAACTGCTTTTCAAGCGCCCCCCCCCCCCCCCCTCTCTACAACGTAGCTAGACTGCGGAAGTCTACAGTGCGAGGTAGTGCGGTCGGAGAAATAGTTCTGTTTCAAATGGAACTGTTGTTTCAACGTTCGGTTTGCGTTTGCGATAGCCTACATTTCACAGGAGAGCATACTGAGACCGTAAGAATACACACTGAGCTATAAAAGCATATTTATCGTTGTTTTTCCATAACATTTCTGATTGCCCCGTTCACTTCCATTGTAGCCCAGTGAGAGCCTACAGGAAATCTGTACCGAACTCAATACTGGACCGATCAGCGAAAAAATGGACTTCATGGGTCAGGTTCATGGAAGACGGACCGCAAATAGGGTCCAAGGTCCAAAATAGCGAACTTACCCTTTAAACAGCTGGAAACAAAAGAACCAGGAGGCGCAGTTCTAGTGCGGTAAGCTTCAAGACTCACATTAAACATATAGAATCGATATAGAAGTTTAAGAAATAACCCATAGTTCCCCTTTAACCAATCAGAATTCAGAGTGCCTACTTAACACATTTTAAAAGAGAGCAAAGACACAGGTGGAATCATTGGGCCTCATTCATGAAGCGTTCCTAAATATGCATGTACATTTATGTACGAAATGAGTTGGTCCGAAAAATGTACGCCAGATTCATCAAACCGTGTGGGAAAGGCAAATCTACTCGTATTCACATACGTATGGTCATACAAGTGCATTCACGTTTTTTGTGATTAGCATGAATCCACGCCCAAGAATTGCCTTATATGGAGGTTGTCACTTCCATTTAAAGGTCCATAGGAAGTAAAAATGGCACAGAAAAAGCAAAAGACATGGTAAAGTAAAAAGACATGGCAAGATATAACATGCAGGAAATGCAGAATATCCCGTCACACAAGCTGTTAAAGTGCAGGCCTATCTGCATCGGACGAGCGCATTGCCTCTATCTGCCAAGCTCTAGGCTGCGGTCTTTCTCGTTGAATGGAAATAAATAAAATAATGAATTTATTAATTTTGTAATTTTGTTGGTGTTCTGTGCGTACGAGAGGTGCTTTGAATTCCCGATCCCCTAATGATGGAAAGAGGTAGGTAGTCTGATGTCAGTAAATTTGTAGCAACACCAAGTGTGCGATCCAAAAGATGCGTTCTAAGCAGCCAACTCCTCCAAAAGCAAAAGGTCAGCTATTGCACATCAGTGTTACTGATTGATCCTGGTCAAAATCTTGTCATTTTACTGCAGTCATATGGAGTAAAATACGTATGCATAACTTTAAACATTCGTGCGTAAATACATTTGTTGTACACAAAATTATGTTTACGTACAAATCATACATAAAATATGAAGTTGTAAAATTGCGTGTGTGTTTTTATGAGAGTACGAATCCAAAAGCTATGACTGCAAAGATTTATGGATACAACTCAGCTTTCTACGGCTATGAATTCTTCCTTACGAATACGGATTCAAGGGCTGCGTCCCAATCCAATTTTTGCTTCACCCTCGTAAACTTCACTTGCAAACTTCACGTTAGTAATCTCTGTCATTGTCATTTGTTAATCATTAGCCTATATATAATTGATTCAGGGACTTTGTTTGACATAAGCAAGCAAAATGAACGGAAACAGGTTGAGAATATGTTCGGTTTAAATGCTTTATTCCAGCGCACGTGCTGTCCTACATATTTAAATGCTACACGATTTTATGACAAAGTAATATGCTTGCCCACAGAACTTGCTGTATTTATTGATATCTGTTATTCAGTAAATCAATTGCTTGACTGATAATGTAAACAGGTTGAGAGTTTCATCCGTTTAAATGTAGTCTACGGTGACAGGCGTTTTACATGATCCGAGATCCCACGATACACCACTGTGCAGCAGCACGGTTACTTCCGAGTATAGATGGGGGTGAAGTGCGTCTCAATTCAAATAACCCGCTCCGCCCTCGCTCCCTCCCACTCACTAAACGCAAGTGTATACTCCTGTTTTATTGGTATGTGCGTCACATCCTTCCAAGTGAAGTTTGCAAGTGAAGTTTACAAGGGTGGAGCAAAAACTGGATTGGGACGCAGCCAAGTTTGTGGGTACGAGTCGAAAAGTGTTAAAATTACGTCACTGGGCCACAGGCAGGTCACAGGGAAAATTAATCGAACATCGATTCCACCAAATGCGCATGATGGCTTTGAAATCACTAATTGAAATGTATTCAATGAATTAAAATGAATAGATTCACTGATGATATTACACCAGAGTATATGCAACTAACACATTAGTAGGCTACACAGGATAATTACAACTTCAAGAATGTTCTGGACCAATAACGTCAGAGCACCGATCGATCAATAGGGCAGGATAAGCAGTATGGCAAGCCGAATAGTTGCCTGCAGCTCAATCTGTTTTGTTTTGAAAGGGAGAATTTATCTTTTTGGCAGGTATATAGGCTATCGTAATGAACCAATTACTCGATGGGTAGCCTACTGCTATGGGGAAACATTTAGGCTAGTACATTAGCCTACATGGTAGATAATATGCTGTGTATTGTGTGAATGATTTGTAAACATAATATATGCTTTGCAAACATTTTCTCTTTTTTTGTCCACAGAGGGCCTTGTCACGTTTTATGTTTTTTTTTTTTGCATTCCCTTGAATTCACTTTGTGTGTGATCTTTACCTGTATTATACATTGCAGCGTCTGACCACAAGTGTTAACAGTTGCTGTGCTAGAGTGCACCTTGTGTGGTAGCCTTTAAACTAAACTGATAGAATTAACTTAATAAAAATGTTGCATCCAGTTATCCGTTAGATCATTAAGCTTTACATCCTTTAACCTGAGTGCTCGTTGAACGTTTTGTAATCGAAACTTTGTAATAAAGAATGATTGAAAAATTCAGCTGCTCACCAGTCCGGGGTCTCCATTGTCATATTTTGGGCTTCATAATGCGCCACACGTTTTCAATGGGAGACAGGTCTGGCCAGTCTAGCACCCGCACTCTCTGATGACGAAGCCATGCTGTTGTAACATGTGCAGAATGTGGCTTGGCATTGTCTTGCTGAAATAAGCAGGGATGTCCCTGAAAAAGCGATTGTCTAGATCGCAGCAAATGTTGCTCCAAAATGCATATGTACCCTTCAGCATTAATAGTGCTTTCACAGATGTGCAAGTAACCCATGCCATGGGCACTAACACACCCCCATACCATGAGAGACGCTGGCTTTTGAACCTTGTGTTGGTAACAATCGAGATGGTCCTTTTCCTCTTTGGCCAGGAGAACACGACGTCCATTATTTCCAAAAACAATTTGAAAGGTGGACTCGTCAGACCACAGCACACGTTTCCACTTTGCGTCAGTCCATCTCAGATGAGCCCAGAGAAGTCGGCGGCGTTTCTGGATGTTGTTGATATATGGCTTATGCTTTGGGTAGTAGAGTCTTAACTTGCATTTGTAGATGCAGCGACAAATTGTGTTTACTGACAATGGTTTTCTGAAGTATTCCCCAACCCATGTGGTTATATTCATTACAGAAGCATGCCGTTTTTAATGTAGTGCTGTCTGAAGGATCGAAGGTCACAGGCATTCAATGTTGGTTTACGGCCTTGCCCGTTTTCTCCAGATTCTCTGAATCTTTTACTAATATTATGGACTGTAGATGGTGAAATCCCTAAATTCCAATCGTGTGTTGAGAAACGTTGTTCTTAAACTGTTGGACTATTCGCTGATGCAGTTTTTCACAAAGTGGCGAACCCTTCGTGGATGCTCCTTTTATACCCAGTCATGATAGCATGACCTGTCACCTATTCACCTATTTACCTGTGGAATGTTCCAAACAGGTGTTTTTTGAACATTCCACAACCTTCCCAGGTAAAACATTAAATATCTTTTAAATATTATTTTCATTTAAATATATAGACAAGAGAATTTACAAATCACTGCTTTCTGCTTTTATTTGCATTTTATGTACTGTCCCAACTTTGGAATTCAGGTTTCAGTAAGAGATGTCACAACTGCAACAATGTGGTCACAACCGGAACACTTGCTGTTTTGTTAAAATTTGGAATAATATGAATAATCAATCAAATATCCAAGATATTGTGCTGGTGAGGGTATATATAATCTCATAAATAAGAATCTATCAAATTCATGTGATCAAATCTGTCCATTTTATAGAGAACATTTGTACGGAATTTTCACTAAATTTAATTAATCCAATGTTTTATTTGATTTTTTTATTCTTTATTTTATTTTTTTATTTCAAAAGGGGACGGTGTCTAGCCAAACCAGCGTGTTTTGTTACCCTTTAAATAGCATATTTAAAGACTATAGATATACCATTTGTATGTAGACAATAATACATCCACAGAGCTTGATGAAAGATGCAGAATAAAAGTATTGCTTTTCCCTAAAAATAAATAATTATTCCCCCCGTGTAGCAACCTAGAGAATCGCCGCTACAACCCCTTTGTCCGGTAGCAGGATAGAGGGCGCCACTTCCTCTTCATGGTGGGACTCGAGCTCCTAACCATGATTCCAGCTCGCCCAGGGTTGTCTTATGTGTGACGATTCCCTCCGAGTCACTCCCCCCACCCCGGGAGCAGCCGCCAATTGCCACTCCCTCAAGGCACCGGCCATACTCGGATCTGGCAGGACTGGAGATCCAACCCCCGATCCTCAGGGCGCAACCGCACAGACAGAAAGTCTGCGCCTTTGTCCACTGCACCACTGCGGTGCCCTAAAAATAAATATTGATTATGAATTTATCATTATAAAAATTGTTTTACGGGCCTTAAAGGGATAGTTCGGAATTTTGGACATAATGTCTCAATTACAACTTACCCATGATGTAGTTGATTGATGGAAACCATTTTCAGCTAATTCCATGCTGTCCTTCTTTTGGACATACACACGTTGCTAATGCTAGCGCATCTCTATGGTAACCGGTAGCATCCACTACCAAACGCACTTAAACACTCCACAGTGCACCCAAAGCAAATAAAATACGACGACAGTCTATCGGGGTTATTTTGAGTGTTTATACCATAATTTTTCAAGTCAAACTATCATTGAATCCTTTACTTTGTGCTGACCTATATTCTCTGTGGAAGTACGGCGGCGGAGTGATACTTTACGTTACCTATGAATGTAGTGCCGGCACTGGTCGACTACAACAACAAAGAAGAGCAACAAGTTGCAATGGCCACGTTCGCTTCGCCGCCGTACTTCCACAGAGAATATAGGTCAGCAGAAGAACAGCTTGGAATTAGCTGAAAATGGTTTCCATCAATCAACTACATCATGGGTAAGTTGTAATTGAGACATTATGCCCAAAATTCCGAACTATCCCTTTAAAAGAGTGCAGTTTTTCTCTCTGTCTAAGACATTAGAGTTTGGTTCCCAGCTCTAACAAACTCCTGAGCCAGTAGTATTACGACATTGGTACCACACCCACCTCTGTTTCAGGAGTCTCAATTGGTTGCCAGATTCAGCTAGTCCGACAGTGATGGTGGAATTTGATGCCAAGCGAGTGCCCGGCCCCACCACCGGAGCCCTCATCCAGCAGTAACATTAGAAACCCCGGTACCAGTCCTTAATGACAAGAACCGGAGCAAGAAGAGGGTCAGCCTTGGTTCGGTATTTAGTCATTGGAGGGAGCTCAAAGAATCACAATGCTTGAGAAGCGACGCAGAGATGGCCACTTTTCTACTCGACCGATAAGGTAACTATCAGGTAGGTGATCAGATCGATCATATAATGTTAGCTGTTATCTTCCTTGTTAAGCTGGGGCTCGTAATTTATTACAGCATGACCAAAAAGAGTATTTCTATAGCATTTTGCTTTTCTCTCATAATCTCACACTGAGACATTAGTGTTAGCTAGCTTGCTACCCAGATAGCGGGCGTATATGCTGTCGGGCTGTTAGCTGTTTTCACATCGGTTTACGAGAAGTCTCTAGCGTTGGTCCAGCAGGGAGGGCTTCTAGTTGTTTTGCAGCTTGGTTTACCAGCGGTGCAGTTCTGCAGGCATCAAATTGGCTGGATTGGAACACCTGCAAGAGTCATTAGTGTGCTGGGCGCTAGCTTCACTCCACTCGCAGACCACTGCTAACAGATGCAATCCTCCAACATATTTACTACTAACATGGCCCAACTGACGCATCGCTAGATGAAAAACGACCAGCATTGTCCAACTTTAATTGACTAGGTTACTGGTCCGATACATATAGTTTGGTGGTCCGATATCAGCATGCTATCTGGATAACATTAGCTAAGTTATGTAGCTTATTAATGAATTATTCTTGGTTATAGCTCCGTTGCATGCCGTATAACCTGACACATCTTGCAATCTATGCCTAATCCATTACTACAATATCCAAATAAATACTCATCCATTATGAATAAATATGTCCATTGTGGGCTATAACCTACGTTGCCTAAGATAGATGGATACCTGTAATAAAGAAAGTATTTACATACAGCAAGCAGAGACAAGATGCATGCAAACTCATTAGCTAACGTTAGCTATATCTTAACGTCCCAGTGAACATTTTTGTGTTGAAAAGACAGTGAAACACCGTCTCGTGTCTAGGTGAAAAACCGGCTATATTTGTTTGAAAAGTGAAAGTTTTTTAACCAGCTAGGATGTAGCCAGGCTTTACCTTGGGCTAAATTGACATGTTTATTTCAACACACCTCTGATTCTGAGATTCCACCCCTCTAGACGTCTAGATTCTGGCTTTTGCTCACTGGGGTTAAACTACATGAATCTTGAAACACCACTGCATAGAGTAACCTAAATCTATGGAGATAATGCATTCCTACCAGGGGACCAGGGATTGAAATGCTCCTTGATGCTCACAAACTCCAATGGTCATGAGGTATTGCAGCCTCTGGTCCAAAAAGCAAATTTCCCCATTGAAGTCCATTAAAAACTAGTAAATTACCCAGGCCAAATTATACTTTGGACAGTTCTTTTAAACTCACACCGAACAAATTACTCTCCAGGGACCCATTTTTTTTCTGAGCCAATTTTTTTAAATTCTAATTGGGTCTGCAAGTTTAGGTACCCTGTGTGCATGCTCCTCTGGTTCCAAAAGCCACATTAAGTACCCAGTGCACATGCTTTGGTTCCCAAAAAGCCCCAGTCTAACATGATGCCTCCGTGAATTGGCTTCATGCGCCAATGAGCAGCTGCCATAGGAATCCATGGAATCGGTGAACAGAAGCTGTCTCCAGTTCTTCTTATATATCTCGATGATTGCTACAAATTGCAAAATTTGTTTATGAATTAGTTACTTGTCCAACCCAACCACAAAATGGAGGGAGAAAGGGAAAACATGGAACGGACTACCAGATAGAAAACACAAATAAATGGAAAAACCAGAACCAGACCAGGATGTGGAGGCACGAGACATGACAGCTCACAGTTCATGAATGTGGCCCATTGTGTGTCCCATTTTGAAATGTCACTTACCTGGCCATCAAAATCATTATTGTATTATGCTCGTTTGTGTTATGCTCTCACTCCCGTCCTTTTGTGTCCCGTGTTTTACCTGTTCCCTCTCGTATCGTGTTTGTATTCATGTTCGTTTCCCTTGTGCTGTAGACTGGGCGTGGTTTTCCCTTTCGTGTCACTCTGTTCACCACTCTAATTCCGCCTATCCCATCCCTCCTTTCCGTATGCATTCCGCACACTCCCTACTCCGTTTATCACTCATGCATACATTCGCACGCGGCACCTAATTGATACCTGTTAACATTTGTATTTAGTCACCCGGTGTTCTTTGTCCTGTGCCAGTTTGTTAAGTCTCTTTGTGGTAACACTCTGGTCTTTGTCTCGTGGATATTTAGTATCTAGTCCTGTCTTGCCTGACTTAAAGCCTCGTCTTGTGTTCAGCGTTTACTCGCTAGTCCTGCCCTGTCTGGTTTGATCAGCTCTCGCCAGGAACAGCGTCACCACGCTGGTCATCCTGTCCTGCCTCGCTGTACTAACTCTGTTCTGCTCTAGTCTACCAGCCTGCAGCTGTGTGTCTGTATCCTGCCGCTGTGGTTGCATCCAGCCGGTGCTCCAGCTCAGCTACCCTGCAGCTTAGCGTGCCTCCTGCGTGTGCCGCTGCTTACGCCAACCTGCTGCTGGGTGTGCATCCAGCCGGTGCTCTTGCCCTGCTCCCCGCAGCTGTTCGTGCCATTCCACTCTGCCCTGTCTCCCGCTTCCCGCTCCTCCTCTGCTCAACCAGCCCGGATTCCTGTCTCCACCCAGTCCCTGGCCTCTCCCGCTCCTGCTCATCCCCTGCCTCGTCCATTCCTGGTTGTCTGTCGTAATTAATAATTCTCCCTATGCTTCCGGAGGGATTCTGAGCGAAGCAAATAAATTATTTGAAGTATCTCTGAGACTTCCTGTGTGTGAGTCGTGCATTTGGGTCCAGTTCATACTCGGAATGTAACAGTTTGTTTCTATTTTTAAATGGAATAAATAGACCGTCTGTTCCGCCTCCGTACTGATTCTGTCTGTGGTGGTCCCTCGCCATTCCATGAGCCCAAACTCGCCACGTAATTAATAAAACGAAAATTTGACGTTTTACTCTGCAGAAAAAAATTTATGTTTGAACCAGTTATAGGCTACATTAAATTGTGGTATTTTTATATGGAACAATTTAGGGGGTGTAAACTTAGGCTACTTGGAAGGAGGATGATTAACATTAACGTTATCATAACATCAAAGTTAAGTCAATTGACAGTTACCGATTTAACAGTTAAATGTTTAAGCTTAAAAATAGCTTAAGGTTTGAATGGTGTTAAGGAGCAAGAAGGATACGGAAATAGCGGTTCTAACGGAGTGGTGAGTTTGAGATCAAATTAGGCGCAGCTAAACTAGCAATGTCTTCACCTGTCTGGAAATATTAATGTTATTGTTCACTGGCTTGTGTTAAAAGCTTTACAGGTGTGTAATTGTAACATGGGAAATCCTGATCCTAAATCCTGATACCGGACCCCTAACCAGGTTTTGCAGTTGATCCACCACTCTCCAAACAGTACACAAACCACAAGGTAAAAGGTAAAACACCTTTATTATTCAAATTCATAAAAGTTTATATACATAAGCTGGACACAGGATAATGCCAGTCTTTTGGTTCTGTCCCCCCTCCCACCATAAGATTCGGCCGGACAACACAGGCTTTCTTCCCACAGGTAAGCCCGTTACCCACACACCACACGGCACACACTCGCCACCACATGACACTCTTAAGCTGTGCAAAAATCCTCAGGACGTTGTCTAGGGCACACACACTCGATCACCCACAGACCTCAATAGCTCACCTTGGGACAGCCGCCTGCCCGGCCCAACTAACTCAAACGAGGGAGTACATCTACCAACTGCCAACTGACACAGCAGGCATACACACAATAACCAACTCACAGTCACTCCACGCCACAGACGAACAATAAACGCAAAGATATAAGGGCGGTGGAGTCCCAACCACTCCACAATGCTGGTAGGGGCTGCCACCAAATAAAAGAAAGAAAAATACAACCCGACTGGCAGAATGAAATACACGCACACACCCACAACAGCAGGACAGCCTCTCCACCTCTTAAGGTGGTCGCCAACAGGGTATCTGGCTATCCCGTATTCGGGCGGATCCCCGGTCGCAGTCCCTTCACTGCTAGCCGCCACCCTTGTCACACTTGCCGGCCTCACTGTGGGACACCGACTCTAGGCGGGGGAAATGAGGAAACACCTGCTGCCGCTCAGTTACCCGTTCATACCCACACACTTGACCCACACACTCTGTTTTTAGTACGGCGAAAGGCACATATGCCTCCTTCCTGTCCCTCCAGTTTCTCGCCCTCACCGAAACCTGGATCACACCGGACAAAACGGCAACTCCCGCTGCCCTCTCCTCCTCCTTCTCCTTCTCTCACACCCCCCGGCCGTCTGGTCGCGGAGGTGGTACTGGTTTGCTACTCTCCCCCTCATGGTCATTCTCTGTTCTCCCCCCTCTCTGATATATCTATTACTAGTTTTGAATACCACTCTGTGTTAATCAACCACCCTATTAACCTGTACATTATAGTTGTTTATCGCCCTCCAGGTCCCCTGGGATGCTTCCTCAATGAGCTCGACACCCTGCTCAGCTCCTTCCCAGAGGACGGCATCCCGCTGATCCTCCTGGGAGACTTCAACATCCATCTAGATGCCTCCCAGTCTGCAGTCTGCAGTCTTCCACTCTCCTCCTCTCTCTACCCCTTCTGTGCCCCCCCCCCCCCTGCTTCTCCACCTTTTCTCCCCTCTCTGATACCGATGTATCCCACCTCCTACTCTCCCATCGCCCCACTACCTGTGCCCTCGACCCTATCCCTTCATCTCTCCTCCAGGCAATCACCCCAGATATCCTCCCGTTTGTGACCTCCCTGGTGAACTCCTCCCTGACCCCTGGCTGCCTACTAGACCCCCACCAGTCCGGCTTCAGACCTGACCACTCAACGGAGACCACACTCCTCTCCGTCAGCGAGATGCTTCACGCAGCTCGGACAGCCTCCCTCTCCTCTGTGCTAATACTCCTAGACCTCTCTGCCGCCTTCGACACCGTAGATCACTCCATCCTCCTGTCGTCCCTGTCTGCAGCGGGGATCGGCGGCTCGGCCCTGGCCTGGATTGAGTCCTACCTCTCGGAGCGCTCCTCCCAGGTTGCCTGGGCTGGTAAAGTATAGGCACCCCGTCCCCTTACCACAGGAGTCCCCCAGGGCTCAGTCCTTGGTCCCCTCCTTTTCTCCACCTACACCAAATCCCTTGGCCCTGTTATCACTGCTCATGGTCTTTCTTACCACTGCTATGCTGACGATACTGAACTCTTTCTCTCCTTCTCACCCTCTGACACTCAGGTGTCAGCCCGCATCTCCGCTTGCCTGAGAGACATCCAGAGCTGGATGGACAACCACCATCTGAAGCTCAATCCAGGCAAGACTGAGCTCATCTACATTCCTGCTCTAACCACTCCCCCTCTCAATCTCTCCATTTCCCTAGGGGACACTCCACTGACCCCAACGCCCTGTGCCAGGAACCTCGGAGTGGTGATGGACAACAGGCTGTCACTCTCCGAGAACATCGCAGTGGTAACCCGGGCATGCAGGTTCTTCCTGTACAACATCAGGAGAATCTGTCCCTTCCTCACCACCCACTCAACCCAGCTCCTGGTCCAAGCGATGGTGCTGTCCCGCCTGGACTACTGCAACTCTCTCCTGGCTGGCCTGCCAGCATCGGTCATTAGACCCCTTCAGCTTATCCAGAACGCAGCAGCGTGCCTGGTCTTCAACCTCCCCCGACACTCCCATGTCACCCCCCTGCTCATTGACCTCCACTGGCTACCTGTGATGGCTCGCATCAAATTCAAAACATTGGTGCTCGCCTTCCAGGCAGTCCGAGGATCAGCCCCTCCATACCTCCGAAAGCTCATCAGACCCTACACACCTACCAGATCCCTGCGTTCCGCCTCCTCAGGACGACTGGTAGCCCCCCCCACTTCATACTAGCACCCGGTCTCGACGTCTGTCTGTCCTGGCCCCACGGTGGTGGAATGAGCTCCCCGTGGAACAACAGAAAGTCTGACCACCTTCAAGCGCAGATTGAAGACTCACCTCTTCAAGCTGCACCTCTCTCCACCCCTCCCTACCTCCTTGTGACCTCCCTTGATTGTGTTTTTCTGAATCCTTGTTTAAGTGGTTCAAGCTGCTAGTTTAATACTTAAGGTTACTTATTGGCTTACTGTTGTACACGCCAATGATCGATATCGTGTGCCCCCCCCCCCCCCCCCAAAAATAAAAAAAATAAAATCATACTGACTACGCCTGGTGTTTGAAATCGTATTTACCTTTTAGGGCTGTTTTAACGCACTTGTTCCTAATTTGAAAATGCACTAATGTGCGTCGCTCTGGATAAGAGCGTCTGCCAAATGATTAAAATGTAATGTAAATGTAAATCCCTTACGGTCTGGGGGAGGTGATCTCCCCCAGCAGAAGCGCCACAATTATCTCCGGCCCCACTGGCTCCGCTGCACCGACCGGCTCTGCAGTTAGCCGTCTTACTACTTGCCAATCCCGGAAGTAATGCCGTCTTCTCCCTGTAGGAATTCTGTCCTTTGTAAAGTAAAACTCGGAGTTCCAAAGTTTAGGTCAATAGCAATTTAATTATAATGCAAAATAGTCTTCATTACAGTAATAGTAAGGCAGTTCAATCACAAAATAGTGTTGTGTGTGGTACAAGCTTTATACCCCAAACCTGAAATAAAATGCTGACATAAGATGCAGGTCCCTGTCCCTGATTGGGTGACAGGCAAACAAATGGACATTGTATGTGGTGTGGGAGGGAACCAAATGGTTATTGTCACCTAGGTATGCTGGCTAACTCCCGTCTCACATCCTAGTGGTGCCGTCGTCACCAGGCTTTGTTTCTAACCCCCCCAAGTTTTCACCGCACACAAAGCACGACACATTCACATTCACACAAAAATAAAATAACCAAACCCAACTGAAAATAAACAAAAACAAAAAAAAATTATAATAAAAAAAAAACACCGCCAAACGCTCGGGAGCTTAGAGGAAGCCAACCTCCTTACTCACTTCCCGTCCTCTCTCCCGTTTCACTGTTCATTGGAAATTAGCCAGCTGGCTAAAACTGGTGCATTTACAGTAATTTTCATTAATGTGCATTGTCCCTGTTTCAACTAAACTAGTAAACTAAATTTAATGTTCTAGAGCTTTGTTGTTACTATTAGCTCAGATACAAAATCTTGTTGGATTCTTCATTTTACTTTTTTAATTTAGAGTGGATCGGTGTCTCACGTCCAAATTTTCATAATCAGAGAAATTTTTTTTTTTCCCGAAATGGTTCAAGATTTAATTAATCTAAGTTCATCGAAAAGCATATTTTCTTATCTGCTGTCTGCAGATTTTCTCCAACTTACAATAAAAAATTATTATCTCTAAAGTTTGGTTTCTGGAAAAAACTGCCATTGACCCCCAATCATTCTACTCTGTTTAACCCACTGAACTATAAAGTTACCGGGTAACCCATGTAGTGTCGTTAGGTACATTAATAATTTGGCAGTGAAGACAGACAGTTAAAACATCTTAAGTCATCACATGGAAGCACCAATGAATGTGCAGAATATATATAAATTTATATATTGCTTCACACTAGGTGCAAAAGTATAATTAATCAGTCTCATTAAATTAATTATTAAATCATGATTATGAATTTCAATGTTAACTATTAAAATAATAATCAATAACTTAATCTGAAGGCGTAAGTTCTTTTGGAGGATAGGCTCAAATGTTTATCCAAACAACAATCAGACCGATGACCAGATTTGCTAAAAATACAATTTATTAAACAACACACATCTAAACTAACATCCTAAAAACAGTGAATGATATGGAAAGCGAAATGAAGTGGAGACAAAGAATGAGGCATATAGAATTCACAGTTCTATTCTGTATGTGCGTCAGACACGTGGTGTTCAGACCTCACAAGACCGTACCTCGAGGGGGAAATACAAATCTAGCTTTAGCATGAAGGTAACGTGGCCTGAAACCTGGCATGTATTGAGGCTATAGAAATGTAGCTACATCCCAGGCCCCTATCCTATATATGATGGGTTAGGTATTAGTAGAAAGATTGCATGCACCGATATCGATTTAAATGGAGGCGGATTGTAAATTAGTTTTAGAGTAAGTTAGAGTAGGCTCTGTAACTTTAGCTTATGCAAGGCTAATTGGCTGTCGATATCCTGCAAGTGTTGAGCTATAAGTTAACGTTACTCTAAATACACACAATGGATACAATTAAATATGCAATTACATTGACAATAAACATTACACAAAAGTTTTCCTAACTATTGCCCAGATGTTCATGTCAGTCTTACTGTACTGAAGTTGCAACAGGTGAGTCCATGGCTTGATGTCCAGAAAGTTCTTTCCTTTGGCAGCGTCTGGACTGGACTTTCTCTCGGTTTCCTTGGGAGTAGAGCAGCTTGCTTGCTTCCAGGTCCTGTGGCGAGTTGTTGCTGGAAACTTGCCGTTGGAGTCCTTCTGTCAGTTCAACAAGTGGTTTCCTTGGGTTCCTTTGCGGTTTGCGGTTTGTGGTAACGTAGGCTACACACGTTTCTCTGGCTGTCGCTTTAAGGCTACGTCTCATGACTCGTTTTAGTGGCTTTTGCGAACACGCTAACTGAGAGCTGGGTGAAAAAGCGGTCTTTGTGGCCGCATAACCCGAGGGAGAGAGGGTTCTCTCCCGCATGTTCCTTCCCAGCCGGGAAGATGGACAGGAGACGATTCTTCCAACAAGTGAAAATGGTAAGAAGAAAGTCAACTGTTTGCTCAAAGTTTTATAGAACCGGAGACTCAGTCCTGATTGGTCAAGGATCACATGACTGCCCAGGATCACATGACTGTCGCATGCCGGTACATGTAGTCTTTTGGAAATGCAGTCCAGGGTCACATAAATGCGGTTTGATTCCCAATAGACATGCACTACAACCAGTTTTGACGCCATAGTCGCTCCCTGGATCAGGTGAAACCAGATATTCATGTTGTTGGCATATATCTTATAAGAAGTTACAAGAGCAGACCGAGTGATAGCCATTTTCACTAGCAGAGTGGCCGGTAGATACTGCGTTAGCTAGCAACCCCAGTCGGCGATGTCTTCCGGGACCAGCCAGGGATAGGAAGGGGTGGGACTACGGAGCTCTATATGTAGTGGAGCTAGCTAGCTAGGTAGGCAACAGGTTCGTGGGTAGCTAACATTAGCTAGCTAGCTAAACGTTTCAGCTCTAGGCACAGCTATCATTAGCTACAACTTTAGCATTGTCGCTAACGTTAACTAGAAAGTGGAGCAGATCAGCTTTCTAAATCACATGGCCTGTTGAGCATAAAGTTATATGCAATTCTCATAACTTTAATTTAGGTAAAGTTACAACTAGCTATGTAAGCAGGCTTTAGCAAAGCAGGCTTATTAGCCAACAAGCTATATACTATGCCGTGATTGTGCATCTTTGAGAGGTGTGCAAATCTAACGTTAGGTTGACAGATGTGTCAATTTAATTAAATTTATCCCAAATTTAGCAAAGGTTTTACCCGGATATAGCCTGGTTGCATCCTAGCCCTGGGGTGGGCAAATCCAGGCTTCGTGGCCCGGTGTGTATGCAGGTTTTTACTGCCACCAGATTCACCCGAAAATTACGCCACGATTAAACGCTACAATACATGCATACCAACACAAGAACATTCATCAGCTGCTTTTAATATCGTGGAATATAGATAAAATATCAGATCATGTAAATGATTGGGTTAATTAAATAATTGGTAACTGGTGGCAGCAAAAACCTGCATACACACCGGCCCACAAGGCCTGGAGTTTCCCACCCCTTTCCTAGCCGGTTAAAAATACTCACTTTTCAAACACATTTAGCCGTGTGTGGGAAATTGGGGGTCATATGGGGCTCAAGCCCTCCTGTCTCGGGGAGGCCAGTAGAGAGCCTATAGATTACCATTGGTAAACCGAGTCGCAAAACCTGATAGCTAGCACCCCGACCGCAGAATACACCGGGAGCCGGCCAACTCATCTGCTGACCCGCTAGCCTCTGGGCGGTTTTTCACTACACGAGACGGCATTTCACCATGTTCACTGGGGTAGGTAAACACTTATTTTGAGATGTGAAGTCTGTCCTTAGAAATATTACACTTGTGAAAGCATTTGAAAACCATTTCATTATTATGCACAAGATAACTGGCATGCGGACTTCATAGCTGTTAGCTAACCTATAGCTACAGCAGCTACGGAGCAGTTGTATGCTCCTTGCGAGCTAACCATAACCGTAGTTCAGTCAGAGATTCCCCTGGGGGAGGGTTTCTGGTTCAGTGGAGATGGGATTTGGATTTGAGATGAAAATGCAAATAAGCCTCCTCATGTGATTGTACTGTGACGTAATTATCACGTGACCATCTTCCAAATCTCATCGGTTTGTTTTTAACCAATCAGAGTTCAGTGCACCTACTCACTGATAAGCTTTTTTAAATCATGCCTTTCTTTTTTCTTTGCAGCCTAGAAAAGATTTGACCCTGGAAAAATGTAAAATGTGTCTGCCTGATTCTATTGATTACCATATTGTGAGCTTTTGGCACCTAAATTTTGCTGTGGCGACTCCATTGACTTTCACAGCGCTCCATTGGAAAAACATTTCAGAGCTCATCGGTCATACTATTTCCGGGCCATGGCAGCCATCTTGCAGTGGTGCCACTTGCGGAAGAACCAAATTGAATAGAGTTGAACCACGTCACCACGTTTCCTTTCTAGTTATTATATAGTTCTGTGACTTGGCCCGATATATGACGTCACCCTATTCACAAGAACGTGTTTTTGCAAGTGCCCTTTTGTTGGGACACTTGACAACTAAGTGCATCACAAGACCGCAAATCCGTACTTGTGCTGACTTGGTATTGAGAAACACCCCGGTGTTGGCGCAGCGCACCAGTAACAAATACAACATTGTAAACCCATAAGGCTATGAGTGCTATGGTCTCGGGCTGTCAGCGCACCAATAACATATTAATAACCATGCATAAGCAACCTAACACAATGCAAACTCCAGTCAAGAAGGCCAACATGGCAAACAGACATCATGTATGTTTACTTACTTTATTTGAAGATAAATTCCATACTCGCTTCTCTTGAAATGAAAGCCTCGCAAAGCCTTTGAGATGCAAAATGCTAGCCATCTTGATCACCAGTGAGCGGCACTCGTTCAAACTTTTGAAGTGGTGACGCATATTGATAGCGTGAGGGGGTTTGTGGAATTCACAAAGCACGTACGTAAAAAAATGACACGTACTCCACAATCATAATCTAAGTAGCCTATGTATTGACAAGGAAGTTTTTTGTCTTCATTTGGCTCTACAGCCTACTCCAAAAATTATGATTTGAAATCAACCCATTCATAATGTACAGATTTTCAGCTTTTTAGATATTTCACCATTTAGAAAAAATTATAAATTTTCTTACATAGTCTAGTCCCCCTATTTCAAGCCAACTAAAGTACCCTAGCCTATTGGGACATATTAATGCATGTTTAGTATTTGGTAACATATCCTTTGCATGCCATGACTTTTTGATGAAGCTATAAAATGCCAAAAAAAAAACCTGATTATGTCGGTGTTATAATGGAGGTTTATAAAAAATAAAAAAACATTTTGGCACCTGTCTTAAAGCAAGACTGTTCAGTTTGCAGTGCGTGCCAAACCCAAAGTCACTGTTACATTCTTTTGGAAGAATCCTGCATATATATAAACTAAATTTCAGTTACGGTCCACTTTACCATAGATGCCCTTTTTTAGCGTATGCCCCTCAAAAAATCTGTGCACAAAACTATAGGACTCTGTGTAGCACGTGATTTTGCTGCGGTGTTGTTTTTGTTGTAGCATTATCGACCAGTATCCTGCATACGCAATGAAGCAAAGATATGGACAACAAACTAATTGACTCATATGTTTTGATGTATTATAAGGAAGTTTATATAAGGCTCTTTGGACTGTTAATTTATGTGGCAATTCTATTATGGTGGGCTACTATTATTTAGGTTCCCTTAATTACTTAGAATACTCCATCTATAGCATAGTGTAGCACCTTGTAATAATTAAAGATTTGTTTCTGGGAAAGTCTGGCACAATATTTTGTCATATCTCCTTGATTAGAACATAACGGTACACTCAATTGCACGTCCAAACGAATCATGCAGGTGTTCTGCGGGGCTGGCAATACAATAAAACGCTCCATTAATGTAGGCTACCCGACTGAGTCAATTAGTTTGTTGTCCATATCTTTGCTTCATTGCACATGCAGGATACTGGTTGATAACTCCAACAAAAACAACACCGCAGCAAAATTACATGCTACACAGAGCCCTGTAGTTTAAGGGAGTTCTAATCAGGGCCGTGCACAGACTTTTTGAAGGGCATATGCTCAAAAAGGGCATCTATGGTAAAGTGGACCATAACTGAAATTTATTTTATCTTAGGAATGCCTGGGTAAGAGGTTAACTGTTGTGCTGTATATGATGAAACTGAGACTTTCATTGCATACACATTATACATGCTTAGTTTATATAGGCCTAGCCTACATTTATGTTTCCATTCTTTTCTCAAATGGCCTTTGGCAAAGACTCTTTGCTATAAAATAAAATAAAAAAGATACATAGTCCAACTTTAACGATTTATTGTGGTTCACTTTTATGTAATTGTAGTATGTAGGCTACATAAGCAACATGTCAAATAACAACACAGCAGGGTACTTTCCATCACGTCACACATTTTAAATGTAACATTAGGCAGCAATACCCGCACCAGGGATCTTTTCCGTGTTTGTCACTACCCATCCACGTTTTCAATGCAACCTACAGTACATGTAAACGTGGCCAATAAATTACATCCCGCGCATATGAGGTGACATTAGCTTTCCTTTTAATCTAATCTTTAATTTACTCTACCTCAGAAATTGCTATTGTATTATATATCAATTTGCACTGATTCATATTTGTGTAGGCTACTTTTGCACACAGTCTTCCCCATGCGCAATAAGCCTGATTTGTCTCTATTTACACTTGTATATCAGGAAGCAAATTTATGACCTTAATGTAGCAGAACTAAAGTGTTTTCCCCGCTACTATTCCGGGTACGATAAGCTGCACTGCAGCTGTGCCGCAGAATATAAAGAGGAAGAGCGTTCTGTAAAGTCTAGCAGAACATCACTTAAACCATATACTCTGACACGTAAAGGGAGGTAAGTGTACAGCTCAGTTTATATCAAGGATCCAAGTCAAACATTTTTACTTCTAATGATAATTTGATGCTGGTGGTGGTCCTGTGTGTGAAACCCAGAGGTGACTTTATAAGGCGAGCAACAAGAAATCCATTGATTCAGTTTGTATTGTTATTTCAGTAGTTAGTACATGCCTTAACTCCTTTGCGTAGATTTGCTCAACTGAGACATTCGTTGCTACTGCACTCAAACTATTAGTGGAAATCACAAACTCTGTGTTTTTCCCCGTAGCAAGTCCATTTAACAAGCAACCCCCCACCTAGTCTATATCTACCCATGCGTGACATAGTGGACAATAGCGTCTATGTTTGAGTTCATAAATATATTTATTCATCATATAAAATTAGAATAACGTCATAGCAACGAAATAAACCCAACAATAGCCTGATCGTATGCCAGAAGCAGTGAAAAGCCCTGCTCACTCAAATTCTAAATAGACTGTGAAAGTGCTATCTCATCCTACTAGCAATATATGCAACTAAATATGAAATAAATATACAATCCTACTATCGGTTGTACACATCGAGATGTTCCTTTCAAAATTCAGTGGTCATTTATTGTCTGGTACAATCGGTTTGAGAAATATACAACACTTTATACCGCTATTACACTATCTGAAACGTCGACCCGTAATACCCCCATGTCCTGTAAGCCTGTCTCACTCATTACAGATCATTCTGGTTTAATTGTCGGCTTTTTTATCCAATAGAGTACATTATAACCTTAGCAACGGTATGTGCCACGTCTTTTTCGGTGATTTTTACAATTTACTACAGCCCAGGGTAACGGCAGTTTTCATTTTAACGGTCTAGTATTACGCAATAGAATACGCTTTAGGTAGGGGAGTTTCCCTTTTCCGATATGTAAGTATTTTTGCGTCTAAAATACCGTTGGTCTCGCTGGCTACATATGTACGTTTGTGTTTCCACTCGAGCACTGTCTTTCCTATATTTTTTATAGCCCTATTGTTATTTTCGCATTTTGAGTGCATTTCACATACTGTAGTGCAATTGTTAAATGTATTTTTGATGTAGGCTACCAATGTTCATTGAAGATAGAACATTTGGCAGCATTTTGCAGATGGTGGAATACAATTTTATGTTCATGTTATCGTACATAATATAGGCTATGGCGTATATACTTGTCTCTTAGGGCATGAGCAATGCTCATTCCAATTTACTGTGCGCTGATATGTGGTAGATTAAGGTAAAAATTTCCTTGGAGTCATTATGAATAGGACTATTTAAAATATTTTAAAAATACAGAAAAATGCAATCCCAGGACAAAAGTATACATGCTGTAGAGTACAGGGACAAGTGATGTTTTATTGAGGTACAAGAGTGAATGATTAGGCAACATATTTAGGTGTATGTAACACTGTGATATCAATGTTTTTTTATCTTAAGTCATCAGAAGGAGCAAATGTATATGCTTTGTAATGGACAAAACTAATTTATTCATTTTATGACATGTTTTGCATAGGGGTTTTGGACCCATAGATATCTACCCCCCTATACTGATGAAAATATAGTAATTCCCACTTGAAAATTCTGCAAAAGTGAGTTTTATGAGCCAAAACTGTTGATCTGTAGTTAAATATATCATAATATTGTTTTATTTAGAGCAGTGCACAATTTAGCCATTTGGATAGATTTGGAGACACTAATGGACAACAGAGTACACTGCTATATTTTGCATCATAGACCTTTACTAGTTCTCCATATCATCCTCAGATTTTGCAAAACTTGTGGACATGGAGTTTATGATCCAGGAAATGTATATATATTACCGATTTCACTTATGTAGCTCTCAGCAAAATTAAAAAAACAATTTTTAAAATTTATTTCCAAAGTTTCTTTGCATTTGTGGCACTTTATTTTGACTTAAATTATGAAAATAAACAAATCTAAGTTTGTATTGTAAATGGTACACCTGTCTTGTTTCATTTAACCCATTTACCAAGTTTATGTGATGCTCAGTTATAAAGCCTTAAACAGAGCACCCCATAAATAGGTGAAATTTGGGTCACCGTTGATAATTAGTCCTCATTTGGAACAGTCAACAGGACAGGGCTGTTACACATTGACCAAAATGTACCAATATGATCATTTACATTCTGATCTTAAATTGTATCATTTATCATTAACGATTACCTCCCCTCCAACTACAACACCCCTCTCCCTCTCTGCAGGATCCATAAGGAACATGAAGATTGAAGTGCTACTTTTATCCTGCCTCATTGCATTGCCAATGGTACTGGCCAGGGGAAAAGCTGGAGAGAGCAGGTGTGATTCATACTGTTCAGCACTACTGTGCACGTATCATGTACACTACCATTAAAAAGTTTGAAACATTTTAATGTTTTTGAAGGAAATTGATACCTTTATTCATTAAATTCATTAAAGGTAGCATTAAATTGATCAAAAAATACAGTCAAGACATTGATAATGTTACAAATGACTTTCTACTTTAGCAACTCAAAGAAAGACATTTTATAGCTTCATTTAACGGGCATAATTGTTTTCAGCTGTGCTTAATATAATGGGAATGGTTTCTCTCGTACCAAATTAGCACATTAGCATGATTACATAAGGATAAGGTAACACAGTGTGTTGATAGTACACTAGAGTAATGGCTGCTGGGGGCTTTGCAATCATATGTAAAGATTGACTTAAAAAAACAGTTATTTCAAATAGTAATAGTAATTTGTAACAGTATTAATGTCGTGACTGTACTTTCTGATCAATTTAATGCCACCTTGGTGAAAAAAGTATAAATTTCTTTCAAAAACATAAAAATTCCTTAGTGATTCCAAACTTTTGAAAGCTAGTGTATACTAGTATGATGTCTCATCTCCTAGAAGTTATTTATCATTTGTTGTGTATCAGGACATTTTCAGAGATAATACAGCCACTCTAATACTAATGCATGACATCATTTGAACATTTACAGTATAAGCACTAACAGTAAATAGGACAGAAGGCAGCCGTTATGTAAATGTAATGATGTTTCAGCAATGATGCAGAATATAATCTTGACTCTTCATTGACTCAACGTCTTGACCTCACTTGTTTGTTTATCGACAGCCTGTCAGAGGACGGACAAGCTCTGCACAGGCGATATGCTGAGTCGACCATCGCCAGTGACATCAGCAAGATTGTGGACTCCATGGTTCAGAAGAACTTTGTCAACTTCCTCCTCACCCAGAGGGAGAAAAAGAGTGGGTGAGTGAAGGGTGGAAAGATGGCATGAATTAGTAGCCATATATGCTCTGAGCTCTCAATGTGATATTGAGAAGCTGTCTGTGAGATATAAATGGGACCATTGAGAGTTAAGGAAAGAGCAACAGATGTGGAAGGGACAGGTGTATTGAGCATTACAGATATATTTATTGTTGGTACAAAATTACATTAAAAAGAAAAAGTGCAGGTGCAAAGTGCTGGATAGAGCTCTGTCTGGACTGGTGAGGACACAGTTCAAGTAAAAGCACCTCATGATTAATAATAAGATTTTATTTAATTAACCACTGGTGGTAAAATCTGATAAATATGCTCCTGACTGTCTCAGATGGTTAAAATGCTTGGCATCAGTGCAAACCTGGTCCTATAGCCTAGGTATTGCAAGTTTAACACTGGGAGTCAGCAGCAGGATAATAATCGTTTTGTCTCAGCAGGGCTAGGTTTGGATTAAATTGGCCAGGGTTCCTTAGGTTACGGCTGCATTAATCCTTTCTGATGATGTGACAGACACCCACGAGCTACCAGTTTCCATCAGCAAGACACACCACTCCTCTGATTGATTCTAACTGTCCAGGGGTGGGTTTCCTGAAAGGTGTTGTAGCACAAAAATATCTTAAATGTGTTGTGGCCCATGTAGTATGTGAAATCCTTTGTGAATTCACAACATCTTCCAATGTGTCCTGAGCTTAGAAGACTCTCTTGAATGTGATGGTGCCAACATTCAAAGAGTATGGTTAACACAGTAACCATGGTTGTAAGTACAGAAAAGCTATGAAAAAACACTGCATGGTGCATCCCCCCACCCACCATCATGAAATATATATCCAAATAAGATTATAACATTGATGGATATTTTTCTTGCATTACTTGGATGCTGCTGTCTCATTATGAGCTAGCTGATAATGGGACTCAAAACTGCTTGGGGTGCTGTTAGAATATCACTTTCCTTCTCTTCTTCAGTTGTTGGAGACACAACCTGAATTAATTTCGCTTTCCATGACAGCATTTTGTGGCAGCAGAGGTCATCACGATTTTAAACTCTTTAATTTTTGTTTCAAAATTGTTTGCTATAATCCATATAAATGGCAATAATGGCTCTGTGAACTGCGTGTAACATTTTTAGTACCCCAACATATGAGAAGTATAGATTTTTATAGCCCGTCATATGCATTGAGTAGATGATTATTTTGTGAGAAATTATAAAATATTGCATATGACACTGCAAATCAATATCATGCTAATCAATACAATTTTGACAGCTTGATTAGTCCAGTAGCCTAGTTATTTTGGTTATGCTGGGGGAAGGTGGGGTTTCCTACATGTATCTTCAAGTTGTGAGGGCGATGTCTTCAAAACATGCTTTCGGAAACCGTCGCCAAATTTTCACAATATTTCTTTCAGAATTACTTGAAGTGTCTCGTGAAATGTCAAGATGTGTCGTTTCTTGGGAAACTCAGCCCTGTTTATTACCATGTAGCTTGCAGTGTGAAAAGTAGTTGAGATGAGAGATGAGTAGATGAGAGAGTCACCAATGGCAATTCCAAATTGAAGAGAAATAATTGTGAAAATGTTGGTTTAAAAATCTATTTTAAAGTGCCACCCCGGACTTCTTTTACTCTACACTTATGGCCTAAAATGTCTAAAATGTCAGTACAATTGGAGTTTTAAATAAATGTTACTGTCCACATCATTGAACACATCAAATTAGCTGACTTATAAATGATTGGTGAGTTGAACACTTTCCTAGGTTTTATTTTCCCATCACCTAAGGCAATTTAGAAGATATGTTTTGTCTTAGGCCCACCATGAAGACAGATGAACCAGGGACTCAGCTATTCAATGAACTTCTAAAACAGGAGTTTACTGAGTGGGTCCACAGCAAGGGCAGCAGTGCAAAGTGAGTGCTATACTAATCCTGCTTACACAATATCCTAATAACACTGTACCACAAGTACAATACAAATTTCAGCAAGATGAGGGAATAAGTGATGGCTGTTTTTCTAGTACTCCAGAACTGCTCTTATTTGAAATAGGTTAATTGAAATATTTGGTGCGTTCTTATTGCTATTTTGTCAGCACCGTTATAACACATAATTAATTTTATGTATTACGGGACATTAACAAAATGAAAACTAATAAATGTCACTCTCTTCTATGTTGCTTCCAGAACCCAGTAATGCTGGATGCTGAAAAGAATATAACTGACTAATCAAGAGAGTGGTGAGAAAGTACATCAATTGTTAAAAAAGTATATAAACAATTATCTCAACACTGCTGTCTACATCATCATATGAAGATCAGTGAATTGACTTTCTGTTTGTGCTGAATACATTTAATTGTATATAAAGTCAAGTAAAAATAAAGTAATCAATTGAATCAAGCAAATGTATATTTGTGCTATGTGTGCTATCGTTGCCCTTTCATTATTTATGGACATGAAATCCAACAGTTTAGCAATGTGCAGTACTCATTAATACTGCCATCAACCCTACTTTTTACTTAATGCTGTGGATAGATCAGGTCAGCATTGATTATTCCTTGAAAAGTACCAACTCTAAGAAACAATTTATTGTAAGTTTACATCATCAAGATAAACGATAGAGAACTGCCACCGGCATTAGCTTAGTTGATTTTGTTATCAGGGACTGTAGCTTTAAACGAGCCATATGTAACAAATGAACTGTAGTAAATCATAAAATTACCATAATATGTCATCAGAGATTAAGAAAACATGCCAAGTCGAAATACTGGCTTCTCCGACAACAATGCTACAGCCAGTATGTTCTCCTTTGAAATTTCCATTCCGGGTCGGAACATCTGTATTTGTTTTGGCCTGTGTGATTCACTATTCTCCGAGTTGACTCCGCCAACTGCCCATTACGAACAACCAGATGTACTCCGGCACTCCGACAGCCGATTTACGAATGCCTAAGCTAAGTTCAACATCGTTTTCATTTAGCTAGCTAGCTAGCTAAAGATTTAAATATATATATGTATATAGCTACTAGCTAAACATACCACTAACGTTAGCTTATATCTGTGTGACCGTAAACATAGCCAGCCATGCATTTAGATAACATTGACAGAGTTATAAAAAATCCACGAGCTGGTTTATAATTTGCAAACAATAAATAAATTGCAAACGTATACATTAGCTGATCAACTTACAGTGTAGGACTCGTCGTCGCTTGTCATTGTCAAAATAGAATAAGCTCGTCTCAAAATATAATGTTGCGCTCGGCTCGTCTTGCACTCGTGTTCGTTCAGTGTCCTCAACCTGGCAACTCGCGTGAGCTTCGAGTCTGGGGAGGAGGGGGCGGGCGGAGACAACTCTCCAATATTGTGAATTTGGACTGCAGTACCCGTTTTAAACGCTCGGTGTCAATGTTACATATAGCTCCTTTAATTAGCTGGCAAGCTAACATATTAATAACATATTAAAGGGATAGTTCGGAATTTTGGACATAATGTCTCAATTACGACTTACCCATGATGTAGTTGATTGATGGAAACCATTTTAAGATAATTCCATGCTGTCCCTTCTTTTGGACATACACCCATTGCTAATGCTAGCGCAACTCGTAGGAAACTAGTAACATCCACTACCAAACGCACTTAAACACTCCAAGGTGCACCCAAAGCAAATAAAATACGACGACAGTCTATAGGGGTTATTTTCAGTGATTATACCATCATTTTTCAAGTCAAACTATCGTTGAATCCTTTACTTTGTGCTCACCTAAATTCTCAGTGGAAGTACGGCGTTAGTTTAGTAGCTAGGTAACGTAAAGTAGCCTATAGCTCTGCCGGCCAAAAACAATATCGCGCGTGTGAAAGAATCAGACTCGTATTATTGTTAGCTAACGTTCAGGTAAGATGGTATTTCGGCGTGTATTTCAAGGTTGTTCAAATCATGCAAAAAAAATGGGCACCACAAAGTTTTCACCGATTTCCAGTGGAAGATCAAAAAAGAAAACAGCTGTGGCTTCTTGCTGCTCTCATGGATGTCACCAATTGAGAAAAAAAGTTTGTAGTGACCATTTCACGGAGGATGACTATGTGAAAATCAAAAAAGGACGGGCGGGACACCCTCTACTGAAGGAGACTGCTGTGCCATCACCTGTTTTTCTTGATGCACCGAAAACAACTGACGAGCAGGTAACTAATAAATGATTGCATGCGTGATCTATCTATTCAGCTAGCTAGCTAGTTGCCACGATTGGGAAGTCATGGAAGTGGTCAAACTTTTCCTGCAAATTGGTAGCCAGTGTGCTTGCTTGTATATGCTGTGTTATTCTGTAGCATGTTTGTGTTTAGCTGACTTGTTGTCTACCAAATATATAACTTTACGGCAAAACGGATTGTGTCGGCAACTGTGGAGTACAGCAGATAGCCTACAGGCAGATACCCTGGCTAATCTACAGCTAGCTCCGCCGCCGTACTTCCACTGAGAATTTAGGTGAGCACAAAGTAAAGGATTCAACGATAGTTTGACTTTGAAAAATGATGGTATAATCACTGAAAATAACCCTGATAGACTGTCGTCGTAGTTCGGAATTTTGGACATAATGTCTCAATTACGACTTACCCATGATGTAGTTGATTGATGGAAACCATTTTCAGATAATTCCATGCTGTCCCTTCTTTTGGATATACACACATTGCTACTGCTAGCGCAACTCGTAGGAAACTAGTAGCATCCACTACCAAACGCACTTAAACACTCCACAGTGCACCCAAAGCAAATAAAATACGACGACAGTCTATCTGGGTTATTTTCAGTGATTATACCATAATTTTTCAAGTCAAACTATCGTTGAATCCTTTACTTTGTGCTCACCTAAATTCTCAGTGGAAGTACGGTGGCGGAGCTAGCTGTAGATTAGCAAGGGTATCTGCCTGTAGGCTATCTGCTGTACTCCACAGTTGCCGACACAATCCGTTTTGCCGTAAAGTTACATATTTGGTAGACAACAAGTCAGCTAAACACAAACATGCTACAGAATAACACAGCATATACAAGCAAGCACACTGGCTACGAATTTGCAGGAAAAGTTTGACCACTTCCATGACTTCCCAATCGTGGCAACTAGCTAGCTGAATAGATAGATCACGCATGCAATCATTTATTAGGTACCTGCTCGCCAGTTGTTTTCGGTGCATGAAGAAAAACAGGTGATGGCACAGCAGTCTCCTTCAGTAGAGGGTGTCCCGCCCGTCCTTTTTTGATTTTCACATAGTCATCCTCCGTGAAATGGTCACTACAAACTTTTTTAGAGTCTCAATCGGTGACATCCATGCGAGCAGCAAGAAGCCACAGCTGTTTTCTTTGTTGATCTTCCACTGGAAATCGGTGAGAACTTTGTGGTGCCCATTTTTTTTGCATGATTTGAACAACCTTGCAATACACACCGAAATACCATCTTACCTGAACGTTAGCTAACAATACTACGAGTCTGATTCTTTCACATGCGCGATATTGTTTTTGGCCGGCAGAGCTATAGGCTACTTTACGTTACCTACTAAACTATCCCTTTAAAACGATCAACTTTCCCAGGAAGAGTGCGATTTACAGCAGGGGAAACAGGCCTGCTCATGTAAAGCGCACATGCAGATAATGGCATTAAAATTAATTGTAAATTAATTGTAATTTTGTAACGTGCTGTAAATTTTGTTTCTAATTAGCCGCTTCGTTCTTCTTCCGCTTAGCCCTTCAGTTATGGAATAACAGGTGAAATCAGCGGGGTTTTAATAAGCTGAGGGTATGGAAACCTTGTCACTGTAATTTTAAAAATATGAAGGACGAAGAATAGCTAAGGGTACAATTCAGTTGACATGATGACATTTATCTTGTTTTTTAACCATAGGCTATCAAAAAAAAAACATATGTATGCACAGGGAATCTTCTGTAGCCTATGCTATTTGAAAAACAATTAAAGCAATATTCACTGGACAAGGTTTTGAACTTTTTTCAGTCACAAACCATTATATTTACTTACAGGCTGTATTCCTAGATAAATAGAGCTGTATTGTAATGAGGTCTGAAGCGCATTTTCAGAACTCAAATGTCCGTCTATTGCAGTGCGCCAGTTTTCCATTGAATGACAATTCACGCATTAGGTGTAAATGACAATTCGCGCATTAGGCTTGATATAGGTGTTATCAGCTCCTTTTTAATGGATAGCCATTGTCCCGTACCATAGCACATCGCCTGGATGTTGATGGAGTGGGCTGAGAGCAATGTAATGTGGCATCGTTTCCCTTCGCTGAGGGAAAGGTATGTGGACCTATTGAATCTTTTATTATTATGCATTTTTGATATAGCCTACACAATAATAATATTTCACATTGTGATCTAGATATTTTAGTCATGCTTGTGCGTGCCCCTGTGTGTAACAGACAGGAGGGTACGCGCGTTGTGCACACGCCTATGTAGACGCACTTATATGCGCCGTTAAAATAACATGTAAACAACTGCGACATGACTTTAGACCAGGTTTGTGGTGGTTCTAGCGCAAGCGCTTTCTGCTGGCTCAAGATAGCAATACGCCAAAAAGAATCCTGGCCACTCCTCATCTTAAGACCAACACGCCCAGTTCACTTGTAATGTGCGCAAGAATACATGCTAGTTAAAGGACGTGAGCGCTAGACGTTATAATGAGCCTAGCACCGGGTGTAAGATAGCAAAGACACTTGCGTTTGGGTTAGCACCACTTTGCGCCAGGTGTGAGCATCACATAAACTTGGTAAATGGCTTAAATGAAACAAGACAGGTGTACCATTTACAATACAAACTTAGATTTGTTTATTTTTATAATTTAAGTCTTAATAAAGTGCCACAAATGCAAAGAAACTGGAAAAAAAATTTTACAAATTGTTTTTCTTTTGTTTTCTGAGAGCTACATACGTGAAATCGGTAATATATATATATACATTTCCTGGATCATAAACTCCATGTCCACAAGTTTAGCTAAATCTGAGGATGATATGCAGAACTACTAAAGGTCTATGATGCAAAATATAGCAGTGTTCCCTGTTGTGCATTAGTGTCTCCAAATCTATCCAAATGGCTAAATTGCGCACTGCTCTAAATAAAAAAAATGATGATATATTTAACTACAAATCAACAGTTTTGGCTCATAAAACTCACTTTTGCATAATGTTCAAGTGGGAATTACGATATTTTCATCGGTATATGGGGGTAGATATCTATGGGTCCAAAACCCCTATGCAGAACATGTCATAAAATGAATACAGTTAGTTTTGTCCATTATAAAGCATATACATTTGCTCCTTCTAATGACTTAAGATTTAAAAAAACATTGATATCACAGTGTTACATACACCTAAATATGTTGCCTAATCATACACTCTTGTACCTCAACAAAACATCACTTTTCCCTGTACTCTACAGTATGTATACTTTTGTCCTGGGATTGCATTTTTCTGTAGTTTTTTTATTTTTTTATTTTTCCTATTCATAATGACTCCAAGGAACATTTTACCTTTTAATCTACCACATATCAGCACACAGTAAATTGGAATGAGCATTTGTCATGCCCTAAGAGACAAGTATATATGCCATAGCCTATATTATGTGCGATAACATGAACATAAAATAGTATTCCACCATCTGCAAAATGCTGCCAAATGTTCTATCTTCAATGAACATCGGTAGCCTACATCAAAAATACATTTAACGATTGCACTACAGTATGTGAAATGCACTAAAAATGCGAAAATAACAATAGGGCTATCAAACATATTGGAAAGACAGTGCTCCAGTGGAAACACAAACGTACATATGTAGCCAGTGAGACCAACGGCATTTTAGACGCAAAAATACATACATATCGGAAAAGGGAAACTCTACTCCCTAATGCGTTTTTCTATAGAGAGCTTGCGTAATACTGGACCGTTACGCTGGGCTGTAAATTGTTCAAAGCACCCAAAAAGACATGGCATATACCGTTGCTAAGGTTATAATGTACTCTATTGGGTAAAAAAGCCGACAATTAAACCAGAATGAACTGTAATGAATGAGACAGGCTTACAGGGCATGGGGGTATTACGCGTCGACGTTTCAGATAGTGTAATAGCGGTATAAAGTGTTGTATATTTCTCAAATCGATTGTACCAGACAATAAATGACCACTGAATTTTGAAAGGAACATCTCGATGTGTAAAACCAATGGTAGGATTGTTTATTTATTTCATATTTAGTAGCATATATTGCTAGTAGAATACATGGTAGAATGAGACAGTACTTTCACAGTTTATTTTGCATTTGAGTGAGCAGGGCTTTTCACAGCTTTTCTGGCATACGATCAGGCTATTGTTGGGTTTATCTCGTTGCTATGACGTTATTCTAATTTTATATGATGAATAAATATATTTATGAACTCAAACATAGATGCTATTGTCCACTATGTTATGCATGAGTAGGTATAGACTAGGTGGGGGTTGCTTGTTAAATGGACTTTCTACGGGGAAATAGTGGCAGAAATCGTCCCGAACCGTCTACCAATAAATTTAAAACACAGAGTTTGTGATTTCCACTAATAGTTTAGCTGCAGTAGCAACGAATTTCTCAGTTGAGCAAAAAGGGTCCACGATCAGACACTATGTCCTGGAGAAGACAATGAACCCTGAAATTGTGATTGATTACTAACCGCACAGTCTCTGGGGCCGAGGGCAGTTTAGGCAGCGGAATGAAATGGGCAGCTTTCGGTCCACTATTACCAGGATCACAGTGTGCCCGTCGGATGGTGGCAGACCGGTCACAAAATCAAGAGCTATGTGGCTCAATGGTCACCTCGGGACGGGCAATGGGCGTAAAAGCCTGGATGGTGAGAACTGTGACCCTTTATTACAGGCACAGACCGAACAGGCCGAAACAAACTCTCGTACATCCTTTTCCATCCCAGTTCACCAAAAACACCTAGGCAAGAAATCCTTGGTGCGGTGGACGCCCGGATGACCCGCCAGACGGGAGGAATTGGGCAGTACCTGGGCCCATACTCTGGAGAGCACAAACAGGCAATTAGGAGGCCCTCCACCTGGATCTGGCTCCAGTTGCTAGGCCCCTAGCACAAGGGACTCTATGTTCCACGTGACTGGGGCCAAAATCCGGGCAGCGGGAACAATAAGCTCGGGAGGACATTCATCTTCGGACAGGTCAAAGATCCAGGAAAGCGCGTCCAGTTTCACATTTTTAGAGCCTGGCCGATACGTTAAAATAAAATTTAAACGTGAAAAGAACAGCGACCAGCGGGCTTGCCGCAAATTGCCTTGTTTGGCGTCCTGAATATACTCCGGGTTTTTATGATCCGTCCAAACAGTGAAGGGATGCTCGGCCCCCTCGAGTCAATGTCGCCACTCTTCTAACGCCAATTTTACCGCCAAAAGCTCCCAGTCCCCTACGTCATAATTTCTCTCGGCCGGTGTCAGGCCATGAGAAAAATAAGCACACGGGTGCAATTTCTGGTCTTGGGGTGAACGCTGAGACAATATAGCCCCTACCCCCAACTCAGAGGCATCAACCTCTACCACCAAGGGGAGGGAAGGGTTGGGAGTGATAAGGATGGGCTCGGAGCTAAACCTTTTCTTTAACTCCGTGAAAGCTGCCTCAGCTTTCGGATTTCGGTGGCGTTTTCTTAGAGCTGTGATGGGTGCGACCACTGCGCTAAAATTGTGAATAAAACGGCGGTAAAAATTAGCGAATCCCAGAAAGCGCTGCACCTGTTTCACTGACTCCGGGGTAGGCCAGTTCATGACCGCTGAAACCTTCTTGGGTCCATTTGGATCTTTCCTTCCGTCATTATAAACCCCAGGAAGGAAACAGCCAATATGAAAGGTGCACTTCTCAGCCTTGACATTCAGCTGAGCTTTAAGAAGCGCCTTTAACACCTGCCTGACGTGGCCAATGTGTTCAGAGAGGCGCTAGTGAGCCTGAATGGCATGACCAGGTACTTGTAGTGTCCGCTATGAGTATTAAAGGCTGTCTTCCACTCATCTCCCTCGCGCATACGCACTAAATTATAAGCATTACAGAGGTCGAGTTTGGAAAACACAGACGCCCCCTGGAGATGTTCAAATGCGGAATTCATGAGTGGCAGTGGGTAACGGTTCTTTACCGTGATATTATTTAACCCTCTATAATTAATACAGGGTCTCAACCCCCCGTCTTTTTTTTCTACAAAAAAGAAACCAGCGCCAGTCGGTGAGGTAGAGGGCTTGATAAAGTCATTAGCCAGAGTCTCCTCAATGTATTTCTTCATTGTGGCCCTTAGGGAGCCGACAAAGAGTACAGAGAACCCCTAGGAGGCACTGTGCCAGGATGTAGGTTAATAGCACAGTCATAGGGTTGATGAGGTGGCTTGCTGTTTACTGAATACCTCTGCGAGATCCGCATAATCAGTGGGTACGTTAGCTGGTAAGGGGAAATTGAGCGGCCCCACCACTCTAGTATTACCCAAACTAGAGGGGGAATGAGGCGTGGACTCAAACAGGACTTCCGAATCAGAGAACCCGTCCATGGAGAATTCGTCCCACAGTGAATTCCCATCAGCTAGCGAATCCCAGGCCAAACTCTTCTCCCTGACCTCTGAGGATGGAGAAGACCTAACTAGATCGGCCGAACAACCCGTTTCCTCATAGTCGCTGACCAAACTAGTCTCAGACTCAAACCCACAACAACCAGGAGTGAGTGATGACGTCAGCCGACAATGCGATGCGCATTGGGGGCCCCATTGAAGGACGGTGTTTTTATTCTCGCCCCAATTGACATGCAGATTGTGCTGGACCAACCACGAGTGCCCTAAAATGAGGGATAGGCCGGGGAGTCGATCAGGAAGAACTTAATGCGTTCTGAATGCCCACCATAAGAAACATGCATACAAATAAGACCCGTGGTCTCTCTATACCAGGACTTAATGGCGACCGTCGAGAGCCGTAACATAACGGGATTGTGAGAGGGGGCGAACAGGTACTTTCAATTCCCTAGCCCACTGGGCGTCCACAAAGCACTCTACCGCTCCAGAATCAATAAATGCGTCGATGTTAAAGGAGCGCCGCTTCCACCGCAATTTTACTGGTAAGACGGTACGAAAGACTGTATTATTATGTCTTGCTGGTGTCTTTCATTCCACCAGTGAGACCCCTCTGTTTCCCACTAACTTCGGGCACTCCGCCTACATATGTCCCCTGCGTCTGCAATAACAACACCAATCCCCGCGTGGCCTGAGGTGCGTTCAAATTCAGCGAACAAGGCGAACGTTCGTGGCAAACGTTTTCTTTGAACGGTTAAATTTGAACAGCTTTTTAAGAACGTTCCAAATTGTTTGCATTAAACATAAACAGACATGGCGACAAGAAGAGAGCTTCAGTTTGTACTCACAGCCGCTTCTGTCATCATTGATGATTTTCTTGATGATCAAATATTGGATGTAGTCCTGATAGTACAAAGCGTGCTGCAACCTATAGCTGCAAGTGAAAGGACCTCCGGTAGAGTCGAGGGTTATGTGACCGAAGTCGTGCCAACCCTACGACGACTTTACATTTCGGTCACACTTTCGCATGCATAGGACTACAGTTGAGGTAACCTATAGCAAACTATTAGACGTAGGCTATTAATTGTGTGTGTGTGTGTGTGTGTGTGTGTGTGTGTGTGTGTGTGTGTGTGTGTGTGTGTGTGTGTGTGTGTGTGTGTGTGTGTGCGCGCACTCACCTTTTTGTCGGGGCAGTTGTAGTGGGCAGGGGCAATTAGTAGGATTACGGATATAAAATATTAACAAACGTGCCAATGATCGGACTAATCAGCTGGCAAGTAGGCTACGCACAGCTTCTTCACATCACATCGCGATAGGGGGATTGAACGATAATTTAAATTTATCCCATAAAAATGTCTACAAAGAGGTCTACGATTAACAAAAAAAAGATACACCACTGTTATCTACCGTGTTAGCTTTCAGTATAACCAGCAATAACGTAAATAAGTGTAGGGTAGTTTTAGAGGTGAATGGGTTAGTTGTAGTGGGGTAGTTATTCATTTATCTGGGGCCTAGTTATGATAAGTAAGGAATCTAGCAATTAGTGAGTGTGTAGTAGTTACATTGAGTGGGGCAGTTGTAGCGAGTTTGATGTAGCCTAAGACAAATCAGCAGTCTCCCTTTTTTCATTAATTTTAGAAACTGTACCAGGAACTCAGACCACACCTAGCCCACTACACTGAGCCAACAGTTGAAGTCAGGATACTGTCAACATTGTGGCTTCTGGCAAACAAGGAGTGCTTTCGGGGGGTGGCTGATCGCTTTGGGGTCAGCAAAGGCAGTTTGCACCACTACTTTATTCAAGTAGTGGATGCCATGGTTGCACTGATGCCAGCATACATCTATTGGCCATCACCTGACCAGTACCCTGCTCTAGCAGAGAGGTTTGAAAGAAAGGCTGGCTTCCCAGGAGTGGTTGGATGTATAGATGGCACCCACATCCCAATCAAAGGGCCATCACAACACCGGGATGCCTACATAAATAGAAAGGGCCAGGCCAGTTTCCAGCTGCAGGCCGTGTGTGACAACCAGTTGCAGTTCACACACATTTTCACAGGCAACGCCGGGTCTGTACATGATGCACGTGTGTACCGGAACAGCGACCTTAAACAAATGCTGGACTCCAACCCTCTCCCTGAAAGATTCCACCTTTTGGGTGATTCGGCATACCCATTACACACCAACATGATTGTCCCTTATAGGGACAATGGGCACCTCACAGAGCTTCAGAAGAGGTTTAACAGTGTGCACAGCTCAACCAGGGTCCATATTGAGCGCGCCTTTGGGCTCCTTAAGTGCAAGTGGAGGAGACTGCACTACCTCGATATGGCCCTACTCGAGAAGATCCCTAGTGTCATAGCGAGTACCTGTGTACTGCACAATTTTGTGCTTATCAATGAGGGACTTGACGAAGATGCTGACCCTACAGCAGAAGAGAATGCTGTCCCTACAGCAGATGACGTTGCTGCAGCAGACAACACAAGGGGGGCACAGAGGAGAGCAGCAGAGCAGAAGAGGGAAGGTATTGCTAGAAATTTATAATGTCCAAGCCCTCCCCCCCCCACAACACACATATTTATATCCCTGATCCGATGTACAGACAGAAATGCAAGATATATATATACCATTGTGTTTATTCAGAATAAATAATTAATATACAACTGATATGTAACAACACATTTAATAAATAATTTCTATATATACAGATAAATAAAATAAAGTTACATAAGTGCTTTCATTTTTCAGCAATGTGTGCCATGGCAGTGATGAACTGCTTCAATAATGAGTTTCTTTCTTTTTGAATTTCAATATTCTCCTTTTGTAATTTTATAATTTCATCCAATTTTTCATGGGTTTTATCAGCATCCTGGGGTCTGCTTCTCTTCTGGGCTCTCCCCCTCAGTCTCCACCACACTAGTTGCTGGGTCAATGGTGGGTTCTGACTGTAACTGGCTGAGGGGAGAGGCTTGTGGCTGTGGGCCTCTAGCCCTGCCTGACTGTAACTGGCTGAGGGGAGAGGCTTGTGGCTGTGGGCCTCTAGCCCTGCCTGACTGTAACTGGCTGAGGGGAGAGGCTTGTGGCTGTGGGCCTCTAGCCCTGCCTGACTGTAACTGGCTGAGGGGAGAGGCTTGTGGCTGTGGGCCTCTAGCCCTGCCTGACTGTAACTGGCTGAGGGGAGAGGCTTGTGGCTGTGGGCCTCTAGCCCTGCCTGACTGTAACTGGCTGAGGGGAGAGGCCTGTGGCTGTAGCGATGACAGAACCACTATGGGTGTCACAGCGGGATCTCCTGCAAACACTTCATCAAGCAATGCAAAGTATTCCCACTTTCGCCGTCCTTGGCCCGTCTTATTGTGTCCATCGACGATGGTTTTATACCTATGTAATTATAAAAACATAGAAAACATAGAACATATAAAGAAATGCACCAATAGTTTTGTTTTTTTAGTTTTTAACTGCTTATAAGAGAAAATGACTTGGTTAGTTGCCTCAATTAAGCTAATGGTTCATTGACTCAATGTTCTTGATTACACAAACTGCACTTTTATGTTGCATGCACGTCACTTGGAGATGATGTTTGCACTATAATTGTCAGTATCTGTAGCATCTGCTTACCTGTGCCTCAGGTTTCTCCATTTGGTGTCGCAACTTTGCCAAGTAACACTGCTGTACCCCTCCAACCTCAGGATCTGGGCCACCATCTTCCAGGCTTGTCTTCGTTTGATCACTGGGCTTTCAAATGTATCTTTGAGAGAGCGCCATGTCTCAATAAGTAGCAATACTGCTGCCAATGAAATCCACCTGCAACATATAACGTAACATAACTTACAAAAGTATGTTGACATGTCACTGGTTTGCATGCCAGTTTTTCTACGTTATAGTGATGAGGATCCGGACCTGCGGTGAGTAGCTATGCACAAAGAAAGACGTCAAAAAAGAAGTCTGTTGACAAAACTAACTTAGCAAATGCTATCTACAGTAACATTAGTTTACTGTAACATTGATAACTGAAGTTCGGTAACATTATCTTAACTTTCGCTAGTTAATGACAGGTAACGTTAATGTTGTTGGATACTGTAACGTTAGCTTACTTACTTAGAGCATTTGAAGTGTCCGCACTCACTCCTCTTGACACTTGCTGAGTGGTTTCGTTGTCTCCTAACATTTACAGAAAAAGGCATTAACTTTAGCTACGTCGAAATAGCTAGCTAACATTATTATTATTTATTTATTTATTATTATATATACTTTTTCTTCTAGCGAACGTTAGCTAAGTTAAGATAATGTTACCGAACTTCAGTTATCAATGTTACAGTAACTATTGATATCGCTAGCTAACGTGACTGTTGATACTTGACTGTTAGAGCTAGGTAACATTATTATTATTATTATATTATTATGGTAACACTTACTGGTATCTTCAATTGAAATCTCCATCTGGGAACACATTTCCCTCAGTCCAGCGTCCATTTTTGTTCGCCGCAAACTACCTTTTCAGACCGATCGCTTATGTTTGCAAACGTTTGCGGCGAACACAAAGCTAACGGAAAAAAGTTTGAAATATTTTGCAAACGTTCGCCTTGTTCGCTGAATTTGAATGCACCTCCGGATTCCCAAGTGTCGCGAAGTGATGAGCTACCCACCTGCATAGGCTCGTCCCGACAGAGGGGGAATTTAGAGGGGTACCCGGAAGATGGGGAACGTACCGAGTGGAATCTCTCCTCTCACCTTTCTCTGTCTGGCGTTCCCTGACACGATTGCCTATGCGGATGGCAGTTGTCACAAGGGTGTCAAATGTAGCAGGCGGTTCGAGCACTGCCAGGGCGTCTTTGACGGGATCCGAGAGGGCATTAGTAAATAAGGTAATAAGTGGACCCTTCGGCACAACCTGTCTCACCCGCCAATGCTCGGAACATGATAGAGAACCCCGCCACAGTGTCGTCTCCCTGACGGAGGCGGGTTAGCCTCATGGCTGCTTCCTGGCCCGAATAATCATGATCAAAGACTAAGGCCATTTGCTCCATGAGGCTATCCGCATTACTCATGATAGGTGCTTGAGACCGAATGAGGGGATCCGCCCATTCAAGAGCGGTACCGGCCAGTAGTGATAAAATGAGTGCTAACCGTGAGTCTTGAGAGGAAAAGTGCGATGGTTGTGCTTTAAAAAAAAACTGTGACAGAAACCCTCCACACTTCCCTGATGGAAAGTTTGGACTCCCTAACTGTGAGAGGAGTCGGCGGTGAAGGGAGATTCGCAGGGGAAGGTGCTTGGGTGACTGGAGCTGCCGAGCCCACCTGTAAGCGAAGACTGTCCTCCAAATCGCACAGACAGTCCTCCTGGCAGCGCAGCTGGTCAAACATTAGTCCCTGTTGGTTCTGCCCTCATGAGCGGCTAAGGCCGTGTGTTGGGTGGCTAGGACTTGTTCAACCCCTGACGGGGTCGCTGGTACCTCCATATGGCTTTAGTGTACTGTGAGGGAGGGGAAGGGGTCAGAGAACCAGACGCGACCGTAAGGGGATCTACAAACTATCCACAAACATGGGATAACCACTAGTTGGGGGAAAAAATGTGAATTCCCTGACAGAACAGGAAAAAAAAACAAAAAAAACAGGAAATAACCCCCGGCGTATCAGCCAACAGAAAACAACCCAGAAAAGAGGGCGAAACCAGACTCGAGTGGAAATAGACAGAAGAGACAGAAAAAACCTCCAGCTCACTAAAATACAAATGAGCTCAAACAAGGAGGAAAAAAGAGAAAAGGGTAACAAAGGTTGCAGCCTCAATGAGGACTGAACGAAAACCGGGGAAAGTACTTAGATTAGAGAAAGAAAACAGAAAAGAAAAAGTCCTAGGGACTAAACATATAACTCTAAGCTAAAGAAGTTTAGACAGAAAAGATATGCAGTCTTCTGAAGTTCTATACCAATTACCCGGCTTGAGCGTAAACAGAGTTGACACTAAAGCACGGAACACAGAAGCCGCTGGGCTTAAGCAGCCCACCCGCACCTGAACCCCATAACCATAATTGGTCACAGAATGCGGAAAAAAACAGGAGCACCCTCTCGCGGTCCCGGGAGGCAACACCTGCAGAAAAGCATGAGCAGGCTCCCTGCATAACCAAAGTTAAAAGTGAGGAGGAATAGATTTTTACCTATTTATCAAAATAAAATGTTGGATTTACTTAATAAAATTGTGAACAGTGGTTGCACGCAGTATTCTTAAGTTGGCTTGAAAAAACCAACATTCTATTCTCCTTATTAGTTTGCATGTAAAACATCCAAGTTATGTTATATCTCAGGATCTTTCCTCTTATTCTTCTAATTCTTAATTTTTGTAAACGCATCTAGTCCAACAGTTTTTATAATACCCATACAAAATGCATACAATATTATTCTACAATATGTGCAGATGTTAGCTATTCAATATCTTAATGATACTAATTATAGAGCAATTAAAGATGGAAAAATTGCTATTGAAAATTAATTGAGCCCATTCATTTCCTATGGAAACATTACCCTCCCAAAATGTTCTCCAAATCTGACACATTTTTTTTTTTGCCAATCAGGATGATTTAGTACATGATACTATTTTAGCAAATAGGACACATAGAAAAACTAAAACACTCGCATGTTTGTTGTGCTTGTGCAGCAAGCTATCAAACTGATTAATAACCAAATACTTAGTGCCAATTTAACAATAATATAATTCAACAGTTCCAATACAGTGAGTGGTCTTGGCACTGTGTGCATACGGTGAGTCAGCTCAGTTAACGTTATATGATCACAAATAGCTAACGTTAACGGAAGCATGGTTTATCAGCTGTAGTGTAGTATAATGGTTAAGGAACTGGCCTTGTAACCGAAAGGTTGCAGGTTCGATTCCCAGGTAGGACACTGCCGTTGTACCCTTGAGCAAGGTACTTAACCTGATTTGCTTCAGTATACAGATCCTTTCCAAAAAATTTGAATATCATGGAAAAGTTTTTTTTTTTCCATAATTCCATTCAAAAAGTGAAACTTTCCTAGATTATAGATTCATTACACACAAAGTGAAATATTTCTAGCCTTTATTTGTTTCATTTTTCATAATTTTGGCTTACAGCTCCAGAAAACCCCCAAAACAGTATTTCAAGAAATTAGAATAGTGTGTCGAAAATCAGCATTTACTTCAGTTATTTCAGAGAATGAATGTTTTAGACTGAGTGTCACACTCTGTACGTGGTGGTTTTTGAAGCACTGACTGAGACAGGTGCGTGAGGGTTGGACCCGAAATGCACGACTCAGAAACAGTAGTTGCAAGTAAAGTCCCGTGAGGGCTTTAATGGGGGAATGTCCAAAGAGCGTGGTCAAAAAAACAGTTCATACACGAAAAAATCCAGCCAAAGCCAATGTACAGTACCGAGGGAGAAGGCAGTCTCAGAATCGGTACACTATGCAATAGTCCAGTAACCAGAGTAGCTGTCAGCGAGGCAGAAGTACAGGCAGACGGTAGGCAGGCTCGTGGTCGAAGACGATGCAAGAGTCAAGACCGGAGTCCGCTCCGCGGGGCAACAGTACAAAAGCAGGCAAAAACTCGTAGTACAGGCAGGCAGTGGTAACAAAACAGAGGTCAATAACAATGGTCGATAAACAGGCTTGGATCGTAACAAAAGGCAGGCTTGAAAAAACCGCTCAAAAGTGCACTGACAAAGAGGAGGCAACAATTTTGCGAAGACAAGACATGAACACTGAGCTTATATGCAGGTGTAGACAGGTGCAGACACTTAGCTTGAGAGCAGCATGCGAATGGAAATCAGGTGTGGAAGGCTGACGAGGTAACAAGATAATTAGTAATCGTTAGTAATTAACCTATCCTGACCTAGCGTTAGTAAATTAGTAAATTACATGCACGAGAAACATAAGGTAAACATGAACACATGGTTAGAGAGTTAGTATTACCCAATCCTGATCTAATGTTAGTAGATTAGTAAATAGACATGGGAGAATGAAACAATTAGGGAAGCGTGAGCGACAGCAAGAGAGAGAGAGAGAGAGAGAGAGGGAAACAGCATGAACGCAAGGCTGCGGAAAAACACGGAAATGTGTATGCTAAACAATGAACGGAAAACGTAACATGAATAAAATATAAAACGTGACATGACAAGAAAATAAATCGTAACAATAATCAAACAATAAACGTGACATGACATGAAAATTAAACGTAACAAGAATTAAACATAAAACGTGGCGTGACTAGACACAATACGTGACATTAACAAGAAATCTAAGACAGAAATGAAACATAAAACATGACATGACAGCTAGAACCGTGACAGGACCCCCCCCCCCCCCCCCCTTAACGACCGACTCCTGGCGGTCTCATGAGCTTATCCGGGTGGTCACGATGAAAGTCCTTGATTAGTGACTTATCAATAATAAGACTGGGAGCGATCCAGGAACGCTCCTCTGGGCCATAATCCTCCCAGTCAACCAGGTACTGGAAACCACGGCCCCTCTTGCGAATGTTCAACAGTTTCTTGACTGTGTATGCAGGATGGTTATCAATGATGCGGGGAGGAGGGGGTGGGGGGTCGGGGGACATAGGGGGTGAGAAGATACGGTCTTGATACAGGAAACATGGAATGTGGGGTGAATCTTGAGTGAAGCAGGGAGTGAGAACTTGACAGATGAAGGGTTGATGATGGAGAGAATCTTGAAGGGGCCAATGAAATGGGGTTGCAGTTTGTGGGAAGTGGATTGAAGGGGAATGTCCTTGGTGGAAAGCCAGACGGAATCACCTGGTTTGCAAACTGGAGCTGGTGTGCGGTGGCGATCAGCGAAGCGTCGATTGCGGTCTGCCGTGTGTAACAGCGCGGCCCTGGCGTCCCTCCAAATCTTCACACAGCGTCTCATGTGGGTGGCGAGGGAGGGAACAGCGATCTCGGCTTCCTGGTCGGGAAACAGTGGAGGTTGGTAGCCAAGGGCGATCTCAAATGGAGACTTTCCGGTGGCGGCACAGGGTAGGGCGTTGTGCGCATATTCCACCCAGGTGAGCATCTTGCTCCAAGAAGCCAGGTTCTGGGCCGAAACGCAACGTAGAGCGGCTCCCAAATCCTGGTTGGCCCTCTCGGTTTGCCCATTGGACTGGGGGTGGTAGCCAGATGAGAGGCTAGCAGTGGCGCCGAGGGCCAGGCAGAAGGCTTTCCAAACCTGTGAGATGAATTGTGTCATACAGACGAATAACCATATAAGTCCATTTTTCGAAATTTGGACAATATATATATTTTGTTTTATTGGACTGTACACCACAATCTTGAAGTTTTTAATCCATGAAATGCTTAATGCACCCCGTCTTTCTATTCCATTTGATTTTTTTTTCTAAATTCATAAACATTAGGAAATAGGATGAGATTATATGTATGGAATGTGGAAAAACAGTATATCTCCAATGACCATTACAGTTTGTGGAATAACAGTATAAGTCCTGTGCAGCAAATAAGCAAACAAATTGGGCAGATTACATTAAAACAGTTAATTTATTGCAAAAAGTCAATTCAAAAAGTAACCCCTGCCCCCCACACCATAACTCTCTCACTCACTCTCTCACACACACAAACACACACACACACACACACGAGGAAAGTTTGGCTCGGGAGGGACATGGTGTCTACGGCTCTGTGATGAACGTGACAGACTGATCACCTGTTGAACGAAACGAACGATGAAATTTGCTGCATGTCTCCCTCTGCCTCACCCAGTGAAAGAGGGCTGAGGCAGAGGAGAGAACGTAGTTGAAAGACGAGAGAGAACAGATGAGGAGAGAGAACAGATGAGGTGATCTGTTCTCTCTCCTCTATTCTCCCTTTCACCTCATCTGTTCTCTCTCCTCATCTGTTCTCTCTCGTCTTTCAACTACGTTCTCTCCTCTGCCTCAGCCCTCTTTCACTGGGTGAGGCAGAGGGAGACATGCAGCAAATTTCATCGTTCGTTTCGTTCAACAGGTGATCAGTCTGTCACGTTCATCACAGAGCCGTAGACACCATGTCCCTCCCGAGCCATGGCCTGTTGGCCCAATACCATCGGTAGTTTGGCGCCTCTCATGTTCACTCTACCTGGGCTTATCTGCCTTCTGTGTTCTGCACACCAGTCATTATGAGCGGGATCGAACGGGCTCGTGAGCCAATGGGGAGGGGGTTACGTCATGTCACAGCTGAATATCATTGTCTGTTGGTGAGGGGAGAATTAGGCAAATAATAAGAGAGAGAGAGAGGGGTGGGGGAGGTTAGGTGGAGGTGAGGAGCAGCATAACACAGCAGTAAAATAAAATATATCCACCCTCCTTCTCAGTTCTCAGCATGCAATACAATATTCCCACTCTCATCTCTGCTCAGTCCATCAGCTGAAAGTTCCTCTTTTGTTACCCCGTGACATTAACTTTTTTTAATTTTTTATCAATGACTAGTAGACTACTGTATTTAACATCTCTATGACAGATCCTGTCAGGGTCCTTTCATGGAGGAATATATTTACACCAACATGTCTCATGTAAACCAAGTTCCTTAGGCTTCACATTCAAGTGCTTGGTAAAAGGCCTGAGCAGCAGGAGGCAGGTAGGTGAGCATGCTCATGAGGTCTTGGTGCTTCTCCTTTTTCACTGGCAGAGGGCTCTCATAGGCTCTGGCGTAGACCTTGGCGAAGGAGGGAGCTGGAGGAGGTTGTCCTTTCCGTGGTTTTGTGATCAGCCATGACTTCCAACCCTCATAGAGGCTGTGGGTCACTTTGGTGTGGAGGTTCCATGGATCAGCAGCTGGAATTGCAAAACACAACACAAGTTCTGAATTAGTTAATTAATTCAATTCCTTCTGTGACAAGTGATACATTCATTCATTACTTCTATGTAGGGCTGTCAATGAATATTCTATATTCAATTAAACATACGACTTGTAATTGGAATGGAGAAATTGTGGAATAGATTGGCTGGCTTGAAATCTGGGGGCTTGAAATCTTGAAATCTGAAATCTTGAAATCTGCTGGCTTGAAATCTTGCTATCTGGGGACTTAGACTTGCACTTAGACCTTAGAGCTGGGGGCTTGGAGCTGATATTTCCCCTTTTTTCTTTTCTTCTTCCCTTCTGTTGTTCTGTGAAGCGTCTTTGTGACAGTCCTCTGTTAAAAGCGCTATACAAATAAAATTTAATTGAAAGATGTCTCGTTGTATTGGTTTTCGCTCTTGTGGACATAATGCACAATAATAGATATTCGAATGGTTAGAGACTATATGTTTTTTTTAGAAGGAATAATCAAATTTCATTTTTGACCAATTTTGACAGCCCAACTTCTATGACAGGAGATATTTGTAGAAAATCTGAACTGGGTATAGTTATAGGAAATTTGAATAGTACCTGTCACTTTAAACCACATTTTAGATGTGATTTGCAGGCCAGCTGGTTTCTTGAGCACAGAGTCCGGAAACAGTCTGAAATCCTCACTCTTCATCTGCATGACTCTAAAAGGATGCTCCTGCTTCGACTGTATGATCATCTCTGTAAAATCTTCAGGGGTGTGGAGTGTGGACACCTTGCGCCTCTTCTCTATGATGGCAAAAGAACGGTCACAGGGCAAGAAAGAGTGACCAGACACCATGAATTTATGCTCGATCTCAGTGAAGTAGCCCATGGATGTTAGAAGAGCCATCAGATTCAGCATGCGCCAGTTGTTATTTTGGCCACAGCATCGGTCACTGAAGATGACAAGCTTTCGTTCCTTAGGTTTCACCAGGGGAGTGAAGGAAGACTGCACCCACTTCATCAGGCAGCTTGCTACCTCAACGGAGCCTCGGTGGGCAATACCCTCATGCCAGACACACATGGTTGGAGGATCTTCAGTTCCCAGCCCGTAAATACATAGATTATAGTTTGCCAACTGACGTTGATAATAAACATTAGAATGTGTCAGATTTGGTGTAAAAACAACCCCTTGCATATCTACACATACAACATGGCAGTCAGTGTTTGCTTTAGCCCACTCTTTATCAATTTCCAGCTGGGAGTAGGCCTTCTCTGCTTTCCGATGATGAAGCTCACTCTCGTTAGAAATCTTTTTTTTTTTCTTCATCTGATGAAGCTGCTGCAAGCTTAGCAAAGTAAACATCGCACTTTGCACGTGTCACTTCTTGGCTGGCCAAAACTGAGGTTCTCCTGTTTGAAGGTGTCTCTATACAGCCAGAACTTTGCTGGGGACATTGGGTTCTTTTCTTTATAAAGTCTGTACATACGCATTATATTAAGATCTGGACTCAAATATTCTCTCTCCACATTCCCCTTCATACGAGTGTAGTGGCTCAGCTGACGTGGAAAAGAGAGGATATGTTCCCTTATCCCCACTGTCACTGAAGAATGAATGCGGTGTGGTCTGTAAAGCAAGCGAAACAAAAAAATTAGATAATAAGGTAGGGTGCAGCTCCAACAACTACACAAGTCCGGGCCCCACCAATCTGTATTAGTGTTCTATAATAACAAAATAAAACAAAAATCATGCCAATGAGATGACAATAAAATTCTAATAATTTCATTGTAGGTCTTATTTTAACACACAGCTGGATAGATCAGTAATATTAATCCTGAAGAACGTTCAGTGTCAGCAGCAGTAATGCAAACAAAAACATGTGCAAAAAAAGAGAAAAGACAAGTAGTAATACTGATGATGATGATGATGATGATAATAGAAAATTTGAAAAATGTATTCCTGTTAAGATGTGATATGTGGTTACACGTGAACCTGCGTATTCTTTCTACTGCACAAACCTGCATGGCCTTAACCAAAACTAAATTACCTATTCCTATGCTTTCCTCTTAAATCCTCTAAAGGAGATCTGGCCTTTGGTGCCTGTCCTTCTCCCTGCTCTGGGGGTCCTCTAATCTGAGCCTGAGAGCCTAATTTTTCCTGAATCACCTGCGCAAAATATATAACATAAATCGGAGCTTGCTTATATTAAAGTATTTATGTTGGCATATGGGAAAACACTTCATGAGACTAACCTGAAGGCGACTGTTGGTGAGCTGGTACACAGACATAAATGTTGGTTTACAGACACTCAGTCTCTGGCCTCCCTGCTGCAGATGGTATCGATAAGTAAAGTTTCTTTTGGACACCGTTACCTCTGGGTCCCGGGCCCGGCTCCGTCTTCGTATCACCTTGTGCTGAAATAAATATATATATATATATATATATATATATATATATATATATATATAAAAGGATTAAGCAGTTTAGAATGAGCAGCATATGTAAGAACTTTCAGTAACATTGACTATAAAATGAAATAATGATAAAGCTATGGCCGATAATATCGGCCGACCGATATATCGGTCCGGCTTTAGTTAGGAGCTCACCATGGCCCATATTGCCATTGAGGGAAATAATAATTTTATAATGGGTGCGTGACCATTATAAATAGCCTAGAAAGGCTTCTCTCTTCAGAAACTCTGAACTTGAACAGACCACAGTGCACACAGTCTACTGTTATACTATTCCTCATCATCCTTCCAGTGCCCTGGAGATCTGAGACAGGTTCTCACAGGATCACACACAGGGCTTAGAATTTACTTTTTTGATCACCAGCCAATATGGCTACTAGATTTTAAAGTTACCAGCCAGTCTGAATTTCTTGACATAAACCAGGTTATGAGTAGCCTAGATTATGATTATGAGTTGAATGTAGCCAATTGCACATCATGGCAGTGTTCATGGGAAATGTAGGATTAGGACTATAGGAAAATCATTTCTGCAGCCTGCTTCAAATAGATGCATTGATATTAAGAGCTTGGTCCATCACCACCCAAATTCGCTAGAAACGTTACAATGTTAACAGCCACAGGAATTGTTTTACCCCCATTTGGCTGGTTGGCTGGTGTTAATTTCAAGCCCTGACACACACACACACACACACACACACACACACACGTGAAAAACACTCAAAACTCATCTCTTCTCTCTGCAATTTTAACACACACTTACCTGTTCTAAACCAGAAAGGATGATGGCTTGCTGTTGCTCGTAGGGGACTTTATAAAACTCTGTGAACAGCTGTAGTTTTCTCCTCTCGGTCAGCTTGCTACATTCCTTTGGGCATGTGTCGGCGCATATTTTACCCTGTTACACAACCGAAAGTACGATCAGTTTTCTGGCCATAACGTTTACATAATTTAACGTAACGTTATGGGACTAAACTACATGACTTTGTGACATATCGGTCTACTGTCTAGTTACCTAGTTTAAGTACGTTATATTCAATAGTAACGTTAGCCTATAACTACAATGAATATGTCGCAAAACGATTTTGACCAGCTGTTACAGTAACGTTAATCAACAAAGAGATACCACTAACGTTAGCTAGCTAGCTAGCTCGCTAACGCCAATAATTAACGTTAACGTTACACACTGCAATGTCACATATACGGTTCTTCCACGTACCTTTTTAGGTGGGGTTTTCCCTTCTTTTTCGACTCCTTTTCTGCTGGTGTACGGTTTACCCGCATTCCTCAAAGCCTTTTGTCGTTTGTCCTTCCATTCATTCACATACCGTTTTCTTTTTTTCCCTAAATTACCCCTTTTAAGATCTGCTGCAGACATGAAAACTCCTTGGTTCTCCATTTCCAACGGTGGACTTAGACGGTTATTCCGCGCAAGACACTTTTAAAGTTCAAAATATGATCAAAGATCTTGTGAACAAAACAACATCACCTTTTCCAGGATACAAAGTAGCCGTCAGAGAATCACGTGATGGGGTCAGGTTTTTTATTTTGTTGGACTTATACTGTTATTCGTCGCATGGCTTCAATTGTGGCCCTTGGTCGGATACGATGTCCGCGGGGATGCCATGGATGCGGAACACCTCTTTAACTAGCACCTCAGCGGTCTCTTGGGCGGTGGGTAGTCCGGGCAGGGGGAAGAAGTGGGCCGCCTTGCTGAACCTGTCCACCACGGTGAGGATGGTGGTGTTACCTTCGGAAGGGGGAAGTCCGGTAACGAAATCCACCCCGATGTGGCTCCAGGGTCGGCTGGGCACGGGCAGAGGTTGGAGCAGTCCAGCTGGAGCCTGGTGGGAGGCCTTGCTTCTGGCGCAGGTGGTACAAGCCTTGATGAAGCGCCTGGTGTCAGGGATCATGGAGCTCCACCAGAACTTACGCTTCAGCACCGCCAAGGTGCGGGTAAAGCCGGGATGGCAGGACAGGAGAGATGAATGGGCCCACTGAAGAACCTGTGTCCAAGCAGCTGAGGGGACGTAAAGGCGTGTGCCGGGGTTGGACCTGGGATCGGGCTCCTCACGTAGAGCCCTCTGGATCACCGCCTAAATCTTCCAGGTTACAGAAGCGACTGTGCAGGAAACCGGGAGGATGTTCTCAGGCGTCTCTCGCTCGGAGCAAGTGTTGAATTGTCGGGACAGGGCATCTGGCTTGACGTTCTTGGAGTAGGTGAGTGCGAAGTTGAACCTTCCAAAGAATAGCGCCCATCTGGCTTGGCGTGAGTTCAGTCTTTTAGCTGTCTGGAGGTACGCCAAGTTCTTGTGGTCTGTCGAGATGACAAAAGGTTTCTCGGACCCCTCCAGCCAATGCCTCCACTCCTCCAGTGCCAGCTTGACAGCGAGGAGTTCTCGGTTCCCCACATCATAATTCCTCTCCGCCGGTGAAAGCTTCTTGGAGAAGAAGGCGCATGGGTGAAGCCGATTATCGGAGGAGGAAACTTGTGACAGCACGGCTCCCACCCCCGTGTCGGACGCGTCTGTCTCCACCACAAACTGGCGGGTGGGGTCGGGGTGCACCACGATAGGAGCGGAGGAAAACAGTCTCTTGACTTTGATAAATGCTCCCTCCGCTTCGGGACCCCAACGGAATGGCATGGCAGTGGAAGTAAGCTTGGTAAGGGGGGAGACTACTTGGCTGTAGGACCTGATGAACCTTCTGTAGAAGTTGGCGAATCCCAAGAAGCGTTGAAGGTGTTTCCGAGAGGAAGGCGTAGGCCAGTCAGTGACCGCCTGAACTTTCTTGGGATCTGCCCTGATCTGTCCCTTCTCCACAATGAAGCCAAGGAACTCGACTGAGTCGGTGTGGAAAACGCATTTCTCCGCCTTGACAAACAATTTGTTCTCCAATAGCCTCTGGAGAACTTGCTTGACGTGGACCTCATGTTCCTTGGCATTGGTGGAGTAAATCAGGATGTCGTCGAGGTAGACGAATATGTGTCGGCCCAGTAAGTCCCGAAGGACGTCGTTGACAAGCGCCTGGAATACGGCGGGTGCGTTAGTGAGGCCGAACGGCATAACCAGGTACTCAAAGTGTCCGAGGGAGGTATTGAAGGTGGTCTTCCACTCGTCACCCTCTCGAATACGGACCACGTGGTAGGCGTTGCGTAGATCTAACTTGGTAAAGATAGTGGCATTGTGTAGAGGGTGAAAGGCGGAGTCCATCAATGGCAGAGGGTACTTGTTCTTGACAGTGATGTTGTTGAGTTCTCTGAAGTGCATGCAGGGACGCAATGAGCCATCCTTCTTCTGAACAAAGAAGAATCCGGCGCCCATGGGTGAAGAGGATGGGCGAATCAGTCCACTGGCGAGGCAGTCCCGGATATATTTTTCCATGGCCTCCCTTTCAGGTCTGGAGACGTTGTAGAGACGGCTTGAGGGGAGTGTGGAACCGGGTAGCAGCTCGATGGCGCAGTCGTAGGGTCGATGAGGAGGGAGCGTCTGTGTCAGCGTCTTGGAGATGACCGTGCCCAGGTCGTGGTAAGGGGTGGGCACCTTCTCAAGAGAGGGATTGGGAACTTGCGGTGGAGTGGGTGCACCCTCTGCTGGTGCAGGGGCTTATCGCAGGCAGGACTGGTGACACTCACGACTCCAGGCTTGAATCTGGCTTGAACTCCAGTCGATGGTAGGGTTGTGTCTCTGGAGCCAGGGTAATCCCAGAATGAGCGGATCGTTAGGGGACCGGATGACGCGGAACTGGATCATCTCATGGTGGTTTCCGGAGATGATTAGCTGGATGGGTTTGGTGATGTGGGTCATGCGGCAAAACGTCTTGCCATCCAATGACCGAGCATTCTCGGGATGGGGCAGTGGGAGGGTGGGAATGTCCAGTTCCTTGACCATCACATCATCAATGAGGTTTGCGTCCGCTCCGGAGTCCACCAACGCGCTCACCTGGACCATCTTATCGGGAAACATCAACATGGCAGTAAGGGTGGGATGATGGTCATTCCTAGCAGACCCCTCCTGGTTGTTGAGCACTCTCACCTCAACGGATGGGCCTGACTTCTTGGAACGGAGAGTACACTGCTCTTGCGTATGTCCCAGCCTCCCACAATAGAAGCAGGAACCGGTAGCTCTCTGACGTCTCCGTTCCTCGGGCGAGATCTTCATACCCGCACGAGACAGATCCAATATGATTATTTCATTCAACATTTTTTTATTTATCACAACTGGACACATTTTAGATGAGTTATTATTTTTCTTTAGTAAGATCAAAGGTATCAAAAGGTAAATTGCACTAGCGCTCTAACGTTAGCTAAATTACTAACGTGTTCAAGTTCATGTTTGCTAGCTAGCTGTAATGGGGCGTGACGTGTGAGGTAGGAGGAGCCAAACGCAGCAAGGGGATTCTTTAAGCCCTAAGGCCACTAAGGCGGGAAACCCCGCAGTTAAGGGAGGAGACAAGACAACAAACACGCCTACAGACGCTACTAACCGGCTCACTGTCACACACCAATAGGTAAAAGCGCAAGGACAGGTTTCTGAATAGCCAGAAATAATACGCGCCCTGTCTCGGTAACGAGACGCATAAGAACGGGCGAGTAGCGTAAAGGCAAAAATAAAACAGTCAACAAACACTGAAAACTAATAAGCATTAGTATACATCTCTGAGTGGATGGCTACCCATCACCTGAAGCTCAACCTTGACAAGACAGAGCTCCTCTTCATGCCGTACAAGACCTCCCCACTACATGACCTCTCCATCACCGTTCATGGGACCGTGGTGGCTGCCTCCCGCTCTGCAAGGAACCTGGGGGTGGTCCTGGACGACCGGCTGGACTTCAAAGAGCACATCAGGGCGACGGCACGGTCCTGCAGGTTCCTCCTGTACAACATCAGGAAGATTCGACCGTACCTGACCACCTACTCCACCCAGCTTCTTGTCCAGACCATGGTCACCTCACGCCTGGACTACTGCAACTCCCTGCTCGCAAGCCTACCGGCCTGCGCCATTCTGCCTCTTCAACTCATCCAGAATGCAGCTGCCCGGCTTGTGTTCAACCTCCCGAAATTTTCCCACTTAACCCCCCTGCTGAGGTCTCTCCACTGGCTGCCAGTTGCAGCCAGGATCAGGTTCAAAGTTCTGACCCTGGCCTACACTGCAGCCAATAGGACAGGCCCCGCCTACCTGCAGGACTTAATCCAGAACTATGTTCCTGCTCGACCACTTCGCTCTTCTACAGCAGGGCGACTGGCACTTCCCCCCCCTCCGTGTCAAAGGCTCTCGCTTGTCCCGACTGCGGAGTTTTTCCACATTAGCACCTCTGTGGTGGAATGAACTTCCCATTCCCCTACGTTCTACTCCAACCCTGCCTGCATTCCGTCGAGGCCTGAAGACACACCTCTTCAGACTCCACCTTGACTGATATCCTCACCTAGGAATATCAGCTCCCTGTTCCCTGTGTTTTCCTGTCTGTTATTATAGTTTATAATAGTATTTGGAATGTTTTATCATAGTATAGTTTATAATAGTATTTGGAATGGTTTATAATAGCATAGTTTATAATAGTATTTTGAATGGTTTATAATAATATAGTTTATAATAGTATTTGGAATGGAAGTGTGGTGTTGCTGATTTGCCCACAGCTTACTGTGAACTACAGTCAACGTTCATTGCTAGGGATAGCTGCTACATTATGCAAAGGATGTGCTTTGCCTCGTCTGTTCTGTAATGATGATGATGTCTCTGTACGCACTTACTGTACGTCGCTTTGGATAAAAGCGTCTGCTAAATAAATGTAATGTAATGTAATGTAATGAGGCGAAAAGGAACGGAGATTTAACGTTCCAAGGCTACTCTCAGGGACTCGCAGTCAAACACATACCTGTCAACAAAAACGCCCAAGCTCCATATAAGGAGAAACATACCTGGAGAACGAACAGAACTACAGTTCTGAACAAAATCGTCCCGCAAGTAAAAAGGACGAAACAGAACAGCTGCACCGGAATTACCAGCTAAAAGACCAACACGAGTTTGATAAAGAATAAAAGCCCTGCCTCTTGGTAAAGAGGAAATGTAACGAGGCGAAGGAACAGATATAAAATTCCATGGCTAGTTTAATAGGCTCGCAGTCAAATGCAACGACCAGGAAGTAGGAACAGAAAAGAGCCAGGGGGGACGAGTCCTAATAGCTACTTCCACATAGGCAAACACGCCACGGGGGAAGAGTCCGAATAACTACATCCACATAGGCAAGTCCCGCATTGATCCAGAAAACGTAAAGGGGTAAACGCCCGATCTCCCAGGAGAGAGAAACATTTTACAGGCGAGCCGACGGAGCACCGTCGTCCCATAACTTGACTAGCAAACATGACTAATGCAAGCTTAATTGAAAACACACACCCTAGCCTCTCAGTAAATGAATATGTAACGAGGCGAAATGGAACAGAGAGCTAACGAGGCTATTTTCAGAAACACGCAGTCACACACAAACATGTCCACAACATCGCCCAAGCTCCAAATAAGGAGAAACATACCCGGAGATCGAACAGAACTACAGTTCCGAACAAAATCGTCCCGCAGGTAACAGGACGAAACAGAACAGCTGTAACAAAAGACCAAACTTAATAGACAATAGCACACACTGCCTCTCAATATACCAAAAAACCCTGACTCACAACAAGGGGGAACGTAGTCCACGAGAAGGAGACAAAACAGGGAATAAACGTACCAAAGCTACTAACTGGCTCACTGTAACACGGAAATGAGTAGAAGCTAAAACGCCAGGTCTCTCAGGAAGAAAACCAATCAAAGGCGAAAATGGAACAAAGAACTGCTACCCTAACTTCTACAAGCTAGATAACTAAGTAGAAGCGTGAACGCCCGATCTCCCAGGAGAGAGAAACATTTTACAGGCGAATTAGAGCAGGGATCTGTGGTCCCATACGTCTACGAGATAAGTAACTAAAGAGCCAGCAAGAATAAGCCCTGCCTCAGCAATGAGACGTTAAAAATAGGCAAGTAGCACAAATGGTACAAAACTCACACCAGACAATAAACCACAGTACAAACAATCAATATAGAAGCCCAGAACGAAAGGAACCTGGGCTTAAATAGCTCACCGGAATTCCATGCCCAGCTGTGAACGTTGATTAAACTTACTCCGTGAAAAGAAGGAACGGAGCCAAAACTCCACCAACGGAGCAGCGCCCACGTGTGGCGACCGAGGAACACGACCGCAAGGGAAAAAGGGTCATAAACCATGACACTAGCTAGCTAGTTCTGGCACGGTTAACAACCTTATTAGCTAGCTAATGTTAGCTAGATACTTTCTGGTCTGCCTTCTGTTATGTGCCGGACGCAGTGGAACGACATGGACAAAACATGGATTTAACATCAAAAATCTGGATTGTTGGTTACAGTCACACAGCATGCAGAATCCAATGAACATGTAAGTGCACTGGTAAAGCTTAAGGCCTCGATATACTCCAGTTTCGTACGTGTACGTATGTACGTACGCGAACGCTACGCAAGCGGCATTGTTCACATACTCCACTGCGTACTTTATGTCTAAATGGTTGTTCAAAAGTTGTGTCCACTAGGAGGCAGGTCAGCGACAAAAATTCACCGCCATTGTGTACTACTACTTCTTCGCTGTTTCATGTTTCCATCTCGTCGTCAGAGGATCTTTGGTATACTGCCCCACGATTTCTGTTGGTATTGCACCTTGCGTATGCGTACACTCAAGGCCTAGGGAGACGTGCACGAAGGACGCACCAAATGAACGCAGGATATGTGCGGCAGCCATCCTGCGTATGCGTACATGTACTTAGCGTGAAGAATATTACGGCCTTTAATCTTCAGGTACGAATTTGTGTTAGTGATGGGCGGATCAATACTGAAATATCGATACTTCGATCCTGACATTTCCTTTTTCAGAATCGATCCACATGTAAAAATATCTATGCCAAGTGTTTTATTTATCCAGTAATTTTTATATTTATTTTTTAAGGAAATTGAACGCGTATCTGTTGCTGAAAAAGTTAAAAAATTTAATGTTGTAGCAAATAATTGTGACTACTTCTCCTTCCGCCCTCTCCCTATGCCACACAGGCACGCCGAGAAACACAAGCAAAGCAGCAGTCAGACAGTCATACAACGAGACGGCACCAATGCTGCTTTGTATGGAGGATTATTCAGCCAAAATGAAAACGAAAATGAAAATGGAAAATGCAGGATTATTCAGCCCAAAATTAAAATTAAAATTACAAAATTTTCATTTCCGTTTTCGTTTTAATTTTAATTTTCGAACTGTATCTATGTAAATGAGGGGGTATGGTCCTCCTATCAATCAAAGCAAGCAGGGTGGGCCTCATACAGGTTTACTGCAGTAGCACTATGCATAGCATAGGGATGGGTAACAGTCTATGCTTGATACTATGCTCTCAGGGCACTCGTAAGTTTTAATGGATGAAATGATGAAGAATCTGAGCAGTGTTATAAAGTATTCTTGTTTTATGAAAGAAATGGAGCTAGCTAGCCAACGCTATGCTGTGTAGGCTATAGGTCAAACCTGCGAGGTGGAAAATCCACGTTCAGAAAGTGAAAGTCCTCCCCAATCATTTGTTCCAATCACCTGGATTTGCTAATTATCACAATTCTTCCTGGTAGTAGCCTACGATAGGCTACATTGTGCCAGGTTAAACGTTGGATTGGATCAGTTGTGTTGGACTGCTGGAAATAAATGAAATCCTCTCTTAAAATAAATGAAAAGACCGCAAATGAGTCACTAGATTGTTTAAACTTTTAACCTGGCTCCGGTACTTTAAGCGAACATTAAGGCATTGCTTCAAAAAGTCTATCGACAGCCAGATTCTATTTTATATGTTATGCAAAATGAGAAATGTTCATGTAGGCTATTTGAAAGTGAGTCGGGTTCGTCATACAAAAAATCCAGGGTTAAATCTTAAATTGAGCTTGCTAGCTGTTTATTATTATCCTAAAATAGCTCTCATAAGTGTTTCTGTTACCCATCTATCGTTAATTGTGTTTACTGTATTACACACTTCATGTGTGTGCATGAGTCACTGGACCATTTAACCTGGCTCCGATAGATCTAGCTAGCCTACTTCAAACTAACATTAAGGCATAGCTTCTAAAAGTCTATCGAGACATTAATGTATTTGAAAGTGAGTCGGCTTTGTGATACAGAAAATCCAGGGTGGAAATTGAAATGAGCTGTCTAACTCCTTAATCTCGCTTCGTAGCTAGGCTACACCTCTGCTTCGTGAAATTCCCTCAGGGAAAAAACAACGACACACTTGGCAGCTTCCAAGTTTAGACATTCTCGTTTATTTCTCAGGATTCTAGCTCCGATGTGTATTAAAACAACCGGATAGAATAAAACATCATAGCACCATTTTGTGCGTTCCATTTTCAGCTGTCTTCAGCAATATTTTTTCTCTCATAACAATGCAAAAACGCATCTTTCATGCCCTAGCATTTGCGACCATATTTTTTGACGACCGTCATGAATCTAGCTATCGATAGACTTTTAGAAGCTAATGTTCATTTGAAGTAGGCTAGCTACTTATAAACAGCTAGCAAGCTCAATTTAAGATTTAACCCTGGATTTTTTGTATGATGAAGCCGACTCATTTTCAAATAGCCTACATTAACATTTCTCATTTTGCATAACATATAGAATAGAATCTGGCTGTCGATAGACTTTTTGAAGCAATGCCTTAATGTTCGCTTAAAGTACCGGAGCCAGGTTAAAAGTTTAAACGATCTAGTGACTCATTTGCGGTCTTTTCATTTATTTTAAGAGAGGATTTCATTTATTTCCAGCAGTCCAACACAACTGATCCAATCCAACGTTTAACCTGGCACAATGTAGCCTATCGTAGGCTACTACCAGGTTTGCAGAGGTGGAAATTCCAGGGGTCAGAAAGTAAAAGTCCTGCCGTGTTTCTTCCACCCATGAAGTCACGATTTCATTAATTAGCCTAGTTAGCTCCTACCTCTTGGCTGAAGAATTGTGATAATTAGCAAATCCAGGTGATTGGAACAAATGATTGGGGAGGACTTTCACTTTCTGAATGTGGATTTTCCACCTCGCAGGTTTGACCTATAGCCTACACAGCGTAGCGTTGGCTAGCTTGCTCCATTTCTTTCATAAACAAGAATACTTTATAACACTGCTCAGATTCTTCATCATTTCATCCATTAAAACTTACGAGTGCCCTGAGAGCATAGTATCAAGCATAGACTGTTACCTATCCCTATGCTATGCTCCCCCTAGTGTTCATTAAGTGCTACTGCACTAAACCTGTATGAGGCCCACCCTGCTTGCTTTGATTGATAGGAGGACCATACCCCCTCATTTACATAGATACAGTTCGAAAATGAAAATGAAAATGAAAAGTTTTTAATTTTAATTTTGGGCTGAATAATCCTCCATTTTCATTTTCGTTTTCATTTTGGGCTGAATAATCCTCCATAGCTTTGCTAGTATAGCAGAAAGAAAGCGAAGCATTGTTTGGAGTTCACTCCACTAAACAGTACTGAAGTAAACTGATACGTGTCAAAAGTGTGAACGATTTTGTGGCAGTACCACAAACCTGCATGAAAATAAGCTATATAAAAGAGCATGACGAGTTACAGCAGTAGCGATCAGAGGAGGGGAGGGAACGCAGGCAACTACCCCCACAACTGGAGCCATAGTCAAGCAGAGTTCCCTGACAGAAACCTTTCAGAGAGGCAGGCATTATCCAGTTATACAGTGATAATATTATCTTTCGAACACAAGGCAGGAAACACTGGTTATTTATTGAGGAGAACATTACAGTATAGGCTGATGAATAGGTCTAGGCTATGTCAGGCTTAGAATGGACAAATTTTCAAACAATATCTGAATTAATTACATCATTTTGCATTATATCCATTTTGTAGAAAAAATGATATGCATTGCTCAGTGTTTCTAAAACAGATTACATCTCAAAAAAACATTTTGAAGGGAAAGATGTCACCAAGATGTTATCGGGATACTAGCCTTAGTATTACTTCAAAAATTTGTGGTATCGCCCATCAGAACTTAGAGCATGTTATTGACGAGGGGGAAAGGCGTTCAGGCGTGAAAAAAACATGGACCGTAAAAAAAATAATAATAATGAAACCGTAAGACGAAATAGGCCTGTGCTTAAACTTCATTGACGTTATTTGGCCAGCAAGAGTTAACGTTAGTTTTCATAAGGCAGGTGGATGAAGGAGGCAGGTCACATGTAACGTTAGGTAGTTTGTTTGTTGATGTGATGGTCAGCTATAATGTTTTGCTTGTCTCTTTCTAGGAGTCATCGACTGTGTTTAGCAATGAGATAACGTTAGTTAAAACCACGATTAAAACGCAAGGTTGCTCCTTTTTTTGTTTGACAAATTGACAAAACGACTGACACCAATTGTCACACAGCTTTCATTTGCATTGCGATATGTTGATGGACGTGGGCACATTCATGCGGTGTTCATTGCATATTTTGTGCGGGTGAGATGCACAATCTGTGTTCGTGAGTGCAGAGATGGCACTCACGATGATGAGCAAACTGGTAGCTCAGCGGCTGTAGTCACTTGCCACTTGCATTAAACGGATTGCAGGCTACAATTCGAGGTCCCCCCCCCCAGTGCACTGGTCTGTACAATTGCTATCACCATCGTTTAACGTTACAGGATAATTCCGTTTCTTACTGACTTGGCCCCTGTTTTACGAACCATTTCCACCATTCTGATTGGTAATATAATAATAATTTGTCACATTTTTCTTTTTCGAACCCCGGAACTGCTCCATTCTGTTTTACAATGATGTAATGTGTGGTTCACTTATAAGGTAACATTTCATTTGTTGCTGAACTAATGGTAGAATTAAGTTATATCCTCCCCCAAAAAGTCACCAAAACAAACGATTTTAGAGTGACTACACCACTGATAGCTAGATAATAAATATAACGTTATGATTAAATGCTTTGATGCTAGCCTAGTTATCGGTCACTCTCCCAAAACACACTAACGTTAACTGTGTGTTCAAGACATTGACTTGCTTGCTAGTTAGCTGTATTAAAGACATAGACACTTGCTTGCTAGTTTTTATAATTTTATATGATCCGCAGAGTGGTGGAAAGTAACGTTAACTAAGTATTTTCACGGTTAAGTAGCCTACTGTAGGCCTACTTGAAGCCATTTGGAAGTTGTCACTCACATCTCAAAAACATACTTCTAACGAAAATATTAAATAATTCGAAACAGAACATGAAAGGATATAAAAAGGAGTCTGAAAGTTTAATTTTGAATGGTGAACTTTTACATTTAGGCTACCAATATTATATTTTGGTAAAATGGATTGTAAAACCATTGGAATAAATACACATCTTGAATAAATAGATCAAAACTTATCATATTATAGTTTAGTTTATAATAAATTAACTGAATGTTATTTCCACCATGTTTAGAGGAGATCTGCCAAACAAGGTGGAGGACACTTTTAAAAAAGAAAAAAAAGGAGAGGGAAAGGCACAGGAGTGGGGCTGGGGCCTCAGCTCAGAGGTCTTGGGACCACAGAGAGCCGCCCAGTCAGCCACCCCAGCAGCACAGGCAGCTGCCCCTGCAGCACAGCCAGTTGCCCCTGAAGCACAGCTAGCCTGTCATGCAGCCCAGCCAACCACCCCAGCAGCACAGCCAGTTGCCCCACCGCCACCACAGAGAGCCACCCAGCCAGCCAGTCATGCAGCCCAGCCAACCACCCCAGCAGCACAGGCAGCTGCCCCTGCAGCACAGCTAGCCAGTCATGCAGCCCGGCCAACCACCCCAGCAGCACAGCCAGCTGCCCCACCGCGACCACAGAGAGCCACCCAGCCAGCCAGTCATGCAGCCCAGCCAACCACCCCAGCAGCACAGGCAGCTGCCCCTGCAGCACAGCTAGCCAGTCATGCAGCCCGGCCAACCACCCCAGCAGCACAGCCAGCTGCCCCACCGCCACCACAGAGAGCCACCCAGCCGGCCAGTCATGCAGCCCGGCCAACCACCCCAGCAGCACAGCCAGCCACCCCTGCAGCAAAGGCAGTTGCCCCTGCAGCCCAGCCATCTACCACATGCCCCCCTGTTAGGAAACGGGACCGATTTGAAGTCATGAGCCTGTTTGATCGAAGGCTTATAGAGTCATTGGAAGACCCCAGCAGTCCCCCACCACGACCTGCCCATAACGATGTGGATGAGCTCTTCCTTTTAAGCCTGTCACCTCTCCTAAAGAAGATCCCAGAGCATAAAAGGGATGCAGTAAAATTTTAAATCCATAAAAAATTTTTTTGAAGCAACAGAAGAAAGCCAGTTAGAGTAGTACATTCAGTATTATGTAGTCAGTTTGACTCTTATTTCATTAATTGGTCAGTTTGACACAGTTGGCGATGTTTTGTGGAATATTTTCTTTGTGGAATCACATTAAATTCTTAATCACAACTTGATATCTCCATCTATTATTGAAAATATGGCATTATACATTGTTGGAAACTGTTGTATATTCTGGTAAAAATGTGTTATTCAGTTTATTCAAATTGGGGAATTTTTATGTGACTGCAGTTATGGGGCCCTATCTTGGCGCTTAGTCTAAGCGCATGGCGCTAAGTCCATTTAGGGCGTGTCCAAGTCTACTTTTGCTATTTTAACGGCGTGTTTTTTGGGCGCTAAGCACGGCGCAAGGTGCAACTGGGCTGAACCTAGTCTCTTCATTAATTATAGGTGTGTCTTGGGCGTGACATGCAATAAACCAATCAAAATGTCATATCCCATTCCCTTTAAAAGCCTGCTTTTCCACCTTGGGGGATTGCTTATGATGGCGAAACAGACATGCTCGTGCGTGTTTAGTGCGATCAAGGAATCGGCTATATGGATCAGTAGCAGCAGCAGTAGTAGTATTATGAGTTCCCGGTAATTCCTGACAGTGCTGTTTACGAAATATATGCTGTTAAATTTCGTTAAAAGCACCTGCAACAGCTGAGAATAAGCGACCAATTGCTTCCATCTCACCTTAGAAAACGCCAAATTAGCCTGCTTGTTTAACGAATTTCATTTGATTATGCAATGAACTCATGTTCAAGCTTCATTCGAAGTTCATTAGGCTACCTGCATTCTAATTTTCATTAATAACATAACTAACGTTATTTTGCCTTAATGATGACACTAAATACAACAAATCTGTCAGGTTGGCAACCCATAGGTTCAGCATATTTTCCCTTGTTTTATAATGTCCTGCTTATGGAAATGTGACCAACCTGTTTAACTGGTAGCGTAATACTGTAAAACTATTCACTTTCCCGGGAAGACCGTGAAAAGTGCGATGTACAGCAGGGGAAACAGACCTGCTCATGTAAAGCGAACATGCAGATAATGGAATTAAAATGAATTGTGTAACGTGCTGCAAATTTAGTTTCTAATTAGACGCTTAGTTCTCTTTAAAATCTTTTGTTCAAGTTATGGAATTACAGGTGAAATCAGCGGGGTTTTAATAAGCTGAGGATATGGAAACCTTGTCACTGTAATTTAAAAAAATATGAAGGACGAAGAATAGCTATGGTTAGCCTACAATTCAGTTAACTTGATTACATTTATCTCCGTTTTTTAACCATAGTCTATCTAAAAAACATTATGCACAGCGAGTCCGCTGTAGCCTAGGCTATTTGAAAAACAATAAAAGCAATATTCACTGGACAAGGTTTTGAACTTTTTTCAGTCACAAACCATTCTATTTACTTTAAGTAAATAGGTAGGCTGTATTCCTAGATAAACAGAGCTGTATTGTAATGACATCTGAAGCACATTTTCAGAACGCAAATGTCCGTCTATTGCAGTACGCGAGTTTTCCATTGAATGACAATTCACGCATTAGGTGCAAATGACAATTTGCGCATTAGGCAGCTCCTTTTTAATGGATAGCCATTGTCCCGTACCATCGCACATCGCCTGGATGTTGATGGAGTGGGCTGAGAGCAATGTAATGTGGCATCGTTTCCCTTCGCTGAGGGAAAGGTATGTGGACCTATGGAACCTTTTATTATTATGCATTTTTGATATAGCCTACACAATAATAATATTTCACATTGTGATCTAGATATTTTAGTCATGCTTGTGCACGCCCCTGTGTGTAACAGACAGGAGGGTATGCGCGTTGTGCACACGCCTATGTAGACGCACTTATATGCGCCGTTAAAATAACATGTAAACAACTGCGACATGACTTTAGACCAGGTTTGTAGTGGTTCTAGCGCAAGCGCTTTCTGCTGGCTCAAGATATCAATACGCCAAAAAGAATCCTGGCCACTCCTCATCTTAAGACCAACACGCCCAGTTCACTTGTGATGGCGCAAGAATACATGCTAGTTTAAGGACGTAAGCGTTAGGCGTTATTATGGACCTAGCACCGGGTGTAAGATAGGGCCCATGAAGTGGTAAAGTAAAAAGTGAGTGAACCATTAACTCCAGCTGTTATACACAAAAATGCCAACAATCACCAATACACATAACATTATTTATGTATTTTCAGAGTAGCATTACTATATTTCATTTCCTTAAAATACATTTTTGTCAGGTAACAAATCAATTTGATACTACCTCCCACATTATATACTGTTAATTCCAATAGGCCTTTTTCACTTGGCAAGTCAAAATGTCTGCTGTGAAAAGGGCCTATCATGGAAATTGTCAGCTTCTAAATGTGGGCAAACTGTTTCACAAATAGAAATCTGGGTAAACTGCGTATAGGTGAGTGTAGTTGGTAATTGTGCAGACCATATTAGTTGTGCTTATGGAGACAGTGTTAGTTGTGCATGTGGGCAGGTCGTGGTGGGGGACTGCTGGGGTCTTCCAATGACTCTATAAGCCTTCGATCAAACAGGCTCATGACTTCAAATTGCCCCGTTTCCTAACAGGGGGGCATGTGGTAGATGGCTGGGCTGCAGGGGCAACTGCCCCTGGGGTGGTCGCCCGGTCTCCCTGTAAGGAAAGACCTACCATTAGGCAGAACTACTGTCTGACAGACAGTAGTTCTGCCTAATGGTAGGTCTTTCCTTACAGGGAGACCGGGCGATTTCATTGACATGTTGCATGTGACTGCGAGCCTATGAAAGTAGCCATGGAACGTTAGATCTCTGTTCCTTTCGCCTTCTCGTTACCTTCCCCCTTATTGAGATGTAGGGCCATTATTTTTCGCATGTCTTGCGTTTGGCACACTGCCGGTAGAGGTTAGGACACAGAGACTGCTACCCTTCTATTCCTGCAGCAAGCAGTATGCTCCGTTTTAGAGTTAGGGAGTTATTTTTTCACTTGTTGCGTTCTCCCCGTGCTTAGCTCTAATTTATGTTCCTTCGTTTGTTACCTCCGAGGTAGCCCTTTCTCTCATTCCACGTTAGCATCTCGTTGTTCACTGTTTTGTATACTGTTAGGTATTCAGTGTTAGCTCAGTGTGTTTACCGAGCTCGAGGTTCGTTGCTCTCGTGTGCCGTTCACCCGGTTATTGAGATGTAGGGCTATTAGTGTTTGCATGTCTTGCGTTTGGCACACTGCCGGTAGGTTAGGACACGGAGACTGCTTCTCTTATATTCCTGCAGCAAGCAGTTTGCTCCGTTTAGAGCTAGGGAGTTATTTTTCATTTCTCGCGTTCTCCCTTTGATTGGGTCTAGTTCATGTTCCTTTGTTTGTTACCTCCGAAGCAGCTCCTTATCTCATTTCACGTTAGCATCTCGTTTTTCACTGTTTTGTATACTGTGAGTATTCAGTGTTTTTTTTTAGCTCGTTGTGTTTACCGAGCTCGAGATTCTTTGCTTTTGTGTGACGTTCGCCCGGTTATACGGGTCGTTTTTAGTTACGCCCCTTTTTCCTAGTTCCATTATTTCCCTCCAGTCGAGTGGGAGCTAGGTTATTTGCGTTATCAGTTATGTTTTCTTAAATATGGGGTCTCTCGTCTCAGTGGCTTTTATTAAGCTTAATGAATCCCCTTGCTGTGTTTGGTCCCTCCAACCTCATACGTCACGCCCCCATTACAGAAAGGCTTCATCGCCCACAAAGACAGAGGGCAGTGGTCCACAGTGCTCTGCACCTGGAATCACTACATCTGCTGAGAGGTCCAGGGTGCCGTCTCTGAGGCCCTCGCCAAAGGTGGAATTGAAGAGCGTTCCGCCATCACTTGTTCTGCCATATCCGCCGACGTCAACCACCTGGAAGGCATAGTTGGCATCCACAACTGCCAGGAGGACGATGGAGAATGTCCCCTTGTAGTTGTGGTACAGTGAGCCGGAGTTGGAAGGTGCTTGGAACACCAAATGCTTTCCATCTATGGCGCCCACACAGTTGGCAAAGTTCCAGCGCTGATGGAAGTTGTCCGCGATGGTCCTCCAGTCCTCCATAGTAGGGACGGGCATGAACTCCTCTACCAGGGACTGGGTGTGATAGCCGCAGTCACATCTCTGATGATGTTGCTTATTGTGCTGAGCCCCACACGGTAACTGAAGGCAATGCTCCGGAATGAGTCCCCAGTTGCGAGATACCTGAAAATGAATAGTGGAACATTTAAATTCACTGCAACATGTTGCTATGTATGTAACATTTAAAATAGTAGGTGCTATTCAAAAAGGCCAAATTTATATATATACAGTTGAAGTCAGAAGTTTACATACACTTAGGTTGAAGTCATTAAAACTAATTTTTAACCACTCCACAGATTTTATGTTAGCAAACTATAGTGTTGGCAAGTCAGTTAGGACATCTACTTTGTGCATGACACAAGTAATTTTTCCAACAATTGTTTACAGACAGATTATTTCACTTTTAATTCACTATATCACAATTCGAGTGGGTCAGAAGTTTACATACACTAAGTTGACTGTGCCTTTAAATTTTTAATATTTGGTCGCATATCCTTTGCATGGCATGACTTCCTGATGTCTGTGACCCAACAACATCAAAAGACTCTTGATATCTTATTTTCTGGTACTCTTACAAGTAGGGTTGCCAACCGTCCCTTGAAATAAGGGACGATCCCTTATCTGTTCAATAACTGATAAGGGATCGTCCCTTATTTCAAGGGACGGTTGGCAACCCTACTTACAAGCGATACTATAACATCTCTGCATTTGAATGGATCTGTATGGGAATTGGAGGGTGGGACTAGATTTAGCTGTAAATTATGCTGGAACAGTATGGAATACATGATTGGTAAAATGTCTGTAAGTCATCAAGGGTCTGAGGTATCAAACAAGCTGCCAGATATGCAGTAGATATGGATGGATCACTTTAAAGGGGACATGAAGCACTCGGTAAAGTGGCTCTGGTTCGTTTGCTTTTTACCTTAAATTAGATATGACCGTGCGTTCAAATCTCAAACCGACCCGTATTTGCTGGAAAAAGAAGTTGAAATTTGCTTTTTTTCCACTAGGGCGCAGCCATCTTGGACCAACTGTGGTCGTGACGTCACTAGGTTGGTCGGCCTCAGCTGCTCAATGTATTCCTATGGGAAAATAGCTGACTTTCAGTGAGCTCAACGATGTATCGTGAGCAAAAAATAAAACAAAAAAACGCACAGACGGTCTTTTTCTATTGCCCCAAGATGCTCAAATGAGTATTACCGAACAAAACTTAATTTAAAACTTAATTTCCACGAACTGCTTCTGACCATATTAATGCTGTGGCCAGCCAGCAACTGCAGCGCTGCTGCATTGCCTTGATATATTAGTTAACAGCCTGCAAATATATACCTACCGCGACCAAGCATCACAAGCTAACACTTATTTTATATAGGCAATATTAGCTAGACACGACTTTAGCGCGCAAACCGTTTATCAAGGCAATGCAGCGGCGCTGCAGTTTCCGGCTTGTCAGGCCACAGCAGTAGGCTATGGTCAGAACGGGTCAGAAGCAGTTCGTGGAAATTAATGAAAAGATATTTCACTTTGTGTGTAATGAATCTATAATCTATGAAATTTCACTTTTTGAATGGAATTATGGAAAAAAAAAAAAACTTTTCCATGATATTCTAACTTTTTGGAAAGGATCTGTATATTGTAATGCAATGAGAGGCCAGGTCTGGGAAGGGTGCTATGTCGTGCAAGATGGCTCCAGCAGGGGGAGCCTTACCAAGTTCCCACATGCCCAGAGGCGACGCAACAGGACAGGCAAGGCAGGCAATTGCCTGGGGCCCCCAAGCTTTGAGGGGCCCCCCGAAGGCTGAAGACATTAGTCCTACGGCAATGACAATCTAAAAATGTGGGAACCCCCTTGAAACATCCGATGGGCAGCGCAGTGTATAGGCTACATTTCGTCATTTGAAATATCTATTTTTATGTTCAAAAGCCATTTTTATGCCTGTAATGAATTGAATTGGTTGAATTCACACTGGTCAAAAAAAGTCTTCCTGCTTTTACCACTAGAGGGTGCTCCTGCCTTGTGAGATGGGAAGACATACTGGTCAGTTCTTGTCTTTTCAGACGTGGGCTGTGTCTGAATACGACCCCTGTTCACTGTCCACTCAGACCCATGTCTACTATGTGCCCTGTCCCCTCACTTTGCAAGCAGTGCACAAAAGAAGTCCTGCAAAACTCTTTCCAAACTAGTGAGGTGTAATATTTTTTATTTATTTTTATTTTTTATTGAGAATATCAATCAGTTAACATATGACGATTGTTACAAAGTTTAGATAATGAATGAAGATAGAATTAAGAAAAATTAAAAAAGAGAACCTATCTTGTACCATAGATGCATATGTGCTCTACGTCTTTTATGTTTTTACAGTGCCGGCCACTATTATTGGCACCCCTGGTAAAGATGACTAAAAAGGGTTATAAAAATTCACTGTTTGGTGAATTAGCTTAATCTCACACTGAAAAAATGAGAAAAATCCAACCTTTAATTGAAGTCAATTTATTATGGGAAATTTAACAAAACCACATGTGCCACAATTATTGGCACCCCTGCATTTATATATAGAATAAAGTAATCATTTTTTATATTTGGTCACATATCCTTTGCATGCCATGACTTCCTGATGTCTGTGACCCAACAACATCAAAAGACTCTTGATATCATATTTTCTGGTACTCTTACAAGCGATACTATAACGTCTCTGCATTTGAATGGATCTCTATGGGAATTGGGGGGTGGGACTAGATTTAGCTGTAAATTATGCTGGAACAGTATGGAACACATGGTTGGCTAAATGGTTGTAAGTCATCAAGTGTCTGAGGTATCAAATGAGCCTGAAACCATCACTCTGCTGCCAGATATGCAGTAGATATGGATGGATCACTTTCCTATTTAACTCTATGTAAAAATACGTAAGCCAGGAGAAACAACCCTCCAAGTGATCCATCCATATCTACTGCATATCTGGCAGCAGAGTGATGGTTTAAGGCTTGTTTGATACCTCAGACCCTTGATTACTTACAGCCACTCAGCCAACCATGGATTCCATACTATTCCTGTGCAATTTACAGCTTAATCTAGTCCCACCCCCCAATTCCCATAGAGATCCATTCAAATGCAGAGAGGTTATAGTATCGCTGAAAATAAAATATCAAAGAGTTTTTTGATATCCTTTTATGCCCAGTCATGATAGCATCACCTGTTTACCTGTGGAACGTTCCAAACAGGTGTTTTTTTAACTTCCCAGTCTTTTTTTGTCCCTGTCCCAACTTTTTTGGAACGTGTTGCAGGCATAAAATTTGGAAATAGTGTATAGGTAATAAGTGTATAGGTATAAGGTAAAACATTAAATATCTTTTCTTTGTACTGTTTTCAATTAAATATATGTAAAAGAGAATTATTAAATCACCGCTTTCTGCTTTTATGTGCATTTTACATACTGTCCCAAACTTTTTTGGAATTGGGGTTGTACATTTCTATATTAATTTCCAGATTTATTTTATTTTTTAAAATTTTTTATATACTTTAAAAAAAATCATTTACAGATTTATTTATTTTCAGATTATTTTATTAATTCATTTTTATATTTCCACATACATTAATTTATTTATTATTGTGGTACTCTGTGTTCCAAAGTAGAGAACCAGTGGCCTTGGACCTAGGTAATACATATCCCGACCCACACTCCATTCAGAAGGTGGCGGTAATGTACAATGAAGCTATTTGTACACCGCCATAAAACTCACGAAGAAGAAAGCATGTCTTCACGTCAGACTTCCTGATTTACGCGTTTAAATTTTATTATTTTTATTTTTGAAATAGCCGAACAAACGTATGAAATGTTTCTAAACATCGCGTATAACGCACTTTCTATAACGTGAGAACAAAGGCTGCACATTTTGAACGACCTGGATAAAAAACATTGGACATACAACTTGGTACTATGTTGACATCTTGCTATCAAGCATAGTTACTAACGTTAGCTAAGAGTTGATTTACGTTACAGCCTTAACAATTTGTCTGTTTAAGACCTTAACGTAATACTTTCAAGCTAGCACTGTCAATTACCAAGTTAATGAGCGAAACTTAAAGCTAGCGACAGATATAGTTAACGTTACAGTTGGAAGCATGCACAGGAGAGGAGTGGGAGCTGGCGCCATCGCCAAAAAGAAGCTTGCGGAGGTATTGTTATGGAACTAGCTACCACAAATATGTTTTAGCCATATTTTACTGTATTGTATCAAAACCTGTAATATACTATATAATATATAACCTTCTAATATGATGTTGCATTGGTGTGTTAAAAAAAATCAATGTAGCGTTCACTATGGGTAACGTTGTCGTAAAATGTGTTACCGTGAAGAATCCCTGAATTGTTTACATTGTTGGACAGATGTTCCTGCAAGAGTGTCAATCTGTGTTACCCTCGCAAACACTTTTCACACCAGCAATATGCCGGAGGCGCAAATCTAAACGAAACGCGCGAATTATGAAAATGTATTTCAATTTTTTTCAAACTCGTTGATTTAACGCCATAGACTTCACCTTCACGTGATACACCGTAATACACGTAAGCTTTTGTCTCCTAAATTCTAATTTGTGTAACACAGGAGTGATATTATCGGTCCGCGTTGTTTATTTACAGGGCACTATTAAACAAGCTAAGATACGGTTTTATATTTCTTCACTCTTATGTTTTAGATCAGTTGGGAATGATACTCGCTCTCAGGAATACATTACTTCAGACTGGCATTATGAATACAGACCTGGGAAAAATTTTATTCAGCTTTTATTCGTTTTGCACCTCATAAATGGAACAATCTACATGAAATCTCAAAACTGGCCTAATTAGTCGAGAGGGTTTTGACAATTATTTTAAAGGTCTTTCTCACATTTTGTCTTTTCTTTATTGTCAACTGATTATCTGTCTTGTCATTGTGTGATTTTGATTCCTATTTCTATGTATTTTTGTAATGATATACTTTGTGCATTGTTATGTGTCCCAGGGCACCACTGGAAAGGAGAATATTGCTCAAAATAGATGTAAGATGTAAAAGTTGGCAGAAATAGATGTAGGGCTACTTCAAAGAGTTGCACATCACACCTCTGCCCAACATGTTAAAATGTAGGGAAACCATGTGAAATAAAGTTGTTTTTCTGATATGGTGTCTGATATAGCCTACAGTAATCGCAGTATAGAGACTGAAAATGAAAAGTAGCAATGGATACCAATTCATACGGTGACAATGACGTGTTCTTCCATGAGGCGATTTCTGTTATTTGACATTTAACTCATTCAATGCCAGTGTTCTGGAATACTAAGCCTCAGTGACATTCTACATTTTTAGATTGATCCTGTCAATGTGCAAACTTCTAATAAAACACATAATTTTAATGAGGATAGATCGCACACCTTCTGGTTCAGTTCATTATGATACATCTCTGAGTTTTAACACAGAAACGACTATCCACAACCAGAATGAATGGAGCTAGCCAGAATACTATTGAGACCTGGAAGAAAAATATTGAGTTAGTTAAATCCAACAAATATAATATGATTTTTTTTTTATGCCACTACCTTAATCTGTTTTTGCTTTATTTTTTCCATCTCTCCTTCTCTATCTCTTTTTGAGGTTTCTGCTTGGTCGCTGGGGGGTGTGGGTGGTAGGGGAGGGTAGAGCCACTGGGGATTGGATGTCAGAAGTTTTTTAGGGGAGGATTATCAGGATACAAGAGTACCACTTGCCAACAGTCCAGGTGCATAATATGCAACAAATGATTGATGATGATGAAATATAATTGAGTAATGTTGCATGATTATTTATTATATGTAAGCTGATATGATTGATCTGTTATGTATACCTATTATGCTTACTGTAAATTTACAGTTGAAGTCGAAAGTTTACATACACTGTAGCGACATCCATTTAAACTCAGTTTTTCACAATTCCTGACATTTAATCCTAGAAACATTCCCTGTCTTATGTCAGTTAGGATCACAACTTTATTTTAAGAATGTGAAATGTCAGAATAATAGTAGAGAGAATTACTTATTTCAGCTTTTATTTCTTTCATCACATTCCCAGTGGGTCAGAAGTTTACATACACTCTGTTAGTATTTGGTAGCATTGCCTTTAAATTGTTTAACTTGGGTCAAATGTTTTGGGTAGCCTTCCACAAGCTTCTCACTAGGCATGGGACTATATGAAAATTTCATGTCACGATTATCCTGACCAAAATAATTGTGATTCACGATATTATCCCGATAATCATCAAAATATGCTTAAAACTCTTAAAATGGCACTAAAACATACTGGAATCACTTTACCTTACATTTTGTTAAGAAACTAATATTTTTATTGCATCATAGGACACATATCTTTTTTTTTTGTGAGCATCTTATTTAGTGAAAAACAAACAAGGACAGATTCAGACTCTCGCCAACACCCAGCAGATAATCACTGTCGATCCTTAGTTTTGAATCCATAGTATTTCCACACATCTGATTTAACTTTTTAAAGTTCACTTTTTAAAGGCAAGCCGAGCCTTCGGCCATGGTGATGATTGACTGGAAAGATGCGGGCTCCCCCTTGTGGCAAATGGCAATTCAAAATAAATCAGGAAATCAATAGGACTGTACGTTAGTGAGCTAGACGGCTTTTTCAAGTCAATTGTGAGGATATTCACGATTATCCCGATAATGGAAATTCACCACGATAAAGTTATCTTGAGTGTTTTTATCGTGATAAAAGATAAAATCTTATATCCTCCCATCCCTACTTCTCACAATAAGGAATTTTGGCCCATTCCTCCTGACAGAACTGGTGTCACTGAGTCAGGTTTGTAGGCCTCCTTGCTCGCACACGCTTTTTCAGGTCTGCCCACAAATTTTCGATTGGATTGAGGTCAGGACTTTGTGATGGCCACTCCAATACCTTGACTTTGTTGTTCTTAAGCCATTTTGCCACAACTTTGGAAGTATGCTTTGGGTCATTGTCCATTTGGAAGAGCCATTTGCGACCAAGCTTTAACTTCCTGGCTGATGTCTTGAGATGTTGCCATCTATTTTATGAAGTGCACCAGTCCCTCCTGCAGCAAAGCACCCCCACAACATAATGCTGCCACCTCCGTGCTTCACAGTTGGAATGGTGTTCTTCGGCTTGCAAGCCTCACCCTTTTTCCTCCTGTTAGTTTATATTGCCTCGAACTGACCTGGGTGCTAAACTAGCTATACTGCTATCTTACGTTAGTGCAGGGCTGCAACTAAGATATCAAAATACACTTACACTTACTGTCTCCTCTGTGCTGTGTAAAAATACTATAATTGAACATTCATACTTATCACAGTTTTCTAACATAAACATAAAAAAATGAGAATGTACATTTTAACATTTCTCACCTCAGATTAGTGTGACCTTTACCACATGTTAAAAGGAAGTTGACCTCAGGACAAGAGGTCACATATATTACGGTCACATTTTTGAGGTAGTGCCCTCTGGTGTTGGGGTTACCCTTAGCACTTTTGAATGTTCGTATTTTTGTTGACTTATGTCGCCCGCAGCACTGAATGAGTTAAGTTTGAATGTGACATTCTCTTGAGATGGTAAGATGAAAAAAAAAAAAGTTGCATGAAATTTCGGAAAGATTGTGTAGCATTGCTTTGGAATAGAGCTAGTTTAATTGGTGTGAGCTCTGATATCCAATATTGTTCTTGTAACTTGGCCTCATTTTGATATCAATACTTTTAACAGCAGGCCTTCAGTTTGCTTTCATTTTGTTAATGATGTGATATCCTGATTTGATTGTGTAGGCCTATAGCCAAAAAAAAAACCCGCCAGAGATGAACGGTAAACAGCAGTATAAAGCTAAAATGGCTTACAATCTGTTTAATTTTGCAGCCTATTCTACTACCTCATTTTATATGGATTTTCTTTGTTAATGTGACCGTCTTATTGTATAATTATTCGGCTATTTGAGTTATCCATGCCTGTTATTGCTGCTGCTGCAGAAAGCGCAACTATAACCGTTCTGTTTTGAAATAGGCTAAACGTTACTTCATTAAACGAAAATGTTTAAATTGTATTTAACTGTTAATGATAACAGGGCCAGTCCACCTCATGTAATAAAGGATTTGTTCCAAATTGTAATTTTTTTGTTGCGCTATATGAGCTATAGTTTTTACGCACGGTTTATGTAGGCTACAAATAAACAACTTAATTATTGCATTACATTGTCTACACATTCTCTAAGTGTACATTGTCAATACATTCTATAAGGGCTGTTTCACACCTGCCTTGTTTGGTTCGATTGAATCAAACTCTGGTTCGTTTTCCCCTTGCTGCGGTTCGTTTGGGCAGGTGTGAACACAGCAATCGTACTCCAAAAGTGTAACCAAACAAACGGACCGAATCCTTGTTGAAGAGGTGGTCTCGGTATGCTTCCAAACGAACTCTGGTGTGGTTCGTTTGTGGTGAGAACGTGATCCGACCTCGGTCCGACCCAACTGCAGAAAGCACTGTGCATTTTTGGACTAAATGAGCTCCCATAGCCAGCTACGCTGTGCATTGTGGGATGAGGAAGACAAGCATTTCCCCTTTTGCAACAACAACAACAACATGCGAACATGACGAATCCGAGTAATCGCGGACAAATGCGTCTCCAGTGCATCAGGACATTATTTTCCAGCCGCAGCCGTGCTTCATTTTCAAACTGTATCATTTGCCTAAAGTGATAAATGCAAATGATGACAAACGCCAAAATCAACCCAGGTAGTTGTATCTCCATTGTGAAATCACAGCGAAATTACTTGTGGTGCGTTGTCTGCTCTTCTACTTCCCGGAGTTTCTTTCGAGTTTTCCCGCATGGAAATTCTGACCAATTGGAGAGCAGTTCAGGAACTACGTTATTGCTCCGGCCCCAGACACATCTGACCAATGAGTGAAATTAACGTTCTCACGTGGCTTGTGCGGCTGCTTTTTGGTTCGCTTCACCTCGGGTGCGTCCCAATATTCTTCACTCCCCACCTCCACTCCCCCACTACCGCTCCTCTACTACCCGGAAGTATGTGGAGGAAGGGAGGGGAGTAGGGGAGTGGAGGAGAGGAGCCGTGAACAAAATTGGGACAGTAAATCTGCTTTACTGTCATCAAAATCACCATTGACTATTGATGAAGTTGCCCTATCATAACTTTGACTGACGCCGAGCCCACACATATTCCCAAAGCCAATCACAGGTTTTCCACATGGTCAGCCCATTTAAAGCTGCAAAATGTATTTTAAGTTACAAGTGCAAGTAACCTATAGTTGCATCAGTGTAAACAAGCCTGTATTGCGGTTCGCGTCGAGACACTAATTAACATGTAATCAGCAACATTAGATCAAAGTAAACATGTTGTAGTATAGGCTACGCAAACATAACAATTTACTGTAATTCCAGAATCCCGATGTCTGAACATACCGAGCACTAATTCACCTATAGGCATAGGCTGCTGTAATTTCTGAAATCAAATTTAGAAATGTCCTTTGGAATGGTTGAATAAATGAATTAATGCATATTCACATAGCTACTGAAATGGTAGCTGTCATGCTTAGGCTATATTTATGTAGGCCAACAGTCATGTTCGTTAATAAGCAACGTTGAGCAACGTTAATGTGCAAGCAAATAAATAAAGCTGTTTCCCCGCCAAATTTTTATGTAGGATATGAACTACAAAAACGGACTGGCATTTTGTTGCCCGTTGTAGGATGCTATGTCCTTTGTGCTAATAGCCTACTGAAGCACACACAATTTAGGCTAAATATCTTGCATTGGGGCATCACTATCTTGGAGAAATTCATATAAGGCATAGCGACGCATCATCACTGTTGCCTCTGTGGGCGTGAGTGTGATGATGTCACCCAAAATTGTAAAAAAAAAACTTCCACAGTAGCATACATCGATGTATGCTTCGCCAGAGGGGAGGAAAAGCCGAGTTTGAAGCCACTTCGCTGGTCTTCTACACTATTGGGACAGTGGAGGGAGGGAGGAACGAAAGATCGGTTTCCGGGGCATGGAGTAGAGGGGTGGTAGTGGAGGAGGAAAGGTTGCATTTTTCGACTATTGGGACGCACCCCAACTCATTGACTGATTCGGACCAGAGCAAACGAAAGGGAACCGAACCAGCTGAAAAACAAAACAATGTATCATTCTCGCATCTGGTGCGAACTAAGGAAGCGGACTAGAAGCAGACTATCAGGTGTGAAACGGCCCTTAGTGTCAGGCGAGAATATTTGCGGCACGGCCAGGTGCAGCATGAAAAGCAGCGGGAGCAGGTGAGTCTGAATCTAGCTGAAAGAAAGACATCGAATGATGGTGTTTTAAAGGGTTGTATCAAAGAGATTAGTTGGAAAAGAGGCAGCACCTCCTGGTAAAAGCTGTCGCAAGGAGACCGCAATGCTTTATGGTCATACAGTGGCAGTGGATTTCTGACTCTAGAGCAGTGAATAAGTAATTTTTTAAATTTTGTTACTTAAATGTTGATCGTCTATGTTTTTTTATATACCAATCCTAGTATTGTTCTTGCCATAGATAAGACAAGATAAGATGATAAGATAAGATGAGATATTAGCGTTTAAAAGAGGTATACGCCGACCTCACACATGCGCAGTGGTGGCTGGACATTGGGGATTGCATCATCGTTCTGATCACTCGTTCCAGCATAACTGCCGCAAAATGGTGTCAGACATGCGCATTGATACCACCCTTTGGCAACCTCCAGTAGATGGCAGTGACATATAGTTCTCTCTAAGTCTCTCATTGGTTTCTACCACCGAGAAAGGTGTATCTCTCACACTGTTACCATACCCGCTAAGTGTGACAGATTTCTCAATAGGAACGGCTAGCTGTGAGCCATCTTGGTTTAAAGGGATAGTTCGGAATTTTGGACATAATGTCTCAATTACGACTTACCCATGATGTAGTTGATTGATGGAAACCATTTTCAGCTAATTCCATGCTGGCCCTTCTTTTGGACATACACACGTTGCTATTGCTAGCGCAACTCTACGGTAACCGTAGCATCCACTACCAAACGCACTTAAACACTCCACAGTGCACCCAAAGCAAATAAAATACGACGACAGTCTATCTGGGTTATTTTGAGTGTTTATACCATCATTTTTGAAGTCAAACTATCGTTGAATCCTTTACTTTGTGCTGACCTATATTCTCTGTGGAAGTATGGCGGCAGAGCGAAAGTGGCATTGCAACTTGTTGCTCTTCTTTGTTGTTGTAGTCGACCAGTGCCGGCACTACATTCGTAGGTAACGTAAAGTATCGCTCCGTCGCCGTACTTCCATAGAGAATGTAGGTCAGCACAAAGTAAAGGATCGTGGGTAAGTCATAATTGAGACATTATGTCCAAAATTCAGAACTATCCCTTTAAGAATTTTTGGTTGTATACATGGTAGAAGTAGCTACTATTGGTTTGTATGTCGGTAGATGATATTTAGCAATTTAGCAATTTATTTAGTTTTTAAGGTAGGTACAGTAGCCTAGTAAAGGTAGCGTTAGTTAAAGGCAAACTGAACTTTGTTAGAACATAATATTGTATAGTTACCTGGCCCTGAAATTTGTTGAAAATTTTGACCAATTGTTATTGCAAAATTTAGCCTTAACATAGAACTTAAATTTATTTGGAAAATACACATAAAATGCAATTCTAGATCTTGCAGTATGCTTTGGTTAAAACAACCCAATTTAATGTGAATTCAGTTGAATTTCAACCCTGCACTGTGCATTCTTCCATTACATGTGCAGTGCATTCTTTTATCACATGCACAGATAATTCCTAGCATCCTGGTTTCGGAAGTAAATTCCCTACGACAGATAGAACGGGCTTCGGAAACTATCGACAATTTCTTGAAATCTGATTTAGAGAATGAGCCGAAACGTTCCTGGATTAGCCTGTGTGGTAGGATATAGAGCATACATCACATGTTCCAATTTAAAGTAACGATTAATAATTGTAGTCCAGTTTGTAGTCCACTTTAACGGACTACATATCCATTACTGCAACGCACGGGTTGTTCTCGACCAATCGGATATCATCTCGTCTGGACATTTTTGGCAGTGCATACCACCTTGCTAATTCTGCCATTTTACTTAATTGAACTGTCCGGAGGGAATTATGGGATGTCGAGTTTTAAACATTGCCAGCGCTGGTATAGTCACAAAAAAAGTGTAAAACATAAAATAAACTCGAAGCTGGTCCAGAAAAACTACATATTTTGCGAACGGGCGTTATATTGAACAGTCCTGGGAATTGATGTTGATGGTAAGACATAATCAATAGAAATTGTTTAAAAGTAAGTTTTAGTTAATGTTTTTGGTCTAAATGAATGGGAAAGTCACTTCCGAAACCAGTGTGACATAGTCACTTCAGTACTCTATTGAGGCCACAATACTGCATTTGAGCCCATGGACTACATCCATTTTGGGACTTTTTTTTTTTTTTTTTTACTATTTTCCTTGTCTGTGCTGTTCACCAGCTGGGTATGCAGTTATTCTGGCTACAAGTAGAAAAGGAGCCAGTAGGCTAATTAATCACCATGAGCTAGCATTAAATACAAAGTAGCGTTATACTCCCCCATATGCAAAACAATTTTTAAAAGGCAGATTATGACCAAAGAAACGGATTTATCTGCATTACATTTGCAGTCTTGCTCTTGGTTTGCTGCATCAATTGTTACAGTAACGTTAACAACAAAAAACTGGGAAACCAAGTTAGCTAGTCGATGTAGCTACAGTAGCTTACGCATGACATGACATCTAACGTTAAATGACAATACGATATTTGTATGCCGGAGTAACGTAACTGTATTTGTAAGTTCCTACAACTTTCCAGATCACACAGCTGGCTGTAGCGAGGTATAGTTATCTAACCTTATCTAGTGCAACGCTAGCTAACTGGGTTGATACGGCTGGCAAGAAAGTTGGATCATATGGGACTACAAATATTTAATTATATTCATGTTTTAATACTACTGTGTTTATTACTAACACCATTATTATTTGGCTAAGATAACTAGATATGTTATGTCATTTAATAGCTCGCAATTGTGAGCTATTAAATGATTCCCCACGGAGGTATACAGTTGAAGTCGAAAGTTTACATACACTTAGGTTGATATCATTAAAACTAATTTTTAACCACTCTAATTTTTCCAACAATTGTTTACAGACAGATTATTTCACTTCTAATTCACTATATCACAATTCCAGTGGGTCAGAAGTTTACATACACTAAGTTGACTGCGCCTTTAAATTTGTAATATTTGGTCGCATATCCTTTGCATGCCATGACTTTCTGATGTCTGCGACCCAACAACATCAAAAGACTCTTGATATCTTACTATAACGTCTCTGCATTTGAATGGATCTCTATGGGAATTGGGGGGTGGGACTAGATTTAGCTGTAAATTACACTGGAACAGTATGGAACACATGGTTGGCTAAATGGCTCTAAGTCATCAAGGGTCTGATGTATCAAACAAGCCTTAAATCATCACTCTGCTGCCAGAAATACAGTAGATGTAGATGGATAACTTGAAGGATTTCTTCTCCTGACTTATTTTTACATAGAGTTCAATAGGAAAGTGATCCATCCATATCTACTGCATATCTGGCAGCAGAGTGATGATTTTAGGCTCATTCGATACCTCAGACACTTGATGACTTACAGCCATTTAGCCAGCCATGGGTTCCATACTGTTCCAGTGTAATTTACAGCTAAATCTAGTCCCATCCCCCAATTCCCATAGAGTTCCATTCAAATGCAGAGACATTATAGTATTGCATGTAAGAGTAACAGAAAATAAGATATCAAGAGTCTTTTGATGTTGTTGGGTCACAGACATCAGGAAGTCATGGCATGCAAAGGATATGCAACCAAATATTAAACATTTAAAGGCACAGTCAACTTAGTGTATGTAAACTTCTGACTCACTGGAATTGTGATCTAGTGAATTAAAAGTGAAATAATCTGTAAACAGTTGTTGGAAAAATTACTTGTGTCATGCACAAAGTAGATGTCCTAACTGACTTGCCAACACTATAGTTTGCTAACATTAAATCTGTGGAGTGGTTAAAAATATGTTTTAATAACTTCAACCTAAGTGGATGTAAACTTCCGGACTTCAACTGTATATTAACGGGATATTTGTGACAATTGAGAGGAGATCCCAAGGCATAGGACTATGGAGGCAAGTTTGACTGGGGTTTTGGTTGGTTGAGAATATGAGGTATTGTCTCATATAGAGACTTTGGGGTTGTTCTCATTTTGGGGAGGTTGGAGACTGGGATGGTTCCAACGCTTCCTAAATACAAAACCGCTGGCCATTGTCTCAGGTCTGTCTACTTGGATTCCCAATTTTGTGTGTCTCGTTTCTTCGCCAATACCTTCACCAGCACCCTTTCCCCCTTGTTTCATGTCTTTATTTTGATATGTTAATAAATTTAATTTGTAACGGTTCCTTTTGTGTTTAAATCCTTTGTGTTGTGGCCCTTTGAGCCGGGGTTGTAGCATGCAAACCACACATAATATCTGTTCATGTCTCGGATAGCTACATGACTACAAGGTAGGCCATGAAAGCCTCAGACTCCATTTGTAATGGTTAACCCCAGACCGCACACTAAGCACGGCTCAGTCTGTGGGGGATATGCACTCCGTCTGTCACTACGTCGCTTGGAGGAAGATGCGACATCTCGCACAGACAGACAGCCACAGGGCTGATGTAGCTGTGCTGTCTGGACGAAGCTGCAGTTAACTTCAGCTCAGTTCTGTTAAAGTGAAAAATGAAACCAGTTACCTTAGCTAACGTTAGTGTACCTAGCTAGCCAGCACTGGCATATGATGGCATCAGTGATAGTAAGGTGATATGGATGGGTAATTGCTAACGCATTCTCTCTTATTGCATAACGCTACCTGGAACAGCTGTCAGTTACCATATAGACTAGAAAAAATTGCTGAAAAGTTATACAAAACCGCTGTATCGATACCCGAAAGACGATTTCTTCACTCTATATTTCTGTCTAACGTTACTGTCCCCCGGTTAACTTCCACAGACCCATGACAGATCATCACTGCCATTCATTTAATCCCCGGCAAATTTACAACTTTATATGTCTGGGTTGTACCTAGCTAACTGAATATACTGTAGGCCAGTGGTTCCCAACCCTGGTCCTGGGGACCCCCTGTGTATGCTGGTTTTCGTTCCAACCACAATTGCAATACCAGAATTTTAACAAGCTGTTATTTTTTCTTAATTAGGTGTTTTTATTGTATAGAGAACACTTTAAACTCTTTACTCTCTTAAGCCACGTTATGTTAGCAATAGCTATGCATGCCATGAAGAAAAAAAAAACCCATGTTCATTATGCTCATTGTGTTATATTGCAAACAATTACAAAGAAGAAGTAACAACTCAGGTGATTAGGCTCCTAATTAGGTAATTGAACGCAAGTTTAAGTTCCTTCATAATTTTTTCCTTAACACAATGCAGGTTTGGCTCGTTATCATTTGCTTTGTCTTTGAATTCTTCATTATTTACCAAACGGTTAGTTTTATTGGCCATGTGTCCACAATTTCACCAATTATGAGCCTATTGATTCACCTCAGTCTTTAATTTGATCAGTTAAAACATTTTTTACCTCCTTTTAATTGTTTACAACACAATGTGAATCTTGGAATTTTAGTCTTCATGGCATGCATAGCTATTACTAACATAATGTGGCTTAAGAACGTAAATAATCCCTCTAAACATTAAAAACACCTAATTAAGAAAAATTAACAGCTTGTTAAAATTCTGGTATTGCAATTGTGGTTGGAACGAAAACCAGCATACACAGGGGGTCCCCAGGACCAGGGTTGGGAACCACTGCTGTAGGCTATAGCTACCATGAGTCATACAATAATATTTATGCAGCAACTCAAGCCTTTTTGCAATAACCGCATTAATGTTACGCACATGCAGCTAGGATTGCCACCTGTCCAGGGATGCATCGAATGTCCTTGTTTTTGACTGTCCCGTAAAATCCTGGTAATTCTGTCATTGAACATTATAGGTTTACATGGACAGAGTCTCTTGGTTCGTGGGCAACATAGCCTGACGTTATTTCTTTATTTACTTTGTGAAATGGGCTGTCCAGTTTTTTTGTTTGTTGAAAATGTTTTTTATTGAGATTAGATAACAATTGGATAACATAGAATTATTAGGTTTCTACAGCACTAGCTATGCAACCTATTTCATTGGTGAGGATTATTATTAGTGTCATGCCATGTCTGGGCCAATAAATGAGGCAGATTTATGATATATTACACATATGATTATTTTCTGACATAATTGCTTTTTAGTGCACTTCAAAAATGTTGAAAGAAAAGAATTGAATTGACTAGAGTTCATGTATGTCCATGCCATGTAAACAAATAAAAGTACTGGTCATTTATATCTTAGAGGTAGAGACACAAGACATAGACAGACAAGGGCACACACACATACTGTAAAACAAATATATTTAACTGTTTTTACAATTCTAATAAACATATTTTTAGTGATGATTAAGACATACATCGATCAGCAACAACATTAAAACCACTGACAGGTGAAGTGAATTGCATTGATTATCTCGTTATTTTGGTTCTGTACTCTAGCACTTTGAGTTTGAAAGGGTACAATGACAATGAATAAAGTGCAGACTGTCAGCTTTAATTTGAGAGTATTTTCATCCATATCAGATGAACCGTTTAGAAATCATAGAACCTTTTGTACATAGCGCGCCCCCCCCCCCCCCCCCCCCATTTTAGGGCATCAAAAATATTGGTCAGTTTAACATAATGTAGAATAAAGTAATAATATTTTATATTTGGTCACATATCCTTTGCATTCCATGACTTCCTGATGTTTGTGACCCAACAATATGAAAAGACTCTTGATATCTTATTTTCTGGTACTCCTAAATGGAGACCACAAAATGGAGAGCTTACGCGAACACATTTTCTATTGATGTTTAAATGATAGTAGGCTAAATTAGTTTTCAAACAATGACGTTCAAATTTTATATTTTTAGATGGGGCGGCAAACTGTCGGCAGGGTCCCCCGCCCCACCTGATGTATTGTAGGGGTAACACTGGATTTATATGTTTGCAATAACCTCTGTTCCAAGTATGTAAACAGTCAGGGATTTTTCACACCAAGACCAAATCTTATGACAACGTTATCTATTATGAAACTGCCAAGTATTCTCTATCCATTTTGTAAACGGGATTAGCTAGCTAATTTATATGCAAATTGAGTAATTTTGAATGCAACTAACATTATCTGTTGATGTATAGGCGAAATATAAAGAGAGGGGCACTGTTCTTGCAGAGGATCAAATTGTTCAGGTGAGTCGCTAAACTTTCCGTCTCTTTCACTCTCACCTTTTCTGTGGTGTGTACATTTCACGTTAGCGAAGTGTAATTCTTCACATTCAACTTAGATGGGTCTTTTGAATCTTATTTTACTCTGATTTCAATGTTTTTTTTGTTTTTTTTAGATATCATTTACTTTTGTAGTGTTTGCTATGAGTAGCTAACTGATGATGATAATGCATATACACTACTCACAAAAAGTTAGGGATATTTGGCTTTCGGGTGAAATTTATGGAAAATGTAAGTTCACGCTACAGTGATATTATACGTATCATGAAAGTAGGGCATTTAAGTAGAAGCATGCAATGGTGATTTCCTCATCTCAAACAATTTATTGAAACAAAAGCCAACAACAGTGGTGGGTATACCACAACAAAAATGTCAATGTCTCAATAACTTGTCATGTGCCCTTGAGCATCAATTACAGCTTGACAACGACGTCTCATGCTGTTCACAAGTCGACTTATTGTCTGCTGAGGCATGGCATCCCACTTTTCTTGAAGGGCGGCCCTCAGGTCATTGAGGTTCTGGGGTACAGAGTTACGAGCCTCTACACGGTGAGTCAGCTGATCCCATAGGTTTTCTATGGGATTCAGATCTGGAGAAAGTGCAGGCCACTCCATTTGAGGTACCCCAGTCTCCAGCAGCCTTTCCCTAATGATGCGACCTCGATGAGCTGGAGCATTGTCGTCCATGAAGATGAAATTAGGCCTGTGTTGTTCATGCAGGGGCACAATGACTGGATTAATGATGTTATTCAGGTAGTATGGGCTTGTCACTGTACCATTCACAAAGTGTAGGGCAGTTCTGTATTGACTAGACACACCTGCCCACACTGTAACACCGCCACCACCAAAGGGTCGTCTGGTGACAACAGTGGCTGATGCATAGCGCTCTCCTTGACGTCTCCAACATCGTTGGCGGCCATCATTTCTGCTCAACGTGAATCGACTTTCATCAGAGAACAGCACTGAGGCCCACTGGTCCCTCGTCCAGCGTAAATGCTCCCTGGCCCATGCAAGACGATGACGCCTGTGCCTGGTGGTGTGGTCAGGTACCCTTGCAGGTCGTCTAGCACGCAGACCACGCTGATGTAAACGGTTTCGAATGGTCTGACGTGACACTTGGGTGCCTCTAACCTCCCTTAAATGTGCCTGGAGTTGAGTGGCATTCATCATCCGGTTCCGCAGGGCACTGTTCACAATGAAGCGGTCATCAGTGTGGGATGTGGCCAAAGGACGTCCACTTCTATGCCTTTCTGTGACTCTTCCAGTCTCTCTGTATCTCTGTTGCAACCTGCTGATGACACTCTGTGACACTCTAAGCTCAGTGGCCACTTCCCTCTGAGAACATCCTGTTTGAAGCCTCGCAATGGCGAGGTACTGTTGATCAATTGTTAGGTGTCGTCTTGGTCTCATGATGTCAAAATGTGAACAGCATGATGAAGAGGACTGTTTAAATACCAATTCTAATTGAACCAGGAAATTTATTGGTCGATTCATGGATCAAACACCTGTTGTGAATTTTGCCGTTCAGCTCCTTGTTAGAGAACAGCAAGTTGTGCAAAAAGTACTGAAACATTGAATAGTTGGACATGTGCATTCAAAAGTTTAGAGAAGGTCAAATTAATTTCACCTGTAAAGGTTATAGTGCATTTTAGGTTCATCCTGAAATTTCACCCGAAAGCCGAATATCCCTAACTTTTTGTGAGTAGTGTAAATGTGTGGGTTCTCTCTTCCCCTTCAACAGAGGGTGTAGAAGACATTAGCATACTTATTGGTAATGGCATGTTGTGAAATAGTCTCCGCGCATAGCCTATGCAAGACAAGGGGCTCTTGACGATCTTAGCACATGGTCTAAAACGCTTGGCACAAATGCATTTAGGGTGTGCACTCCACTTTTGCTAGTTAGAGGGTGGATATTTCTGAACGCAAAGTAAGGCGCAAGTTTCAAACGGGCTGAATTTAGCCTCTTCATTAATTACAGGTGTGTCTTGGGCGCAACATGCAATAAACCAATCGGTGTGTCATCTCCCATTCCCATTAAAAGCCACCTATATTTGCACCTTGAGGGATTGCTAATATAACGGCGGATTTAATAAGACTACAAAAAGAGCGATTTACAGCTGGCGAAACGGACCTGCTCGTTCGTAAGGTTAAAGTGTGCGAGCAAGGAATATATGGATCAAGATTAGGATCAATATTATTCGGACTAACCATTATGACGTGTTTTGATAATAATTTTAAACATTAGGGTTTAACATCTGCATGGGTTCCCGGTTCTCACCCAAACTACTTCCTGTTACCCAGAAATATAATAACGGGAAAACAGGAAAATATTTTCCATTAGCTTACACCATTGCAGTTATTTTAGAAAATATGTGGTTTAATTTTGTTAAAAGCACCTGCAACAGCTGAGCATAAGCTACCAGAATATGGCTTCCGTCTCAGCTTAGAAAACGGCAAATTAGCCTGCTTGTTTAACCCCTTGGCGCAGATGGCAAATTTCACCTATTTAGGGTGTGCTCTGTTTAAGGCTTCATAACTCCAGGTGTGAGCATCACATAAACTTGAGTATCAGACGAACACATCAAAAAAAGTGCTCCATAAAACACAACTAGCTTTTACAAGGGACAGAATACAACAGAAAAGTAGCCAAAAACTAACAAGCAGCTTACTACTGAAATATTCCTTCTGGAAACACAAAGCGGCATTGAAAAGACGCAAATATGCTCCCACAAAGCAAATTCAAACAGTCTTCCAAATGGGGAATCACGAAGAAGCACAATCAGAAGCACTTCTACAGAATGGTAACAGCCACGACAAACTCCAAAATGGTAAGCGCTGCATACTACCTGAAACAAACCACAATGCTACTTTAAAATGTGGTTCAGCACGGCAAGCATGCTGGCAACGTGCGTAATGTTATACCTGAGGAAATGCGAATGAACCACACTCGAGCTAGAGAATGCTGGAAATACATATTCTCTCTGGAAATCCAGGTGTCTGCCATTTCCAATCAAGACTCAGGTGAGCCGAAGAAAACTTGTTAGCATACAAAAGATTTAAAGGGCCGTACTCACGAGGCAGCATAGAGACGTAATTAGGGTTTGAATTGTAAAATGTTAAGAAGGGGCCACTGTTTGTCGGCGGGGGGGGATTAAACTAAAATGTGTAAGTGATTGCTATGCATTTGCCGCATTCAGGCACACACAATCCAATCTTACCGTTCCTTTTAATTTATTAAGCGTTGTAATCCATATAACAACACTCATTCTTTAGAACGAGCAAAAACCACGTTTATTCATGAAAAAAAGAGGCTAAAACATATTAGTTATGCGCGTAAGCATATTACTGATGTTTTTGTTTCCCATATCATTCAGTGTTTGTTACTAGGAAACGCAACCTTCAATGCTTAACATTAACCCATGTCCTTTCAAAAATATAGCCTATTAATTTTGTGTATGTAGCCTATAAGTATAATTATGTTTACACAGTTGAATGCATCCAGCAAATAACTCCTGTTCATACAGTTGAATGCATTTGGGAAAAAATAAATAATGAAAATGGTTGGCTCTACTATGAGGTGGTTTACTATTTTGTACATTTTAACAGTTAAATGCATCCATCTGGTGCACTTTGAGAGGAAAATTAAGATGCTAGATGGCACGGCGGCCAAAAAAACACACACACACACACACACACACACACACACACACACACACACACACACACACGACCAACTTGCCTTTACATGACCAATCAATATATGACCAAGCCACAAATCAATAGAATAGAATATAAAAATAATAACTGTCCTACCTCTCTCCATCTCTCTCTCGCAACAAGGCAGTCTGACCAGTGTAGCGTAGCTACAATTCTTCCCAGCCAGAGTTCTGTGTTCCCAGTGTATAATTTTTCCCACTTCCAGGTCCGTTGCTTGACTTTAGGCTACGTCTCGCTAGCTACTAGCGCCTAGCACTGAACTGATAATTTTCAATGTATTTGTTCAACTGGCCTGTAAATAAACATTATTAGCGAGTTCTACACTCGCATTGCGTAGCACGAATGCTAGCTACTGACCACGCATGGGCTCAAAAAGATAGCTGTCTTTTCATAAACGTGCACAACGAAAGTGTTATCTGATTGGACATTGTTCAACTTCCCGCTCGTAGTTGAGCAGTAATTGGTTATTTGTCCTGTTCGAGTGATGGACCCGGAAGTATTCGGGAAAAATTATATGCTGGGAAGAATTGTATATGCGGCCAAAAACAGTAGAAAATCAGACCGGCCTGCCAGATGGCCAGTCCGGGCCTGGGTGGAGCTAAGGACAGAGGAAAGGACACGAGTAAATGATGCAAGGAGTGAAAAAGTGATTGAACTGAACCCAATGCATTTCGTTTGACACAATTGCATTTCTTAACAAGGGGGAAGATTTTCCCAATTTCCCTTAACAAGGGGAGCGGCGCTCCCCCGTGTTCAATCACAATTCGAACACGACGTAACACAAATAAATGAAACTCACTTTTGTATCATTTTCAAGTGGGAATTACTCTTCATCAGGATAGGGGGATAGATATCTATGGGTCCAAAAACCTGTCATAAAATGAATAAAATACTGTTTGTCCATAATAAAGCCTATCAATTTCCCCCTATGATGGTTTAAAGGGGCAGTTTACCCTAAAACCTATTTCCCCACTTACCCGGGGTGTTATCTATCTATCCAGATAGTTTATGTGTGATTTGACGATATTTCTAGATATTTGCTGCCGCTCACTCCAATACAATGAACCTCAACGGGGTTTTTTTTTTTCAAAACTATTGCCATTCATAATTTTACATTAATCTAGCACATATCAATGCACAGTAAATTGGAATGTGTATTTTCCATGCTCTAAGTGACTAGTATAGCCAGGGAGATACTAATACGCCATTGTCCATTTTATGTACGATAACATTTAGGGCTGGGCGATGTCTATTAAAAATAATATCATGATGCTGTCATGTGAAACACCGTGATATATGATGCGATGGCGCTGCCCCCACCTCGCCCCCCGGAATAACACTTCAGTTTTTGTTGGAATACAGTTGAACCTCTACTTTTCCGACACCCTTGGGAATCAGTGGTGCTGGAAAGTATAAAATTCCAGATAGCAGAACGTGCCCAAAAGTTATGACATTTCGTGAACTGTTTTCACAGCGATAAAAGTAGGACAACGTACATGCGGTGTTGGGCTGGTGGCGTATTTGTAAGCTCCCGATCAGTGAGGGATGTTTGAACTTGCGCGCCCGGGCTGTATTTTAGATTTTTTTGTAAATTATTATTGTTGGAGACAAAACGTATAAATATTGTAAATAGTTCCACCTATTGGTTGCCGGTAGTCTAAACCCTTTCATTGAAAAAATGGTTTGCACTCAATAATGGACTTTCCAGACTTGTATAGTTCAAATTTTACATTTTTTAATTGAACAAATGCAGCATAAACATCTTGGCAAAACTATGCCTTCTTCAGTGTGCATGTTCAAAACTTATGACATTCCACCATCTTTTAAAACAAAGTAGGTCCAGTTGCAATCAATTAAGGTTGCTGGCTGATCTGTGTAAGACAATCAAGCACCAGGGTAACATAGACAAAGAACAATCAGAGCAATTAGAGTAAGGGCAAGTAGAGGGGCGAATGCGTCCATGCGCCTCCACGTCAGAGGACATCAGGCTAAGCTGTTCATAAATCTGAGTGGCCGCCCATAGACACAGTCACCCCTCACAAACATAAGAGTATTTGGGCTACACATCAAGCAATAACATTGGTCGTGAACATTTGGTGCATTGGAGTCTGCGAGTAATAACCACAGATGACGCCCGACAAATCGTCATACATCTGTAGGGCTGTCTATAGACCCCAAATGCAGAAACATATGCAGTGTCCATATGCAAAGGCCTATAGGAATGGGGTGAGATCTAACTCCTCATTGAGGCCCCCCCAGTGACACAGAATTGAGTCCGTATATCCAGAAGGCCTCCCTCTGGTGTAGCTTTTCTTTTTTCTTTTTTAACGTTTCCCCCCCCCCCCCCCAAAGTCTGTGGGCTGACTTTTTCTATCGCCATGCTTTGAAGGTCCTTAATGAAATGATTCTGTTCTGTTAAGTGCCTTGCCACAGGTGAGGTGATATCACAGCGTCTTATAGATGATTCATGTTCGCTCAGACACACTTTTAGAGAGTGTGTGGTTTTGCCTATATCCACCTTTGGGCAAGGGCATCTCAGCATATACAGTAAATTACACCTTTTGTAGTGCAAGTTATACAAGATTTAATTTTGTCAATGCTTGAAGTTTTAGAGCATATAAAGTTATTTCCCTTAATCATGTTACTACAAGATGCGCAGCTCCTACAAGGAAAGCAACCATTTATGAAAGTTTGTTTTTTCTCTTTTACTACATCTTTACTAACATATCTTCCAAGTTGCTAGCAGGAGGATTTAGAAAGGATGAATTTGGAGAAGCATCAGAGGACAGAATGTGCCAGTGCTTGTTTAGATCTAATCTTGCTCGAACAGTCATTGTAAGTCAATATATAGTTAACTGAGAATGGCCTTTTCTGCTTTTTCTGGGTTTTATTTAGCAGAGCATTTCTATTAAAACCTTTTGTTTAGCATCATAAACTTCAGAATAGCTCCTTGAGTGAAAACGATCGGTAAGAAACTCTGATTGGTTGACATATTCTTCTTCAGTGCCACAGATATTTTTTGTCAGTCGGCTAGTATTTTTGTCAGTAGGCTTTCAATATACAGTAGTACTGAGTAAATTGGCTTTCTTAGTCACTAAGACATCCAAAAAATGAATGGCTTCTGAACTCTTTTCTGTAAAGGAAATGGATGGTAGCTTAGAATTGATGTGATTTACGAATTCCCACAGTTTTCTCTCTGTCATTCCATATCATGAAACAATCATCAATATATTTTGTCCAATGTTTGATAGAACTTTTATAAGGGTTGATAATGACTTTATACGGGTTATATATAAATACACTGCCTGGCCAAAAAAAAAGTCGCCGTTGCACCCGTCATGCATAGTGCCCACTGTACAAGCCTCTGGAGGCAGTGTTATGATCTGGGGTTGCTTCAATTGGGCAGGTCTAGGCTCAGCAGCATTATGCAGCAATAAAATTAAGTCAGCTGAGTACCTGAATGTACTGAATGACCAGGTTATCCCATCAATGGGCATATTCCAGGATGACTGCCAAGATTGATTGGGCTCAAATTGTGAAACAGTGGTTCAGGGAGCATGAGGAATCATTTTCACACATGAATTGGCCACAAGAGTCCTGAGCTTAACCCCATTGAAAGTCTTTGGGATGTGCTGGAGAAAACTTTACGGAGTGGTTCGACTCTCCCGTCGTCAATACAAGATCTCGGCCAAAAATGAATGCAACTCTGTACAGAAATAAATGTTGTGACGTTGCATAAGGTTGTCAAAACAATGCCACGACGAATGCGCGCCATAATCAAAGCTAAAGACGGCCCAACAAAATATTGGAGTGTGCGACTTTTTTTTTGGCCAGGCAGTGTATAATCTAGTTCAAATTTTCCCATGAACAGATTAGCATTGTTGGGGGCTAGAGGAGTCCCCATAGCAGTGCCATGCATTTGTAAGTAGTGATTTTGATCAAAAAGAAAATAATTTTTTGTAAGCACCAATTGAGTGAGACTAATGATGTAATATCTCCTTCATCTATGTTTGGCAGTGTTTGTAATTTCAAAAGAAATCTGTGGTGTCTCTTAAACACAATTGTTTAATGAGGGGGTAAATATGAAAGTCTACAAAACGGGGAAACTTTCTCAGTGAGAGGACCAATAGGCACCTGATACTATAGGTCTCAAAGGAGGATCTTCAAGAGATTTATGTATCTTCGGTAGGGCATATAATACAGGTATAGTATTATATATTCTTGGTCTGAAAGCCATTTGTTTTGTAAACCAACATTAAGGGTCTGATGTATTTCAATTTTATAGTTGGACTAGATTAGTTGCACTAAGTAGTGCTGGATCTCCCGGCAGATTATGAAAGCTAACAGAGGAACATTGCACCGAGGAACGATACATCTCTGACTCCTTGGCATAATGCAGGCAAGTTGGCTAAAGATACCAAATAGTAAGACGCTGTAGATGAATAACTCTCTATGTAGCTCCATATAAGTCATAATATTAATGTTAGCAGTAATACAAAGCAATTCGCATTTGAACTTTAACTAGCTAGTTAGCAGTACAAGGGTCTCAGTCTCAAAGAGGAAAAAAAAAACATTGGTCTCTGCTTTTATACCACGTGCCCAGCCGAGACCACCCCTAGGACCACCTCAACTCCACCCATTTTTATGTTAAAGGTTGTATCAGCGATTTTGGGTGGAAACATAAATGATCACATTCATCTGATTTTTCCTCACGATCCGCTAGCTGCCCGCCCCATAAGCAGGCCGTCAAAAAACCGCGTCTCTGTAGGCAGCCTATGCTCCGAGATCGTACACAAAAACAAATGGTACTACCAACCACTCAAAACCAAAATAAACAGTATTCCAACCAATCTGCAGTAGAATCACGCTGCATAGTTTGGGAGAAATAATGCGACCGGTTCGATTATCCACCCATACAAACTGCAACCCTGACGACGAAAGAAACCAGTTCCAGGGACCCAAGATGAGTTAGCTGGTTCCCCTATCTATCGCAACCCTGCGACTTGCATCCACATGATCAGGCCGACCGGCTTTTTCCTTTTCATTGTGAGTGTGTGCAATCCAACGGAGGAACCTATTTAAAGGACTTTAATTCAAGTAAGGCTGTAACATGGGCATAGCTTATTAGTTAGCAACCACAACATGTTTGTGACTGGATGTATGTAACTGTACTATTGAATGGTTAATATGTGTTACACTAGGCTATAGCTAATATTATATCCTAAGCAATGCGTAACAGTTACAGTTGTCAAAAGAGACCGCATAGATTGATCAAAGAAAGTGACCTCTCTCGCTGCGTCTCCATGTTTTATATGGCCAAACCAACCAATCAGATATTAGAGAAATATATTATTTCGATGTGGCATTTTTATGATTATCCGAATTGTTTGTAGCTGTAATGGCCTACGCCGACTTCATATTGTCGGATTAAAGTTTTTCTGGATTTGGCTTTGGGGGGGCAGGCGGAGCATTGCCCCCCGTAGAAACGGCCCTGGTTTGACTATTTACTAGTATTCTGAATCACGATTCCACCACCTTTATCCGCTCGTTTGATGGTGATAGAGTGATCATTCATCATTCTAGGCAAGTTATATTTACACACAAATGGGACTTCTGACTGTTTAGTCAGTGCTTTATTAATATCGTTCTCGACCAATCTACAGAAAGTATTCAGAGTGATTATGCACATAAGGAATAAATGTGCTTTTAGGTCTAAAATTAGAATGACGGGTTGTTTCTCCTGACTTATATTTCCATAGAGTTCAAAAGGGAAATGAGTCAGGAAACAACCCTTAAAGTGATCCATTCGTATCTACTGCATATCTGGCAGCAGAGTGATGGTTTGAGGCTCGTTTCATACCTCAGACCCTTGATGACTTACAGCCATTTAGCCAACCGTCTGGTTCCATACTATTCCCGTGTAATTTACATCTTAATCTAGTCCCACCCCCAATTCCCATAGAGATCTATTCAAATGCAGAGGTTATAGTATTGCTTGTAAGAGTACCTGAAAATAAGATATCAAGAGTCTTTTGATATCTTTTTATACCCAGTCATGATAGCATCACCTGTTTACCTGTGGAATGTTCCAAACAGGTGTTTTTTTTATATCTAGCAAACTTGTCTTTCTCCTTGAGGATACATAGCTATGCAGCCAGCTTTCTCTCTCTCTCTCTCTCTCTCTCTCTCTCTCTCTCTCTCTCTCTCTCACACACACACACACACACACACACACACACACACACACACACACACACACACACACACACACACACACACACACACACACACACACACACGGCCACAAGGCACACCCACTGCGTCAACGTTACCTTCAGTTCATAACAACACAGTATTTATTTTCCAGTGGATGGAAATCATTTTGCTGCAATAGAAAGCAATGTCAGAGGCATTTGCATAAAGTATAGAATTTTGCAAAATTCTGGTATTGCACCCTTTTGAAATTTTGATACCGCTGTACTATTTTTTATTATAAAAGTACCGGTATACCGCACAACCCTATTCTGTACACATGCTGAGCCAAAATGCGGTATCCCTTCTGCAGCTAATTAAATTTAGTTGCTAGAATTTTCACCAAAATAAATGAGATCTCATATAATGCCCACCCTGTCCTTGCTACACTGGATTCCAGTTTCTTTTAGAATTGGTTTTAAAATGTTACTTATCACTTTTAAGGCATGGTTGGTCTAGTCCCAGAACACATTGTTGATATCTTAAAAGCATACAACCCCACCATTCTCCCATTGATTCTCAACAAAATCCCCCCTCACTGTCCTGACCTAAAACCAGAGGGGACCAGGTAATTGTGGCTAGGGCTCCACTTTTATGGAGTAGGATTTTTATCGGGCCAGTGACTGTCGGGTTTTAACGGGTTAAATCGGGCCTCGCTCAATTGGAGTGTTGGGCGTGGTACACTCGATGCACCTGTGGTTTTTATGTGGCCATACCCAAATAACCAATGCAGTCATTGAATCATACGCTGTATGATCCTCAATACAGTGGACTTGTGGCTCATGGGCCAACTCTTTGGTCAGTGCTGACATCATCAATGTGTCTTTTCCTTTCAGATGTCCAAACAGCTGGAGACTTTTCAAAGCTCACCTCGAGGAGTTTGCTAGCAAGCACAAGCAGGAGATCCGCAAAAGCTCACAGTTTCCGGGTGCAGTTCCAAGAAATGTGTGCCACCATTGGAGTGGACCCCACTTGCCTGTAAGCTCCATGCACCAATATATCTTTGATATGTCAGAGAAAATGTTGAAGTTAAAGGGATAGTTCACCCTAAAATGAAACTTTCACAGCATTCTTGTTCTTACCTTGAGTATTCATTTGACTTGACAGTGCCAGCTCTCCAAAGCTTCTGATTAGCAGATTCTAGAATCAAGGTGTAGGCTGCAATCAAAAGGGAATGTTGAAACAATTCAACTCATCTTACCTTGTAGGAAAATTATATATAAAAATTAACTTATATATAAAAAGAATATGAATGCAGTCCTTGGCAGAAATGTACAATTTTGGGGCATTATGAGCATAGCCACAAACTATAAGTGTTTCCCCCTATAATTGTACAGGACTGGAGGGGCTGCCGTGCAAACAAGATCTTATGATTTTATCATTTCTCGAGATTACCTTTCTATGAAGGCCCATAGTGGTGGCCCCTCTATAATCCAAGACAGTTATGTAGATAAAAACATCTTTAATAAGTTATAATACTTCTTCCAACAACATTCTTTATTCATTTCCATATCTAGTTTGCCCCCTCCCATACTTTCACATACCCTTCAATTCAGTTGATGTTTATTCCCGGTCCACCACATTTACAGTGCAGTCCGTAAGTATTTTGACAGTGACACAATTTTTGTTGTTTTGGCTCTGTAGTCCAGCACAGGTTAAAGTGCAGACTTTCAGCTTTAATGTGAGGATTTTTACATCCATTTCGGGGTGAACCATCTAGCAATTGTAGCCATTTTTATATACAGTCCCCCCCATTTTAGGGGACGGAAAATAATTGGACAAAATAACATAAACTTAAATAGTCATCATATTTAATATTTGGTTGCGTTCCATAGAGTTCAATAGGAAAATGAGTCGGGGAGAAACAACCCTTAACCCCTTGGTGCAGATGGCAAATTTCACCTATTTAGGGGGTGCTCTGTTTAAGGCTTTATAACTCCAGGTGTGAGCATCACATAAACTTGGTAAATGGCTTAAATGAAACAAGACAGGTGTACCATTTACAATACAACCTTAGATTTGTTTATTTTCATAATTTAAGTCAAAATAAAGTGCCACAAATGCAAAGAAACCTTGGAAAAAATTTAAAAAAAGAAATGTCTTTCTTTAGTTTGCTGAGAGCTACATAAGTGAAATCGGTAATATATATATACATTTCCTGGATCATAAACTCCATGTCCACAAGTTTTGCAAAATCTAAGGATGATATGCAGAACTACTAAAGGTATATGATGCAAAATATAGCAGTGTACTCTGTTGTCCATTAGTGTCTCCAAATCTATCCAAATGGCTAAATTCTGCACTGCGTAAATAAAATTTAAAAAAACATATATTTAACTACAAATCAACAGTTTTGGCTCATAAAACTCACTTTTTTCATAATTTCCAAGTGGGAATTACATATTTTCATCAGTATAGGGGGGGTAGATATCTATGGGTCCAAAATCCCTATGCAAAACATGTCATAAAATGAATAAAATTAGTTTTGTCCATTATAACGCATATACATTTGCTCCTTCTGATGACTTAAGATAAAAAAAACATTGATATCACAGTGTTACATACACCTAAATATGTTGCCTAATCATTCACTCTTGTACCTCAATAAAACAGCACTTGTCCCTGTACTCTACAGTATGTACTTTTGTCCTGGGATTGCATTTTTCTGTAGTTTTTATAATTTTTTTTAATTTTTCCTATTCATAATGACTCCAAGGACATTTGTACCTTAATCTACCACATATCAGCACACAGTAAATTGGAATGAGCATTTGTCATGCCCTAAGAGACAAGTATATACGCCCATAGCCTATATTATGTACGATAACATGAACATAAAATAGTATTCCACCATCTGCAAAATGCTGCCAAATGTTCTATCTTCAATGAACATCGGTAGCCTACATCAAAAATAACAATTGCACTACAGTATGTGAAATGCACAAAATGCGAGACCCAACGGCATTTTAGACGCAAAAGTACTTACATATCGGAAAAGGGGAAACTCCTCTCCCTAATGTGTATTCTATAGAGCTTGCGTAATACTAGACAGTTAAAACGAAAACTGCCGTTACGCTGGGCTGTAGTAAATTGCTCAAAGCACCCAAAAAGACATGGCATATACTGTTGCGAAGGTTATAATGTACTCTATTGGATAAAAAAAGCCGACAATTAAACCAGAATGAACTGTAATGAATGAGACAGGCTTACAGGGCATGGGGGTATTACGCATCGACGTTTCAGATCGTGTAATAGCGGTATAATGTGTTGTATATTTCTCAAACCGATTGTACCAGACAATAAATGACCACTGAATTTTGAAAGGAACATCTCGATGTGTAAAACCAATGGTGGGATTGTATATTTATTTAATATTTAGTAGCATATATTGCTAGTAGAATACATGGTAGAATGAGACAGTACTTTCAAAGTTTATTTTGCATTTGAATGAGCAGGGCTTTTCTGGCATACGATCAGGCTATTGTTGGGTTTATCTCGTTGCTATGACGTTATTCTAATTTTATATGATTAATAAATATATTTATGAACTCAAACATAGACGCTATTGTCCACTATGTAACGCATGAGTAGGCATAGACTAGGTGGGGGTTGCTTGTTAAATGGACTTGCTACGGGGAAAATAGTGACACTTAGAAACTCCGTATTCCGCAGAAATCGTCACGAACTGTCTACCAATAAATTTAAAGCACAGAGTTTGTGATTTCCAATAATAGTTTGGCTGCAGTAGCAACGAATGTCTCAGTTGAGCAAAAAGGTTCCGCCGGCGTCACCTTCTAAAGGGGTTAAAGGTATACTATGTAGTTTCATTGTAAACAACTCGTACTTTGTTTACATAAAAATTTTCTCCCCAAAAAACATTGTATGTGTCCTTGTGGTCTAATAAACATGTTGAATGTATTTCCTACCTCATAAGTCGTTCGCAAAGTGTTTCTTTTGTTAATGTTTTGAATGTTACACTGTTGACATCCCGCCGCCATTTTTAAAGCCAGAAACAGCTAAAATGGTGTAAACGTCATGAATGGGCGGTTCCGGCTCATTTGATTGACATGGCCAGGCCATGTGGGCAGGCTTCCAGGTAAACTCTTATTTTAGCTTAGGACCGAAACATTCCTCATGCAAATACGCGAACGTGGATGCTTCGAACTACGCGAACTATTTTCCTAATATGTATATTAAATATTTATTAGGGGTGTAACGGTACACAAAAGTCACGGTTCGGTACGTACTTCGGTTTTGAAGTCACACTTCGGTAACAGAGTGCATAATTGCTGCGTCGTGGATCGTCTAGGCCAGTGGTTCCCAACCCTGGTCCTCGGGGACCACTGTGTATGCTGGTTTTCGTTCCAACCACAATTGCAATCCCAGAATTTTAACAAGCTGTTATTTTTTCTTAATTAGGTGTTTTTATTGTATAGAGAGAACACTTTAAACTCTTTACTCTCTTAAGCCACATTATGTTAGCAATAGCTATGCATGCCATGAAGAAAAAAAAAACCCATGTTCATTATGCTCATTGTTTTATATTGCAAACAATTACAAAGAAGAAGTAACAACTCAGGTGATTAGGCTCCTAATTAGGTAATTGAACACAAGTTTAAGTTCCTTCATAATTTTTTCCTTAACACAATGCAGGTTTGGCTCGTTATCATTTGCTTTGTCTTTGAATTCTTCATTATTTACCAAACGGTTAGTTTTATTGGCCATGTGTCCACAATTTCACTAATTATGAGCCTATTGATTCACCTCAGTCTTTAATTTGATCAGTTAAAACATTTTTTACCTCCTTTTAATTGTTTACAACACAATGTGAATCTTGGACTTTTAGTCTTCATGGCATGCATAGCTATTACTAACATAATGTGGCTTAAGAACGTAAATAATCCCTCTAAACATTAAAAACACCTAATTAAGAAAAATTAACAGCTTGTTAAAATTCTGGTATTGCAATTGTGGTTGGAACGAAAACCAGCACACACAGGGGGTCCCCAGGACCAGGGTTGGGAACCACTGGTCTAGGCTACACTCGGACTCAGATAAGCGTATCTTTTTTCATTGCTTTCAGTTGTTGTTAGTTAATTGAACAGATTGGAGTCACTCGGTAGCTTAGTTTATTTTGAATTGTTTGCAGTTAGTCCGTAGCTTGCTCGCTGTAATTGGGCCAGCTACCTGTCTTTTGTGTTGCTAATTAGAACTAGTTGAATTAGAACTCACTCTGAGGTGATGAGATGCAAACACGCTTAATATACACACAGGTGAAACTGGTTAAACACAAAATTAGCAACACAAAAGATGGGTAGCTGGCCCAACTACAGCGAGCAAGCTACGGACTAACTGCAAACAATTAAAAATAAACTAAGCTACTGAGTGACTCCAATATGTTCAGTTAACTAACAACAGCTGAAAGCAATGAAAAAAGATACGCTTATCTGAGTCCGAGTGTAGCCTAGACGATCCACGACACAGCAATTATACACTCTGTTACCGAAGCGTTACTTAAAAACCGAAGTACGTACCGAACCGTGACTTTTGTGTACCGTTACACCCCTAATATTTATATATAAATATTCTCCCAAAATAAATCAGAGATACCATCAATTAAAAAATTTTACAGATATCCAAAAACTCCCCATCCTCTTAGGAGACGAGAGGACGTGCTGTGGCCTGGCAGCACAATATATACCTGCCTGCCATCGTCTTAGGGACAGTGAGTGACAGAGATCATTATAAACCAATTTAAAAAATTTATATTTATTATATTCACTTTATAAGATCATATGTGCCGTTCTCATCATCATTATTATCATTTCTATTGATAATTATTATTATTTTTAGAAAAGTTCTTGTTTTCATGTATGGTTACTGTTCATTCATTTCTAGTCTTTGCTTTTTTGTATTGTTCAGAGTTAGATGTATGTCTTCGACTGTTTTAATGCAGTATACTTTGACAATACAGTCAATGTCTTGTCATGCCAATAAAGCGAATTCAATTGAGTCCACGGTCAGAGAAAATATGTGAGAAACGTCACCACAATGCTTGTGCGTCGTCGTGCGCGTCTGAGAAGAACACATGATAAGCAATTTTCGGGGAGCCCTTTTCTCCTACGTTCTCAATATCGCCATCTAGTGTTCTGAAACTACATAGTATACCTTTAAGGTGATCCATCCATATCTACTGCATATCTGACAATGGAAAAGTTTGCTGCAATGAGTGTGAACGGGCACAGGAACTGGCTGTGTATTCGGGCTCAAAACAGAAGCCTTCCACCATGACAAAATCTAGTAATATATTAAAAACACTGCAATTTTCTAAATGCCAAAAAGCTGAAGTGTGGCTCAACTACTGCGTGGCAGATTTAAAAACCCGCATTTGGGTCATTCCGTGTCAAATCAGATAAGATTGTTGCAGCACCATCTCAGATTTAGTTCAAGCCTTGTCTATATCATGAATGGGTCCCAAAACCAAGGCCTGTAAAATATTTCTTTTAAAATCCTATGTTTTCATATTTTTTTAGCCCTTGATATTATTTAATTTTTAAAGCCTCAAAAACGCCTTATCCGGGAAGCCATGTTTGGGCATTAATATCTTGAAAAGTATTATTCCTAGCCTCACCAAACTTTGTAGGATGGAAGCCAAACATGTTCTCAGTATGACTGAACTATTAAAACTGTACTACATGCCATTTTATTTTTATAAGGCCCTAGATTTGGAAAAGAGTGCAAAATTCCTAAACAAGAGTGATATTGAGGGTACTACAAACCCACATTTTTGCACCAATATGATATCAATCATTATGTTTTCTGCAAATACAGTCTAACGTACATATGTAGCCAACTAAACCAACCGCCTATGACAAGCAGTCTTACTTATTACATGTCGGGTAGGAAGAACTCCTGTCATGTTGGCATCGCATTGCCTATTCTATGATAGAATCAATACTTCCTCTGACCCACTCAAATCCATGTAAACATGGCTGGGATTACTCGCCATGCTGGCAACTTGGCCAAAATTAGTAAAAGCTTGCGATTAAAAAGTAGGAAAAAACTATTCCGTCTCGGCAAGAAAATGCACTTTCTGGAGCTTTTGTGTAATACTTGCTATGCAACAACAGTGCCATTTAGAAACTCGGTATTTGGTATTGTTGTCACAAATCACATACTAATAAAGCTAAAACATGGACTTTATCGTTCCCACTCATAGTTTGGTGGCAGGAGCAATGAATGTCTGAGTTGGGCAAAATCTTGGCACCGGCGTCTTTGCCAGTAAGCCTCTGAGCGAAGGGGTTAATATATTTTTATTGAATGTTCTAAAAAAATCTTTGTCATTGAAGTTGTGATCTTTGTTTTGAGTCTTGAATATACAGAGCAAATATAAATTGTAGACTGCCTGCTGCGCCATCTGTCCGACGCCAACCACGCCAATATGTCATCCTGCGTACCACTTTCTGATTAGGGGTTTTTCGGTGCGTACCACCAGGTCTGACAAATAATTCTAGGGGAAACACTGCGTAATGATATAGCCTAACCCATTAAAATGTAGAAACTTACTAACTGGCTAATATCACTATCTCTCCCCATACAAGAAATGCCATCAATGCATGGAAAGCTGAACTGCTTTTAAACACTATATTGCCACCAGTAGGAGATTGTGAGCTTGAAATAGAGGGGGTGAAAATATAGCAATTATATATGCATTAATATTACTATATTTTTGGTATTTCACTGAGGAATACCTGTGAATGAGATGGGTTGAACAGGTTTACTTCCATTCACCTTAGAATGCAGCCCAGTATGTCAGAGCTTAAGAGGCTGCAACCAGTAGCCTTGGGGAGTTGATATTGTCATATGAAATCAGTTCGCTCAAGGTAAGAAGGGGAATCTGAGAGGTGAAATTATGACTTTACTGGAATGTCTGTGACCCAGTGAATTCAGGATCTCATGGCATCACATGAAGCTATTTCCATCACAATAGCAACATCATGATTTTGTTGCATTTAACAGAATTCAGACATTGATCTATTTTTCTTTTCCTCACTAGCCTACTATTCCAGACTGCAATTGATTGTTTTTGTTTGGTTGTTGGCATGAGAGAAAGAAGTGTGCTATTGAAGATTATTGTTTCAGAAGCTGAATTGAAAATTAGAGAGGAAATAATTTTACTTTGAATAATTCTTATATCGCCAATACATACAGTGGGCACCATGATTCATTGCATAGTGACACATTTTTTGTTATTTTGGTTCTGTACTCTAGCACTTTGAGTTTGAAAGGATACAATGAAGTGCAGACTGTCAGCTTTAATTTGAGGGTATTTTCATCCATATCGGATGAACCGTTTAGAAATGATAGAACCTGTTGTACATAGCCCCCCCCCCCCCCCCCCCATTTTCAATATTTGGTCGCATATCCTTTGCATGCCATGACTACCTGATGTCTGTGACCCAACAATATCAAAAGACTCTTGATATATTCTTTTCTGGTACTCCTACAAGCGATACTATAGGCTCTCTGCATTTGAATGGATCTCTATGGGAATTGGGGGTGGGACTAGATTTAGCTGTAAATTATGCTGGAACAGTATGGAATACATGGTTGGCGAAGTGGCTGTAAGTCATAAAGGGTCTGAGGTGTCAAACGAGCCTCAAACCATCACTCTGCTGCCAGATACAGTTGAAGTCAGAAGTTTAAATGCACTTAGGTTGAAGTTATTAAAACTAATTTGTAACCACTCCACAGATTTCATGTTAGCAAACTATAGTGTTGGCAAGTCAGTTAGGACATCTACTTTGTGCATGACACGTCATTTTTCCAACAATTGTTTACAGACAGATTATTTCACTTTTAATTCACTATATCACAATTCCAGTGGGTCAAAAGTTTACATACACTAACTTGACTGCGCCTTTAAATTTTTTATATTTGGTCGCATATCCTTTGCATGCCATGACTTCCTGATGTCTGTGACCCAACAACATCAAAAGACTCTTGATTCAGGATCTCATGGCATCGGCTAGGTTGTCTGTAGGCTATGTGACGTTAGCCTTGCTAAAGTCATCGTTTTTAGCAAGGAGGTTTTGTCGTTAGCCTGCATTGTTGTGACATTAGGTTGCAGGTCAGTTAACTTGCTCATCATTTGCTATGGTGTAACCTCATAACATGAACCTACTCTGGCTTCAACAAAACAACTAACCAAACAGAGTTAACAAGCTATTGATTATTCATAGTCTAGTTGGGACGGCGCCTCCGTCTGAACAGTCTGATGAGAAATCACTGGTAATGAATATAACGTATTAGCTAGTTCTATCAATTTTAGCCCAATAATATATCAAGTAGCCTTATCTACACGTTAGGAACTAATGCAACTCCATAGGCTGTCAGTATAGCAACTGAGGTGGGGCAGGGTTGCAGTTCCTCCAGCACATCCGAGGTCACCCTTCCGATTTTAGCAGTGACGTTAGTTCTACTGAATTGTTTTACCATATAGGCTAGTGACTGTTTTAGTAGTGTAGTGACTGGCTACAGTAGGGTGAAATCTTAATTAGCCAAAGATACTGTTCGCTCGCTAACCCCCAAGGTCTACGTAGCCTAGCTACCACTAACTTGACCACCACTTCTCAATAATCCCTCAAATCAAAGTTTGTCTTGAAATATAGCTACCAACTCCAAATAAAAACGCTAACAAGTTATTTTGTCCACAAACCTTGTTTTTAAAGCCAGTTTCACAAAAAAATGTTTGTGCCGTCTTTTTGTCACTGGTGTTAGTCCGGGGCACGGAAGTGATAGTGGAGGAAAGCAGGATACATTTTTCGAGTATTGGGGTGCACCCAGTGTAGGAAATATATATATATTTTTAAGGGGGAAATTTTTGCCCTCACTGACTGAAATCCTGAGGCATTTTATAAATTCATGGGGCAGTTTGCAAAATATACAAAATAACATTACTTTATTAGTTAACCATACTGTAGCCTTACTGTATTAGTAAATAGCAAGTTATTTTGTGTCAATCTTATTTTATAGCTGATAAATCATATCAGTGTGTACATGTGTATGAGGGGGCCTACAGCAGAAACTACACCAAAAACTAAATTTCAGTCAACCATCTAGCTACATCTACAAAAGGAGGATTGGCTGTAGTTGTCAAAATATACCACAAGATGGCAGTATGACCAAGGATGAAAAAATGACTGCGCTAACGTTGAGATGACATTCAGCCAGGTTAACATGAGCTCAATTTAGCCATGCGATTTTGGAATTATATAGGTTCTTTAAAAACATTTGCATCACGAAAAAATGTCAACATTTTTGAAATAGCTACCAACTCCAAATAAAAACGCTAACTATAACGCTAATTTTGTCTTGTACTTGAGGTGGTGCTAATTCTGAATAGGCTACAGCCTAAAGAAGGGCAACCCATTTAGCCGTGACTATATTCACAATAGGCTATGGTCTCAAGTGCCTTAGTCGAACCGTTACTGCTTTTATAAAATAGTCACTACATGGTAAAACAATTCAGTAGAGCTAACGTTACCCTATCTGACAAAATCTGAAGGGTGACCTTGGATGTGCTGGAGGAACTGCAACCCTGCACCAATTCAGTTGCTATACTGACAGCCTATGGAGTTGCATTAGTTCCTAACGTGTAGATAGGTTACTATTGGGCTAAAATCGATAGACCTAGCTAATACATTATATTCATTACCAGTGATTTCTCATCAGACAGTTCAGATGGAGGCGCCGCCCCTCCTAGACTACGAATAATCAATAGCTTGTTAACTCCGTTTGGTTAGTTGTTTCGTTGAAGCCAGGTTGAGTAGGTTCACGTTATGAGGTTACACCGTAGCAAAGGATGAGCAAGTTAACTGACCTGTAACCTAATGTCACAACAATACAGGCTAACGACAAAACCTCCTTGCTAAAAATGGTAACTTTACAAGGCTAACGTCACATAGTCGATATAGACTGACAAGTGTAAACTCTAGCCTATGTTGGTTCGGCTCTAGCCAGCCCGTTTCTTTCCCAGTGAACATTTTTGTGTTGAGAGCTTTCACATTTATGTCTGTTCAGGTAACTATACAATGTCCGTACTACCATCGTGCCATTATGTGTAACGTTATGTCCCGGTGGTGCTTTGACATTGTAAGGTAGCTAGGCTAACGTTAATGCACTTCTATCAGTCCTGAGCTACCCATTTTATAATTACCATTATTATAATATAATATAGCCTACCAATTTGTTCTGTGAAAAACTTTTCGTTTTCAGAGTTTCAAAACTTTTCTTTTTAAAGATTCAACTTCTTTTTTTTTTTTTTCAACTCTGGAGAAACAAATCTGTCCCCCAGGAGAACAGTGTCATAAATTCCAATATTTCATAGCTTTGCAGACGTAGTGGCGGATCTTTGTAAAAATGGGTGTCGTAGTCTTCGAAAAGTGTTTCAGAGTTTCTGTTTTTTTTTTTTTTCAGAGTTTCAACACTTTTTTTTCAGAGATTCAACTCTTTTTTTCAGAGATTCAACTCTTTTTTTCAGAGATTCAACTCTTTTTTTCAGAGATTCAACTCTTTTTTTCAGAGATTCAACTCTTTTTTTCAGAGATTCAACTCTTTTTCGAACTCACAAATTGTGACACTGATTTGACACCATACTAGATTTACCTGTAAATTACACTGGAACAGTATGGAAACACATGATTGGCTAAATGGCTCTAAGTCATCAAGGGTGTGACGTATCAAACAAGCCTTAAACCATCACTCTGCTGCCAGAAATACCGTAGATTTGGATGGATAACTTGAAGGGCTTCTTCTCCTGACTTATTTTTCCATACAGTTCAATAGGAAAATTTGACCATATCTACTGCATATCTGGCAGCAGAGTGATGGCTTGAGGCTTGTTTGATACGTCAGACCCTTGATGACTTGGAGCCATTTAGCGAACCATGTGTTCCATACTGTTCCAGTGTAATTTACAGCTTAATCTAGTCTCACCCCCCAATTCCCATAGAGATCCATTCAAATGCAGAGAGGTTATAGTATCACTTGTAAGAGTACAAGAAAATAAGATATCAAATCTTTTGATATTATTGGGTCACAGACATCAGGAAATCATGGCATGCAAAGGATATGCGACCAAATATAAAAAATGATTACTTTATTCTACATTGTTAAACTGTACAACATTTTTTGATGTTCGAAAATGGGGGGGACTATGTACAAAAGGTTCTATAATTTCTAAACGGTTCATCCGATATGGATGAAAATACCCTCAAATTAAAGCTGACAGTCTGCACTTCATTGTATCCTTTCAAACTCCGTGCTAGAGTACAGAACCAAAACAACAAAAAATGTGTCACTATGCAATGAATCATGGTGCCCACTGTATGTATTGGCGATATAAGAATTATTCAATGTTAAATTATTTTCGCTCTAATTTTCAATTATATATATTCTATAATTTCTAAATGGTTCATCCGATATGGATAGAAATACCCTCAAATTAAAGCTGACAGTCTGCACTTCAATTTACATTATTAAATTATTATAATATTAACACGATTAACATCAAGCAATTTTAGAAATTAACACTATGATCAAATAAAGAATAGACATGAAATGAATAGCAAAATAAACATCAGTAGGCCTAGTTTAAGTAACTTACTGACCATTTCAATAAAGAATAAATAAAAATAATAGGCTATTTAAGTGCTACACATTTTATGACACAAAGAAAAATGCTAGCACAGAATATAGCTATTCATTGATATTTGTTATTCCATTAATTAACTGCTTGATTGATAATTAAGAACTGGAAACAGGTTGGGAGTTAGCTATATCCCTATAAAGGTAGTTTAAGGTTACAGGAGGCCTTTACAGCCACTCAGCGCTTTTTGTCTGGTCACATAACGTTGGCTAACAAGGGGAAAAAAAGAGCCAAACTGAATGGCTCGTTCAACGAACGACGCATCAATTTAAAACCCCTCGGAGCTAAGATCGGAAAAGTTAAGAAAACCATTAAAGGGTAACTAACCCCACTGTTTCAGCCTGTCTCCGCCCATGAAACAATTTTGAAAAATACTTTGTGGGGTGAGCGAGGGAGAGGGGTGGGGGTGGAGGAGCTCATTTGCATAAATTAACGTAGGATTGTACAAATTATTTTGTGTAACTTGGCTCAAAACTAGACGTTGCACATCAAATATGAATCAAGATTCAGCAAACGCCTATTGGCCTATTTCTCATCTCAAATATCTTCAGAAACATATTTTAGTGGACTATTTAGGTGGAATAAGAGAGTTTATGAACAGGACACAACGTTGTTCTGGTTTAAAAACGTGGAGCCGAAACAAAAGTACCGTAGCGGATCTAACCAATCAGGTTCCGGCTGTTTCCGTTGTGGGCAACAACAATTATCTATGTGACGTAGTAGTACGAAGAAATAGGTTCTCAGACGTCACGATTAGGGCGGGGCCAGAGCAGGCAGCAGAAAGGAAATTTCAACCTTTAGGGGCAGCACAGAGACGCTTTTCTACCAGTTTTTCCTGATTTATGTTATTATTTCAGAATTGTTGAAATAACGGAATGGATTAATACGTTTCATTAAAAGGTAGGCATACAAACATGTTTACAGATTTAAAAAAAGTTATCTAGGGTGTAGTTACCCTTTAACTGGTTTTAGCCGTCAGTGTGTGTACAGGATCGGTTACCGAAACCTACCTTTAGAATCATTTTACTTGGGTCATAAATAGGGGTGTCACGATTCTCCAAATCCGCGATTCGATTTGACTTTCGATTTTAAGGTCACGATTCGATTCGATTTTCGATTTTTTTTCAGCACAATTTCTTTTCCAGCACTATAGTCTAACTAATGGCTATGCCATTGTTAGACTATCGAGTCTTGATTTGTAAAGAAAAATACTTGTTTCTCAATAAGTAACTTTTACTTGAATAATAACAATTATAAATAATAACAAAAATATGAGAATATTTAAACACACCTAAACAGTTAAGAGCTTTATCAAAACTAGACTCTAGAATAAACAGTTGAACATTTACCACGCTATTAACAATTTACACATTGGTTTTATGCCCTGACAACGGTCATTTACATTTTCAAATTCTTCTTTAAAAAGATGAGCGTGTTCACATTCTTTGAACAGTTGAGAGCTTTAACAAACTAATATCTGAAATAATAAACAGTTGAACATGTACCACGCTATTAACTATTTACACGTTTTTTTTCATGCCCTGACTGTCATTTGGGTTGTCATTTGAGTTGCCTGTGTCAATGTTTTTTTCCCAGTCAAATCTATTTCTTTGTGATGCCTGCGAATGTGTCCTGCCATATTTGACGTGTTGCCTGAGGTGGCGTATGGTACTCGCGTGTAGCATAGCCGACAAACTGTCGTTATTTTGTCAATGACGCGTTCGTTGTTTATATAACTCACGGGGAAGGCAAACTGTTGCCACACCGGTGACTTGAGGGAAGCAGGAGGATTTTCCAGTTCTGTTTCTCCATCTCCGACTCCGGCAGTGGCCATGGTGTGTCGAAAAGTAATGCAGGCTACCGGTAAGCTAACGTTAACTAGCAGCTGTGTCTTCTTTGAAATATCAGTGTTTCCCCTACCATTATCTTGGCCGGGCGCTCGCCTGCCGCCCGGCTTGGACAAGAGGGAAAATAAATAATTTTAATGAAAAAAAAATATAATTTATATTATTCTTTTTTTTTTTTTATATAATCTTTTTTTTTATGTAGCTGCAATATTTCCCTTACCACAGAATGCGGGAATGATCAAAATAGCATCTGGAAAAACCCAAAACAGCTTCGGTTTCCCGTTAGGCCTAATTAAAATTTTCAATGGCAGCGCTGATATTATGAGGGTGTAATTATAGTTTCCGCCTCTACGCAAAATGGCGCACTTTCACCGCCCGGCCTGAAAAAAAAACTAGGGGAAACACTGAATATCGTTGTTTTTTTTCTTCGGACGCACGCCTGCGTGGACGAACAAAATGCAGTGGAAGACGTCGTTTCGTTTTGTCGGAAACGCTTACATTAGAGATGGCCAAGTAGGCTACTTTTTTCACATTTTACCCATCACATGAAAGGCTAAGAAGAGCACGCGGGGGGCGGGGGTGGAGAGAAAAAAAAAACTTGGAGAATCGCGAACCAGCTTGTGATTTCGAAGTTCGAAATCGAACGCTCATTTCGATCGATTTTCGATTTCGAATCGGTATCGTGACACCCCTAGTCATAAATAAAGAATGGTACTTCCAAGTTACGTGGGAATTTCGCACATCTTCGCAGTTAATTTGACAGTTCAACATTTGTGTTTATTTTATTATTATTATCATATGCTATCTCGATATTATGGCTACCGATTGTGGCTTAACTTGGACGGAGGAGGAGACGCGTTGCATCTCCGTAAACACTTGGAAAACGGCAAATGATCCATGTTGTTTATTTATTTTTATTTTTTTCCAACTGTAACGTTAAACCTCGATAGTTACCAAGGAATGCAGAAGATAAAATCCACTATCAAGGAAATGGGTGGAGCGCATTCTAGGTTTCGAAATCCACAGAACAGAATGCATTTGAGTAATGTGTAGCCTACGAACAGGTCAAGGTAACGTTAGCGAAAACCTCAACTAAAACTAGGGGTGGGAATTGAGAACCGGTTCCCGTTAGGAACCGGTTCCAAGTTGTCCGATTCCTCGGAATCATACGCCTTCGAGCTTATCGATTCTCTTATCGATTCCAGCATGTATTCCCGACAGCTACGCATAGCAAAACAATGTCGCGTCATGCGCGCCGTCGTTTTTCATTCAGTCAGCGCATGATGGCAGGCAGAGTTTGGCGCCCCGTCTAAAAATATCAAATGTAAGCGTCATTTTTTAAGAACTAATACAGCTGAACTACAGCTACTATCATTTAAAAATCAATAGAAAATGTGTTTGCGTAAGCTCCATTTTGTGATCCGTCTTCGGAAATGATCAACTATTCAGAACTATAACAGATTTGTGGAGTGTGTGGACTTCCCTCGGGCGTCTATAACCAACTACAGTGTAAAACTACAGTGTTTTGATTGGCGGTAGACTAATCTGACAACGATTTCCTGCTTGGCGACGCACAGATGAGTAGCCTAGATTTGGAAAGCGAATAACTAACCTAAATTAGCGAAATGATAATCTTCAATCTTCGTCATCTTCAGCTAATAAGAGAAGCCAGCTTGCCTCAGGTAACGTTAAAGATCTCATCTTTCTTCCATGTAAATGTATAGGCTAAATGAGATAGGAGAGAATGGTCACAGTTGAAACTGTTCTTATAATACAGAAACCAACGCAAACGTTACGGTGCAGCTTTATGAAACACGCCTAGGACCGTAACTAACTCATAAGTAAAGTTTGCGATCTTCATTAGAGAATTAAACTACTAAATATCCCAATAACAGAGCAGCGGTTAAACAACAATATTTTAGCCATCTTTTTTTATCAGTTAAACTGATAATTTATCCTCTTCTCGCGTCCTTTTTCATTATTTTCTGGTGTCTCTTATTTTCTTTGATGTCTGATATTTAAATGCCATTTCAATTTACAGAATTATACAATTCAGACTTTTATTGGATACCCTGCCACTTGTGCAGGCATAAATATAGCAAATAAATATTTTCCATGATATGACTAAGAAATATGAATGAAAAACAAATGCTTCTTCTTCTGCGTTTGGGTAGGATCTTCATTGTTCCACATCCCCAGGCTCGGGGCCGAGGGGCTATCCTTTTACCACCCCGAGCCCGGGGGGGGGGTTCACCCGGACTATATTTCGGGGCACACCTCCAGTAGCCACGTCACCGTGTCATCATCCAGAACCGACAGACCATGCATCCCATTGGGTGCCCGATAAATCGGGCAGTCCAGGATGACATGGTCTGCGGTTTGTTCCTCCGCGCCACACTCGCAGGCTGCGCAAGAAGCTAAGCCCCATCTGTGCATCGATGAGCGGAAGCGCCCAACGCCGGTCCGGAGGCGGTTAAGCCTCACCCATGCCAGTCTAGGCAGGTCCACCCCAATAGGGGGAAAACCGACGTCTGGGATGAAGTCACAGAGTCTAGAGGTGTTCTCCTCCCACTCCGTGCTCCAGATGTAATCCGCCCACCGTGCCGCACTGATGTTAAGATCACTGCATTGCTGCAGGAATTCCTGTGCGGCAGGCACAAATGGGTGTCTCGACTTAAGGCGCCGGGGAGGCTCAGCAATTACAGCGAGCCTTTCGTGGAGCAGATGGTTTGGCTCCACGGCCCGGCACGCGAGACGTGCTGTGGCTCCCGCGCGGCGAAGCCCAGCGGGCTGGATGCCTGCAAGAATGGAAAGATTGTCCACGGGAGTGGGACGCAGGCATCCTGTCACGATGCGCAAGGCTTCGTTAATGGGCGTGTCGATGAGGCGGGTGTGGGCGCTGCGACACCATACCGGTGCGCAGTACTCACTAGTCGAGTAAACAAGGGCCAGGGCTGCCGTACGCAATGTTCTTGCGTCAGCGCCCCAGCCTGACCCGACAAGTCGCCTCACTCATCAATGCCACACGAGATGTTAACTTCTTGCGCAGTGACTCAAGGTGTCGGCGAAACGTGAGCGACCTGTCCAATGTCACGCCGAGGTAAATTGGCTCAGCGCAGCATGGCAGGGGTGTTCCGCTTTGGCTTATCAGTTATTCAAGGTGATTAAAAATGTCACAATCAGTGTTATAATGTTTGTATCTGCAGAGGGATTCTGTATGAAGGAAAATATTGTCTGCATTTTCCACAGCTGGAAAGGGTTTCTGGTCAGAGATGCTGGGTGTTGGAGATTTCTACTATGAGCTGGGTGTGCAGATCATTGAAGTGTGTCTGGCCTTGAAACACAGAAATGGGGGTAAGTATTCATGGGGATGGGGGATGTTCAGCCCTATGGCAGCATCTGAGGAAAAGTCTGAAAATACAACCCCTGGCAGAAATTATGGAATCACCACACTTGTTCACCCAGCTTTTTTACTTTGTAGCAAATAAACAAATCACAGATATGACACAAAACTATTTTTGTTTAATAGCTCAACATTCTGGCTTCGTGAAACATACCTCAAACACATTTAATTCAGTGATTTTAATTAATGGCATATTTTCTTCCAGATCAAGTAGAGGAAAAAAATATGGACTCACTCAATGTTGAGGAAAAAATTATGGAATCGTCAACAAAAGAAATCACAATTAGTACTTTGTTGCTCCTCCTCGGGCATTTATGACGGCCTGAATTCTTTGAGACTTCACTAATTAAAAACAATATTCTCCATCAATCTGGTTCCAACTTTCTCAAATAGCGGTTGACAGATCAGCTTTGCAGGATGGAGCCTTGTCATGGACCAATTTTTTAAATTTCCACCATAAATTTTCAATCGGATTGAGAGCCGGACTGTTTGCTGGCCATGTCATTGAGTTGATATGCCTTTCCTGAAGAAAAGCTTTAACACTCTTTGCTCTGTGGCAAGATGCATTATCATCCTGAAAAATGACTTTATCATCACCAGACCTATTTTCTATCGATGGAATGAGAAAAGTGTCCAAAATTTCAATGTACTCCTGTGCATTGACTGTTGAGGTAATGATTGCCATCTTCCCTGGTCCTTTACCTGACATGCAACCCCATATCATAAATGACTGGGGAAATATGATTTGTTTTTTTCAGGCAGTCATCTTTATATGTTTCATTAGAACCGCACAAGACAAAGGTTCCAGCATCGTCTCCTTAGCCAATGCAGATTTGTGATTCATCACTGAATATCACTTTCATCCAATCATCCACACTCCATGATTGCTTCTCTTTAGCCCACTGTAACCTTGTTTTCTTCTGTTTAGGTGTTAGTGTTGGTTTTCGTTTGGCTTTTCTATTTGTAAATCCCATTTCATTCAGCCGATTTCTTACAGTTCTGTCACAAACATTGACTCCTGTTTCCGCCCATTTGTTTTTAATTTGTTTTGATGTGCATTTTCTATTTTCAAGGCATATTGCTTTGAGTTTTCTATCCAGACACTTTGACGTCTTCCTTGGTCTACCCGTATGTTTTCCTTTTATAACCTTCATATTTTGTTTATACTTGCACCCAGGGATTAAAGTGGGATTTGGCAGGTGGGGGAACCCTAAGTTCCGGTGTAGCGGTGCAGCGGGGGGAAATGACTCCCAAACTCCCAAATTGACTTGTACTGTGAGCTCCGGTGGACTTCTTTATGGACAGGCTATGCTATGCTGCTCTGGCTCTGGGCTGTGCTGTGCTGTGCTGCTGCTCTCTACAATATATTAACAGATGTTACATGGGCTATCATACTATCATGGCTGCTTTCCAACCCCTAGCCATAGTTTAAAAGTGAAATTCGGCAAGTGATACTAAAGAGCATCATCTGCTTAAACTCACATTGATGACTGCTACCCTTGACCTAACCTAACAGAGACCATGGATACCACAGCCTGCCCTGCACCAGGCCAAATTAGTCCATTAGCCTACTGTAAACTTTACCGCAATACTGCAAACTACCCAGTTCCATAGCCTGCACTTAAACTGCCCAGTATTCTCACACAGCCTTCGAATAACACAAAAATTATCACAATTGAATTTATTGTCAAAGACATTTCACAATATGAATTAACCAGATAACTTCAACAACACATCATCATGTCCACCGTCTGAATAAAAAAAAAAAGTAAAATGAATGACATTACTTATGCAAGCTTTAAACTTCTTCCAGTTTAGTCATTTGCTGAGCAGTCCTGAATCCTTACCCTTGAAAATAATCCGTCATCTGCCTCTTCTGTCCTCTCTTTCCTACATCTTTCGCCATCTTTGAGAGTAAAGTTATCACACATTAACCTTGATAATGTACTTTCTAACTGGGACAGACAGTTGATGTTGAATAAAAGACCCAGGGAGCAGATCATAAACCTAACAGCCTACCTAAGGCTGCATTCCATTTACCTCGGAAGTCGGAGCTGGGAATGACGTCACACCCGAGTTGACCACGTTCCAGTACAACAAGTCGGAAAACCTAGCTGATCTCATTGTTAGCAATAGCCTACCAGTTCTAACCAGGTTAGCCATTGTTAGCAATACCAGTTGATAACAACGCAGTACGCGGTATTTTGCGCATACAAACACCGTAGTAACATTTCCACAGATAGAAGTTGGACAGTTCTGTGTGTACGACTGATTTAATGAGACACAAATAAGACAGAAGTGCTAATAAACAGTATATTACTACAGCTTTCACTTATGTTGATGCGCGGAGCAGCCATCTTGATTTTCAGGTCGGGGTTGGTACCGATTTCAGGGGGCGTTCCAGTTGAATTCCCGACTGGGAACTCGGAAATTCCGACTTCCCATGTCAAATGGAACGCAGCATAAACCCCAGAAGCTGCCTGGTCCACCGGGAATCTTCCCATTTCTCCCCATTAGCCACTCCGTGCCTGCCCCTCCCCCGTGCTGTCCAAGCTCCACTTCTGAGCGGGATGTCACTCTAGCTAGCACTAGCTTGCTAGCACTTCTAGCTAGAGTCTATCTAGAACTAAGTGCTAGCTAGCAAGACAGATAGCCAAATTTCACATAAAACAGCTTGTTATGTTTGGTGATATTTGTTGAGCTCTGTTTGAAACGTTACATTTGAAATTACCTTAAAGTGATACTGCAGTCAAAAACCGACTTTTCCCATTGAAAACCAAAGTTTTGGGTTAGATTATGATTATACACAACTGTTTATGTCCGAAAATGTCATATTTAGTCAAAATAGTTTTATCTGAGTTTTTGTGTAGGCTTACCAATACGCTGGTTTCCGGGGATTCGTGACGTCACAAGATTCTTAACATAAAAATGGGCAGAGTTGAGGTGGTGCTAGGGGTGGTCTCGGCTGGGCATGTGGTATAAAAGCAGAGACCAACTTTTTTTTTCCTCTTTGAGACTGAGACCCTTGTACTGCTCACTAACTAGTTCAAGTTCAACTGTGAATTGCTTTGTATTACTGCTAATGTTAATATTACGACTTATATCAAGCTACTAAGGCTACGTTCACATTGCAGGCCTTAGTGCTCAATTCGGATTTATTGCTCATATCTGATTTTTTTTTGTTTGGCTGTTCACATACATTTTTTAATGTGGCCCATATCTGATTCCAGTGTGAACCGATTGCTCTCCTCAAATGACCCGTGCAAATTAACAAAAACAAAAGACATAGCCTGTTACACAGCCTGCAGAAATAAACAACAACAAAACGGAAGTCATCAAAGTCACAGCTTCTGCGTTAATTTTAAAGTTGATGTGCAGAGGGACTCGTGAATGCGAGATCGGAGCCAGAAATGGGGGGAACGTGACATGGGCGGTTTTTGTGAAACTCAAGCAAGGCATGAAATTAGTGATTCTGAGGACGGGCGAGTTAAGAAAATGGAGCGCTCGGCCGTTTGGCTAGTGAGACCAGTCGATATAACATTTATAAAACGGATAGTTCCGGGATGCAGATTGGTCAATACAGCGTTCCAGCCATGTTAAAATACACAATATAAAAAAGCTATCACACGACACATCTGTTCAACTTCTTGTGTAACGTTACCTAGGCTATAACCTAACATTACTGCGCACCCTTAAATTTAAACTATTGACACATTATTGGACCGACGACCATTAACGTTCGGTAAGCAGCTACATGAGAAAACCGTGAATAATGAATACCGTGCAACAAACCAAGACAATAATATGGACAGTTCTAACATTATTTTAAATCACAAAACGGTTAACGCAGCTGTCCACGAATGATATGAAAACATAGCCTACTTCCAACTTATTATGGTGCATCGTTTGTGCCCAAAAAAATCCACTGCTTTGCACATTTACCACTTATCTAAAATGACAACACATGATAATTTAATGTGAATCTGTTGATAACCTACCCTGTACAATAGTGAGATAACTAGCCCGTGCGCTACGTTCTGATGCCCTGCTAGCTACATCAAAAATGTAAAAAGTAAAAATCACATTAATTCCGATCTGACTGTTCAGACTGTGGTCGCTTTGACACAATCGGTTATGTATCGGAAACTAATACCACATTCAAAAGTTGCCCAAATGAGAATTGGAAATGTCAGATTCAATGTGATTTTCGCTCTTCACACTTCCATAAAAAAATTCACATTTGAGGAAAAAATCGGATCTGTGCCACTTTTTACCTGCAGTGTGAACGTAGCCATAGAGAGTTATTCATCTACAACGTCTTACTTTGGTATCTTTAGCTAACTTGCCTGCATTATGCCAAGTCAGAGATGTATCGTTCCTCGGTGCAACGCCACCGGCTCTGTTAGCTTTCATAATCCGAGAGACGAAATGTATCGATAAGTTAGGTAATGCAAGGCAGTCTATTGTGTGTGAGTTTAGCCCCATTTGGTCCAGAGAACTGGTAACTTAGCTAGCTAGCTAATTATCCTAGCTATCATTTATGAATAATGTTAGCTAATAAATGATAACAATTCTCTCCGGACCAAGTGGATGAGGGCGCTACAACCAGCCATGTTCAATGTACTAATGTTACTGTGTGACTGGGTTTTGCTGTGTATTTGAATGTATTTAATAGTAACGTTACTTTAGGCAGACAAACAAGCTAACTTTGCTAGCTTGCTTAGCTCTACCATTCGGTTACATCCCCGATCCTCTCCTCGCGAAGACGTTGCTCAACCAATACAGCGGCTGCTGCTGCCAGTGACTCGAATGAATATGGCTGTATTGCCCGAGCAACATCTTCGCGAGGAGAGTCTTCCACCACGAAGGAATCCTTTCAAACTCACCTCAAAACTCCCTGCAGTACTGCTGTCACTCTTGTCGCTCGCCATTTTGTTGTTTGTTTAGTAGTGAGCGTATTGAGTTCAGTGGGGCTCAGTCAGTTCAACAAGACACACCCTTTCACTCCTTGACCGTATGAATATTCATAATATGACTACGTGGCAACATCGTCATATGACCACACCTACTCACAAGTTCCAGTTCAAATTGAAGTGGTAAAAAAGGCCTTAGAAAAGGCTCTGCAGTTTCTCTAAGAAAAAAGCAACTCCGTCATCTGTAGTCCCTAACCGTGATTTTATTGACATCTGAACCCCTGAAGAGAAGTGATGACATGAAAAGTTTGGGTGGGGGAGGGGCTGTGGGGTGATTCTTTCTGATTTGTTGAGTGAGTATCTCGATGGATGCCATCAGGTGGAAGCTTACTGGAGAAGGAACGCCAGGCTGCAGCACATGAAAAATGAACTCGCTTGACATTATTATGTATTTAGTTTTGTCATGATAAAAAAAAAATTATTAAAAAAAATTATTTTTTATTTAATTTTTTCCCAATTGAAGATTCCGGAACACAGTTCCGGACCGTTCCTGCCCACTTTAACCCCTGCTTGCACCAAATTTTAGACACAGCTGACAACAACCATCTTTTGCCACACTCCATGTTGGATTTCCTTCTTGAAGGAGTTTTATAATCCTTTCCATTGTTTCAATTGACAACTCTCTTGTTGGGGCCATGTTTCCTTTCAATTAGCCAAGTCCAACAGCTTGTTAAGGTCTGTAAGCACTCTCTTTTAACTGCAGACTCATTCGCATTTTTAGACTTGTGCCGGTATTTGTTTTAGAAATGCAAATTACAAGGTGATTCCATAATTTTTTCCTCCACTTGATCTGGAAAAGAATATGCCATTAATTAAAATAATGTAATTTAATTTGTTTGAAGTATGTTTCATGAAGCCAGAGTGTTCAGCTATTAAACAAAAATTGTTCTGTGTCATATCTGTGATTTTTTTATTTGCTACGAAGTAAAACAGCTGGGTGAACATCTTCTAAGTGTGGTGATTCCATAATTTTTGCCAGGGGTTGTATACTATCCAGAATAGAAAACTACTCTCAAATATGCTTTTTACTCTTATTTTATTGGCAGCATGAAAAAATTGTATGGATGATTTAGCTATACAGCATTCATCCGCATTGAACAAACAATGATTCCAGATGTCAATATATCGTCTTAATGGCAAGTAGTCATGTAACTTAGATATAACATTTTTATGCAGACAAAGAATTTAAAAAATAATAATACATCCACAGAGCTTGCTGAAAGGTGCAGAATAAAAGTATTACATTTCCCGAAGAAAATATATTGATTATGAATTTATCATTACAATAATTTTTTGTCTAAGATGTCAGAGTTTGGTTCCCACCTCTATCAAAGCTCCTGAGCCAGTAGTATTACGACGTTGGTACCACACCTATCTATTTCCATTCCTATCAGTGTTCCATTTCCCATGTTCCAATCACAAAGAACTGTGGATCTAGTCTTTAAATTTTCATCTGAAACAGCACCAAATTGATACATTTAGCTGTTAGAACTTACAACATTTTCTGTGGGAAACACTGACTAACCTGTTGTTACAAACATAAATAAAACAAATCTTAAAATATTCAAATCAGGGCAAAAATAACAGATAGATCAGGAATAACAATCACATCGGTCAGTCATAAGTTCTTTAACAAACATCTTAAAAGCACTAATAGATACCAAGTGAGTCAACTTTGATGTGAGATGTGAGACACATTACATTACAATCATTTGACAGACGCTTTTATCCAAAGCGACATACAAACCCCAATTCCAAAAAAGTTGGGACAGTATGTAAAATGCACATAAAAGCAGAAAGCAGTGATTTGTAAATTCTTTTTTTACATATATTTAATTGAAAACAGTACAAAGAAAATATATTTTATGTTTTACCATATCAACTTCATTGATTTTTGTAAAGATAGGCTAATTCCAAATTTGATGCCTGCAACACGTTCCAAAAAAGTTGGGACAGGGGCAAAAAACACCTGTTTGGAACATTCCACAGGTAACAGGTGATGCTATCACGGCTGGGTATAAAAGGATATCAAAAAACTCTTGATATCTTATTTTCAGGTACTCTTACAAGTGCTACTATAACCTCTCTGCGTTTGAATGGATTTCTATGGGAATTGGGGGGTGGGACTAGATTAAGATGTAAATTACACGGGAGTAGTATGGAACCCATGGTTGGCTAAATGGCTGTAAGTCATCAAGGGTCTGAGGTATCAAACGAGCCTCAAACCATCACTCTGCTGCCAGATATGCAGTAGATATGGATAGATCACTTTAAGGGTTGTTTCTCCTGACTCATTTTCCTATTTAACTCTATGGAAAAATACAGTAAGCCCGGAGAAACAACCCTTCAAGTGTTCCAACACAGTAAGCTATGGGAAAGTCAGCTATATCTTCTAAACTATAAAATCGAACAAGATCAAAATCAAGACACGGTACAAAGTTAATTAAATGCTAATTAAAGCTAAATATTACAGATTCTCCACATCAGCATCACTTTTGATGCATTAGTCGACACCTACTTCAGTTACCATAAAGGAACTAACTAGCTAATGCAGACGTCAATGTAATTGAGTTAAGAGATGCGTTCTTATCGCTGTACGTACAGTGAGAGCGAATGTATGCACCAAATTTATGCGTACCATAGTTGACACTGCAGGCATAACAGGGACAGGATCCAACCGTCTCGATACTTTCCTCCTGTGTCACCAGGCAATTTGCATCACAGATTGTTTAGATTCACATAGGTGAGTGGTTGTGCAGAAGGAGCACGTAACAGCACAACTGCTATTATCATTCTTCTCCTTACAGATGGGTGTAAAAAAAGAATGCAATACAGTACCCTGGAACCACAGTGCAGTATAAGAACAGCCATAAACAATTCAAAACAGAAATAAATACAGGAAATAACATTATAAAAAATATAAACAATAAATTCAAGGCATTTTTCCTGCTTGGCGGATTTATATTAGTCAAATTGGACAGCATATGATCCAGGAAAACAGTTGATTGTCTTTTGAATAGGTTATGATCATGCACGCATTTCTTGGGAAAGCCCCAAAATTAGCAACTCGCCATATGCTGGGCTGCGACTTGACATAAACTTGGTCTGAACAGACGGGCAGTGCAGGTGCGAATTGCACCAAATCAGCTGCACTAAAAGTGTACTGCACTGCTCAATCTGGACTAACACACCCCCAACAGCGGCTCTCCTCCCACTTCGGCACATGATGAGTCACCAAATTACCAAACGGGCTCAGGCGTGTGAAAATCCATGACAAAATTGGGATGACTAGATGGGATGACTGACAGGATGGGATGACTAGATGGGATGACTGACTGTGAAAATGTTAATGCAATCGGCCTCGGAATGCATTTGCAATTAAATTTTGCCACCTTTTTTGTGTAGTACATGACTAATATTTTGGTTTGGAGCTGAAAGGATCTGCTTTAGGTACAACTCTGGAGCACGGGCATCTCCCCGCTAAGCAGGAGATGACCAGAAACCCCAAAAACAGAAGATCATCCAGTGCCCAACCCCGCTGTGTAAAGCAGAGCACCTGCTGTTCGTGAAAGATCAGGGGGACCATGCCGATATCCCTCCAGCACGGAGATAAAACAGCTGTGATCGTGGATCAGATATTGGCCATACTAACATTATGTGACAGTAGACTATGTGTACAGCAGAGCACATGCTGTCTCCTGAAGATCAGGAAGACCATATCGATATCCCTCCAGCACGGAGATCGAACACGGCTGTGATCTTGGATCAGACATTGGCCATACTAACGTAATGCGATGTCTAACTATGCTATGTGTAGCCTGGCCACCCTGGCTGTGTGGCTTATGCTATCTAGTGAGAAAAGCTATGTGTAACAACAAGGCACCTGTTGCTTCCTGAAGATCAAGAAGTCTTGAATCGATATCCCAATTAACCACTGCACGAGAAACCTGACAGCGGGATCGAAAAAGGATGTACACATTTTTTGTCAGTGCCCAGCAACCACCTGAATATATATTTTTTTAAATCAAGTAGCAAATGTTAAGAAGCTCTCACAAGCATATTTAAATGCTCTTTTTAAAAAATGTTTTAGCTTGGATGATGTCCTTGGTATTCAGCTTAATGTAGCATTCAAAAGCAGCAGATGACCACCGGCCCATGGCTTTGAATATGACTGTTGGGACTTTAGGAGCTGCCGTGGTACCTGTGCCAATCCTGAATTCGTGGGTGGGGTAGCATTCAGGAGGGAGCCCATATTGTTGGCAGAGACAGCAGAGTTTGCACAGAACCAGGAGCTGGACAAGGTGTTGACAGCATTGGTCATCAACAGAGGCTCACGAAGGGTTGCAGAATGGCGACATAACAATGCTCATATATTGGATGTAGGTTGCAGAACCCCCTAAAACCACTGGAGACAGCAGAGTCTGACCCGGCTATGCTAAGTGACTAGTGGAGCACCCACTATACAACTGGGCCGACATTCCACTCGCCTCGAGAGATGATGTGACGCAATGCTATTTTGCATTCCTGGATCGATCTAGTCATTCTCATTTTTTATGTGAAGCCAGTCTGTGCTGCGGCTGTATGGCTTACTATCAGAATCAAGCTATTGGTGTTGCCTTTGCCGTTAGGATTTGATTGCCAGTAGAATGCTTAGTCATTTGAATTATTTGCTATTAGAAATGTTTTGCCATTAGAATAAAGCAATTAGCTCACCATTCCACCATATATGCATAGCCTATAAAGCAGAATAAGCTTTGCCATAAGAAATTAACCCGGCGATCCAGCGATATGCAATATCCAGAAATTCATCAAATATGCAATATGAAGCAGCAAAGCGCTCTTGAGAGCTCTTGAGCCTTTGAGCATGATAATGATTTGTTTTTGTTAAAACTATCAGATGTAGGCACAAGTCCATCAAGTGTTGTCTTGTTTTTTATTTCCCACATGTAGAACTTCACATTTAGCTATTGAATTTAATTTGCCACGTTCCCTCCCACTTCTGAATTCTGTTTACAACTGGTTCTATTTTATTTACGCATCAGGACAAAATACAGCCAAGATTAGCTGAAAGTGGATTATAATAAACTACAGTTAGCCAATTAATAATGTAGGCGAACTCTTACGAGTTAGATTTGCTCTTGACAGGGCGAAAAAGCATGAAAAAAACCTCTCGTCAGCAAGAGGGTGGCCGTGGGCGACTTTAGTTGACGAAAATACGAACGGTCTAAAGTGCCGAGGGCGACTATAGTCGAACATAACCGTCTTTACTCTGCTACACCGGTAAAAAATTCTGGATTTGAGTTGGAGAAAAATTAAACGATGACAAATTTACAATTACGTTCTTTTACCGTCTTTTACCCGGACTTGCTCTTTTTTACATGGTTCTAGATGGAAATATTTCAGGTTGTATTTATCCCATGTTTAAAAAAACAAATTAAAAAAAAACAGTCTAACCATCTGAACCAACATCAGGGCATGGGAATAATGCATCCCCATCAATTTGTACCAACACGTTTCTGCGTCAGTGACCAAGAATACAAATAAATTGGACACAATCAAGTGGGCAATATAGCAAACTAGGCTACTGCTATGCTACTGTCTCAGTAACGGGAGAAAATGACTCCCCTAGCTTTCAGTCGTTCCATGATCGTCTGGTAAACGTTTGAGTCACGAACAGTAGCCTACCATCAATGAGTCTTATATAAGATCCCTTTCCCGACTTATATTTAATAATTCTCTGATTTCCACTTCTGTGCAGTTATTTCTCATATCTCCTCCAGCGACCATCGTTTTGTTGGTTCTGTTTTAAATTAGTCCCTCACACCACAGATTTTAGCCTACATAATTTTTTCCTCAGGAGAACTGTTTCCTGGGTGCGATTTGCCGGGGGGATGGCGGGGATTTCCCCGCCTCTGGTTTTCACGTCCCTACCGCTGGCTGTTCATTTTCACCCCCGGCGGGGATACGATTAATTCAATTCAATTCAATTTTAATTCAATTCAATTTTATTTATATAGCACTTTTCACAGACGACTGTCACAAAGACGCTTTACAGAACAGAAAGGGGAGGAAAGGGGAAATAGGAAGTGCCAGCTCTAAGCCCCCAGATAGCAGAGGTAAAAACTCTCTAGTAGGGAGAGAAAACCCTCATACAGTGGCGAGAAAAGACTCCCCGATGGGAAGAAATCTCAAGAGGAACCCGGCTATTGGGGGGATGCCATCCTCCACTGGCCTATGGGTTAATCCCCACTTCTGGTAATGTTAGTCTATTCTAGCATTGAATTAAATATGTGAATTTCCAAAAATCGCCACAAGATAGCGCAATTGAGTCAAGACAGGTAGGCCATTTTGAAAATGTGTTATGGATTTTCTCTCCCCGAGCTCTGTGACAGTGTTTGATTGCCTCTCCTGTATAAGAGTAGATCGGTCCATAATAATTCATGGTTTGGTTGGCAAGTTTAGCCTACTCGTATCTAGACAGAGCATTTAAGATAATTTTTCCTTTTCTGGCTAAATACCGTTACGTAAGAATATAGTTTAAGAAACAAATATCTGCCTTTCAGCTAACCTAACGAAGCGTCTGCCAGATCTGTCCTTGTAACCTAACGTTAGCTAACTCCCAACACGCTAACGATGCTAACAACGGTCAATGGCGTTTCCCATTATACATTAGCTAGCGAATGCTAACTCCATATAACTACGTCCAAAGTTGTAACCTTATGTTGCTTACAGATGTGGTAGTTAAGTACAGGAAAATATCTTACCTGGGGGGTATACTATGAAGCAGGATTACTTAGTTAGCTGGATAACCGCACTGAGTAAAACCTGGAACCATCCCAAATCTGGAACATGGACTGAAGTAAAAAGAGCGGGTCTGAGTTTTACTCAGTGCAGTTAGTTTCAAGTTTCAATTTTATTGTCATATACTCAATAACAATGCAACATCATTATCAGTAATGAAAGTCTTGGGACTCAAATTTACATACTAAAATAAGGGCATAAAAGGGAATATTAAGGGCATAACAAATAGACATAATAGAAATGGCATAAATAGAAAGGGCATAGTAAGTAATTAAATAAAACAGTATTTAGAAAACAGACTAAAACACACAATAAAACAGGTATGCAGAATACTAAAGTGTGTGTGTGTGTGTGTGTGTGTGTGTGTGTGTGTGTGTGTGTGTGTGTGTGTGTGTGTGTGTGTGTGTGTGTGTGTTTGTGTATGTATGATGGGTGTCAAGTGCTTAATGTCAGCAGTTCAGTAGCCTGATGGCTTGCAGGTAGAAACTGTCTCTGAACCTGCTGGTTCGGGACCGGATGCTCCTATAAAAAGTATAAGAGTATAAAAAGTCTGTAGCTGGGATGGCTGGGGTCAGAGAGGATCCGCTGAGCCTTCCTCCTGCAGCGCTGGCTGTAGAGGTCCTGGATGGCTGGCAGTTCAGTCCTGGTGATGCGTTGAGCTGAACTGACCACCCTCTGCAGAGCTTTGTGGTCGAGGGCGGTGCAGCTGCCGTACCAGGCCGTGATGCTACCAGTCAGGATACTCTCGATTGTACACCTGTAGAAGTTGGTGAGTATCCTGGAGTCCATGCCGAACCTCCTCAGCCGCCGGAGGAAGAAGAGCCGCTGTTTCGTTGCCTTCACGACCACACCTGTGAGATGTGACCAGCTCAGATCCTCGCTGATGTTAATGCCAAGGAATCTGAAACAGCTGACCCTCTCCACTTCTGTTCCCTCGATGTGGATGGGGGTGTGCCCCTCTCCCTGCAGCCTCCTGTAATCCACGATCAGCTCCTTGGTCTTATTGACGTTAAGCAGGAGGCTGTTGTCCTGACACCACAATGTCATTGCTCTCACCTCTGCTCTATAGGCCGACTCGTCACCGCCTGTGATGCATCCGATGATGGTGGTATCGTCAGCAAACTTGATGACAGTGTTGGAGCTACGAGTGGCCGTGCAGTCGTGGGAATACAATGAGTACAGCAGGGGGCTGAGCACACATCCCTGGGGGGAACCGGTGCTGAGTGTCAATGTGGAGGAGGTGATTACCGATCCGTACCGTCTCTGGTCTGCCCATCAGGAAGTCCAGGATCCAGCTGCACAGGGAGGAACTGATGCGCAGGTCTCGGAGCTTCATGACGAGTCTGGACGGCACTATGGTGTTAAAAGCTGAGCTGTAGTCGATGAACAGCATCCGCACGTAGGTGTTCCTCTGGTCCAGATGGGAGAGGGAAGTGTGCAGTGCGAATGCTATTGCATCGTCTGGGGACCTGTTTGGCCATCGTCTGGGGACCTGGGGACCTGTGAGTGCTACTGGGCGGTAGTCATTTAGGCAGCTCACATTTGGTTTCTTAGGGACAGGGATGATGGTGGATTCCTTGAAGCAGGGAAAGGTTGAAGATGTCTGTGAAGACTTCTGCCAGGTCATATGCACATGCTTTAAGAACACGCCCCGGGATTTCGTCCGGTCCAGGGGCTTTACATGTATTTACCTTTTTAAAGGATTTATACACGTCTGCCCGAGATATTTGGAGTGGGCAGTTATCCCGTTCTAGCATAGCCTCCTGCATGGTGTGGTTCTGGTTCTCAAAGCGAGTGTAGAAGGAGTTAAGCTCCTCTGGTAGAGAAGCAGGCACCTCCCCCACGCTGCAACCCTTTCCCTTGTAGTCTATGATGGTCTTTCGCCCTCTCCACATGTGTCTGGTGTTGGAGCCACTGTGACATGACTCCACCTTTTCCCTGTATTGTCCCTTGGCCGTTTTTATTTTCTTTCTAAGCTCGTACCATGTTTTCTTGTACTCGCCTATGTCTCCGGAGTGGAAGGCTGCTGTCCGCGCTCTGAGCGCCGAGCAGACCTCTCCGTTAACCCACGGCTTCTGATTGGGATAAGTCCGTACAATCACCCGCGATACAACGTCGTCAATACATTTGCTAATGTACCCCATTACGTGCTCCTGTAATCATTGATGTTACTAGTCTGGAAGACTTCCCAGTCCGTAATGTGGAAGCAGTGACGCAGGGCCTCGTCTGATTGGTCCGACCAGCGTTGTACTGTTCGCATCACAGGCTGCTCGCGTTTCAGTCTCTGCCTGTAGGCTGGCAGCAGCAGGACAGAGGTGTGATCTGATTTGCCGAAGGCTGGGCGGGGGAGGGCTTTGTAGGCATGCCTGTGCGGATTGTAAACACGATCCAGGATGTTTCCACCGCGCGTTGGAAACTACATGTTGATGGTATTTCGGCAGAACTTTCTTCAGGTTAGCTTTGTTAAAATCGCCAGCCACGATGAAAGCAGCCTCCGGGTGTAGAGTTTCTTGCCGGTCGATAACTCGGTACAGTTCTTCCAGCGCCCGTGTGTCAGCGTGTGGGGGTATATAAACAGCGATAAAAAACACCGCTGTGAACTCTCTGGGCAGATAAAAGGGTCTGCATTTGATCATGAGGTGTTCAACATCACGAGAGCACCCCGTAGATATTATTTGTATATCCACACACCACCGGTTGTTGACCATAATACAAACACCACCTCCCTTGCGCTTACCCGAGTCTATTGTTCTGTCGTGCTGATGAATGGAGAGTCCCTCAGGTAGAATGGCCGAGTCAGGGATAGAGGGATCCAGCCACGTCTCCGTGAAAACAAAGACGTTACAGTTCTTAATGTCCCGATGGAAGGCCAGTCTGGTTCTTAGCTCATCCAGCTTATTATCCAGAGATTGGACATTCGCTCGGAGAATGCTAGGAAGCGGAGAACAATATTGTCTCTTCCTCAGCCTGACCAGGACCCTGGCTCTTTTCCTCCGACGGCTTTTCTGCCCAGGTAGCCAAGGTAAGTTAAATCCGGCCGAAAGATAATCCGTCGGTGTAGTGCCAGATTGCGAATTGAGTCTAAAATCCAGAAGCGTCTGTCTATTTATACTTAATTTGAGTGTTACAAGTTACGAAATAGTTAGAACATAACATAAAAAAACAAGAAAAACGCAAAGTTGAGTCGGACACCAAGCGACAGCAGCCGTCCACACTGGCGCCATCTTGAAGGATGTTATCCATGTTATCATGTTATCCAGCCAACTCAGTAATCCTGCTTCATAGTATACCCCCAGGTATTTAAATAGTAAAAAATGTTTATTCAAATATATATTTTTTTTTTTAAATTGTGCAATGTTCAGCCCTAATTTACACTCCCACTCCAATACTCTGTTCCCTCTATGCCTTCTCACCTTGAACATGGCGGCCTGGGGCTCTCCGAGCTCATGGAGGGGCAGTTTGCCTGTAGCCATTTCCTATTTGTGCAGTTATCCAGCTAACATTAACTAAGGTTCTGCTTCGTAGTAGGCCTATACCCCCCTGATATGAAATGGGTAGATGAGACGTAGGCTAACCTACGAATTACCTCATCACTCCGATCAGTTCTCCTTCATGCTTTCAGCCACAAAACTGATCTATTTGCTTCAAATGGTCCCCTTTTAGATGGTATTCTATAAACCGGGCCATTTTTTAAATTTTGAAAATGTCAAAAATTTAAATAAAAAGTAATCTTGCTTTAAAATTAAGAAATTGTGTCATGTTTAAATTTATACCATTTAGAGGCCAGGTTAGCTTCTGTTCACTTATTAATATACTTATCAGATATTAATTGTAAAAGGCATTTTGCGCAGGGGTGCCCACATTTTTTGCACCCCTTTTCATTTAATCACTGTGCAAGTAAATCACCTTGTCCTTTCAAGTGTTAAAATCGAAAAACGTTAAACCAAATGTTAAAGAAAAATAATAATGTTAAAGTAATAGAAATAGAAAATACATTTATCTTGCGTCATTTTATCAGATCTGTGCGTTTTTTCAAATATAACTGTATATATGATTTTTTAGAAGAAAAAAAAAAAATATATATACTGTGTATATATATATTTAAAAAATCTGAAACGTCCCCCCCCTCTGGTTTTTTCACAAGTCGCACCCTGACTGTTTCCGTTTGAAACGGTTGATACCAAGTAACTCACATGGACAGCTCATTTGTACATATCTATACAAATAACCAGTGGTTATGTTTATTGTTCATTTTTACATATCTATAGCTATGCAAGAGCTGATTTTTATTGAAAACTGTTTTCACTATTATTACACATCACCAATTTAAGAGTCATGTTGACCTAACTAAGAAAATAAATTATATTTCCATCAATATTGTTTGAAGTTGTTCTAATAGTGAACTGAACCTGAAGGTGTGCTATTTAGTGCCACTGTAACATGACTCCGCCTTTTAAGTGACCTGTTGACATTATGTTTGCTTTGTGTGACACATTAACCTCTTTGTGCAGACCCCCTAGTGGCCATGCCTCCAGCGCCCTGAGAGTGCTCAACTGAGACATTCATTGCTCCTGCAACCAAACTGTCTTGTTCATTTCAGCCATTTTCCATGTGTCTGTGATGCTCACACCTGGAGTTATAAAGCCATAAATAGCAAACCCTCTAAAATGGGTGAGAATTGACCAGATTTGGCATCTGCATGAAGTGGTAGATGTGCTGGTAAATGCAAATAAAAGTTCTGTGCCCTTTTGCTGTTTTTATTTATTTGCATGTGTTATTGTATCCTGCATTAAATTATGACTTATAAGTACTTCAAAACTTTATTATCAATAAAGTATTTTGCTTTCCGTGTTTTTATTAGAATTTTTTTTTCTCCAAATAATAGCCTAATCAAACCCTCTGGAGCCTATATTGTTATGAATAACAGAACAGAGAACAGAAACACACAAATATGACATATAGGCCTATGTGGTCTCACCAGAATATATGGTCCACTACTGCTTGTAAGGTCCCTGATTGCCAGCCATTGCAATAAAAAAAATTGCTGTAGTTCTAGATGGGGATAGGGGACCCGTCAACCGCTACCGCACGCTGGGGGAACTGCCACTTCACTTTGAAGCCATTGATAACTTCCAGGATTTGATCAGCATGTGACTTCCAGGATTTGATCAACTGTGTGTATTTTCTAAAACGTTCACTTTTTATGGCCAGACAAATTGCATGAGCTATCAAAGACATGGAGGATGTGCTTCTGCCAAAAGGGCAGTATCCAGCAACAGTAGCAAGCCCCCACAACCCTTGCCTTCTCTCAACAGAGGCAGCGGAGATCGCTGCAGCAAATATAAATTTTATAGCCCTTGTCCGCCGTCTTACCATCAATTATCACATGTGATTCCTGCCTTTGAAGCGCAGGACATTGAACCAAAGCAACATCATCGTACCTTAAATGGGAGTTCCACCAAAAAATGTTTCATTTGTAGAAAAGTAGCTCTCCTCCTGATTAAAATGAGCTCTCAACCAACTTTCTACCTGATGTGAGAGCAGAGATATAGCCCCAAAATACTGCGCATGTACCAGGTACCTGTTTTACTGTGAACTACAATGGCCAAGAGCGCTTACAGTTTATGGACAGTGTCAGACAACGCCAGTCACTCTGAATAACGTTACGACCGGAGTGGAGGCAGGGTTGCCAGATCTTGCAAGAGTTTCCAGCCAAATGGTGACTCAAACTATTCAAAATATATTTTTAACCGAAACCAACGTATTTTAAGTAGAAATCAACATAGATTTTTTACTTTTTAAAACTGCTTTGTGGCTTTTCATTTTCCCCCACGATTGCACTTGGAAAGTAGTCCAATTTGGCTGTAAAAACGCGCACATGGCAACACTGAGCGGAGGGACTGGGCATTTTACTGCTCGTCCTGCACATACTAGTTTGGTGGTCCTGCAGCGTCTCTTCTTTAAGAGATGATTGCTGCAATTCCTTGAATAATTGTCTGACTTGTGGCTTGAAATAGAGGCTCCATCAACCCCTTAATTGTGGAGGACTGAAATACACATGTGAGATGACACCCCAAAATTTTCTCCAGGTCTTTGTTATTCATAATGCATTGCAGTGTTTAAATAATTTAATATTTAGTCGTTGACCTCTGTTACACCTTGGCAGGGGTAACCGCAACTTCAGTCTAACACCGATATAAAGCTTGCTGTTAGAGTAATGTATTTAATTAAATTGAAAGGTCATTGTTCTTACTCAGTCCAGGGATATCTCCAGACTGTGATTAGTGAAAAGCTTGCGATTAACTTTACTACAGACCAACTGCCTCTCTGATGTGTACATTATAGAATGTAATATTGCGTATAATGGTAGGCTCAACTCTTCTGGGAGTAATGGCAGAATAATTAATAAGCTTGATTCCAAGTCATGGTGTGTGTAACAACCTATTTCCCCTGTCTGTTTTCTCTTAGGCCTTATTACCCTGGACGAACTTCACCACAGAGTGCTAAAAGGTAGAGGGAAGTTTGCTCAGGATGTCAGCCAGTGAGTACAGTACAATTTGTTTCTCTAAATTGATCAAGGATGTCACAAGACTGTTATAGCTGTCTTTCCTGTAGTTTTATTTTTATTAGGGGTTTAAACCTGTAGGGCTAAACCCCTATTGTTTTCCTATGGTTTTATTATTTTTTTCTCTGTAAATTTGCTCAATTTCCCATGAGATGGTAAATCGTAGAAACTTGAAATTTGGCACACTCATCATAAAAAACTAAAGACTACATATTATATCACCTTAATCCGCCTCATGGGGATGCTATAATTAAAATGAAAATGTATTCACCTTTTAAAGGTAATAACTCCCAAACTGTCCAATTCACACAATATTTGGCATGAGTATTCCGTATATTTGGTAACTATCAACCAGTCATGATGGACATTAACTATGGGAGCTGTAAGCCAATGAATTTGAGAATGGCTGTGGGCTATCACATGGCCATAACTCATTGACTGTTTATCTAATTTGCTCAAAACTTGACAAAAATGTTTGAGAGGCCACTGAGCATGCTACTTAATATGAAAAATACAATCCTACCATTGGTGTAAAAATATCTCTCAAGATTCAGTGGTCATTTATTGTCTTGGACAATCCATTTGAGAAATACACACCCCTGTATAATGCTAGGGGCCCTGGGGGGTATTTCACAAAGCAGGATTACGGATAACTGGATAACTGCACTGAGTAAAACCCGGAACCTTCCCAAATCTGGAACATGGACTGAAGTAAAAAGAGCTGTGCCGGATTTTACTCAGTGCAGTTATCCAGTTATCAGTAATCCTGCTTTGTGACCCCCCAGGGCACTATTTCACAAACGTGGCTTTGGAAGAAGCAAATCCGAAGTGCAAATACCCACTGGGTGATAAAAACACCCTAAAATTGTAACGCAAGTCATACTCAAGATTGAAAGAGGAGGCAATGGATTTGGACGACAACCTGTCCCGCCGATAAACCTTGGGGGGGGGGTTTATTCATAAACTCGGGCAAAGACAACGGATTTTTTCGGTCTCTAAAGTATTTTCCGGAACTCAGAAAATCTTTTGCGGAACTCAATAATCTCGCCCTGCGAAGAGACTCCCGCACTATCCGCACATCAGAGGTCGCGCTAGGATTTTAAACTGCCGGTCAGAATGTCCGGAATGATTACAGTTTGTTGGACATATGATAAAAAAAGGGCCGTATATATTTTCAATGCATGAACGACAGGCAGGTGCATTTAATGATGTAGCCTAACAACATATGTTACAGCATAGTATTATATTTTGGACTGAAAACTATTTGAAAATACAGGAATAATATGAAAATTTAATATAACAGCTTCGCCTTGCACAAGCGGAAGAATTACATTAAAATCGCGCATTTAGTGTGCGTGACTGCGTGCGTAATGCTTTCTCAACAAAAGAAGCTGTCTTGATTTTGCATCATTAGTTTATTAGAACACATTTTTCTTCAGAATAGCGAGCAATAACCTCATTTTGAATAGCGATTTTAACATTTCTTTACTCCAAGGCAAATTGCAGAGTTGCAGAAGATGCTATAAGGAAAAGAGCCAGCAACGACACGTGACAATTGGGATCCGAACTAACGTTAACGAACAACGCTTTCGGGAAAGTCGGACCAGAACAGTATAGGCTATTGATTTAACAAGGAAAAAAAATTCTGATTATATCAAGCTTATAGCCCATTAAGTTCAAGTAGCCTATGCCTACTGACAGTTAAAAACGGCCTTTTTTAACTGGCAAAAAAAACAAGCAATCCATATAGGCTCCTTTCATTTGCGACGATGCTTCATTTCTTGAAATCGAATGTCTTTGGAATAGAGACGTCTTTTTCCAAAGCCAAGGAGTTGATTGGTCAAAGGGCAGTGCTTTTATATGTTTTAATCCATTAGCCTGAACATAACCTGCCCAGGAGCAGGTTAGCCGTGCAGAGTAAGTTGCTATAGCAATGGCGGACCAGGCACTGCCTTCTGTGCAATTTCACGAACAAGCTCCCCCCGATGGTCCAGGGTCAAACTGTTCGAATGGCAAGCAACGTGCGCTAACATTTTAAGTTCTCCTACCAAACAGTTTTCACCATTGTTATGCCACTGTCAAACAAACTATACATCAACAGCTCGACAAGGGAGCAATATTTTGAATGTGTTTCTCTGTTTTGTGTGGTTTTGGAGAACCCTATGGTGTGCTCAAATCTCAGTTCTGCAATAGTATGGTGTAAATCTTGTTCCACCAGACAACTGAATTTGAATTTAGTAAATCTGAATTTGTATTTCATAATTTGAATATAAAGTTGTATATAAAGTTTTGAACTTGAATTTGATTGCACTGAATTAGTATTTCATCATTTGAATTTGTACATAATGGCTGTGTCACAAACTGCATACTTCCATGCTCCGAGCACGCATAGCGAGCACGCATCCATCTTGGAGTGTGAGTCCAAAAAGTGCGGTAGCACAGAGCACGGATAAAGTACCCGGATGCATGCTCCGTTTGTTAAAAATTCATCGATGCTTGCTCCGACCGGAAAAAAATCCCATCATCTCTCCCTAGAGACAAATTTCCCAAGTTAATAAATATACTCTGCCTATTTGTGTACACCTAATGGTTCAGATTGGAAACTTAAACGGGGAAAACTGTACATTAGGAGTTTGTATATTAATAAAGGGCTACAATGTGAATGAACAACACAATATGCAATGTAAAATAATAATTTTTTTCATGTACATTTTTTAAGTTTAATATGTAATGTTAACCAGTGTAGCTAGCTAGTCGGCTGTATAAGACAACCTAAGTCGGTGCTGACAAGCGCAATTGTCCTACAAAGAGAAGCCCTCCTCTTCGCAACCCGTCTTTTCTCCATTTCAGTGGAAAACCACCCCGAAGCAACAGCATCGCCATAAACATTATCGGCTCCATTTCTACTTCTAACTGCGTACCCAGTTATTGTTCACGCTCTGGTAAACAGCGCAAAAATAATCAAAACACAGACACGATTGTTTACAATGCAAAGACAATTTTATTATGGGGTTGATTGTTTACTTAAAGATATCCAACGATGTAATGAATGTCTTCCTAGCCATCGTTGCCTTCCACTGACTTTTCTGGAATAAAAATGCTAGTAAAAAGGATAATTCAACTGTTGCGGATATTGCTGGTTATATCAGAATATTTCAGTAACAGCCGATACAGTACAATGCCAGCGAACGACGTTTTAGCCTACTCAGGTTTAGCCTACTTACTCGTCGGAATTTCCCCGATAGTGCCACGAAGTGCGTCCCACGACTGAGCAAAACCTTCTGTGCTTCCATGCTCCAGAGTGCGCACTCCCAAGCCTTGAGTGCGTACTCGGGAGCACAGTAGTGCGGAGCATGGAAGTATGCGATTTGGGACACAACCATTGGAGTGAGTTTCCTCTCACTAGTGAGTGGGGAGCGGGAAATAGAAAACCCGGAGCGGAGTGATTACAGAAATCTTTGAGCGGGGAGCAGACATTTCTTCTTTTATTTATTTTTTTATTTTTTTTTGCATACCCTGTGTTTTTAAACCGGGAGTTATAGTCTGTCTGTGTAACTATAGCCCACAAACTTTAACAAGCCACCATAACATACTGTCTTGTTCGCATCTCACATAAACATTAAACTAGTTTGTTAACATTTGCTAACTGCTAAGTTAGATCTTCATCCATGGGCAGACACTTCCTACTTAACAAAATAAAATAATCATCAATTCTGTACAATATAAAGAAAGAAAACTAACGTTAACCATCTTGGAGTTAGCCAACGTATTTCCCGAAAAAACACGTTTACACCAGTGAACACTTTGATAAAAGAAATAAGATGGATGAGAAACTTAGCTAGCTAACCATTCCAGAAGAAAAGGTGCCGGCGCCGAAGCATATTTCATATAGAATTTTTAAGCGGTGCAGCCGCTTCTATACGTGACATGTGTGTCCGTCCGTCCGTTCGTAGCATGAGATTTAAACCAATCAGGAGTCGCCTATGCGTCCCATGCCCGGCAATACAATAGTAGCTTGAGAAAAGCATGCCCAGCTTCAGACAGCTCTATCTATAAAAATATACATGTCACAGCTTAGACACACCATAGGAATCCTGGGAACCAGGTGCACATCTGTATATAATATGTCTTGTGTAGATTAAAAACTGTAGTCGTGGTCATAAGTTAGAAAATGGGTTTGAAATTGAAATGACCAGCTAGAGTGGAGTTTTGAACATTCCACCATTTGTGTGAATGGGGAGCATGGTTTTCAAACAACACTGAATATTTTACAAACTAAAAATGTCACAGCTTAGATATTTAAACCGTAGGAATCTTGGGAACCACATGAACATTTTGATACATATTATGTCTGTGTACGTTAAAAACTGTAGTCGTCGTCACAAGTTAGAAAATGGGTTTGAAATTGAAATGACCAACTGCCGCTAGAGTGGAGTTTTGAACATTCCACCTGTTAGCAAGGTGAGTCACCGTAGCAACCCCCCAAAGCAAAATCAATACAAAATCTACCACCAGTGTTCTGCTGGACCCAGTCAGTTATGGAACGGCCCAACAATCCATGCACCCTCTTGTTGAGTTTGGAATTCCATTGTTATTGTTCAAGTAATAACTGTAATCTTTCCTGTTTGTTATCAGAGTACTAACTGTCATATTTCCTGTTTCTTCTGAAATACCAATGGCTGTCCTTTTATCTCCAATATCACCAAACCAGAGGCCATTGTTTTTGTACATGTAAACAACACACACATTTTCTATTGCATTTTTTAATATGATTGCTCATAAACCTGCACCGCTTACTTCACCACCTGGATGTGATTTTTTGAGATAGAGCTGTCTGAAGCTGGGCATGCTTTTCTCAAGCTACTATTGTATTGCCGGGCATGTGACACATAGGCGACTCCTGATTGGTTTAAATCTCATGCTACAAACGGACGGACACACGGACACACGTCACGTATAGAAGCGGCTGCACTGCTTAAAAATATGTATATGATGTTAAAAAATGTAAAACTCAGGGCAGTTAAAACATAAGAATTGTCCATCCTCCTCACTCAACTTCAAGACATGAGGAGTGGAACCACAGCTCGCGGGATTCTCAGGAAACCCATCATACTACCATGTCTTCTTCTTTGGGAGGGTCCACCTCGCCACATGCAGAGCATAGGCTGAGGCCTTCCCTCAAATGTCTGATTATGATGTGTCATCTATAGAGAAAAGGAAGGGAAATATACAGATCCTTTCCAAAAAATTTGAATATCATGGAAAAGTTTTTTTTTTTTCCATAATTCCATTCAAAAAGTGAAACTTTCATAGATTATAGATTCATTACACACAAAGTGAAATATTTCTAGCCTTTATTTGTTTCATTTTTCATAATTTTGGCTTACAGCTCCAGAAAACCCCCAAAACAGTATTTCAAGAAATTAGAATAGTGTGTCGAAAATCAGCATTTACTTCAGTTATTTCAGAGAATGAGTGGAGTGGCTTGACTTGAGGAATCCGACAGTTGTAGCCCATGTCCCGGATACGTCTGTACGTGGTGGTTTTTGAAGCACTGACTCCAGCCTCAGTCCACTCCCTCTGCATCTCCGCCAAATTTTGCAATCGTCTTTGCTTGACAATCCACTGAAGCCTACGGTCATCTCTTTTGCTTGTGCACCTTCTCCTGCCACATTTTTCCCTTCCACTAAACTTTCTATTGATATGCTTGGACACTGCACTCTGTGAACAGCCAGCCTCCTTAGCGATGACCTTTTGTGGCTTACCCATCTTCTGGAGGGTGTCAATGATAGTCTTCTGGCCAACTGTCAAGTCTGCAGTCTTCCCCATACTGAACCAAACTGAGATAAACTTTGCAGGTGTTTTGAGTAAATTAGATGATAGTGTGACACTCAGTCTAAAACATTCATTCTCTGAAATAACTGAAGTAAATGCTGATTTTCGACACACTATTCTAATTTCTTGAAATACTGTTTTGGGGGTTTTCTGGAGCTGTAAGCCAAAATTATGAAAAATGAAACAAATAAAGGCTAGAAATATTTCACTTTGTGTGTAATGAATCTATAATCTATGAAAGTGTCACTTTTTGAATGGAATTATGGAAGAAAAAAAAAACTTTTCCATGATATTCTAATTTTTTGGAAAGGATCTGTAAATTATTTTCAGTACTTAATTCGTAAAAAACAACAAAAAAAAAGTTGTGAAACCTCTTAGGTGCTGAAACGTATGTGTCTTGCCATTGAGCAAGGAAGGCTATCTGCACTGCTGTCTATGTACTGGGGACACATTTAGAAACCAGCCTCATAATTAATGCTGCCTGAGGAAGAGAGATTTGTCTCAACATGAGTTGGGCCTCTGTTATTGAAGAAAAAAAACAAAGAAAGGATGCATGAACTCATTGAGCTATGCTTTCTACTTTTGTTGATTGCACACGATAGCACATAAGAGGGCAATGAGATAAACAATGTAATTAACCAATGAGATAAACAATGGAGTGGTGGAGAGAAGAGGGGCTGCTACAAAGTAAAATCAGAAAGGTAAACGAATGAGTACTAAAATGTCAAAGCAAATACATTTGCCATGATACATATTACTAACTTATGCCTCATTTATCATACAGATCAAACAGTTATTACCTTTTGCTGCTAGCAGGTGACAGTGGAGGCAGGCAGCCTAGTGGAGGGATGCCGGACTTGGGAAGTCGTAGAGCACATGTGGCTAGGGGCTAAAGATTGGGTGGATGGACTGGTGATGACAAGGCCAGAGATGAGAGAAAATTTTTTGTCAGTGGAGGTGGATGTCCAAAGCGTCTTACTCTTCAGCAAACTGCTTTGAATGGTGCAAAGAACCCCCTGTCGAACAGCTGAAATATATGGGAGAGATATGGTGGAAGACAGAGGAGCACAACACCTTCCCTAATTGGCCAGGTACGTGGTCTCCCTGTTGATGTGGCTGTTTTTGCCGTCGAACACCAGGAGCAGGGGGCGCTCCTTCACCGCGTACAGGAAGAAGTGTTTCTGGAACCACTTCAGGAAAAGGGTGGTGTCTATGTAGCCAGATAACAGGGTGTTATCCAAAGCTCTCCCAGGTACCCCTTCCCGTAGATTATCATTGGTGGGATGTCTTCCCCAGATGCGTTCAGGGCAGGCATGCCAGCACTGTGATGTGGTGCCTGGTGGCAGGTGCTTGAAGGTAGGGATGTTTGCACCTTTTGCTGACCAGCACTTGCAGCAAAGTTTTCTCATCTGAAACCCTGACTCATCACCGTTGTAGATTTGTCTGGGTTTCTCCATTAGCACATTCTCCTCTACCATGGCCTTCAGCATGTTAAAGTAAAGGGCAGTGTTCCTCTCCCTGGCACACCTGTTTCTCCCTCTTGTTGCTAATGTTGTTTTCTACTTTGTAGAGCCTGATTGCCTGCCACATGGTCATCCCCTACTTGCATGCTTGTATTGCCCTCAGCATTGCCTCCTCCCTCCACAGACATCTCTTTTTGGCCTTTTTCAAATACTGCCTACTCAATACTGCCTACTCAAAGGCATACTGCCTTTCAAAAATAAATTTCTGCACTCTTCCCTCCGTTATTCCAATAATCTTATTATGTAATCAATGTGTTCTATGAGAATGGCTAAATTATAAGTAGAAGTGAAGTTTACTTAACATTTTAAATGTAACTATTTCTCAATTTGTCAAAAAAGGTAAACTTGAGGATTCCTATATTATTGATTGCAAAGAATAAAAATGTGAATCAACTAATACTAATATCTTAATTATATCTAATTATTATCCATCAAATGGATCTGAGCATTAAAGTACATATTCATTCTAATAAATTAAGTTGCTGCCTAATTATATGTATTGTATCTGTATTGTTTCACGAATGATTTCACATGGCACATCTTTTTTTTGAGCAGACTCATCACAACATTAACTTTAGTCTTGTAAATCCAACATCAGCATGTCACTGATAATTGAAATATAAGATAAGGAACTAAGTAAATATCTATATGCATTATCTCAGATTCAATAATGAAATGAATAGATAGCCCATTTCATTTAATGAGCGAGAAACTTTCATAAGCGAGTCAAAAACTGAATGTCACTTACCACAATTCTAGCCGTCGTGCACTGTCTGAACAGCTTTCTGTGCCGTCCGCTGGGATACTCATTTTCTGAGGCACATTTATTTGTGTATTTAAGGTTAATATAGGAAAGGGTGGTCCTTATAAGCATTTATAACAATCCGTACATATTCACTGCTGTTAGCCAAGTGGTTTCGAGCTAAATATCCGTTGTTGGAAAGCGATATCAGGACAGTTGCATTTAGTCATCGCGATTAAGGAATTCGAAGCGTGCTCGAAGTATAAAAGTTAGCGTTGTAAAATAGGTTGTATTAATATAACTAAATATATATGTATTAAGTTGAAAACTGTCAGCTAGGCAGGTTATTATGTCTATTTTTATGGGACATGCCTTTAATTGGTCATGGTGTTCAGTCCTCGCGAATAAATATGAAATAAAAACGTTGGCGCCTGTGGTGGTCGGTAATAGGTGCTCGAACACTAGTGCTTCTATCCAGTTATACAAATGACCCCTGATGACATTGTTGGAAAGAACTCCACTCCTGTTAAAACACAATGAGTATATGGACATTGGCATTAGTACAGTTTCAGCCACTCATAATTATTTTTGCAATTTCAAAGTCAAACCTATTCATATGCAGGTACTTTCCCTCAGTTGAGCACGTGAGCATATCAATAGTGTTCCTATCTGGTAAAGTTTACCTTCAAAAGCTGTGTACACAGCCCTTTAGGTGTTTGCCTTGGCTCAGGCTAGCATAGGTCTTTGGAATTGGTCTATATGGTGTATTTTGCTACCACAAAAAACAGAAGTAACAACATGCATTATTCAAGTGAATTTCATTAGGCTACACCTTGGTATTTTTATGTACATGTGAGAAAATAATATACATGACTGCAGGAACATATTTTACAAAGCTATACCAAACTCCATTTGTGTAAATTAAACTTCAATACCATTATTACTATCTTATTAAACATCTTTGCAAAATAACACAACACACGCAGAACTACATGACAATTGGAATTACAAAATTTAAACAAAATGTAGGAATTAAATATAATGTGATGTTGGTAGAGTGAAAGAATTTTCTGGTTCATATAAGGTTCCAGTGGTATGTCTTGAAATTCTTACACATTCGTACACCTCCCCCAGAGATGATTTGGTACGAGCCATTAAGAAGCTGAAGGCCATGGGGAATGGCTTTGGGATGATTCCTGTGGGAGGCTCCTATCTGGTGCAATCAGTCCCAGCGGAGCTGAACATGGACCACACAGTTGTTCTGCAGCTGGCTGAGGTAAAGTGGAGAAAATGGAAATTAATCCAGTGGGTCCTTTGAATCAGAGGCTCAGAGCCATGTAATATGAGCTGATAGCTGTCACAAGTTCTAAAAACATTAACAGTCTGTTTGCATTAGCATATAAGTGCAGTGATTCTGTCAGTGGTTCTCAAACTGAAAATTTAGCATTAGGCTTGTTATGGTGTTACTATTTTGACACCAGTTTTACTTCCCTAAAAACACTGCTGATACCAGTATTACCAATATCAGACTTTAAACTGATCATTGGTCTCAACTTGTTTTCATTAATTTCCCTTGATTATAAAGTGCACCAACAATCTGAATAATCCATTGGCAGGTAAACACACAGGTTCTTTCTTCACATCATGTTAGGGAAATTAAACAATAAATTCAATTTAGAAGAATGAGATTTAACCACTAAGTACACTTATCGAAAAAATTATACCCTGTGTTAGCAAGCCGATGTTGATAAAATGTGCACAATAGGACTTAATGATTATTATGACAGATATTACGATTAATTTGCCATATTTTTATTTTTTTTAACATTGTCCAGTTTTAATAAAATCAAAAAATTATGAGATAAAATTACATTTTGTACTTGGGTTGGGCTATTGAATATATCCTAGCTATTTTGGTATAGCTATATTCTTGTGAAATGTTGTGATCTATGAGACTGGAGAAAGGGGTCTGAATTAACTTTTATAACTTCGAAATTTGATATCAAATAGGATGCATTCTTGCTTTGTTTTCGAATTTTGGAGGGACATCATTGAAAAATAAAAGTAGAAGTATTGGTTTTTATTATTCTCTGCGCTGTTTGGATTGATTACAGCAGGCTAGTCAGCCAGCTTTAGTGCCGTTTTTCTTCTGTTATATGTGACATTAACTAGTTTGGCGCTTGCACCTCTGCAACAAACAGTACACAAACTTTCGTAAAAATAGGCCTACCATATACAAACCCCAATTCCAAAAAAGTTGTGACAGTAGGTAAAATGCACATAAAAGCAGAAAGCAGTGATTTGTAAATTCTCTTTTACATTGAATTGGGGGGTGGGACTAGATTAAGCTGTAAATTACATGGGAATAGTATGGAATCCATGGTTGGCTAAATGGCTGTAAGTCATCAAGGGTCTGAGGTATCAAACAAGCCTCAAACCATTTCCACTCATTTCCAAAAATAAGTCAGGAGAAACAACCCTATTCCCGTGTAATTTACAGCTGAATCTAGTCCCACCCCCAATTCCCATAGAGATCCATTCAAATGCAGAGAGGTTATAGTTTCGCTTGTAAGAGTACCTGAAAATAAGATATCAAGAGTCTTTTGGTATCCTTTTATACCCAGTCATGATAGCATCAACTGTTTACCTGTGGAATGTTTCAAACAGGTGTTTTTTGAACTCCCCAGTCTTTTTTTGCCCCTGTCCCAACTTGTGGCAGGCATCAAATTCGGAATTTGCATATATTTACAAAAATCAATAAAGTTGATAAGGTAAAACATTAAATATGTTTTCTTTGTACTGTTTTCAATTAAATATATGTAAAAGAGAATTTACAAATCACTGCTTTCTGCTTTTATGTGCATTTTACATACAGTCCCAACATTTTTGGAATTGGGGTTTGTATATTATGAATATATTGGTTATATACACCGTCCTCGCCGTATTAACATGTCCTCCATGACAGAACAATGGAGTGAATAGGGAACTAAAATTTGAGACGGCAGACAATTTAACACTGGCCATCTCCCCCACTGTTTCTCTGGCTAGCCATGTGCCGCTACCAATCCCAACATGGCTTGCGGATGTGACCAGCTGCCTCTCATTGAAAATTAATTGGTGTCACCACCTGGCGAAAAATAGTTTTCTCTTTGTCACCATTGTCAGGCTTAAAATCGATTCCCTGGGGGGAAAAACACAATGAAGCTGGTCACACGTGCTGCCTTGCAAGGTTATTATAGTTAACTGAAACTAAAATCAAAAAAACATTTTAGTTAACTGAAATAAAAACTAAAATGACATTATTTATTACATTATTAACTAAAACTAAACTAAAACTAATGTAGTGTTGCAAAACTAACTGAAATAAAATAAAAATTGCCATGGATTCTTTTTAGTTTTATTTTCTTATCCTCCTCCTGACTGTTGATAGCACAGTCCTTTTTTTGTTTGGATAATCCGTATTGTATATAGTTTAATTTTAAACACTCAAAACCAATATCTATTTTTCTCTCCTCCAACCCAACTATTGACTGTTATTAACTGAAATAAAAACTAAAACTAAAATCGGTTGAAAAACTAAACTAAAACTGAAATTTATTGAAAATCTGAAACTATAAACACTCTTAAAACAAAACTAAATTAGGAAGTGAACTTAAACTAATAAAAATAAAAAGTTAATTAAAAACTTAAAATAACCTTGCTGCCTTGCATAGAGTATTGTCTCCTAAAAATCGCAGCTTTTGCGATTGCCTAATTGTAATAATATAATGTGCTTATATTAATTTAATAACGTCAACATTGAAGCTCTGCAGATGCACTTTTATTTCTTTTTTACTTTTATTTTATTGTAAAAAAATTTATACAAAATACCTGTATTGACGGTGTAGAGGTAACTACAACGGTGTAGGCTCACACACCGTCTGCCGCCAGTTAAACCGAACACCACACCAAGCCTGCTTGGCATAAATGTTTTCACAACAGTTGTGTTTATGGCTATTTCAGTAACCAAGTTAAGTTATGAATTCAAAAAAATTATAGTATATAGTATATAATAGTAGGGTCTCCCTGAATACCACCTTTATACCGTCCACAGAAGAAAGGCTATGTGACAGTGAGCGAGATCAAGGAGAGCCTGAAGTGGGAGCGGGAGCGGGCTTGCCATGTGCTGGTAAGTGAAAGTAATGCAGCCAGTCCAATAGGCTTTGCAAGTTTGGTTTTGGTTGCTACTTACATTGTAAAACACAAATTTCATCCGTCAATATCTCAGCCGTTTCAGCACCAATTACCAAGCCACTTGGCAGACATCAATGTCATCAACTCATGTCATCAATATCTCTACATAAAACAAATATGGGAAGGATTTGTTCAGCCGTTTTCAAAGTTAAGTACATAAAAAATAATATTAATACTTTTTGGACTAATGGACTAATGCTTTTGATGGGACACATTTCTGTTTATTGTAACATTTTTAAATAACCCCTTATAATTCTATAATATTGGAAATTAATTGGCCATTGACTTAATATTGGGGCATAAATTTTGTAGTCACATAAGGCTAATTGAACAGTCTGCTGCATGCTAGATTTCTCCCAAGTCTCATTTTACTTGCTCTGTCTCTGACGCTCTCATTAAACTGCCACAGCACAGAAACCGGCTGTACTACCTATTTCTAACCTAAAATCCAAAGCGAGTTTTGAATTTTACGGTATGGTTTAACTTTGTTTTGTATCACAAGAAGTATGGGCAATCCAATTCGAGAGAGCAAGGTGGATATTTTGCTTAAAAAAGCAAGAATACAGCAAGTGGCTACTATCTAACTTAGCTAGCTAGAGAGCTCAACTGTTATGTTCGCTACTAATGTTACTCCTTTTCAGACATGTCCACAATATTATCAGTAACATTAATGAAGCTATAAGCGCCACACTGTGTAAACTATCAGCTAGCTAATAATAATAATAGCTGTTAATAATATGCTTGTAACATTAGCCCCTGTCACACATAGAACCCATAGCAATGTCAAATATGTGTTAGGTAGCCTAGTGGTTTTCCTGGTTCACACGTAAAGTTAAGGGGCCTCATTTATCATTCATGCGTATGTTCAAATTTGATCGTAAAGTGTGCGTACGGCCATTTTTACTCAAATTTCCGGATTTATAAAAATAAAAGTCTCACGACAGCTCTTGACTTTGTGTACTCATTTTTTTCCAGTGGCGAGGCAGCAACATTGCATGCAATGAACAGCGACGGTACAATCGTACAGCCTAAATAATAATTCGGAGCATTGCGGAGTCAACAGGAGAAAATAACTAAGTAACGTCTAAGCCGTTCCATTTGTGAAAATATTGAAAGCTGTTAATGCATCTGAGCAAAAAGGGACATTCTCAAACGCTTATATTGTTATGTTATATTATGGTTACTATTTAATCCCAACAAGAAACGTCTTAAGAGATGTCAAACATTGAATCAGGTAAAATTGAACCAGAACATAATATCGGCAGCCTCATAACAAAAGTGCCTAAGTAATTTTTTGGACATTTCGAGATTTTCTGCCTAAATCACTTGATTTATCATTCGTCAACAGTGTAAAAATGCTCAAGTCACTGCAGGTCGCTGTGCACTTCCTGAACCACTTTATGCTATTCTGCCTAAATCCTCATTGACATTGAGAATTGCAGCAGTTTTTTGCCTTTTTCTCAAAACTACAAAAAATGACGTAGGCACTTTTGTTATGAGGCTGTCGATATGAGGGTTAAAGATGCTTACCACTTCTTACTTAAAAGCATTTAGTTGCAAGGCTCAACATCTAAAAACTGGAGATAGTCTTGTGTAATGGTAACCGAGTTTGCAACTGCTAGCTAGAAAACATAGTAACTAACGTTAGCTAACTAAAATTATCTGGAACATGGCCAGATTTAGCAATAACCCAAACATAATCATGGCATACTGAGTTTCATAGTTATAGCTTATGTGATTTGTCAGCTAGCCAGGTTTGCACACTCTGAGAGTAAGGTTAACATTAGCTGAGCAAATACGATGCGTTTCAATTGCAAAATAAGCAAATAAGTGCAAAATGTTTCAAACAAACCCTTCTTTATCCCTATCCAAGGTGGCCCCCTAGTGGTAGTTGTCGACGTTCCAATTGTAGGATTCATATTTCTTTGAATTATGAATCCTATAAATTACAGTTTTAAGAAAACCCCAGGAAATTACAATGCAGGATTGTTAAAAGTGTACATTTTTACGTATTTATTTACATATATAAAATTAAGCTAACCTTACATATTTTTTAATGCGTATTATGTAGGCTATATACTGCATGTGACGACGACTGACATACATTTTTGAGATATTGACACTTAAATGAGAGCATTAGAAACAAGGTGAAAATTGCCTCTAGTGGGCCAAAGTTAATAGGGTTAAAGTAAAGTAGAATATTGCACAGATTAGTTATCTAATTTGAAAAATGCATTAAATCTATTGTTGTTTGTTATCATTCAATCTGTTTTATTTCCAATCTGTTATGAAATTTGTATTGTTATGATTATGTTATATAGGCTATGTTATAATATTTGTAATGTCATAGCATAACATTTTGGTCGAATTGTCCTGATATGTCATATATAGTGGAGTTCAAAGGGTAGAAATAAAAACAATAGGTGAAAGTATACATTGACTAACCTAATGCAATCACAGCATACAAATACAGCTGCAAGCGGCAATTGCAGAATCAAGCAGACCAGTAATACATTCAATTCAAAACCATGTTAAGTTAATTTATACTTTATTGACCCCGTGGGGTCATTTGTCCTCTGCATTTGACCCATCCTAATTACCTAGGAGCAGTGGGCAGCCACAGTGGGGACCAACTCCAGTTCTGACGCCAGTGCCTTGGTGAAGGACAATGGCAGGAGTTTACCTAACCTGACATACATGTCTTTGGTGTGGTAGGAACACGCAAACACGGAGGAGAACATACAAACTCCACACAGAGAGGACCAGGACCAGGATTCGAACCCAGAACCTCTTTCTTGCGAGGCGACAATGCTAACCACTGCACCACCGTAAAAAAATCCGGAAATATGTAATTTAAGTAGGCTACACTACATTTAGAGAACATTATATATATATATATATATATATATATATATATATATATATATATATATATATATATATATATATATATAACATGATATAGCCTAACATCTAGAAGATAGCCTGCACATTTATAAGAAATTGTCCCACACTGATAAATATTACGCTATGCTCCTTTTTAATAAAATAAAATAGCCTATAGATTAAAACCTTTAGTAGCTAACTGGCGACTTAGTAACTCGCACCAGGCCACCTATTTACGGACTAACCTGCCTAAATTGCATGAAAACAAACCCAATGTATTTATGTAGAAATGTAGGCTAAATATTTCGAAGATATCTGTCAATAACATAACAGTGGATGCAGGCTGTTGTATCTTTCAATAACATAATAACAGTGGATGCAGGACAGTAGTAGGTGATTAATTTCTGAGCAGTTTTTCAATTTCAAGTTGGGTTCTGCCTTCAGTCCGGGGAGTCCCCCTCACTGCATGTGCATGCGAATGAGAGGAATCAGTGAATGAGAATGAGAGTCAGTGAACGAGAGTCTGAACTAGATCAGTGAACGAATCCGGGAACAAATCCTTTTAGTGAACGGAGTCAAAGGAACCGGGTCCTTGAAAGGAACCGTAATGCCCATCACCCAAGTATCATGAAATTTGAAGACGGCAAAATCCCAAAAATTTGAAAAATATCAGAACGCAGCAAAGAACTAGTAATTAATCCCCTTGAAAACAATAGGATTCAAGCAGCCTTCTGGCTTGGTCAGAAAATTTGCTGTAATTTCTACATTTTTTTAACCAACCAAAGCCAAAATTAATTAACGTAATTTGTATAATTTATGCATAAAAACAAAAATGTTATTTTATACTGCAGCCATAATTATTGACATAGAAACTGTCTTTACATTGTGGTCAAAAGTTTACATACCCTTGTAAAGAACATGTACATCATGACAGTCTTGAGTTTCCAATAATTTCTACAAGTCTTATTTTTCTGTGATGGAATGATTGGAGAGACACTACTTTCATACATTCATGCATTTTGGTGAAATATGAAAAAATCTGTTGGGTCAAAAATATATATACAACAACTTCAATTATCAATTTTGGTGATGTGATGAAGTTGTGTCAATCAAATTTGCTTTGTGGCATGGCCTCTTAACTTCTTGTGAGTGATTATGATTGACTACAGCTGGTGACTTCTCTGAGCCCATTTAAAGAGATACTGCAGAGCCTTTTCTAAGGCCTTTTTTACCGCTTCAATTTGAACTGGCATCGTGAGTAGGTGTGGTCATATGACGATGATGCCACGTAGTCATATTATGAATATTCATACGGTCAAGGAGTGAAAGGGTGTGTCTTGGAACTGAGTCAGCCCCACTGAACTCAATACGCTCTATGATCAGCCCCCTTCCTGCTCTCTCCAGTCCTCACTACTAAACAAACAATAGCTGTACTGCAGGGAGTTTTGAGGTGGAGGCGTTTGAAGTGGAGGAAGAGGATTCCTTCGTGGTGGAAGACTCTCCTCGCGAAGATGTTGCTCGGGAAATACAGCCGTATTCATTTGAGCCACTGGCAGCAGCAGCCACCGCCCCGGCTGTATTGGTTGAGCAACGTCTTTGCGAGGAGAGGACCGGGGATGTAACTGAATGGTAGCGCTAACGTTACCTAGCTTAGCTTGTTTGTCTGCCTAAAGTAATGTTACTATTGAATGCATTCAAATACCCAGCAAAACCCAGTCACATAGTAGCATTAGTATATTGAACATGGCTGGTTGTAGCGCCCTGATATAGCTCCACTTGGTCCGGAGAGAATTGTTAAAATTTATTAGCTAACATTATTCATATATGATAGCTAAGATAGCTACCTAGCCAAGTTACCAGTTCTCCCTGGACCAAACGGGGCTAAACTCACACACAATAGACTGCCTTGCATTACCTAACTTATCGATACATTCCATCTCTTGGCAGATTATGAAAGCTAACAGAGCAGGTGTTGTGCCAAAAAGAATCCCCCTGCCAAAATTGCCAAAATGCTCCCTGTTATAACTACAAGTATGTGCTTTCTAGGGTAGCCTACCATCCAGTGACCTAAAGATGTAACCACAATAAATGTGAAGTGTCTCAGACTTTGCAAACAAGGCTGGGGGGGGGGTAAATAATATAATACATAAATGTATTACTTGTAAACTATTATGTATTCCAAGTGCTCTCATAGTTTATTATCGTGGATGTTAAAGCGTAGCCTACATTATGGGTCGCCTATCACTAGTGCCATTCTGAGGTTTGCATTGCGATGTGTTCATCTTAAAACCTAAAACCTAAAATATACGATCGTTTTTTTTTTTTTATAAGTTGCTCCTCTTGTGATGTTCTGGTCTTTGCTGAGTGGTAGAAACTGTATAAACACTCATTTTGTCGGAAGAAGAGCGCAGATTGAACTAAATGAAAATATAAGTGGCACTGAGAACAAGCGAATGCACGCTCACACGAGGGGGGACGAATTCTGACAGGGACACTTTTCGGCACAACCCCTGTTCGTGGCGTTGTACCAAGGAACGATACATCTCTGACTCCTTGGCATAATGTAGGCAAGTTAGCTAAAGTACCAAATAGTAAGACGTAGATGAATAACTCTCTATGTAGCTAGATATAAGTCGTAATATTAACGTTAGCAGTAATACAAAGCAATTCGCATTTGAAATTGAACTACCTTGCTAGTTAACAGTACAAGGGTCTCAGTCTCAAAGAGGAAAAAAAAAAAACGTTGGTATCTGCTTTTATACTACGTGCCCAGCCAAGACCACCCCTAAGACCACCTCAACTCCACCCATTTTTATGTTAAGGATCTTGTGACGTCACGAATCCCCGGAAACCAGCGTATTGGTAAGCCTACACAAAAACTCAGATAAAACCATTTTGACTAAACATGAGATTTTCGGACATAAACAGTTGTGTATGATCATAATCTAACCCAAAACATCGGTTTTCAACGGGAAAAGTCGGTTTTTGACTGCAGTATCACTTTAAATAGGTCTCGTTTGATACACTCATTAGACTCAGCCACAAACGCGACAATGGGAAAGTCTAAGGAGCTCAGCACGGATCTGAAAAAGTGGATCATTGACTTGAACAATTCAGGAAAGTCACTTGGAGCCATTTCAAAGCAGCTGCAGGTCCCAATATCAACTGTGCAAACAATTGTTTTGTAAGTATAAAGTGCATGCCACAGTTGTGTCACTGCTGTAAGGGAAAGATAGTCAAATCATTTTAATCAGTCATTTAATTTTGATTCCAGATCCCAGAATTTCTTTAATTTATTATAACCAGATGTAATCCAAACTCTTTATTAAACCAATGAGGGTCTATAGTCTTTATCTAATGGTTAAGACTAATAACACCAGTAATTTAATTTAAAGGATCAACATCAAGGAGTTCATGGAGTGAAATGGCTTGATTCAACACTTAAATAATATTAAGATAATATCATCGGTACAATAAAACGGCATTTATTGTAAAGCAGGTATTTGAATCACACTAAATAACTAAAACTATTAAATGATGGGTAATGTGGATTATAAGTGGAAATTGAAGAAGGGAGAAAAAGGGTAAAGGAATGCACGTATACGTGAGCACGTGTTGTGGGGCGGACAAAGGAAATAGCTACAGGCGTATGGACGTTGCACGGAACCCGAGGAGAATATGGAGAAAAAACATAGAAAAAGGGGAATATGGCTTCAACCTTAGCGAGTAGGCTACACGCGTAGTAGGCCACTGTTCACAGGCGAGGCTCAGCAGATATAACCTTAGTTACTCTAGCACTGCCAGTTCCTAATGGCTATCTCTCAGCAGCATGCATATTTAAGGTTAGGAGAATGTGTTAATGGTCCCGTTTCGGGACATGAATCTATTATCGATATCGTGGCAGGGAAGCTGTATTCCCATAGAGTTAGTGGAATAAAGGAGATGGTAAGAGCATGCAAAGTACAACTTCAATAATCAATTACAATCAATTATAAGCTAACACAAAATATTTACTTTTGGCTACAATCAGATCAGTAAACAATACTAAGACACAGAGATTAATTCAAAGCCCAGATGTTCAGCCTTACTTGAGGTTTAATATCAGTTTAATATTAAACACCGCAGTTCATGCGAGAAGGTGGAGAAAAGTTACTTGGTCCGACCGTCGTCGGAGAGGGGGTTTCCTTTTTGGAAGTGTGGAACGCAGATCCAGGGAAACAACGCAAATTCCAAATCCTTGGCACAAGTTGGCAGGATGATTCGTGTCTCTGGCTGTACCAGGGAAAAAGCGCCTTCCGTGGGGTGCGTGGGACGTCTGGGGACCGGCCGCCTTTCTTGTCCATCTTTAAAAGAGCCGCGCTTCAGTTACCCTGCCGCTGATATGATATCGGGTCCCGGGTTCTAATGCTAAACGTTGAAATTAAAAGCCTAATGATAAAAATCTTGATCAGGGGTTTTAGACACAAAAGGATTAATTTCAACTAAAATATCTGACTGCAGTTTTTCTCTTGTAGCTAACAGCGCGATGCCGTCGGCACAGGAGAGAGTGAGATCAGAGTGTGCCAGTGGGTTTTGATGCCCACTCTTGATGCCGCATCTTGATGCCCACTCTTGATGCCGCATCTTCATGCCGCATCACGTGACTCAGGCTGCGCTGTATTGGTGTACAGTACATTAAAAGTTCTCTTGGAGGTGGTGCTGAATGCGTCATTGATGACATAGGCACAGGAATCCCCTGTAAATGATTCTCCTGATGGAAGTTGTAGTCCATTCATCTATTTGTAGTCCATTTGTCCCAACACTGCCACGATCAGAAGAAAATGCAAGCTATCACCTGCTGCTGAGAGAAAATTGTTCAGGATGGTCAAGAGTTAACCAAGAACCATCAAAAATCAGGTCTGCGATGAATTAGAAGCTGCTGGAATACAGGTGTTAGTGTCCACAGTCAAGCATGTTTTACATCGCTATGGGCTGAGACGCTGCCATGCAAGAAGGAAGCCGTTGCTCCAGAAGTGGCACTGAAGTTTGCTGCTGATCATATGGACAAAGAAAAGGGCCTCTGGAAGTTCTGTGGTCAGATGAAACAAAACATAGTAGTGATATTTCTGCATGGCAAATAATTTACTTGTAGATGTAGTAGTGTAATATAAAAACAACAGACCCAACTGTCATGACATGCACGCTGCATGTTCTGAGTAATTAATAATAATAAGAATGCATGGCATTTATATAGCGGCTTTCTAGATACTCAAAGCGCTTTACAATGATGAGGGGGAAACTCGCCTCTACCACCACCAATGTGTAGCACCCACCTGGGTGATGCAACGGCAGCCATTTTGCGCCAGTATGCTCACCACACATCAGCTGAGGTGGAGAGGGAGAGAATAATTTTTTTTGCCAATTAAACTGGGGGATGATTAGGTGGCAGATTGAATGAGCCTGGGTTGGGAGTTTAGCCAGGACACCGGGGAAACCCCTACTCTTTACGATAAGTGTCATGGGATCTTTAATGACCACAGTGAGTCAGGACCTCGGTTTAACGTCTCATCCGAAAGATGGCATCTCCTACAGCACAGTGTCCCCATCACTGCTCTGGGGCATTGGGGTTTATTTGACCAGAAGAAAGACTGCCCCCTACTGGCCCACCAACACCACTTCCAGCAGCAACTTAGTTTTCCCCAGAGGTCTCCCATCCAAGTACTAACCAAGCCCACAACCTGCTTAGCTTCAGCCATTCAGCAGGCGCAGATTGCATAGTGGTATGGCTGAATTGACTCATTCATTGAAAGGGGCGTGTTCAACATAATAGCAGTGTGGAGTTTAATTAGAGAATTCATTCATTCTGTGAAAAAAAACAGGTCAAACAGGTATTCCACAGGTAAACAGGTGATGCCATCATGATTCTGTATAAAAGGATATCAAAAGACTGCTGATATCTTATTTCCAGGTACTCTTAGAAGCAATACTATAACCTCTCTGCATTTGAATGGATCTCTATGGGAATTGGGGGGTGGGACTAGATTAAGCTGTAAATTACACAGGAATAGTATGGAACCCATGGTTGGCTAAATGGCTGTAAGTCGTCAAGGGTCTGAGGTATCAAACGAGCCTCAAACCATCACTCTGCTGCCAGATATGCAGTAGATATGGATGGATCACTTGAAGGGTTGTTTCTCCTGACAAATTTTCCTATTGAACTCTATGGAAAAACAAGTCAGGAGAAGAAACCCTTCAAGTTATCCATCCATATCTACTGTATTTCTGGCAGCAGAGTGATGGTTTAAGGCTTGTTTGATTCCTCAGACCCTTGTTGACTTACAGCCATTTAAGGCTAAGCCTTTGTAACAGGAGTCTTGATCTAACTCTCAATCACCCCACCTGGGCTGTGGTCCTATCCGTTAAATGTTCTGCCCTCCTGCACTTTCACTCGCCACTTCCACTTGGGAGGATGTGACGCAGCACCAAAACAACGCGAGTACACACTCAAACCGACGGGGAGGAGCAATGAAGAGAGCGTAATTATTTTTTAATTGGTCCGCACTTTGCCAGAGCCAGTGATGTCTGCAGACCATTGATAAATTTGTAAGTTTGTGAAAAACTTACCAATAAATTGCATAAGACGGCAAGCTCCAACCAACATCTCAATATTTATTCTGGCAAAAGAACAAACTAGAAAATGATTGACAATCAATTTATTGATAGACAGCTTTTTAAAATACCTCATAAACAGGAATGGGGAATAATACACTGTGTTACAAAATAGGCTACCTCCCAACTGTGTTTTGAACCTAATGCAGATGTAATTTTTTTAAAAAGTACAACAGTGTCTTTTCTTTCTCAGGAAAATGAACATTTGGGCCCTATCTTACACCAGGCGCTAACCCAAACGCAAGTGTCTTTGCTATCTTACACCCGGCGCATGGTTCATTATAACGCCTTGCGTTCACGTCGTTTAAATACCATGTATTCTTGCGCCCATTATAAGTGAACTGGGCGTGTTGGTCTTAAAATGAGGAGTGGCCAGGATTATTTTTGGCGTATTGCTATCTTGAGCCAGCAGAAAGCGCTTGCACTAAAACCACCAAACACTTGGTCTAAAGTCATGTCGCAGTTGTTTACATGTTATTTTAACGGCGCATATAAGTGCGTCTGCATAGGCGTGTGCACAACGCGCGTACACCCTCCTGTCTGTTCCACAAAGGGATGCGCACAAGCATGACTTGGCAATGACATGACAATGGCTATCCATTAACTCCTATATCAAGCCTAATGCGCAAATTGTCATTTACACCTAATGTGTGAATTGTCGTTCAATGGTGAACTCTCGCACTGCAATAGACGGACATTTGAGTTCTGAAAATGCGCTTCAGATGTCATTACAATACAGCTATGTTTATCTAGGAATACAGCCTGTAAGTAAATAGAATGGTTTTGACTGAAAAAAGTTCAAAACCTTGTCCAGTGAATATTGCATTTATGGTTTTTCAAATAGCCTAGACTACAGCGGATTCGCTGTGCATAAGGTTTTTTCGATAGCCTATGGTTAAAAAACGGAGATAAATGTCACCATGTTAACTGAATTGTAACCTTAGCTATTCTTCGTCCTTCATATTTTTTAAATTAGAGTGACAAGGTTTCAATACTCTCAGCTTATTAAAACCCAGCTGATTTCACCTGTTATTCCATAACTGAACAAAAGATTTTAAAGAGAACGAAAACAAATTTGCAGCATGTTACACAATTAATTCACAATTAATTTTAATGCCATTATCTGCATGTGCGCTTTACAGGAGCAGGTCTGTTTCCCCTGCTGTAAATCGCACTTTTCACGGTTGTTGGGAAAGTGGATTGTTTTAAAGTATTACGCTACCAGTAAAACAGATTGGTCACATTTCCATAAGCAGGACATTATAAAACGAGGGAAAATATGCGTGAACCTATGGGTTGCCAATCTGACAGCTTTATTGTATTTAGTGTCATCATTAAGGCAAAATAACGTTATTTATGTTATTAATCAAAATTAGAATGCAGGTCGGCCTAATAAACTTGAGTTCACTGCTTCATTGCATAATCAAACGAAATTTGTTAAACAAGCAGGCTAATTTGGCGTTTTCTAAGGTGATACGGAAGCCATTGATAGCTTATTCTCAGCTGTTGCAGGTGCTTTTAACGAAATTTAACCGCATATATTTTGTAAAATAACAGCACTGTCGGGAATTACCGGGAACTCATAATGGTAAGTCCGAATAATATTGATCATAGGCTACTATTGATCCATATAGCCTATTTCTTGATCGCACTAAACACGCACGGCATGAGCATGTCTGTTTCGCCATCATATAAGCAACCTGCCAAGGTGGAAAAGCAGGTTTTTAAAGGGAATGGGATACGAAGTTTTGATTGGTTTATTGCATGTCACACCCCAGACACACTTATAATTAATGAAGAGACTAGGTTCAGCCCATTTGCACGTTGCGTGCTTAGCGCTAAAAAAACACACCGTCTAAATAGCAAAAGTGGACTTGGATACCCCTAAATGCAATTAAAGTCATGCGCATAGACCAAGCGCTAAGATCGCCAAGATAGAGCCCTTTGAATGTCTGCACTGCACAGTATGATGACACTTTTTTATCAAAGTTTTATTTAGTCTGTTTTAACTTTCTGTATTGTAGCATGGTATAAAAACCTCAACCTGACTATCAAGAACAGACTTAATAACATTGTCAGAGTGGCAAGTAAGATTATTGGAGTTAGTCAGGCCCAGCTTAATGACATCTACCATAAGCAGGTTCTCAGGTAGGCCTATACCATTCTGGACTGCTCTGTTCATCCTCTTAAGGGGGCATTTGACTTGCTCCCATTGGGCCTTCGTTTCAGGGTGCCTGCTGGATGGACTAAGGGGTTAATTTGTATCTGTAGCCATTGGGTTGCTGAACTCCAGCAGGCCCTGAACTTCATAGAGTTTCCTCATTGGCTGTGTACTTTCGCTTTTGCACTTTTTGAGTCAAAGGGACTGGTGGGATGTGATTTCTGTGCAAATCTTTTATGGATGTTGTTATGTTATGGACAGCTTGGTTCACCTTTTCTGAAAATCTAATTTCCCTTAGTGGGATAATAAAGTGATTGATTGATTGATAATTCAATATTTTAATATGCTGCAATCAAATCGGTGGATGCACAGATTCCTTTGCAGGTGGCCCCAAAGTATATAGAAGTAATAATACTTTTTTCCAATTTATCATCACGATCACTTGCACCTTTCATATGAGCAACCTGTATTGAATATGAAATCCAAGAAAAATTTAGCTGTTTGTAATATTGCCCATGTAAGCTTGCACTGGCTCATTTGCTGGATACTCGTTGAACTGCAACAAGCTGATTATAGAGTTGTGTTCAAATAAATAGTAGTGCGTTAAAAAAAGTGAATAAAGTGCAAATATTTTTTAATAGCTTTTAGTTCCATATTTCAAATGTAGTGGAAACATTACACATTCAATTCCAAATCAAAGCATTAACAAATTTTATCAAGTCTGCGTTATTCTTTTACAGGAAGCAAAGAAAAGGAATATTAATCTGTTCAAAAGAATAGCAGTGTCGACATTTTTCTCTTCAAACTCAAACACTTACTGTATAAACTGAAGAAACTTTTCAAGATTTAACTTCACTTTAAATTACTGAACTAATATTTAGTTGCATAACCATTGTTTTTGATAACTGCTGCGCATCTGCGTTGCATCGAGTCAACCAACTTCTGGCACCTAGAAACAGGTATTTCAGCCCAGGATGAAGAAACTACATTCCACAGTTCCTGTGAATTTTTGGGTCAATCCTTTTTGTCTGGAACCAAGATGTTGCTCGCTTACTTGTGTGTTTGGGGTCGTTGTCTTGTTGTCTTCAGGGGCATGTCCTCTTCGGCATACGGCAACATAATCTCTTCAAGTATTTTGATGTATTCAAACTGATCCATGATCCCTGGTATACGATAAATAGGCCCAACACCGTAGTGTGAAAAACATCCCCATACCATGATTTTTGCGCCACCATGCTTCACTGTCTTCACAGTGTACTGTGGCTTGAATTCAGTACCCGGGGGTCGTCTGACGTACTGTCGACGACCACTAGACCCGAAAAGAACAATTTTACTCTCATCAGTCCACAGAATGTTACGCCATTTCTCTTTGGGCCAATCGATGTGTTCCTTGGCAAATTTTAACCAATTCTGCACATGCCGTTTTTTCAACAATGGTGCTTTACGGGGGCTTCTTGCTGATAGCTTAGCTTCAAACAAACGTCTTCTGACTGTAACAGCACTTACAGGTAATTTTAGATCATCTTTGAGCTTTCTGGAGGTGATGTTTGGATGAATCTTTGCCATTCTGACTATTCTTCGATCCGTTTTAACAGTAGTTAAACAGTCCTGACAGATTAACAGTAGTTTTCTTCCGCGTGTTTCGGGTTTTTGTTGTCATTTTAAAGCATTTGAGATCATTTTAGCTGAACATCCTATAATTTGCTGCACTTCTTTATACATTTTCCCCTCTTCAATCAACTTTTTAATCAAATCACGTTGTTCCTCCGAACAATGTTTGGAACGGCCCATTTTACTTAGCAATTCAGAAGGAAATATATTTTATAACAATGTGTGAAACATTTGCTTCCCTTATTCCTTAATAAAGGACAATTAATGACACCTGTTTTGTCACAGAATGAATGAATTCTCTAATTAAACTCCACACTGCTATTATTTTGAACACGCCCCTTTCAATGAATGAGTCAATTACTCAGAACAAGCAGCGTGCATGTCATGACAGTTGGGTCTGTTGTTTTTCTATTACACTACTACATCTACAAGTAAATTATTTGCCATGCAGAAATATCACTACTACTAATAACAGTGGTTCATCAGGTTACTGATGTTGTACTGCAATTTTTTTAACACAACTGTATAGCTAGTTATCGTTAACTATCCTGAAATAATCATTTCCCAATTTATTCAACGTTTTCGTTGTGCAATAAAAAACTTTTTAAAAAATCTCTTGTACTTGGGTGCAGCTTTCTCTATTTTTTTTATTTTTCCCGGGAGATACGCAAAGGGGTTAAATTTAAACAGGAAGCTTTGGGTTACAGTAAAGCCTTCTGGGAAATTTCATTGCCCAAAATATGCAGTCTTGCGGACTCGTTCCCCCAAATCGAGGGTCGAGGGACTAATTTCACGTACTTCATTTGCATTTCTAAACAGATTGGACCGCATTCGCCCTTGGCAACGCCAAACTTCCGGTTTCTAAAGGGATTCCCCCAAGTGGAAGTGGCGAAGGGAAGTGCAGGAGGGCAGAGCATTTCATGGATTGGACCGTAGCCCAAGTTTCAGAACATTATGTCAAACGGTTTTAGAATTATTAGCATTTATGTGATAAGCCACTGTAAATTCATTGGACTGTCATTTGGCCATTTTTTGACATAGGCCTTAGAAAATGAATGACTGTATGAAGGCATGTGAAATGAGTCCCTGTACCAAGTTTCATGAAAATTGGTCAATGCATTTTAAGTGTTTTACAAAAAATGATAATTAGCGGAAAATCCAATATGGCGTACTTTATGGTTCCTTGAGGCAAACTTGAGGTCAGCAGTGGGTGTGTCAGTGTCAAGATTTTGTTACTACAGCAGCACCAGGTGTTCAACCTGCATCATTAAAGGATCCAAGTTCAGCCATCCCAACAACTCTACCAATTTTGGTGATTCTAGGCCAAACCAGCTCACGGGAATTTTAGGTAAAAGGGGGGGGGGGGGATTCTGAACAAAAACAATAGTTGTGCTGCTCGGTCCCCTAATAATAAAAATCTGAACAAAAACAATAGGGTACCAGCAGCTTAGTTACTTGGTCCCCTAATTATACATCTACCCATATACCTTTAGAATAGTTCTAAAAAAGATTTGAAATGTAAACAGACTGAAAGATTTAGGTCCATCTTTCAAAAGCTATCTACCAATATTATCAAATGTTAGCTATCAATATTGTTGTGAGGCATAAGAGGAATAGAGAAATAGCTTACACAAAACTGCAGTAGGGAAATGCAAAGCCTTTTTCGTACAGGTCACTATCATGGGTGGCAGCACATGCTCTGAGACAATGAATTAGGCTCTTTGAGAGGTTTGAACCAATCTGCCCAGTGATTAATACATGTTGTTTGACATACAGTAGACCAACATAGCTACAGAACTGTATAGTAGTCAGATATAAAAAAAACTGTGTACTGGAAATCCCTGTTAGTATAGACAGCTGAAGTTTGGCTTGGTGGTGCTCATTTGAATTTCCTGTCATTTGCGGCTTTTGACCAAGCCAAACTTCTCACTTAAAACTTAGTTTTTTGTCATTAATTCCACTGAGAAATGGACCTGTGTTGCTGTGTAATGTTAATTGAGTCAAAGAAGAAAAAGGATTGAGACAGGTTTGAGGGAGAGAGAAGGATAGGTGGAGGGTGGGATGGACATATAACAAGAGTTAGACAGGGGCCCAGAGCTGGGATGGGGGATGGGACTAATGTTGGGGATGGGACTAATGTTAGTCCAGCAGCCTGCTGATACCAAATTGTTGCTTTGACCTTCTCAGGACCACCTACTGAAAGAAGGCTTGGCCTGGCTGGACTCCCAGGCTGCTGGAGAGCCTCAATACTGGCTGCCTGCCCTCTTTTCAGAGTTGACGTCTCGTGATGTCACACCAGAAGAGGCCAATCAGATGGTGCCATGAGAGAAAGGCAAGGGTTGTTTTGTGCCCTGCACGTGACATCTAGTTACTTAACCAGAAAGTAATTCCTCTGTCACAGTTTCATCTTGAGGTTGTGAGGTGTACCTGTTCACCAATGGCACCCCCAACTGTAAACTTGTACACACTGTGTGTACCATAAGATGTGATGTTTTCCTATGTAAAATTGAAATGGAATAGAAATGCATCTGAACACCTGAACTTACTAAACCAGTTTGTCCTTCATTGTAATAAATGTATGTTTTACCAGTTTTACTTGTCTCGAGAAAAGTGTGCTTAAAATGCAAAATTGGTGCTGCAATATAGCCATGTAATTCAGTAGGCTACAGGCAGCATGTTCAAGGAAAAAGAGAAAATAAAGTTAGCTAGTTTGACTAAATCTGTCGGACGCAATTGATGGGTTTATCTGAAATGAACCAAATGTGCCAAATGACAGCAAGAAAATGTTACAGGACTTTGAAGGGGACAATGGCTACATACACACTGCCAGTTTTCGGGAGTGACTAGCGGTAATTAACTGATCAGAGTGACTACGGTAGTCACTCCCTGTGAACTGTAGGCCTACATACAAACAGCAGAGCAGAGCAGAGTGAATTCAGTATTTAAGTTTGTACAAGTAACAGAAGTCACTCTCCTTCCCCGATCTCAAGATGACAGTGAAAAAATCTGTAACCATAGCAACGTTTAGTTTGGTCAATTGGTTCGCAAATAATTTGCGAGGCATGAGTTTGTCTGAAAAATTATTACGATGCAAATTTGTGCTATGCATGCCGATGTAGCCTACGCGCAACATATAACCTAGTTTCTATTGCCATATGGTCCATCGTCATAGCCTATTATCACCATAGCCTACATTATTCGTACATTATTCAAATTATGCCATGTCTAGTTGTCCACTGCGGTTCTGGTACACACTGCATAGACTAACCACAACCAAACTGAAATTCAGTAGTCAATACCGGAAAATTTCCATAGTGACTACGGTTGTAGAATGCGGTTGTCACTTTCTTTTATAACCAAACTGTGTGCGAACTTAACAGGATTAAGCACGCCAATGGGGAGTGACAACCGTATTTAGCTACAGTGTGTACATAGCCATTGAGAATAAGCATCAGCAAGATAACTTAAATTTATCATTCTTTGTAGCCTGTCACTTACCATGAACGTTAATTTGAAGTGGAGTATCATCATTGATGCACAATGTAAAGTTGAATCGGGCATACTTTCCCATTATTTCTGACTTGAAACCCAAAGTTAAACGATGAATGGATGTCCTCCATGTGTAATGTTTTCTCTATCCCAGATACAATGGGGGGAAAAAAATTTCAAATAAATAAAAAATCTTTGGCAAATGGCTTCCCGAATTGTAGGCCTATGCAGGGATGTGAAAAAGAAGGCACACCCTCTTTCAGTTCTATGGTTATTACATATTGGGACATAACTAAACCTCATCTAGTCCTCACCAAGTCCTAACACTAGATAAATCTAATCTCATGTGACTCACAACATACACACATTTTGCTTTATTACCTTACTGCTTCCATATCAGTTAAGAAATTAGAAGCGGGTGCTGATAATCAAGTAAACATGATGAATTTATCATCAGGCAATGCTTATACCTGTATAGAAAAGCAGAACATTTGACAGTTTGGTCTGAATCATTCAGGTTTGTATTAACAGCATGCCAATCTCAGGGAAGCAATTGTTGCTGATCATCAGTCTGAGAAGGGTTATAAAGCCATTCCCAAACAATATAAAAGTCTATGATTCCGCAGTGATGATACAAATGGTGCACATTCAAGACAGTTGCCAATATACCCAGGAGTGGGTGTCCCAGAAAATTCACCCCTTGAAGCTACATCCAGGTATCTACGGGCATGTAAACATGGTAAATGTTAGAGTTCATGACTCCACCATTAGGAAAAAGACTGAACGAGTATGGCTTTCATGAAAGGGTATAGGGGAAACCCCTTATCTCCTAAAGGAACATTTCAGCTTGGCTTATGGTTGTAAAATTGCACTTGAATGAAGCACACAACTTCTGAATAACTCATCTGGACAGATGAGACCAAAATAGACTTGTTTGGCCATAATGCACAATGACATATTTGGTGGAAACCAAACCCCACACATCACCACAAGAACCTAATGCCAACTGTCAAGCATGGTTGAGGAGGGGCGATGATTTGGGGCTGCTATAGGACCTCATCAAGTCCACTATAAATTCCTCTCTATACCAACATATTCTAGAGGGCAATGTGAAACATCTGTCCAACAGCTAATGCCTGGGCCAAATGAGGATCATGCAACAGGACAATGATCCCAAGTACACCAGTAAATCTACAACTGAATGGCTGAAAAGAAAATCAGGATGTTGGAATGGCCAAATCAAAATCATAGTTCCTCTGTTCCAGTGTAATTTACAGCTAAATCTAGTCCCACCCCCCAATTCCCAAAGAGATCCATTCAAATGCCGAAACGTTATAGTATCAATTGTAAGAGTAGCCTACCAGAAAGGTTGGATTTTTCTAATTTTTTCAGTGTGAGATTAAGCTAATTCACCAAACGGTGAAGTTTTTATAACCCTTTTTACTCATCTTTACCAGGGGTGCCAATAATAGTGGAGGGCACTGTATTTAACTACAAATCAACTGTTTTGGCTCATGGGGGGTAGATATCTATGGGTCCAAAACCCTATCCAAATCATGTCATAAAATGAATAAAATTTGTTTTGTCCATTATAAAGCATATACATTTGCCCCTTCTGATGGTTTAAAATGAAAACATTGATATCCACTGTTACACACCTAAATATGTAGCCTAATCATTCACTCTTGTACCTCAATAAAACATGACTTTTCCCTGTATTCTACAGTGTGAATTATTTTGCCATGGGACCGGATTTTTTAAATTTATTTATTTTTTAAATGTTGCCATTCATAATTACTGCAAGAAAAGTTTCATCTAGCAGAAGTGACAAGTATAGCCCAGGAAGATACTAAGCCTCTAGCCTATATTATATACGATAACATAATATTCCACCAACAGGAAAATGCTGCCAAATGTTCTAGCTTCAATGAAAATCGGTACATCAAACCTAAAACATGACTGAGCCACCAATGAATGTTACACTAGTGTGTGAAATGCACTCAAAATGTGAAAATAATAATATCGAACATAGCCTACTGGACAAGACGGTGATCGAGTGGAAAAACTAATATGCATTTTTTCTCGCTGGCTATTATGTACATTACAAGCAATAGGCCTACAACTTTCATATCGAGGACAAAAAACTCATCAGAGAATGCGTTGTCTGTAGCTGTTTGCCTCATACTACATTGATAAAATTAAAAATTCTGTTAAGCTGGGCTGTAATTTACCATTCGAACCATCCAATAACAAATTGCAAACACCATTGAGAACGATATACTGTCATCTATCGGATAAAACAGTTGTGAATAAAACCAGAATGATGTGAAATACTTCAGAGCTGCAGGTACAGCATATGGGGTGTTGCGCGCATGAAGTGTAATAACGTTCTAAACTGGTGTGTATTTCGCAAACACAATCGGGCTATTGTTGGGTTTATCTTGTTGCTAAGACGGAATACTAATTTTAGATGATGAAGAAATATATTTATGATCTCACACAGATGCCATTGTCCACTATGTCACGCATGGGTAGGTATAGTTGCAGGCGAGACTGGGTGGGGGGTTGCTTGTTAATTGGACTTGCTACGGGAGAATCGTGACATTTAGAAACTCCGTATTCAGCTGTCACAAATTGCCAAGACTACTGCAATTGTTTCTACTTCTGCCAGTTTCAGTGGTGGGTTGGATGCTGATATTTCTATAGACAACGCAAGTTTACATGGATGACTAGAGGAAACTGCTAGATGATACAGTATATTGCTATTGGAATGCCCAAGACAAAGACAATCTGGGGGAAAGGAATGAGGTCATTTTTTTTCCCCATCAGCTGTTCCTAGTTTCATCCAAATTCCTGGGATCAGTATTTTTTTTAAACAACCAAACAGAAATCAAGCTGCAATAACATGCTGTTGAGACAGCCTACAATCAAAAGTGTATGTATACCACTCAAAGTCAACAGGGTTCAATTAAAATTAAGTCTTCAAAGGAAAATAGTTCTGATGCCTTGCCCTAAAAATATATATATATAAATATATATATACTCTTCCATTTCAGGCACTGTATCAAATCGGCAAGAGATTATAGCCATACTGTTGATCTTTATAAAACTGGCAGCCATACATGGTGATGCACAACTGGTTCTTTATCAGTAAAATTAATGTCTATTTTTTTCAAAGAAGGTGCTACAGATCTTTGAAGTATGAAAGGTGAGTTACCTTTCTGGCTTGCATGGTTAAATAATCTTAAAGGCACCGCTGTAATCCTACCTCAGAAACTGGTAAACCCCCAGAAATATTTAACGAAAAAAATGTAATCACTTGTGTTCCTAAACTGAAGTGAACCTGATATTGAAAAAGAAAGAATGCATTTTAAAGTTTTTACACCAGGGTGTGCATTTGTTCTTGAGCCAAATGGCTTTTGAAAATTGATTGATTTCTTCATGTTCCAGATGCATTAAGAAATACTCTACCAATAGAACCAGTACCATGCTGCTCCTTGAGAAATCATGTGATCTAGTCCCTTCCTGGAGTGACCACTGGCTGACACGACAGGTCATAACATATGGTACTGAAACTTTCAGATGGAAAAGTTGCACGGAAGTGCTGACCGAATGTGCTTACTTGAGCTCTCAAACAGATGATTAAGGTATAAAGCTCTTCACATCTATTCAATTTGGTGAAAGCACACATATTTAATACAAAAATATCAACACCACCAGCCTACAGAACAGAATGCGATCAAAATTTGGAAGAAACCCTCAGAAAAAAACAAGGAAACAATTTTGCATGCATTTCAGTGGACTGCAGACAACTATTTAAGGGAAAGCTTTGATCAATATGTACACTTGGCCTGGAACTACATCTGAGCACTCAGGCGAACACACTGTTATGCACTAAAGGGGAGAATCCCTGGATTTCATTGTGCTTTACTTAAGCAATAAGGTACGAGACGCAGCACTATATCGTCAATATAGTCACAGTTAAAAGGGTGTTGTTAGGCAACCCTTTAGCATCGAGTTACCTTATTGCTTTTATAAAAACGGATGCCAGCTATATTCTAAATAATATATAAGGACAAGGCACACTTTCAATAAAACAATTTTTAATTAACGTTATGAATTTAATTTCAGCAGCAGAGAAAATAGTCCCCAGTGTAGCTGTTGCCATGCAACACAAAAACAAAGCTAGGAATGGAATGCTAGCTAGCAAACGGACTAATATCTAGCGATATGTGCTAATAACATAATAATAATGTAAGTTATAACGTTAGCTAAAACAGTTAGCGTAGCTGCGCCTAATCTCACCACTTTTTCACAACTCCTGCCTTTAAAAACACATTTTTAAAGAAAGCAAAGGCACAGGTAGAGTCACCGTGTGCCCCGTTTTCAAATGTCACTTACTGACCATCAAACGCGATTACTGTATTTATGCTAGTTTGTTGTTTGTATTTTAAAATTGACTCGATAGACCGTCTGTGCCGCTTCCGTATTGATTACGCATGTGGTCTCAATCTCGCCATTCCATGAGTCCAAACTCGCCACGTAATTAATTCAACGAAAATACGCCGTTTAACACCACAGAAATTTTTTTTTCGAAAGAACTAGACTAAATATATTTAGTTTGAACTATTACTTGTTCAAAATGTCCAGTTTTATAATTATATTCCAATATTTTTATGTGGAACTATTATGATTGGGGTAGGGGGGTAGACCTACTTGGATGGAGGTACCTGTCATGTTTTGATTACCACCACCAGCGTGATTGTTACCATCTAGTAGCAATCAGGACCACTATAATTTAGATGCAACACTAAATACGAATATATAAAATGTTGAACCTATAACTGTATGATAATGAGCAACGTAGTCTTCATTATACAGCAATGCTACATGGGCCAAGTAAGAATGTAAATGTCATGAACCTAATACAGGCTGGACCCAAATGCCATGACCAGGAGGCAGAGGGACAGAAAAGGGCAATTTATTATAGCTTGGGGTAGTCCCAAGCTGTACACAGATAATACACAGTTAACACAATAAGTCCGGAGCTTCTCCGGACCTTGAATCTGCTCCAAGCCGGAGCTGGACTTTAAACGGCACAGGATGTTCCAAGCCGGAACTGGACTTGGTACTGGAACTGGAACGGACCAAACAGGAACTGGATCACCGGAACATGGAGTTGTTCCAAACCGGAACTGGACTGGACAGGGACTGGGTAGTCACACTGGAACTGGATCACGGGAACACGGAGTTGTTCCAAACCGGAACTGGACTTGGTACGGGACACTGGTAGTTCCAAACCGGAACTGGACTGGACTGGGACTGGATAGTTAGACTGGAACTGGATCACGGGAACACGGAGTTGTTCCAAACCGGAACTGGACTTGGTACGGAACACTGGGTTGTTCCAAACCGGAACTGGACTGGACAGGAACTGGATCGGGTAAACAGGAACTGGACAAACTGGAACACAGAAATGTTCCAGACCGGAACTGGACTGTGCGGGTCTCAGGAAATGTTCCAAACCGGAACTGGACTGGAACTGGACTTGGCAGATCAGGACATAGAACACAGACAACCGGTTATGGAATACATGAAATGTAAAGGAGGGGGAGCCGGGGTGTAATAGTAACAGGGAACCAGGTAATTGAAGCAGCGGTAGGGGTAGCGGCTGGATACGGCAAGGCAGAGTAGTGCAGCGGACCACGGCTTGGCCCGGTTGAGGCAGCAGGGCAACAGTAGTAGATGCAACCGTAACCGTAACAATGGCGGTAGCCACGGCCGGACAGGAACCACTGTAGAATTGAGGAGCAGAACGCCCAGCTGCGGGCGCAACGTCAGGTGGGAGCGGAGGTACCGCAACACAATCAGGGAAACGCGAACAGCTACAGACTGGCAGAAACAGTAGAATGGTGGTTAACGAGACAGGCAATATTTAGGCAGGAAGAACCGCAAACAGACAGGACTGGTTAGCAAACAACAGAAGGCAGTGAGCATTAAAGCCCCGAGACAGAACCAAACTGAAGTTAGATGCACAGGACAGGGATTCAAAGACCAGGATACAAACGAACAACGTTAACGAACTGGCGCCGAATAGCAGCCAGCCGGAGGGTTAAATAGGGAAGTGAGATTGGAAACAATTAAGAAGGCGTGCAAATGTAAGAGAGGGTGATTGAACAAGCGAAGTGTGAGGAATGCATGTAGCAACGGAGAAAGGAGATAGGCTGAGACAGGAGTGGGGAAAAGGAGTGAAACAAACGGAAGGAACACGCCCAGTCTGCAGCAACGGGGAAAACACGGACAATGGGAATCAAACATGACACGGAGGGAAAGGGTAAAACACGGAAAACGGACAGGATGGGAACGGAACGTTACAGTAAATTCATGAAGTGATGGCAAAAGAGATACAGAAGGCATGTGTCAATCCATGAGCACAAGCTAATATTTATTACATTGAGCTAAAAGTTTAACTCAAATTAGTTTCAGGATAAAGTATAAATATTGTTAAATATGGTTAAGCTTAAAACAGTGGTTCTCAACCTCGGTCCTGGGGGCGCCTTGTGTTTCCTGGTTTTCTTTGCAATCCCAGAATTAACAAGTTGTGAATTGTTATTGACTATTTCATGTTTGGAGGGATTATTTACCCTCTTAAGCAACATTATTTTCGCAATAGCTATGCATGCCATGAAGAAAAAGTCTAATATTCACATTGTGCTATATTACAAACATCTACAAAAAGAGAGGTAAAAAAAAAGTTTAACTGATCAAATTAAATACTGAGGTGAATCAATGGGCTCTTAATTTGTGAAATTGTGAACATCTAAAACTAACCATGTGGTAATGAAGAATTCAAAGACAATGCAAATGATAACAAGCCAAACCTTCATTTTGTTAATAAGTTTACGGAAAAAATTATGAAGGCATCTAAACACATGTTTAGGAGCCTATTGATTCACCTCAGTCTTTAATTTCATGGCATGCATAGTTATTTCTGACCATGTGGCTAAAATCAAACAATGACGGTAAATAATCCCTCTAAACATTAAATGCACCTAATTAAGAAAAAGTAAAATGCTGGTAAAACTTTGATTGTGGCTGGTAAGATTTTTACTCGAGCAGCCACTTTGGCTGGTAATGAATCAGGTTGTGTTATATTGTAAAAGGTAATGTGGTTGGTAAAATGTCCAAAATGGCTGGTGATTTTTATACTCCACAAGCCACTCTGGCCAGTGGGTGAAAAAGTTAATTTCATACCCTGCTGGGGGCCCCCTGAACCGAGGTTGAGAACCACTGGGTTAAAATATGAGAATGAGAGAAAGATAAGATGGTAGTCTACTGATAAACCTTTTAGTCATTTCTGATTGATTGGTTATGCCTACTCCCATGCAGTAGGGGGAGATTTGCGGTACTTTTCCTCATTAATGGAGGTATGTCACAGGCCGACAACACGGCTTCCTACAACACCTTTACTGTTGTAACCGAGAAATAGGGTACCGGAAATGCCACAGTAGCGTGGTGTATACAACCCCACTATCTTAACAGTTCGGGTATGAGCCCGAGTTACGTGAACTCCTGTGAGGTTATGTTTAGGGGTTGTGGGTGGGGTACGGGAATCACAAACTCACAAAAATCAGGGGTCTTTGAATTCGACATATATTTTGGTTATGACTTTGTAGTACATTCCAGTTTGTGTGCTCACTTCAAACCACGTCTTTACTCATTACATTACATTACATTATTAATCTTTAATAAGTCTTTACCCCGAGGTGTGAGCATGGACGCCTGGCCAATCCTAGCGCTTGGATGCTACGCAGGGCGTGTCTTGCCAAGAAAAGCAGTGGGACGCGTGACGTCATATCCTACTACCCTCACACGTGATGTTTTCGGCCTATCACAGCCCTAGCTTATGCATACTAATGAGATACCATTCTGCTGTTGTAACCGAGAAACAGGGTACCATAGCTCCATTAATGACAACAATTGATGAGGAAATGGAGCACCCTGCCAATCTCGTGATTTCTCTCCCCCTTTCAGGTATGATATAATCTGTAATACTATTAAATTAATAATAATTAATAATTAATGCAGTCAAAACGGAATGGTACACCTTTTGTGAATGTTATTACGTTAACCAAGTAGATGTAAAATATTCTTGTGAAGTTAGCTTTCTGTCCAAGAGACTCACTGGTTCCCCTCTTCTTTGCCACAGCCAAGGCAAAAAACAAGTGGCCTTAGTGTGTGTAAACCCCTGTCCTGCACTGTAAATTGCATGACCAACACCTTCTCATCTGCCTCTGATAATTTTTTAGGACGGCCCTGTTGACGGCCCATGGTGAATGTGGCCTTGGCTTTACCCTGTCATCAAGGGTCTTCCATGGGACATTAAACTTGCCTCGCGGCTGCCACCACCTTCATCGCTCCCTGACATGTTGCCATAGCTCCTACCTACCATATCCTCATCCCTCTACTTCCTTGCCTGACGGTGGCTGACTGACATAGCTGGCCTGACTAATCTATATCGAGAAAGAATGCATGTTTTGCTTAACCTTTTTCATATTCCTAATCCTTACCCTCCCTCCAGTGTTTTCATGTATTTTCATGCTTTTAATGCACAGGGGTTTGGTAATGGACTGACATTGTACTAAATGTTTAATTTTAATTGTTTGAGAGCAATTGTAGGGTGAAGTCAGTGGGACATTTTTTAGTAGACTGTCTAGAACACCACCTAAATACTGTTTACAAACTAGTGGTGTTTTAATGAATTGTTTTGGGTCCATAATATGTCTTTCATGAAATTGTGCCAAAGTATATATTTTTTAGGAATCCAGCCTCCGATCCCCAACATTGAAACATTTATTTAAACGGCACATGAACCAGCTGGACAGAAACTTTTACTTTTACAAACATTTTTATTTATTATTTAGTGCTGTATTCAAACCTTAGGCTATGTTTTTGTGTTTAACCCTCATGTTGCCCTCAGTTCAAAAATGACCCTTCTCTTTGTTTAACTCAAAACTAAAAAAATAAAATAAAATAAAAATATTACCTACCATTAGAAAAAGTTAAACATTGGCATTTTCTTTGTGTTTTTAAAGAAGCGGTACACCATCCAGGTACAACATTGTCTTAAGTCCTTTTAACCCTGCAGTTATATGACATCAGAAGTCATAATCAAAATTAAGCGCCGCGCACACATCTATTACAGCAAAAAATAAAAAATCTATTATGTCTGTTTTTTAAAAATGAGTGGTGTAGACTGAAGAAATACAGTCTGTCCGGACTATGAAGTAGGGAATCACAATTATTCACTGATTTATTTATGAATGACAGGTTGTTTCTACATGAAAAATAGTTTTAGGGTTTAAAATTCAATGAAGAAGCTGTATCACAAGGGTGGGTCATTTCTCACCCTGTGGACACGGGGTGCATACATAATATGAATACAACACGGGTTAAACTTTATGTCCTTATCATTTATATTTATGTCTTATGTCCCTCCAGTTTGGGTTTTTAATTTGCTGTGAAGCACTTTGTAATTGTTTTCATAAGTTCTATGTAAATAAATTTTATTATTATTTTACTTAATGTACTTTTTTTTCTACCAAGCTCATCTTCTCCAGTTAATTTCTGAAATCATAGATGATTGTTGTGGAGAGATTCTGAGAGCTACTTTTTCCCTATTTAAAGATGATCATATTCCCCAAATGTTTGTATTAAATAATGACTTAATTCAATACCAAGTTTGTGAACACTATCTAGTAGATAAATTTCACATTGCATTACATCATTAATCCTTGTTTTACAACAAACATTTTTTTAAAGTAAATATCTTTCACATTTGATTACAAAGAACCTTTTTTTTTTTCCAAAATAGATTTTTCATATGAATGAAATTGTAATAGTGTTATAGGTTGTTAATAAATCTGTGAGTTTAGTACCCTTATTATTTTCAAGTGATCTTGTCAGAGCCCGGGCATCTCTTGTGTATATTCAAATGAGCCTGCGCTGAAGGTTTAACCCTGCCCATTACCAAGTACCCCTGTCGCAATAGCTAAAAGCCAGATTAAGTCATTGACTGTTTATATTTAAAGAGCACAATACCTAGAATCTTATTTGTCCCATTTTAACTGATGTCCCACTTTTTCTGACTTCACCCTATAAGTTTATGGAGAGTATTTCTTGAATGGTAACAAAATATTCTTGACATCGGAATCATGCAGAATTGATTAATTAACCAAATAACCAATACATAATATGTGATTTTAATCAATCACTTAATAAATTATTATTGTATTCCATTTATTAGTTTGTGATTTGCTCATAAAAATGTCATGGCAACAACATAAACAAATTCATCATGACCCAACAATATAGCGCTATGATGAGACAAGCGCTTCTAACGAGATTCGACAAGGAGACATTTCCAAAAGGCGAAAATGTAGCCTACTTGCCCAATGAACTAAAACCAATAGGTTCAACTCATGTTGGTTTAGTTTAGTCTATTTCGGCTTCCTGAGTTGCTCAGTTTTTTTTTTGACAGCCTCGGTAATGAACACAGACGTTTGTTTTCTGAGGAGACAGGAAAACCGCGAACATCGTTTGTGTCGCCTCATATTAAATTTCTATCGCCAATGGAATTCTAATGATTAACATTAAGATCAACGTGATCTATAGATTTACATATCTCTAATAACATCAAAAATAAGTCAAGCATCATGAAATCCACAGATCTTACAGTTAAATTTTTCAGCTTCAGAAAGACCTTACATTTTTGAATGGTGTTCAGTGTGTAACGCCATGATGGATACGGAAATAGCGCCTCCAGCGGAGTGGCAAGTTTGGGATCAAGTGGCGAGATTAGGCGCAGCTATACAGATATATATCAAATATCAAATTTAGGATGAAATCTAAGCAACTTTTTATAAATGAGGACCCTAGACCTCCATTGTTCACCCTCAAAAGCATTTCTTCATAATTGTCAGTTCCAGGGGGAGTCAGATTCCGGCAAGGCCTCAGCGTGGCTGCCAGAATCTGACTCCTAAAACTTTTCTCTAGATTGTAGTGTTTAACACACAAAAAATAACTTCTGGACCCTTTCTGGTGTGCATAGTTTTTATTTTCTCCCAAGAACAGAAATAATATGGGCCTCATCAACAAATGTATCAATTATATAAAAAAGTGCAATTACAGTTGTGCAAAAACTATGGTACAATATTTTTAAAAATCTGACTCTTAAGGCTGTATAGTAGAGGTCCAGATGTGTCACTAGAGTGATTCTGGTGTTTGTCAAACACTGCAATCCTGAGATAAGGAGGGGGAGTCAGATACTGGCAGCCGGACTGAAGCCTTGCCAGAATCTGACTCCACCACTGTAACTGACCCCCTGTTGCAGATATAAGAAAATGCTTTGGAGGCTGCACAGGTGATGCCTATGTGTGTCACCACAGACAAATTATGGCTCATAGCCAAGATGTGCTTTGCTGGTATGTCAACGACGTCAGCATACAAACGATGCTGCTCAAGCTACAGTAACTACAAACCAAGCTAGTTAAGTCAGTTGAACAATTGTTATTCAGGCTCAGATCCTCTGACTCACTTCTTTTAATAATTCCTAAATCACAGATTAAAACATATGGCGAGGCTGCTTTCAGCTCATATGGTCCCCGCCTCTAGAACAATCTCCCACCCGCTTTAAGTGCAGTTGAAAATGTAGACCTTTTTAAATGTCAACTCAAGACATTTTTATTCTCGCTTTTACCGAGGGACATTCATGGACAATTTTTCCCTTTTTATTTTATCTATGTATTGCTTTATTTATATATTTATTCATGTTTTTATAGTTTTGTTTTATTTTTATTTTTTTATTTATTTTTATTGTTTTTATAGACTTACAGTATATTGATTATTGATTTTATTGATTGACTGATTTTATTATCGATTGACTTAATAATGTAAAGCGCATTGCATTAAATTGTACGAAATGAGCTATACAAATAAAAATTGATTGATTCAACCTCTACTCTTGTAACTCGGTGGGGATTTTTGAATAAAACATGGTGAAAATGAATCCAACCTTGTCTTCCTTGCAGTGATCATTTACGTTTCACAAGCATCACAACTGCCTCAACCAACCCAACTGCCTTCAGTTCAGTCAGCTGCGTAATATCGGTTTCCCAAGTTCTGCACTGATGAGATTTGCTGCGTGTTAGGTTGAGGAACCTTTTCATTATACTATGCAATTGGAAGTCCATATCTGAGCCCCAGCATCTCCTGCTATTCCTGAGGTTCAGTTTCTTTCTGTTGTGCGCATGCTCCATAACTCATTCAGTGCCACAGGTGGCCAAGTAGAACAAAATGCAAACGGTATGAAATGCAGAGGGCGACTAACATCAACCACAGCAGTCTTTACACTGCAATACCGGTAAAGAATTCCATATTTGAGTGAATTAATGAAATGATGACCAATTTACACTGACGTTCATTTCCCGCCTTTCACTTTGGTTTGCTTTACATTCTAGATGGCATTATATGACGTTATGATTACCCTATGCTTTAAAATTAATCTAGAATAAGACCACCTAAACCAACACTGGAGTGTGGGAATAATGCATCTCGGTCAATTTGTAATGACACGTTTTTGCACTACATTACTTTTTGCCTAACTTTTGTTTTTAAAGTTTCCGTTGAACCTGATACGAAGTAACAGACATGAGCAGCCAACTCATTTTGACATAATTTTCAAATTAGCAGTGATTATGTTGTTCTTTATACAAAAGCCAGAGCTGAGATTAATGGAAAACCGTTCAATATTGCACATCACAAATGTGTGAGTCCTGATAACCGCACTGAAAATAAATATTTCCATCAACATTGTTTCATAGTGAACTGAACCAGTAGGTGTGCCATCTATCCTCATAAACAAAATTCTCTTCAATAGGTAAAATGTGTTAAACATTTGCACATTGACAGGATCAGTCTAAAGATTGAATGTCAGCAGCCATATTGGCTCAGCACTGCTGAGGCTTCGGATTCATTCAAACTGCTTATTTTAGCCGTCCTCGTCTGACCCCAAAATGGATTGAGGTTCACCATCTTTAAAGATATTCCAAACCACTATATGCTCCCGGAGGATGCTTCAGCAATGAAACAAGTGTATAAATTATCCAGCATGCCGTAGGTACACCCCTGCACAAATTCAGTTTTACCGTGCCTTTCCATTCATTATAAAGCGTTTCAATCCATAATGATACTCATTCTTTGACCAGCACCAACCACGTTTATTCATGAAGAGGCTAAAAAAGCATTATAGATTAGCATATGGCGCTGATCCATCGCAAAGCACACACAACTTTGGGTACGTCCGAAAGTTCCATCCTCCTTTCCTCCACTACCACCTCCTCTCCTCCATGCCTCAGAAGCCAATCTTTGTGTCCTCCCTCCCTCCACTGTCCCAGTATTGGAGGATACCAGCGAAGCGGCTTCAAACTCACCTTCACCTTGTCGTGGATTTTTCAACCCACAGTGAGCAAGTCTGTCCAAACAGAACCACAACAAACCGATGTAATAGAATAAGAAAAAGAATTTCAGTTTATTGGAGATAAACTTAGAATGAGAGAGAGTCTCATCAGAATCTCTCTCACCTGAGAAACAGCATACAGAGGAGATTTATACACAAGGGGCGGTTTCTAAACATACAGAGACAAGGGTATCCATTTCTTGGTGTTTTGTCTTTCTATAACCTTCAAAACAAGTAACGAAAACATCTGCCTGTCTCTGCAGATTGTGAAGGAGAGACACAGGGAGTGAACCATGGCCTACTCAGTGTTCACAAAGAATACATTGTTTAATTACTTAACTCAATATAATTGATCTATTATATTAAATGCTTAATGATAATCATGTGATTGTCTTTATGATAATACACACATATTGTAAAACAGAAAATTCCTTCACATTTCCCTCCTTTTATCATTTCATGATAACTAACAATTTTCTGTTACAATCTACCTACTGTACTCAATCAATTAGTAAGTGATTCATTTTAATAACATCATAAATGATTACATGATTATACAGACCAAATACAATAATTTTGTGTGGATATGGACAATACTCCAATAATCCAGGGGGAATTGAAAAACCGGCAGATTCAGGACTTATATGGGACAAAACTAGCACAGAGCCAGAAAACCCAATCAGTTCCGGAAAAAATAATTCCTCCGATCCCTCTTAAGGCAATCAAGCGTCGCTTCCGGATATTAGCAATTATCGCACATCATCCATATCTGATTAATAACAAGAATCAACATAGGAAAATATAAAAATGAAATCATAGTGAATATAGTAACAGGATTGAATATAGTTGAATATAAAAATAATTTTCACTATAATGTACTACTGATTATTTAACATATAAAATTATTATCAAGAGAAAGTCTGAAAGAAAAGAAAGATAAAAAATAAAAACCCATCATGTAATGGAGACTTTTCACAACTCCTGGAATGTCAACCTTTTATCTCTTCACATTACAACACTGTCTGTCTTCCCACCAACCATGTGACAGGGTGGGTACATAATTCAGGCCTATACTTTATATAGGGTCGTCAGTAAACTCAGGAAGTTGTCGGAGAAGGAATACATTATCTTGTTCAGGATCAGGAACATATTGCTGTAAGTACTGACCTATAGCAGCTTGAGTGAGGCGTGCAATACAGGCGCGAATCAGTGGCATTCCACAACAGCAAAGAAATACGAGCAGGGTGGCAAAGATAACAACAGGCAAAAAGATTCTCAGCAGTGTTTTCTTCCAACCTGTCAGGAGGTTAAAGAACCAATCTTTATTTGCATCAACCTCTCTCTCCATTAATGAGTCACGGAGTTTGGTCATATTTCTAAGTCCCTGCTGTATGATCTGGCCATCCTCATCATAATGTGGTATGTATGTGCAACACGCCTCCCCAATCATCACACAAACCCCCCCCTGCTCTGCAGTAAGCTGATCTAATACCATGCGATTCTGCATAACCATTAATCGCAGTGAAGTCAACTCAGTTTTTACAGCACCTATGGTCAAAATGGAGGAGTTTATGTACTGGAGAAAAGTGTATCGAGTAACTTCTATCTCTTTAAAAGCCTCTGACACACCTAACCCAGGAAGCAAAGCCTGTATAAACTTCGAACCTGCAGTCCAAAGACGATGTTCAGTAGGAACAGGATTACTATCCCAAAACCCTCTCTTTACCCTGTGCATGCGACGTGTGGTGTGACTATATGTGGAAAGGTCAGGAATCACATATGTAGAGTCATACAAGGCAACAATGGCACATACTCCACCCCAGTCAGGGGGGAGAGCAGTGTAGACTGAATTTCCACAAAGCCAGTACCAATCTGATAGCAGTCGACTCCCAAGGCGAGAGGATGGTATTATCCCGGAACAGTTTGCAGTTTGTTCCCTATTCCAAGGTAATGAGATTGCGTGTGACCAGGTCGTCCTACATATCTCATCAGCCATGTCAGGGTCGTCTCTGCAGGGACTATGGGAATCACTCAGACAGTCAAAACACTTATCAGGATGTATGGGCGGACAATCACAGAAAACAGTTTTACACTGAACATTGTCTAATTGACCTAGTGCATTAGAGCCATTACCTATAATACACATTGCAAACTTCATACTATGTTTAAGTACGACTGGACCGGGCATTTTCCATGACACCTGTGGCCATGCTAGGTAATCTTTCAGGAAAGAACAATTTGCATTGACTACCGGAGTACTCAAAAGTGACAGATTTAATGGCACAGAGAAATCAGCTTTATCCCACCGTATTCCCACATCTGGGTGAGAACTCAGTCCCACCAAACACTTTGAGAGGTCGTTCTTCAGATTCTGCACCTGAAGAAGAGGGCCTGCTGTGGAATGAGGCATGTGAGAGCAAACATAACAAGACCGGTTAAAGTGCTGTTTTGCAGTCCACTCAGCATAACGCCACCAAGAATTAGTAGCATAATGATGCTTCACAGTTCCTGGTGTCAGCCAAGCTTCATTCCCGGTGGTGACATACCTTTTAGTCCTACTAGTCATTACAACAGTACCGTTTGGTTCACTGGTGTTAATGGTGTAGAATGTCTCATGAATCAGGATAATGGGCAGAACTGTGATGAGTGTAATGAGGCCTGGTATCAATAGGCCTACCTTCAGGCTGCAGCCTAATCTTCTCAAAGGGTTGTACCCCTCGGTGTTCCTGCTGTCGTCTGGCATGTTGGGAGCAGATATTACTGTCACGTGCTCCTTGAAGTGGTGGTTCTCTGAGTTTTTAAACTCCGTGAGAACTTAGTCGTCCCTGTGTGTCGGTCGAGCTGGGTCTCTCACCCTTATCCCTCCTTTGGCGCTGGTGGAGCTCTTTTGCAGTGGCTGGCGTGGACCCAAGAAGCACGGCCTTCCACTCGCACGGCTGTGGGCGTGGTGAGTAGTATCTGGAAAGGACCCCTCCACCTGGCCTGGTGCCACTTCTTCCTTCTGAAGTCTTTTATCACCACCCAGTCTCCTGGCTGCAGGTCATGTAGAGGCCCGCTGGCTGGATCTGGGAGAGCTGCTTTCACCTGTTGATGCACAGATCTCAGAACATTGGTTAGCTGAACACAGTAACTCACCATGCGAGTGTCAGCTAGCTCTTTGTCCAGCATCAGCCCTGGGGGGTGACATCCAGTCCTCATGGGCCGCCCTGTGATGACCTCATAGGGCGACAACCCTGTAGCAGCGTGGACCCTCCCCCGCATACCTGTAAGGACAATTGGCAGGGCCTGGACCCAATCCAGACCTGTCTCTGCCATCACTTTAGTTAACCGGTTCTTAATGGTTCCATTTGCCCTCTCTACCGCCCCTCCACTCTGAGGGTGGTAAGCACAATGGAACTTCAACCTGATCCCCAATTGCTCGGTCACTTTGTCCAACACCTTATTTAAAAAGTGTGAGCCTCTGTCTGAAGACAGCTTCCTCGGGATTCCCCACCTAGGAATAAGCTCTGTTAGTAGGGCTTTCGCCACTGCTGCAGCATCAGCTTTCCCTGTAGGAAAAACTTCAACCCACTTTGAAAACATGTCAACAAACACCAAACAATATTTCTTACCCCTGCATGGGTTAAGTTCAATGAAGTCCATCATCAGGTACTCGAAAGGCTCCTGTGGAGCCAGGTGGGCCGCATTTGGAACTTTCTGACCCCTCCCAGCATTATTTACAACACAGATAACACACTTTTCACAAAAGTTTTTTGCATAAGTGGAAAATCCGCTTGTGTCCCAGTGTCTGGACATCAAAGATATCATCCCTCCTTTTGACACATGATCCAGTCCATGAGTCAATTTAGCATAATAGGGAAATAAAAAACGAGATAAACAGGGTTTACCAGTAGGGCCTAGCCAGACCCCATCACTGTAGGTGCCATCCCGCTTCCATTTGGCCTTTTCCTGGGGTGTGGCCCCAGCTTGGCAGTCTTGTACAGAGGCCATTGGAGTGTCTGTGGGAACAGCAGCCTGTGTGAGCAGACTGAGAGTTGTGTGAGGGGGGGCGATTGCAGCTGTCTTGGCAGCCAAGTCCGCCTGTTCATTACCTTGAGAGATAGCATCAGTCTGGTTTGTGTGAGCGGAGCATTTACATATAGCAATGGCAACAGGCAAAAGAATTGCCTGTAGGAGGCAGCTCACTAAGTGTCCATTCTGTATAGTTTTCCCTGTAGAGGTAAGGAAGCCTCTATGCTGCCAAAGAGTTCCAAAGTCGTGCACAACTCCAAAAGCATATCTGCTGTCAGTGAAAATATTTACAGTTTTACCTTCAGCCAAATGGCAAGCGCGTGTAAGAGCGAATAGTTCAGCTGCCTGTGCTGAGAGATGTCCAGGAAGGCGGGCTGACTCCAGAACCTGGTGTTGTGTCACTACTGCATAGCCAACCTGACTGTCACCTGTGAGGGGACATCGACTGGCAGAACCATCAACAAACATATCAAAGTCTGCATTTGAGAGGGGAGTGGTGGCGAGGTCAGGACGGGGGGAGAGAATTTGATCTAACACATGAACACAATTATGCGGCTCCCCATCCTCAGGTCTAGGTAAAAGAGTAGCGGGATTCAGAACATTGCATCGCTTGACTGTAACATTTGGCAAAGAGAGCAACACATGTTGATAGTGAAGCATTCGAGCTGGTGAGAAATGAGCTGTTTTTTTCTTTAACAGAATTTCTGCTACCGCATGAGGAACAAGGACAGTGAGAGGACGATAAGCAACAAGTGATGCAGATGCAGTTACCGCCAAAGCCGCTGCTGAAATGGAGCACAAACAAAGAGGAAGGCCCCTAGAAACAGCATCAAGTCGCTGAGAATAGTACGCCACAGGCCTGTGTTTATCACCGTGCTTCTTGGGTACCCTGTCATGCCCAGAAAAGACATTACCTGCTTTTTTGTAACCGGTTTAGGGAGGTCAAGAATCGCTTGGATTCTGTCAGTTCCCAAAGATTTGCCTTCTGCAGAAACAGTGTGTCCTAAGTAGGTAACAGTAGGTAATGCAAATTGCAGTTTCTCCTGTTTAACTTTGTGGCCCTCTGTGGCTAGGAATGTCAACAGTTCAAGTGAATCCTGAATACAGCTGTGCTCGTCTGGAGAGCAGATGAGGAGATCATCAACGTATTGAATCAAAGTACTTTGGCCTGAAGAAAACTGGAACTGTTCCAAGTTTTCCTGCAGCGCTGCTGAAAAAACTGCTGGTGATTCAGCATACCCCTGGGGTAATCGAGACCAGGTATACCTTTTTGCCCTGAATGTAAAGGCAAACCAGTACTGGGAATTTACATCAACAGGAATACTAAAGAATGCATTCGCTAGATCGATCACAGAAAAATATTTAGCATTACCCGGGACCTGTGTAAGAATGGTTGCGGGGTTTGGCACAACGGGAGCGCGCTGTTGAACGGCGCTGTTCACAGCTCGTAAATCTTGTACGAACCGCCAAGACCCATCAGGCTTTTTTACAGGCAAGATAGGAGTGTTGCATGGAGAGTCAGGACAGGGAACCACAACACCAGCTTCTAACAACGCATTAAATACGGGGACAATGCCGTCTTCGGCTTCTGGGCGTAGGGGATATTGACGTTTGCATGGTCTGTATTCAGATTTAGGGGTTACTTGAAGTGGAGTAACTCCAGCTATGAGCCCCACATCATTTTGGGACGTTGCCCACAATTGAGAGGGAATTGCACTGAATCTCGGGTCTGACAAATGCAAATAGGCTTGGGTGTCACACAACAACTCATGAATGCTGCAGACAGCTGTCAGAGAGTTCGGAAACTGGTGCGCAGTGACACGCAGAGAGGGAGAATATTTTGAAAATTCCCCTGTCTTTTCCCAGTCCGTGGTGTCCAAACATAATTTCACCCATGGCCCTGTGTCCTCCCATTTTTTATTTGAGGCTTTGCACAGTGAAACATGGGGTGCACTTCCCGCTATGGAATAGAATTGATGCTGTGCTGAGCTCAATTCTACAGACAATGCACAGAAATCGCGACCAACCAAAAACAATGTCGAAATTAATTTACAATCACCGTACCAATTCTTCTCAAATTCCCAATCTCTACCTCGACTAAAATGTGCTGTTACATGTAGTTGTAATTCTGTCAGTCTGTCGCCAGTGCCTGTCCACTCAGTTCTGGTCATTTGTATGGCTTTAGCTGTGACTGAGGATCTGTCCAGATCCCAAGCATAGTAAAACATTTCTAGAGTTTCTGCCGTAGCAGCTCTGTCAATAGTTAAACCGTCATCAGTACACTGCACACTCAGACCTAATTTGCACATTAAGTCTCTGCCAAGCAGGTTTACCGGACATACAGGGGAGAACAAGAACGCATGTTTCAAAGTAATATTTGAGACCGTATTGAAATCTTGCACCAGTAATGGAGCTGTAAATTTCTCTGTCGTGGTATTTCCACCAGCATCTTTGCTGAGCATGGTTTTACCACTAAAAAGAGGAAGTTTTGAATCCCATGATTTAGCTGTTATTACAGACCGACCAGCTCCCGTATCCACAATGAAGTCTAATGCTCGCCCATCAACTTTTAATGACCAAAGTGGTAACGCATTTGGAGCCGTATGGTAAAGGAACCCAGCGAACTCACCCATGTCCGCATGCGTTTCCTCGTCTCCCACAAAATGTCATTGTCCAGGTAATCCAGTTTGACCCCCAGGATGTTGGAAAGTAACATTCCCGTGCGGTGCTGTGTCCCAATTATCAGCATTACCGGAAAGTTTACAAGATACGAGGAAGGAGGAATCGAGGCGACATATTATGCTTACGCGCTTAACTACAATGGTTTTTAGCTTCTTTTTTCATGAATAAACGTGGATTTTGTTAGTCATGAAGAATGAGTTTCATTATGCATGAAAGCGTATTAGAAAAATGGAAGGGAACGGTAAAATCGGATTTGTGTAGGGGTGTACCTGCCACGTGGCAGATCTGGAGAAGTGGATAATTTATACACTTTTCACGAGAAAAGGCTTCCTCAAAGGCTACATTCATGTTTCCTCACTAAAGTATGCTCAGGTAGCCTCCTCGTTCCACACTCCTCGCTCCTCTGAGGAGCATTTAGCGGTTTGGAATGACCTTAAACATGGTAGACCTCGATCGATTTCCGGGTTGTGCAAGGACAGAGGAGATGAGGACGGTTAAAATTAGCGATTGGAATGAACACTTAGGCAGCGTCCTAATAGACTCTCCACCTCCTTTCCATCTCTCCCACCCGGAAGTATGCAAAACTGCCTGAACGTTTTGAGTACAAGTATTTACATGTACAGTATACAATTGTAGGGAAAATACATTTCCTGCTTCAATGTTCTTGGATGGTCACCTAACACAATCAGCCTTACTCAATGATCAAGGGGGGTTAGAAACAAAGCCTGGTGACGACGGCACCGCTAGGGTGTGAGACGGGAGTTAGCCAGCTTACCTAGGTGACAATAACCATTTGGTTCCCTCCCACACCACATACAATGTCCATTTGTTTGCCTGTCACCCAATCAGGGACAGGAACCTGCATTCTATGTCAGCATTTTATTTCAGGTTTGGGGTATAAAGCTTGTACCACACACAACACTATTTTGTGATTGAACTGCCTTACGATTACCCGGTATCTTGTATACTGTAATGAAGACTATTTTGCATTATAATTAAATTGCTATTGACCTAAACTTTGGAACTCCGAGTTTTACTTTACAAAGGACAGAATTCCTACACAATGTAACTTAAGTTGCGGTTTGCGTCAACACATTAACATGTAACTGTAAATACGTAATTAATATTGTATTGGGACACATCCTTAGGGTTCACTCCAATCGCTTTTTTTAAATTTTTACTCCTTGCATCCTTTCCTCGCTCCTTAGCTCTGCCCAACGGAGGATGCAAGGAAAGGATGCAAGGATGAGATATGAGGAAGGAGGAAACGAGGCAACATGCATTAGGCAAATGGAATGTCCTTGCTCAATAAAGCGTCAATGTCATATTATGCTCACGTGCATAGCTGTACTGCTTTTTAGCTTATTTTTTCATTAATAAATTGTGCTTTTGTTAGTTATAAAGAATGAGTGTCATTATGGATTAGGGCGTTATAATAAATGGAAAGGAACGGTGAAATTGTAATTGTGTAGGGGTGTGCCTGCGACATGGCAGATGTGAAGAGTCGTGGATAATTTATACACGTCACACATTCAGTGAAAAGGCTTCCGCAAAGCCTACACTTGTGTTTCCTCACTGAAGCACCACTCCTCGCTCCTCCGAGGAACATTTAGCGGTTTGGAATGTCCTTACAGATGGCGAACCTCGATCGATTTCCGGGTCAGGCGAGGACCGAGGAGACTGATAAAAATGAGCGATTGGAATCCACCCCTGGTTTCTTGGGTTTGAATTGGTTGCTGATATTAAGGCAAAAACTAAAATCAGCACAACTTTCAAGGTCTTGATTGAAAAACATGATTAGTTCATTAGTTGATTCAGGTGTCTTAGTGCTAGGCTAAATCAAAAACCAGAACTGTACTAACGAGTTGAAGAGCATGCTGCCAGGGTGATTAATGCAAATTGTTGTTGGACTTCATCTACAACCAGGAAATAGAGAAAGTCTTGAGAAATACTATCCTGACTCCAAATTAAAGGCACGTTGCAATCGACCCAACTTGTTTGGAGTCAGTAAAATGCTAAGGGGATTTTCTCATCTTATCACTACCAGCCTTTGTTTAATAAACATTGGACAATCCCTGTCAAGGCAGCCTGTTAGCTCCTTCGGAGTCCCAAGAAGACAGGGGGGCAAATAAGAAAAGAGAGATGGATTTTAAGTGTGTTTGAACACAGTTCCCAACCCAAAGAATTGAATTTTGTTTTAAGCTTTCCAAAGTTAATTAATTTAGGAAATTAATGACTTAGTAATTAATTAATTAATTAATCACTTGTGACGGACATGAACAAATGACAAGTTACCAGCTGTGCAAATTAAATGAGACAGAAACACATTAAGGCTGGAGAAAATGAGTGAAATGATAAAAGAGGAGGGGCTATTATATTCAGCTGGCTATAAAATGGGCTTTAGGCGGCATTGTGAATGGTGATTTTTTCTACAAACTGATTCACAATGGGTGGAGTGAGGTTGTTAATTGAGTTCTTAGTTTTCGTTTTGTTTGGGTGTTTATGTGATGCTCAATGGGGATCCCAGGCTCCTATGACGCCACGCCCGACCCGCTGGATACCGGGCTTCACCCAGGCTCCCGTGACGCCACGCCCGACCCGCTGGATACCGGGCATCACCCGGGCTCCCGTGACGCCACGCCCGACCCGCTGGATACCGGGCATCACCCAGGCTCCCGTGACACCACGCCCAACCCACAAGATACCGGGCTTTACCCAGGCTCCCGTCACGCCACGCCCGACCCACAAGATACCGGGCTTCACCCAGGCTCCCGTGACACCACGCCCAACCCAGAAGGAGCCCACTATTGTAGTGGAAACTCCGACACCTAAGCCTAATGCTGTGAAGGTGCACTGTGGGGAAAGCTCTGTTCAGTTTGAGGTGGATATGGACCTGCTTGGCATTGGCCACCTGATCCAGCCATCGGACATTACCCTGGGAGGCTGTGGACCTGTTGGGCAGCATGGTTCTGAAGTGCTTCTGTTTGAGACTGAGCTGCATGGCTGTGGAAGTGTACTTGCAGTATGTATCATGCCTTTACATGGTCAGAGTGTGTGGCTAATGTACTGTAACTAATGGATCTGTGTTCTCCAGATGATGGACGATGCCCTTGTCTACACCTTTGCCCTGAACTACCAACCTAACTCAATTGGTGCCACTCCTATCATCAGGACATCAAGCGCAGTGGTTGGCCTCCAATGCCACTACATGAGGTTAGAAGGCATTCTCTTCCTCTAGAATGAGTATACCTTGTTTTTTGTAGCTGATGTTCCTTCCTAAAAGGCTGCACTCCCTGTATGAAATTCCTAAGCTTGTCTTCACATGGTCCTGGCTTCAAATGCATCTCTTGGTTCCTGAATTTGTACCCTTCAAATTTCATCTGATTCATTAATTCCCCACCCTTCATTGCAGGCTGCATAACGTGAGCAGTAATGCCCTGAAACCAACATGGATCCCCTACCACTCTACCCTGTCTGCTGAGGAACTCCTTGTATTCTCCATGAGGCTCATGGCTGGTAAGCTAAGCTGATTAAATCTTGGAATTGTTCACCTGCATTTGTCCTGACCATATGCTTTACTTCCCTGTTCCTGGTAGATCACTGGCAGTTGGAGAGGGGATCCAATGTCTTCTTCCTGGGTGACCTCATTAACATTGAGGTCTCTGTGGTCCAGGCTAACCACATGCCCCTCCGTGTGTTTGTGGATACCTGTGTAGCTACTCTGGACCCTGATATGAACGCAGTCCCCAGATATGCATTCATTGAGAACGATGGGTGAGTATGCTCTAGTTGTAGCCGTTCTCATGGATGTGATGGATCTACAATGTTTCCCTTCCAGATGTCTAATGGATTCCAAGCTGACCAACTCCCGCTCCCAGTTCCTGTCAAGGGTACAGGATGATAAGCTGCAATTCCAACTGGATGCTTTCAGGTTTGCCCAGGAGGCCAGGAGTGCTGTGAGTAAATTCCTTTGCAGTTTGGAGGCGTGCCTTCTGACGGTGGCAGTGGGTAGTACTAACTGCTATCTTTATCTGGACTCTAGATCTACATTTTCTGCCATCTGAAGGCCACTGCGGCTTTGGCACATTCAGAAGGGAAGGCCTGCTCATTTCCTCCTGGGAAGGAACGGTTGGTCAACTTGGTAGTGGGCAATGCTGTGGTATTGAAGCTGCAGGTGTCTGGCTAACTTGTTCCTCTTTCAGGTGGATTAGTGCATCTGGGAATGACCAGGCATGTAGCTGCTGTGACACCAGCTGTGTTGTAAGGAAGGGCAGGAGTGTGGATTCAGGTTTGGCTTCTGTAATTGCTGCAGTTTTCTGACACACCCTCCCTGTTGGTGCCAGTATATGAGCTTATTCTGTTTTCCAGGTGCACAGTATGCGGGTACTGCAGTCCTAGGCCCCATTGTTGTCCAGGAGGCTGCCAAAGATATGCCCGAGTCCCACAGCCATGTGAAGGCAGATGACCGTGCAGAAGGTAATACTCTTGTCCAGCCTGAGATGGGCATCTTGCCTGCCTGTTTCTAGAACTGCTCAGACTGGCTTGTTTGAGCCTACACCTTCATGTATTATTTCCACCTTTGCCTCCTAGGTCCCTCTGAGGCTATGATAATAGCTGGAGTTATGGCTGCAGTGGGATTTGTCTGCATGATTGTGCTGGGGACACTGCTGGTGCAGAGACGCTACAAACCTCTAGTCTTGTAACTAGATGGGCATTTTATAATAAAACATGGTGAGAGAATCCTTTTGTTGCCTGGGTGTTCCTTCCTGTGAGAATTGGCATTTCACCCTTGAGCATAACTGCCTCAACAAACTCAACCCAACTCCCCTCAGTTCAATGCACAGTTGTGTAATAACATTGGTTTCCTAAATAACGCACCCAATTTATGCATGTTAGGTTTAGGAACGTTTTCATTGCCATGAGTAATTAGAATTCCATCTGATTCCCGAAGTTCTGTCTTTTCCTTACTGTTGTGCACATGCTCCTTAATACTGGTATTTTTACTGAATTCAGTTGTCGTAATACTATTTGGACCCAACACACAATCATGGCATCAAGTATAGCCTACTTTTGTATTACTCAGTTATGAAATGTTTTCCCACCACCAAACATTCTTTGTGTTAAAGACTGTTTTAAAACTGATTGAGGATGTATATTTTTGACGTGTCCCCAAACCTACGCACAGGCACAATATATCAATGTAGCTTTAGCACTGCTGTGCTTGAAAGATTCTGAAAAGGTTAGATCTTTAAAACTCGACTGCTTGTGAGGCATGAAATGCTGATAGCAATTATGACTTTGGGCTTTCCTAATGTTTATTCATGTGAAGGCTTTGTTATGCCGTACTCCTGTACTCGCCGCCCCCGACTTTGCGCTACCGTTTAAGTTAGAGGTAGAGGCAAGTACATTGGGAGCTGGTGCTGTTCTACGACAAGAACGTTCAGATGGAATTGATCACCCCGTTTGTTTCTTTTTGCGGACGTTTAACAAGCACCAGTTAAAATATTCCACCATCGACAAGGAGGCACTAGCATTGCTGATAACAGCACTTCGAAGTGTACGTTGGGTCTAGTTCTGCCACCGTCACTGTATACACCGACCATAACCCTCTAACCTTTTTATCCTGAATGTACAATCGTAACCAGCGGCTGATGCGTTGGTCATTGATTGTGCAGAACTATAACCTCGAAATAAAACACAAAAAAGGGGTTGAAAACATATTGGCTGATGCTTTGTTTCGAGCATAAGAGTATAATTTAACAAACATAGTACACTAGTACTCCTCAGTCTCCTACCATTCGCCCAGGCAGTCCCGTCAGTCATCATTCCAGATGCATCACCATTCAACCTCCACCAATCCGAGGGCACCCCCAGGTTCAAAAATCTACCGGCAACCCACTGCTCATTATTTCATCACATACATTAACATTTATTTTGTAAACACAAAAACAAGTAAACACATTTTTTAAATGTATTACACTATTTATTATTTATTATTTTACATTTATTATTACCATGTTTTCAGTTGAGGAATCCTCAGTATTGCTGCATCAATCTGCAAGTTTCCGCCCTGTGTCTATTTTGATGAGGACAGTGACCTCCGACCAGACTACACACTGTCAAGAAGGACCTTGGCTCATCTCATCACCTTCCTCCGTGGGCATTATGATCATGGCTGGGGCCATGCGCTAGAGGTCATTCTTTAAATTTTCTGGTTGGCAAGTGCAACGTCTTAGAGTGGTCATTCAGGGCCTTCGACACTCCACTTTCCATTATATTGTCCACAGGGTGGCAAAAAAAGGTTTTAGAAATCAAGCACCAAATCATACGTTTTCCATCCCAAGACGAAATTGAAGAGATTGGAACTGGCTTTGCACACCTTACAGGTTCCCCAATTCTTTCTATTGCAGAGGGGAGCATCGATGGTTGCCAGGTCAGGACGCACAGTGTTACCTGAACAGGCAACTTTTTTATTCCATTCAACATCAGGCAGTGTGATCACCAGGGAAAGTTCCTATTACAGGTGCTTTAAACGAAAGTTTAAAAAAATGTTTTCAACATACAAAAATGCCAAGTTACTCAGGTATTGCCTACAAAGCACTGTCTGTAAGTCATTCATTAAAACTTGCCTGTTCTTGTTTTATTGATATGTGCATCACATCCTCCCAAGTGAAGTTTGCAGGTTAAATTTATGAGCAAAAACTGGATTAGGACTCAGCTAAAGCCTGCCCTTAAAAATATTGATATGAAAATGTTACAACAAACTATATACAACCTATCGAAGCTCACACTAACTAGCTATATTCCAAAGCAATGCTACCCAATCTTTCAGAAATGATTTAATGTAACTTGGCTCTGTGTTTTTCATCTTACCATCTGTGAATGTGGTCACTTAGACTTTGTCTAATAAAATAAATTGCCTCATGGAAGAACACATGTTTTAAACAGTTCAGGAAAAATTACACTCCAGAAAATATATTTTTATCCTTGGTTGTCAAATAAAGTTTGTACAGGTACAAAATGTACAGGTTTGAAAATGTTCTATGCAGCTACAAAAGAATGTCTAGGCTATGTAGGACCACACAGGGTTCTAATCAAATCCAAGTATTCCAAAATAAATAAAGATAATACCGAGCAGCATGAGCAACATTTGTCAAACACAGAGACTGCAAAATGGTAGACAACTCTCGACAGGGTTGACCCAAAATACAAATATTTGTTTCTAATCAGGGCTTTTGCCATTGTTGATGGTATCTTAACCCGATCCAGTAAGGGCTTGCATATTACGTCTTTTAAGTATAAGTGAAACAGTGAACAGTTGATACTGTTAAATTTCTTAACTTTTGCAATAAAAAGGCGTTCGTTACTGTGAAAAGAACATTAAAAGAAGCACAGCATTTGCACAATAATTTTGCCAAACATTAACTTAGCCATTGGTACCAAGCAGGAATCAAACCACTGACCTCAAGCACAGAAAGCCAAGATTGTAACCACTAGGCCAAAGCAGGTTAACAGAAATGTGCAGGCCAAATAAGACTTTTGTGTTGCGGTGTGAGATTGTGTTGGCTTACTGACTTCATAATTCAGAGTTAACAGTTCATATTGTTAACTTTCTTAACCTTTGCAATAAAAAGGTGTTTCTTAATGTGAAAACAACATTAAAAGAATCATAGCATTTGCACAATAGTTTTGCCAAACATTAACTTAGCCATTGGTACCAAGCTGGAATCGAACCACTGACCACACACATGGAAAGCCAAGATTGTATCCATTAGGCCAAAGCAGATTAACAGAAATGTGGAGGCCAAATAAGACTTTTGTGTTGCGGCATCAGATTGTGTTGGCATACTGACTTAATAATTCAAACAGTTAACAGGTAATTTTGTGAAATTTCTTAGCCTTTCCAATAAAAAAGAACTTGTTTTATGTTAAAAGAACATTCTTAGCATGACGTGCACATTGTGTGCCTCAAAATAAATGTTGGGAACAGGTGGGGATCGAACCACTAACCTACTACACAGTAGTACAATGCCTTAACCACTAAGCTACAGGAACTTTCAGTTGGTATGGTAGGTAGACGGCCTGTTTAACATAGATAGTGTACTTGGCGGATGGCATACCTGCCATCCCAACATTTGTATTTCTATAGCGCCACCACATGGATTGATTGGGTTAAAACTGCAGGTCTGCAGTCTTGATCTAACTGTCAATCAACCCACCAAGTTTCAGAACATATCAAACGCTTTTAGAATTATTAGCATTTTTGTGATAAGCCATGCAAAAATCTTTGACATAGGCCTTAGATATATTAATATATGTATGAAGGGATGTGGGATGAGTCCTACGAACAGGTTTGGTGCAAATTAATCAAATTCTGTAGGAGGAGTAGCATTTTAAGTGTTTTACTAAAAAATGCTAATTAGCGGAAAATCAAAGATGGCAGACTTCATGGTTCCATGAGGCAAATTTGTTGGGCATGAGCAGAGGAACATGTACACCAAATACTGTGACTCTAGATCAAACAGTTATGCAGTGGGCGTGTCAATGATTTTTAGTGAATTTTTAAATGTTTTCTTATATTTGGATCTCTATAGCACCACCACGTGGCTCGATTGGGTTGAAACTGTAGAGGTCAAGTCCTCATGTTACTCTTAATAGGCCTACCACGTTTCATAACTTTCTGTCAAATGGTTTTAGAATTACTAGCATTTTTGTGATAAGCCACGCCCAATGCAAAATTCATTGGCTTCTCATTTGGCCATTTTTTGACATAGGCCTTAGAAAAGTAATTTATGTATGAAGGGGTGTGGGATGAGTCCTTCGAACAGGTTTGGTGCAAATTGGTCAAATTCTGTAGTAGGAGTAGCATTTTAAGTGTTTTACAAAAAATGGTAAAGTCCTGATGTGACTCTTAATAGACGTACCAGGTTTCATAACTTTCTGTCAAATGGTTTTGGAATTATTAGCATTTTTGTGATAAGCCACGCCCATTGAAAATTCATTGACTCGTCATTCAGCCACCTTTTAAAATATCTAAGGAGTGTGTGTACCAGGTTTCATGTAAATTGGTCAAATTTTGAAGGAGGAGTAGCATTTTAAATGTTTTACAAAAAATGCTAATTAGCAGAAAATCCAATATGGCAGACTTCATGGGTCCTTGAGGCAAATTTGTTCGGAATGAGGAAAAGTATATAGGACCTGTATATCAAATGTTGTGACTCTAGGTGAAACAGAATGTCAGAATTTTGTCACGTGCACTACAGCACCACCAGGTGTTCAATCTGGGTCATAATATAAAGGATCCAAGCGTTTGGCAATCCCAACAAGCCTGCCAAGTTTGGTGATTCTTAGCCAAACCAGCTCACACAGGAATTTTAGGTGAAAAGGGAGAAATTATTATTTTTTTTAAATAAAAAAAAGAATCAGAACAAAAACAATAGGGTACCAGCAGCTACGCTGTTCGGTCCCCTAATAATCAACGTAGCTGCTGATACCCTATTGTTTTTGTTCGGATTCTTTTTTATTTATTTTTTTTATTTTCTCCCTTTTCACCTAAAATTCCCATGAGCTGGTTTGGCTTAGAATCACCAAACTTGGCAGGCTTGTTGGGACTGCCAAACTCTTGGATCCTCTAGATTATGAAGTAAGACCCTTGATGACTTAGAGCCATTTAGCCAACATGTGTTTCAATACTGTTCCAGTGTAATGTATAGCTAAATCTAGTCCCACCACCCAATTCCCATAGAGATCCATTCAAATGCAGAGACGTTATAGTATCGCTTGTAAGAGTACCAGAAAATAAGGTATCAAGAGTCTTTTGATGTTGTTGGGTCACAGACATCAGGAAGTCATGGCATGCAAAGGATATGTGACCAAATATTAAAAATTTAAAGGCACAGTCAACCTAGTGTATGTAAATGTCTGACCCACTGGAATTGTGATATAATGAATTAAAAGTGAAATAATCTGTCTGTAAACAATTGTTGGAAAAATTACTTGTGTCATGCACAAAGTAGATGTTCTAACTGACTTGCCAACACTAGTTTGCTAACATGAAATCTGTGGAGTGGTTACAAATGAGTTTTAATAACTTCAACCTAAGTGTATGTAAACTTCCGACTTCAACTGTAAATATAATTAGTAGGCTAATTATATTACCGCAGTTCCCTCACAATGTAATGCTCCACACAAGTGGGAGGTCACGTTTCAACTCTATTGGGTAGAATTCCTATATTGGTTGCGAGGGCCATTCAGTTCCGTTTTGTTTTGTTTCTCGTCTATCCTCCCTTGCAGAGCATCTGTTAAGTTTGCTTGCTGCACGTAGCAAATTATGTCACAAGATAGCTCACTCGAGGGAAGACGGGAAGGGAATATGTTAAGTTGGATCCGAACACAGCCAGTCTTGCAGAGTTTATTGTTTCACACTTAAAAAATAAAAAATGACCCTACTAGAAAGAAGTTCAGCTTGGTCATTGTTATAGTATCATAATACATAATGCATAATTCTCCTTGGATTGTCACCTTGTCGTGGTGGAGAAGCTTGTGTGGTCCTGAGATCCCGAGAGCGATGCCGTCGGGAGCCATGCTCCTGGTAGGGTCACCCATGGCGGTAAGTTCGAGGGGGAGGCCCCTGACAAAGAGCAATCCAACCAAGACCTCAATGGTGGAACAGGCGGAGGATGATGGCTGACTTTAGGGGAGCATCACAACAACTGGGAAGGCGGATGAAGGCTGCAGCAGAAAAGGGTCCCCAGTCATCTTGGACTCCATGCCACTGGATCCTGACCCAGATCTGTCAAGGACCGTGTGGTGGCTGTCCATGCACCAGTCTCCCCACGTTAAACAAAGTGACGCACAGGCGTCCTCCATGAAGGAAATCCACCCTAACATCCCAGATTAAGTCCTATGGCGACCAGCAAGTGGAGACGGGGGCAGGATTGTGAGATCTGGAAGCCCCTAGTCATAAGCCGGCACATCAGGCGGTGGGTGCTAGATTCTGTCACTGGGCCCTTGGAGCGAGGCAGAAAGAGCCCTTCGGTAGCTGCACCCATGACTGAGCAGCCCTCTTTAGGATCCACTCTGCTCACCCCACCTGGGGAAGGGGCTAGAAAAGGTGCCCTAAAAATAGCCTGCCTCAAACCTCCCGACTGGATTACCGCGTCCAGAGGGATCACCACACGTGGTCAGAAACACAGAAATATGAATTTTGGAGCCTGGAATGTGCGCACAATGATGGATTATGCAACCAGTGACAGACCAGAAAGGAGAACCGCAATCATTGCTAGAGAACTGAGGAGATGCCGGATTGACCTAGCTGCCCTCTCTGAAACCCGACGGGCAGGCGAAGGACAACTGAAAGAGGAGAAGGGTGGCTACACTTTCTTCTGGAAAGGAAAAACTGCTGACGAGCCCAGGATCCATGGAGTCGGTTTTGCCATCAGGGACCACCTGAACTTCACCTCTCTGAACTTCCTGTGGGGATCAGTGAGCGTCTCATGACCATCCGTCTGGTGCTTGCTAACAACCACGGTCGTGAGTGCCTATGCCCCTACTTTAGACTCTGAAGAGGAAGTAAAAGAGATCTTCTACGCCTGCCTAGATGAGACACTGTCAAGAATCCCCGGGGAGGATAAGATTATTCTCCTAGGAGACTTCAACGCCAGGGTCGGCCGGGATCAACACCTCTGGAAGGGCACTATAGCAGAGGAAGGCATCGGGAACGTCAACTCCAATGGAGTTCTGCTTCTCAGCAAATGTGCTCAGTACAATATCACTATCACTAACACTCTCTTTCGCCAGAAAAACAAATATAAGGCATCTTGGAGACCTTCGCTCTAAACAGTGGCATCTCATTGACTATGTCATTGTTTGAGCCAGGGACCGCCGTGACGTGAACATCACGAGGTCCATGATCGGTGCAGATGACTGCTGGACAGATCATCGCCTCATTCGCTCCACGATGTCCATCAAACTCAAGAGGAAGAGGAGGGTTCAAAAGAAGCAGATCCGGCCAAGACTGAACCTTGAAAGCCTGGATGAAACTGCCACCCAGCAGCGACTTCAAAACCCCCCAGTACAGAGCAGATCCAAACAACAGGTGGAAGCTGGGGTGGTAGAGGGTGAGCAGCAATATTTTAAGAGCAGCACAAGCAATAAGGAGTAAACAAGATGTCTGACTTTCACTTTGAAAAAAGGGCTGCTCCATTAGTGATGTGTGTATGTGATTGGTTGAGTATGAGCATGAACATGAACAAGTATGAACATGTGTTTGCTGAGGCCGACCATTGGTCAGGCGCACCCGCCCAGGAGTTTCCTGACAGAACTTGCTCTGCACACTTCATGAGAGACATATCATTAGTTCACTATAAAAGCATATAGGAGCCATACCGAACACAGCCACATGTTCACATCCTTATGTCAATCAACAGCATTATGTATGCACAGCGTCTCCACATCCAATGGGGAGAATTATTCTTTGATGGCATGGAGCATTTTTGATGAAATCAACAGAAAAAAGAAGCAGAAAGAGAGAAATACTAAAATAACCCTAGTTTGGGGCTTTATTGTGTAGATGTGTGAAGTTGAATTCTGTGTGTTTACATGAGGTCAGAAGGCATATAAGTGAATGTTCTTAACCCCATCGCGCAGCGGCGCAGATGTCATATTTGGTAATTTCTCACCTAGGAGGTGTTCTATTTATAGCTTTATAACTCCAGGGGCCACATGTATAAAACTCTGAGAAAAATAATGCGTAAAAGAACGCTCAGGGTGAAAGTCGAAAATCTGCTGAAAAAAGTTTTGCATTTTCTACTTCTGCTTTTCAGTCACGGTGTCGCCATATCACATGGACCCCAAACATTGCGTATGTATGGTGTCCATCATGTGCAGAGGTATGCAGATTCTCACAGCACGTGTTATATTATACATATGAATTTCTGCGTGGAAACTTGCTTACGCGGCTTTCTGAGGGCATTTTTCTGCTCAGCACTGTTTATACATGTGGCCCCTGGTGTAAGCATCACATAAACTTGGTAAATGGCTTAAATGAAACAAGACAGGTGTACCATTTACAATACAGATTTGTTTATTTTCATAATTTAAGTCAAAATAAAGTGCCACAAATGCAAAGAAACCTTTGGAAAAAAATTTCTTTAGTTTGCAACAAAATACTGAGAGCTACATAAATGAAATCGGTAATATACATTTCCTGGAACTCCATGTACACAGGTTTTGCAAAATCTGAGGATGATATGCAGAACTACTAAAGGTCTATGATGCAAAATATAGCAGTGTACCCTGTTGTCCATTAGTGTCTCCAAATCTATCCAAATGGCTAAATTGTGCACTGCTCTAAATAAAAAAAATATGATCTATTTAACTACAAATCAACAGTTTTAGATCATAAAACTCACTTTTGCATAATTGTCAAGTGGGAATTACTATATCTTCATCAATATAGGGGGGTAGATATCTATGGGTCCAAAACCCCTATGCAAAACATGTCATAAAATGAATAAAATTAGTTTTGTCCATTATAAAGCATATACATTTGCTCCTTCTAATGACTTAAGATATAAACCATTGATATCAGTGTTTCATACACCTAAATATGTTGCCTAATCATTCCAACCTCAATAAAAAATCACTTTTCCCTGTACTCTACAGTATGTATATTTTTGTCCTGGGATTGCATTTTTCTGTAGTTTTTAAATGTTTTGAAAGTTCCTATTCATAATGACTCCAAGAAAATTTTTACCTTAATCTACGACATATCAGCGCACAGTAAATTGGAATGAGCATTTGTCATGCCCTAAGAGATAAGTATATACACCATAGCCTATATTATGTACGATAAAATGAACATAAAATAGTATTCCACCATCTGCAAAATGCTGCCAAATGTTCTATCTTCAATGAACATCAGTAGCCTACAATGTTCTATCTTCAATGAACATCAGTAGCCTACATCAATCGGTATATTGAACTGTAGTGCAATTTAACGATTGCACTACAGTATGTGAAATGCACTCAAAATGAGAAAATAACAATAGGGCTATCAAACATACTGGAAAGACAGTGCTCGAGTGGAAACACGAACGTACATATGTAGCCCACGAGATCAACGGTATTTTAGACGCAAAAATACTTACATATCTGGAAAGGAAAACTCCCCTCCCTAATGCGTTTTCTATAGACATTGCCTAATACCAGACCGTTAAAACAAAAACTGCCGTTACGCTGGGCTGTAGTAAATTGTTCAAAGCACCCAAAAAGACATGGCATATACCGTTGCTAAGGTTATAAAGTATTCTATTGGATAAAAAAGCAGACAATTAAACCAGAATTAACTGTAATGAATGAGACAGGCTTACAGGGCATGGGGGTATTACGAGTCGACGTTTCAGATAGTGTAATAGCGGTATAAAGTGTTGTATATTTCTCAAACCAATTGTACCAGACAATAAATGACCGCTGCATTTTGAAAGGAACATCTCCATGTGTAAAACCAATGGTAGGATTGAATGTTTATTTCATATTTATGGCAGAATGAGACAGTACTTGCAGTTTATTTTGCATTTGAGTGAGCAGGGCTTTTCAGGCATCTGATCAGGCGATTGTTGGGTTTATCTTGTTGCTATGATGTTATTCTAATTTTATATGATGAAAAAATATATTTATGAACTCAAACATAGACACTATTGTCCACTATGTCACGCATGGATAGGTATAGACTAGGTGGGGGTTGCTTGTTAAATGGACTTTTAACTGGACTTTAACTGGGAAATAGTGACACTTAGAAACTCCGTATTCGGCAGAAATCTGCAGCAGGGACTGGACTCAAACGCACGACTCACACACAGGGAATTCCGATAATTCAATAATTTATTGCTTCGACAAGTACTCCTGAAGCATAGGGAGAGTTAGACAAACAGGAACAGGAACCAGGAATGGAGCAGCAGAGGGAGAGCGGGAGCGGGAGAGGCCAGGGGCTGGATAGTGGCAGGATTCCGGGCAGGTGCAGCAGAGGAGGAGCGGGGAGCGGGAGACGGTGCAGCGTGGAGTGGGCACGAACAGCTGCAGATTGGTAGACTTGGAAAGCAGACAGGAGTTAAGTGACAGCAAGGCAAGACTAGATATGCAGCGAGTTAACGCAGAGTTTAGCAAGAGTTAAACACAGCAAGCAAGGCAAGACAAAAGCTAGATACTAGGCACCAGGCGAGACAAGACAAGAGTATTACTACAACGAGACTTAACGAACTGGCACAGGACAAAGAACACCGCGAGAATAAATACAAGAGTTAATTGGTATCAATAATGTGCAGCATGAGAATGTATGCGTGAGTGATTAGTGGAGCAGAGAGTGTGAGGAATGCAGGCGAAGAAAAGAAAAGAAATAGGCAGAAACAATGCAAGTGAACAAAGTGACACGAAGGGGAAAAACCACACCCAGCCTGCAGCACGAGGGGAAACAGACAGGAATACAAAACAAACATGGCACGTGAGGAAACACAGGCTATGTAAAACACGGGACACAAAAGGGACGGGAAAGGAGAGCGTCACAAAATCGTCACGAACCTTCTACCAATAAAGTTAAAACACAGTTTGTGATTTCCACTAATAGTTTGGATGTAGTAGCAATGAATGTCTCAGTTGAGCAAAAAGGTCCTGCCAGCATCACCTTCTACGCAAAGGAGTTAAGCAAATCAAACATTAAACATGACTGAGCCACCTATGAATGCTTACATACTTATATAAAAGGAAAATCTCCCTCATGTTCATAGGCATATTCTCTGATAGAATCAAAGGTATGGTATCTATGGTATCTTGGTAACTATAATATCTTCTAACCCACTACCAAAATCCACGTAAGCAAGGATTTTCTCCAGCCATGCTGAGGAGTTTGCCAAATTAGCATAAACTTGCAAAAATTACGTGGTCAGTAGATCAGTAGAATGACGTGGTATAATTACACAAGAATTTCACTTGTTTATTTTGCTATTGATTGAGCAGGGCTTTTCACTGCTGTTTTGACATACATTCGGGCTATTGTTGGCTTGATCTTGTTACTATGACGGAATACAAAGTTTTGGTGATGAAAAAATATTTTTATGAACTCACAGATAGATGCCATTGTCCAGTCTGTCACACATGGGTAGGTATAGTTGCAGGGGAGACTGGGTGGGGGGTTCCTTGTTAAATGGAATAGCTATGCGACAATAGTGGCACTTAGAAACTCTGTATTCAGCGGCAGAGTTGCCACGAATCATGTGTTAATAAAGTTAGAACTTGGGGTTTGTTGTTTCCACACATAGTTTGGTTGCAGGAACAATGAATGTCTGAGTTGAGCAATCTCATGGCACCGGTGTGATGGCCACTAAGGTCTGCGTGAAGGGGTTAAGGGCTGAGAGTCTGTGGTCATTGTGGTCATTTCTGTAGGAAACCCTTAAAAGTGGCAAACTCTCGGTTCTTTATACGTATGGGGCATGTCCCGCCAAGCTGTAACCTCTAACATTTCACCTGCCGTACAAATAATTAAAATATAATTCAATCAGCACGTACGTTCCCATCTTTTCATTCAAATAGCCACCTTTATGCAAATCAGGTTCAAGTGTCCATGTAACTAATAATGTAATAATAACTGACCAAAAATATAACTACTGACCAAACTGACCTATAATGTAATAAAATGCCTCTAAGTGGCAGCAAAAATGTAATATGTAACTTGACAAATTATTACATTATTGGTCACCTATTCTGGTGGATAAAAAAAGAACAATGTAATAATATTGACCAATAATGTAATAACTACTCAGACCAAGCAGTAACTATTAGACTCTGGTTGACTTTTGTAGTTAAAAGAATAAAATGAATGAAGGATTGATTTGTACAGCACTTTATAATGAAATGGGGTTGCCTGCCTCTTCCCTCACCTGTGTGCATCACATCCTCTGTATAAACTTGACTGCTGCCAGAGTGCCTCAACAAATGATGACAAAGGTTGTTTGGCCAGTTAACCCCTTCATGCAGATGCCAAATTTGGTAAATTCTCACCTATTTAGGGGGTGTTCTATTTAAGGCTATGACTCCAGGGGCCCTATCTTGGCGATCTTGGTGCTTGGTCTAAGCGCATGGCGCTAAGTCCATTTAGGGCGTGTCCAAGTCCACTTTTGCTATTTTAACGGTGTGTTTTTTGGGCGCTAAGCACAGCGCAAGGTGCAACTGGGCTGAACCTAGTCTCTTCATTAATTATAGGTGTGTCTTGAGCGTGACATGCAATAAACCAATCAAAATGTTATATCCCATTCCCTTTAAAAGCCTGCTTTTCCACCTTGGCGGATTGCTTATGATGGCGAAACAGACATGCTCGTGCGTTTTTGCTTATGATGGCAAAACAGACATGCTCGTGCGTGTTTAGTGCGATCAAGGAATAGGCTATATGGATCAATAGTAGCCTATGATCAATATTATTCGGGCTAACCATTATGAGTTCTCGGTAATTCCTGACAATGCTGTTTACAAAATATATGCGGTTAAATTTCGTTAAAAGCACCTGCAACAGCTGAGAATAAGCGACCAATTGCTTCCGTCTCACGTTAGAAAACGCCAAATTAGCCTGCTTGTTTAACGAATTTAGTTTGATTATGCAATGAACTCATATTCAAGCTTCATCCGATGTTCATTAGGCTACCTGCATTCTAATTTTGATTACTAACATAAATAACGTTATTTTGCCTTAATGATGACACTAAATATAATAAATCTGTCAGGTTGGCAACCCATAGGTTCAGCATATTTTCCCTTATTTTATAATGTCCTGCTTATGGAAATGCGACCAACCTATTTTACTGGTAGCATGATGCTTTAAAACGACCGTAAAAAGTGCGATTTACAGCAGAGGAAACAGACCTGCTCATGTAAAGCGCACATGCAGATAATGGCAATAAAATTAATTGTAAATTAATTTTGTAACGTGCTGCAAATTTCGTTTCTAATTAGCCGCTTAGTTCTCTTTAAAATCTTTTGTTCAGTTATGGAATAACAGGTGAAATCAGCGGGGTTTTAATAAGCTGAGGGTATGGAAACCTTGTCACTGTAATTAAAAAAATATGAAGGACGAAGAATAGCTAAGGTTACAATTCAGTTAACATGATGACATTTGTCTCCGTTTTTTAACCATATGTATGCACAGCGAATCTTCTGTAGCCTAGGCTATTTGAAAAACAATAAAAGCAATATTCACTGGACAAGGTTTTGAACTTTTTTCAGTCACAAACCATTCTATTTACTTACAGGCTGTATTCCTAGATAAACAGAGCTGTATTGTAATGACGTCTGAAGCGCATTTTCAGAACTCAAAAGTCCGTCTATTGCAGTGCGTGAGTTTTCGATTGAATGACAATTCACGCATTAGGTGTAAATGATAATTCGCGCATTAGGCTTGATATAGGTGTTATCAGCTCCTTTTTAATGGATAGCCATTGTCCCGTACCATCGCACATCGCCTGGATGTTGATGGAGTGGGCTGAGAGCAATGTAATGTGGCATCGTTTCCCTTCGCCGCGGGAAAGGTATGTGGACCTCTGGAACCTTTTATTATTATGCATTTTTGATATAGCCTACACAATAATAATATTTCACATTGTGATCTAGATATTTTAGTCATGCTTGTGTGCGCCCCTGTGTGTAACAGACAGGAGGGTACGCGCGTTGTGCACACGCCTATGTAGACGCACTTATATGCGCTGTTAAAATAACATGTAAACAACTGCGACATGACTTTAGACCAGGTTTGTGGTGGTTCTAGCGCAAGCGCTTTCTGCTGGCTCAAGATAGCAATACGCCAAAAAGAATCCTGGCCACTCCTCATTTTAAGACCAACACGCCCAGTTCACTTGTAATGGGTGCAAGAATACATGCTAGTTAAAGGACGTAAGCGTTAGGCGTTATAATGAACCTAGCGCCGGGTGTAAGATAGCAAAGACACTTGCGTTTGGGTTAGCGCCGCTTTGCGCCGGGTGTAAGATAGGGCCCCAGGTGTGAGCATCACAGAGACTTATAAAATGGCTTAAATTAACACAGTTGAAGACAGTTGTACCATTTACAGAACTAGATTATTTTTATAATTTAGGTCAAAATGAAGTGCCACAAATGCAAAGAAATCTTGACAAAAATGCAAGAAATATATATATTTTTCTTTAGTTTGCAATGTAATACTGAGAGCTACATACTGTATGTGAAACAGCTAAAACTATTTCCTGGATCATAAACATGTCCACAAGTGTGCAAAATCTGAGAGTGATATGCTGAACTCCTAAAGATCTATGATGCAAAATATAGGCAGTGTACCCTGTTGTCCATTAGTGTCTTCAAATGCATCCAAAATAGATAAATTGCACACTGCTGTAAATCATAACAACCATATATTTAACTACAAAAAATGCTGGCAAATGTTCTAGCTTCAGGGCAAATCAAACATAAAACATGACTGAGCCACCTATGAACGCTTACACTACAGTATGTGAATTGCACTCAAATTGCAAAAATAATATTGAACATATGCGAATGTACATTCTAAGTTGTTTGCGTAAAACTAAACTAATAAAACTAGAAATGATGTTACGCTCAGCTGTAATTTATTGTTCAATGTGTCCAATAATACATTGCAAACACTGTTGCTAAGTTTATGTCCTTTATTGCATAAGAGAGTCGTCAATGAAATCACAATGGACTGGAATGAATGAGACAGGTTTGCAGCGTGTGGGGGGTATTACGCGTGGACGTTTCAGGTAGTGTAACAGCATTACAAAGTGTTGTGTATTTCTCAAACGGATTGTGCCAGACAATAACTGTCCACTGAATTTTGAAAGGGACATCTCTAAGCGTAAAATCAATGGCAAGACTAGATATTTCTTTCATATTTAGTAGCAGATATTGGTAGTAGAATGACGTGGTATCATTACAGCATTTTGTGGGTTTACCTTTTTGCTATGACGGAATAGAAATTTTTGGTGGTAAAAAAAATATTTGTATGAACTCACAGACACCATTGTCCACTATGTGACGCATGGGAAGGTATAGTCGCAGGCGAGACTGGGTGGGGGTTGCTTGTTAAATGGACTTGCTACGGGACAATAGTGACACTTAGAAACTCAGTATTTGACAGAGTTGTCACAAATTGTGTATTAATAAAGCTAAAACACAAAGTTTGTCGCTTCCACTTATAGTTTGGTTGCAGGAGAAATTAATATCTGAGTTGAGCAAAATCTTGGCGCCAGTGCTATGACCACTAGGGGGTCTGCGCAAAGGGGTTAAGTCGATGGGAAGAGTTATAAGGTGGCTTGGATCACTTAATTGTAAATTTCACAACGTTGGGGAGAGCCTGACTCTTGGTGTCAGACATTGTACACCCGCACATGCATAGCACTGCAAGCGGGGGCATTGCAATCACTGTCCCTGTGTCTGTCCATAACAGCCTTAGCACCTACAGTTCTGATCTAATTTGGATGAAACTTTGCACATAGTTTCACAGGCTTGTTAAAATTTTTTTATTAAATATAAATATTTAAAAAAAAATGTAGTTTTCAAATAATTAGTATAATTTCCACTGAATTATAATGAATAGACGTTGGAGGAATAGACATTACACCTTTGGAATGCACAAGGGCGATATTGGACAACGCGCATGTCAATATTATCTTTTTTTTTTTTACATTACATTACAGACATTTAGCAGACGCTCTTATACAGAGCAACTTACACAACTTCTTTTTACTTACCAGTTATTGTAATATGTGACCAATAATGTAATAATTTGTCAAGTTATTGCATTATTAGTCGATTTATTACATTATTGAAATTTATTACATTTATAATGGCACTTACAGCAACATTTTATTACATTATCCGTGAAGTACATTATCAGTTGTGTCAGTGAAGATCAAACAGTGCACTGGAATTCTGGTACTATGCATTGTAATTGTGGTGTAGGTGTAGTCACGCCTGCACCACCTGCCTGCTCAGACCAGGGTTGCATTCAAACCCAATTTAACACGCTCCCTTCCCTTGCTGTCTTCCCTTGAGGGAGTTATCTTGTGATGCAATTTGCTACATGCAGCAAGCAAACTTAAAAGGTGCTCTGCAAGGGAGGATTGACGAGAAACAAACAAAAACGGAACCGAACCGCCCTCGCAACATTTCGGAAGTGCAACACCATAGAGTTGAAATGTGACAGCCCACTTTTTCCACATGGAGCACTGCATTGTGGGATTCCCTTCTTGCTGGAAGCTTGCATTTTATACCCTTGGTGGAAGGGAGGATAAACCAGGGAGCGAGGGAATATAATTACTCCCTCCCCTTTCTTAAATTGAATCCGAATCACACTTGGTGTGGCTGCCATATTTCATCCTGGCATTTTGGGGATTCCCCCCTTGAAGCAAGGGAAGGGAATGACAGGAAGAAAGTATAAATTTCGGATCTGAACGCAGCCCAGGACTATGGCGCAAGTATGGCGCGTTGCTAATTTTGGGGCTTTTCCAAACAATACGCGCAAAAGCTAATCAACTGTTTTTGTGGATAATAAATATGCTGTCCAATTTGACTTTGATAAATCCCCCCAATTTTTTTACAATATTAATTCCTGTAGCTATTTGTTTTTAATTGTTTATGGCTGTTCTTATGCTGCATGGGTTGTCCCAGGGGAACTACATCCCATTCCTTTTCTTACACTAGTCTCGAATGAGAAGATGACAATAAACGCTTCTTGAACTTGAACAATCTTTTCATTTTAATTAAAGACTGTAGTTCAAATGAATGAAAATGAATGTGTGCGCCATGGCGCACTGAGAACAACATTCACCTAATGTCATTGAACCTCCAACACTGGCTAATGGTTCTCATAGGACCAGAGCCACATGCATTAACTGCATTAGTTATCTCGTCCAAAGCTAATTTAACATCATCTGCTATTGGCAGTCGGCTTGAGGTGCCATAGATTCTTCCACGAAGACTCTGCACCTCCGGCAGAATTACGGTTTCCTCTTTTCTTCTGATGAGTATATCCTTGTCTTCCATTGCAGTGGTAGACCACAGAAATTGGCAGTGGCAGTACGCCGGTATTGGCTATGATTGAATCCAGCTGCAACACTGATAATATATTCAGCCTAATCCAGTCCATTTTCCACCTGTGCCGCACGCAGGGAGCTGTGCGCTCGTCACCACCTGGTCATGAAAATACCAAAATTCAGTAGTCATGCAGCAAGTGCCATATTCAGAGTTGAGATAAGCACCTGCAAATGGGACTTACTCCCAAAATTCTGCATCGCTTAAGCTATTTGTGATTCAGACATTTGACTTATCCGCTGTTTTAAACGACTCCAGTATATACGCGGCATTACGCGCGTGGGGTGGAGATCTGTATTTTAACATAATATTGGTCATATTTTCCTTTGCATAGCTAACTTGCAATTATCAAAGATCTGTCATAAAAAGACAAATATGTAAAAGTAGGCTATGATTAACCATATGGTCTATCATACCAGACCAATATTAGATGGATCAATTCAGACAGTGTCTGGATCATATTCGCTTTAACAGAGACACGATTTTGTAGCCTACTTGTGTCAGCACAGCTTCTCCAAAATGATTAAGTTGAAGACATCGCATATAGGCTATTGTGTTCAACCACCGTAGGCTACATTACTTTATTGGGTAAATCGTTAAAAAATATATTTTGAAATCTTTTTTTTTTTTTTTTTCAGTAAATCCAACGATTTATTTGTTTACTTAATAATATTGCGTGCAACCACTGTCCAGCGATTATTTATTTTGATTGTGTGATGGGTATATCCAAGTCGTCAATAGGAGCTATGATCATTTTATCAGTGTGACGGATTAATCCGTTCACTGCCTTCCCCATCACACAAGAGCAACTACGATGCACAACACATTTTTTTAGTAGAAAGCTGGCAACCCAGAGGGCAGGTACAAGAAACAGGTCATTAGAATATCATGCCCTGTGCCACCCACATTTTGAGAAACGCACCCGCGTATCGCAGGTTAGAATACGGCATATCTCAGTCCACGTTATATCCGCACAGGAGAGGCACTTAAGCGCATGACTTAAGTTGGCCATCTCTGAATCCGGCCCCAAGTGTTTCTACAGTGCAAAAAAGTATTGAAAATGAACATTATTATTAAAGGGGAATTCCACCGAAAAACAACATTAACCTTATTTAACAGATCAATGCACAACTGATTATGTCTCTGTGTGGCTAGCCAAAACAATCTCTGAACAGAGATATCGGCAGGGAAAGGTGAAAATTTGGTAGAGGTATACGTCAAAATGATGCATACCTCTACCCTTCCTCATTTTTGAAAAACTACAGTAGTGTCACTGAGGTGATCCACACCTCCCAGGAGGCATTGACAGAACTCTAGCTTCCAACAATTTTGTGGACTGTACACTAGATAACGACACCTTCAGAGAAATTTTACTTGAATCAGAGTTGGAAGACTACCATTCTGAGCCCAAATACACGGCTGAGGAGATTTTCTGAAGGCATGAGCCAGTCTTCTCAAGCTGTAGCAGGAGCTGAATGCGCCGCCGACCCGGGACTGCCTTGGGAAAACAATGTCGGTGTCGGTCAAGAGTGTGCATGTGAGTGGCAGCGGCAGAGATAAAACTCTCCCCTTGTCCTGGATCTCCTCAGACAAAGTCTCCATCTAGCGTGTGGATGGTGGCAGCAGGGTTAAAACACTTTCCATGTCCTCCTCGAACACAGTCTCTGGCGATTGCAAAACTGCCCCTGCCACTTCCCCGGTCCCCGGTGAAACACAATTATCCTTTTTGTTTGCGTTCGTGAAAAACTTCTGAATATCCATAGTTTCTAACAAGACAACTCAAGTGAGTAGGCTAGTACTGTATGTGTAACCTGTAGAATACTGTAGGCCAACAAAAACTTGCTTGTGCCACACACTAAGCAACATGGATGGGTGCAATCATTCTGCAGAAATCATACATCTTGCATTTAACATTTGTTTATTCTCGACTATGCTAAATAGACTGATTTGTGCAGAGAAATTGGTAGATATTTCAGTTTTGTTGTTGCTGCTAGATGTACAATTTGTAGGATATGGTTAAGATGCATTCGGAGATCAAACACACACACCCTCCCCTCCCTACCTTCCACCTTCACACTCTAGCTTGCTAGACTTTGTAACAAGCGCTTGAGTGAGTGTAGCCTACAGCGCTTAAGTGAGTGAGTGCACGAATGAAAGGGGAGGGACTGCTGGCATTGGCGAAATGCACTGCCAATCAAAATGAAGCTTTTTGCCCAACTAGTCCCAGGCCTAGTTACACGTATGCCTGGTACATGCACAGTAGTTTTGGGCTATATCTCTGCTCTCACTACAGGTAGAGAGTTGGCCGAGAGCTCAATTTAATCAGGAGGACAGCTACTCTTCTACAAATCAAACATAATTTTAAAGTTTGGAGCAATAATTGTGCAGAGTCACCTAATAAAATACATTTGTATATGCTAATCAAGTTTTTATTTGGTGGAAAACCACATCTAGAAGGCATTTAAAGACTTGTTTCTGTCGCCAATTGGACCGCATTGTAAAGCAAAGAAAGATGTCACAATTATTATTATTGGAAATAGTTAATAAAAATAGGTCCAGGTTGAAGAAAAAAAAAAAGTTATAGGTTGATTTAGAATTTATTTAGTGGAAAAACCTTTACTTTAGAATACAACCATTCACCATAAATAAATTTACAGGCCAACAGATATAAGTGTATATTTACACATTTCATCTTTATTGAATTGTAGTTGGTTACACAAATTGCCACATCTCATATATACATAAACAGAGAGAAAGAGATATCATGTAGACCAAGACGCAGAAAAAGGCACAAGGTGAACACAGTATTTTCATTTCTTTAACAAGCCATATAAATGGATTTGACTTTACGTAGATCAAGGGTTTCATTAAAAAAATCTAACATGTAAAATTACTGTAAAAGTGGTATAGTTTACTTATCTTCACCAAATCAAAAGAATTCTCACCACCAAAATATTCTTTGGTCCTCTTTTGTCCTTTCTCATCAACTCAAACAGGATATACTCACATAAACCCCCTTTCCCCTCAGTCTTTTTAAAAACATTATTAGTAGTCTAATTTAAATGGCCATTGGGGGTCACAAGAACTTAACTTACAGTTTGTAATGTTTTCATTTGTGAGAAGACAAGATGGGTAGCATTTGTTGCTAGCAGTCAGCTATAGACCAGTTACTATGCTATGTTACGTGTCTTTTGGAAAGCTCACACAGAAAACATGTTTTAATGATATCCCCATTTTTCTTCATTTGATCGAACAGATGCCTGTTAAAATAAGCGTGAACACAGTATCCTGTGTAAAATACCATATAGTTTTTTTCTGAATTGCGACAATCTAATAAACCTGCCCTATGACAACGTCTAAATGGCACTACACAAATAAATTGATTCACTGATTCTTCTAATGGTGCATAATGATCACTTCTCTATGGAGAGGCTTCTGTATGCCTGGAATAAACTTAACTGTTGCATGAATTTGATTAATCTAGCTTTATTAATTACCACTCTCTCTCAATTTAGAGTAAATTTTTTTATAACTTGCACAGTTTCATATACAGCATTTTTATATTTTAATCTACAGTATGGATTAATTTGAGAAATAAACTGAGATTACATTTACTTAAACAATATTGTGTTAATTTCTTCTCAATCATTTTTAAATATTTCCAAAATTTTCGTAAATTTCAAAACATTAGAAAAGTCTGTTGTATTATCATGTTATTAATTTTAGTAGTTCCACTCAAACAGTCTGATCACCGTTCTAAATTCATACACAATATAACTATCAAGTCTAGTGTTGACACCAGCTGTCTCGCATGATGTCATACGGCAGTTATCTTTAAAAAATCCGCTTCCCGCCAGGTGGTTCTTTGCCCCCGCGTCATGCATTAAAATCATATAACTGCACCTTGTTGTAGATTATCCTTTACTTCTTTAATAAGTAAACAGAAATGTAACATTCCTAATATTTTACTACATCCATCTAGGCTGGACCTCCATTAACTGGTTGTCAAAAGCACTCTGATATATGGACCCCCATCTGCTTGGATTCAAGTTTTAGGAGAGGGACTTTGCTATACCAGTCTTGGGGTTGCTTAATTTGTTGAACTTTTTTTCAGCTTGCTCGCCTCATTTTTGTGAAAATAAAATCAGCTAAGCAAATAATCAAATTTGCATTGCCTTTACATATAAAACAACGTATAGGTACAAAATGAGGGCCTCTTAAAATATAAGGCTCTGATTGACCTCAATTCCGTAAGGCTTTCATCACAGAGGTTCTACTTTAATGCAGTTACTTGGGTTGTGAACGTATCTGCACCTCTAGGACATCACCCTACTCCTCGTGGCAGTAGACATGCTCCTCAAAGCCATGCTGATCCATGCCGTCACAGATGAGTGTGCAGAAGGGGCACACCTTGTGGCTTTCCTCATGCTGCTCCAGCTCGACCTGGCTGATATCCGGGAAGATCTCTTGGCAATGACGGCACACCATGAGCTAAGGAAGGGAAAGGAGGGAAGAGAGATGGGAGCTGGCATGGCAAAGTTCTATAACCAAAAGCACTGATCAGCTGGATCAGCATCTATCTTTCAGACAGCATCACTGGGATAAGGAAATATGGAAATGATCTGATCTACTATTGGGAAAATACATTTTAGTATTAGAGCTGCTGCAGAAGATAAAGCAGACTTTACCTGAGGTGACCATTTGGCAACATAGCAGGACAGATTGGAATCACCCAAAATAGCAGATATGTTAATAGGTATCAGCTCTGTAAGGCTGTTGTAAATAATGTTCAAAGAGCAGAGTGTTAGCTAGACTGACCATGAGTGGCATCGATTGCAGAGCAGTAGGGACCATCACAGGAAGTTCAAAAAACACCTGTTTGGAACATTCCACAGGTAAACAGGTGATGCTATCATGACTGGGTATAAAAGGATATCAAAAATCTCTTGATATCTTATTTTCAGCTACTCTTACAAGCGATACTATGACCTCCCTGCATCTGAATAGATTTCTATGGGAATTGGGGGGTGGGTCTAGATTAAGCTGTAAATTACACAGGAATAGTATAAAACCCATGATTGGCTAAATGGCTGTAAGTCATCAAGGGTCTGCGGTAACAAACGAGCCTCAAACCATCACTCTGCTGCCAGATATGCGGTAGATATGGATGGATCACTTGAAGGGTTATTTCTCCTGACTTATATTTCCATAGAGTTCAATGGGAAAATGTGAGCTGACGCGATTTGGCGCTTCTTGAGTTGTCTGACTGAACTAGCTTTGCAGGCTTCACATCATATAGAACAGTGGTTCTCAACCCTGGTCCTGGAGTACCCCTGTATTATAACAAGCTGTTAAGTTTTCTTCATTAGGTGTTTTTAATGTTTAGAGGGATTATTTACATTATTAAGCCACATTATGTTAGCAATAGCTACGCATGCCATGAATAATAAAAGTCCAATATTCACATTGTGTTGTACTGTAAACAATTAAAAAGAGGTTAAAAAAAAGAAGTTTTAACTGATAAAATTAAAGACTGAGGTGAATCAATTGGCTCATAACTGGTTCAATTGTGGACATATGGCCACTAAAACTAACTGTGTGTTAAATAATGAAGAATTCAAAGACAAAGCAAATGATAATGAGCCAAACCTCCATTGTGTTGACAAATTGTTGAAGGAACTTAAACTTGTCTTCAATTACCCAATTAGGGGCCTATTAACCTCAGTTGTTACTCTTCTTTGTAATTGTTTTCAATATAACACAATAAGCATAATGGACATGGGAATTCTTCATGGCATGCATAGCTATTGCTAACATAATGTGGCTTAAGAGGGTAAATAATCCCTCCGAACATTAAAAAAACCGAATTTTAAAAAATGAACAGCTTGTTAAAATTCTGGTATTGCAATTGTGGTTGGAACAAAAATCAGTATACACAGGGGTACTCCAGGACCAGGGTTGAGAACCACTGACCTAGGGTATATGCTGTCAGGGCCTGCTGCCTTATTATTCTTTAATTTATTGTTTATGTAGTACTTCGCTATCCTCTATCTCAATATCAGCTAGCTGCTAAGACATTCTGAGGACTGAATATACTGTCTGGTCCATTAGTAACCTCCTCTCTGGTAAAACTCTCAGCAAAGTAATTTTTTAAGGAATCAGCAATAACCTTATTCTTATAAAGTAACAATCTGTCTTTTAAACACATTTAATCTCCTGCTTAACTTTCCATTTCCTACTGCAGTACTGAAAGAAGGATTACTTTTTGCATCTTGGGCAATTTGCCATTCAAACAGCCTTTTAGCTACTCTTAGTTCATTTTTAACCTTCATTTTTAACCTGCTCCTTCCATTTTGACTGACAGGCCAAGTCGTTTTGAAATAAATACGCATTGAATTAAATACAAGTGAACATAAATACACGTATAAATAAATATGCCATAAATAAGCATATTGTGTAAGGTGTCCTTTGGAAATAAAAATGCCATGAAATAAATAATTTCATTATTTATTCACAACTTTAGTAAATGCAGTTTCAGTAGAGTGAAATAACCTAAAACCGGACTGAAACATTTCAAAGAGCTTATGGTTGAACATATGCTCAGTGAGCTGATTGTAAATGAATATTGCACACCTCTGAAGGAACAGAATCTAAAAATCTTCTATAATTTTCAGAGACTCAATTCTGAAGCTCGGACTAGGTCATACTGCACTGCAACAGAGCTTTCCAGTTTTGGTCAGACCTTTACAACAGGTGTTCCATTTATTGGCTCTCATGGTCCCACTTAAATAACATGTAATTTGTAAAAATAATCTGTGAGAAAAATACATACCAGCTCCTCTGTACTTGAAGTAGCTAATAAAAAGGAAAAAACATATTTAAAATATTACCACTGAAAAACAACAGGGTATACAGTATGCCTGAATTGTCAAATAATATTCAAGAGGTGATAAGTGTTCTTATAACTGAATAAAGCTCAAAGCTTGTAAACACTTCAGTGTATTCAACTGTGGTGTCTGCAAGTATGGTTTGTTGTGGAGAACCAATTAAAGGTATAGTTTACCCAAAACAATAAAATTATTATTCATCCATGTTCTGAAACTGAGAAATTTCTATTTGACCCAACAATGACAGCTCTCTGGAAAATTGTATGCAGATTTGATTAGTCCATCCATAAATCCCCATTTCAAAATAAATGGAAGTCTATGTATGAGGGGCAGCCAGCAAAAAATGTGCTTTAAAATCTCATCAAAATACAAAAAATTATAAAAAGATATGTACAGCCATATACACTAAATGGCCAAAAGTATATGGACACCTGCTCGTCCAACATCTCATTCCAAAAGCACGGCATTAATATGGAGTTAGTCCTCCCATTACAGCCGTAACAGCCTCCACACTTCTGGGAAAGCTTTCCACTAGATGTTGGAACATTGCTGCGGGGATTTGCTTCCATTCAGCCATTAGAGCTTTGGTGAGATTGGGTTCTAATGTTTGGCGATCAGGCCTGTGCATGCCAGTTCTTCCACATTGATCTCAACAAACCATTTCTGCATGGACCTTTCTACATGGTCTTCATGACTTGGTCCAGTGGTCAGCAACTGGACAACGCAGTTGTCTCCCAAAGCATGGCGAAACAGGTCTGAAAAGCACACTTTTAGCACGTAAACGAATGCAAACACGGATTATACCAATATATAAAATCATGACATCCAGAACCAAACGTTTGAAAAGATAAAAAGCTCCATTCATGATATTTTACACTTTTTCCAAACAAAGGTTTGGCAGTAGATCCGGTTGTTAGCTTATGAGGAACTTCCTTGTTTCGTTCTTGCACCAGTAACGGTCCCACTTCCTGAAGCGTGCATTACAAAACAAACCAAGCAAGTTCGCAAAGAAGTTAACAACAGTTGCTAGTTTTCTCAGAAAATAGTTCTTCCAAATCAAATCAATCAAAATTTGTTTCAAAAGTTTGAAACGTTTGGTTCTGGATGTCGTGATTTTATATATTGGCATAATCCGCATTGTTTCCGTTCATTTACGTATGTACTAAAAGACCTGCGTGCTTTTTATACTTTCATGGCTGTAGACTTTATTAAATTTGAATGAGACATAAAAATTTGAAATGAATTGCCCATAGATTTAACATGGGAAAAACAAAATGATAACATATAAATCAGTATAGCTACTCAAAGCTTGAATAATTCCAGCGTTCTACAGTTCATGAACATGAGAGCAATGGGAGACCGTTATCTTAGGCACAACGAGTTGCAGCCACTAGTCAGCTGCTGTCACACACTGTCCAAAGTGCAGAGATGTAAAATTCAGGTTGCTGAGGTGTAAAATCCAGGTTCAGAAAGTAGAAGTCCTCCCCAGTATTTTGTTCCAATGACCTGGATTTGCTAATTAGCACAATTATTCAGTCAGGAGGTATAACTAATTAGTGAAATCAGTTCGCTGAGTCCATGGGTGGAAAGAAACACATGGCAAGACTTTTACTTTCTGTCATATTCTGAGCTTTAGCCTAGCCTAGCCTACTTTAGCCTAGCCTAGTTTACATGAAAATACACCGCAAATACATACGCGTAACGTTAACAATTTACCCATCTAACTTTCTAGCTAGCTAAATGCATGGTGTTTGACCTTACATAGGCTTCTCGATAACATGTTACTGTTTCAGATGTGTATTGTTAGCTAGATGGAAACATATATAACGTTATATACAGTTGAAGTCTAAACTTTACATACACCTTAGCCAAATCCATTTAAATTCAGTTTTTCACAATTCCTGACATTTAATCCTAGTAAACATTCCCTGTCTTAGGTCAGATAGGATCATGACTTCAGTGGATAATGCAGCTCTCTTCTTTAGTAAAATATGATCAGAGAGTGAGAATAGTCTTTCACAAGGCACTGTTGTTGCAGGTATTTCCAAATATCTCTGTTTAAGATCTGCCAAAGCCTTTTGTAGGCACCTGTGTGTGTTCAGACCCAGTTATTTGCATGGCAGCAATTATTATTTTGATAAATTCTACAGAAAAAATATAAATTGGCCAGTGAAACATATTACAATCATTCCCTACAATGATATTTGTGGGCGACTATCATTGAGCGACTGTGCGTGCACAGTGGTTAGCCATGAGCATGTTTAATTTAATCAGTCAATTAGCCACATTGAGTACTTGAATGCATACACATTCGAGTACTGAATGTGTATGCAATGGCAGACAGCTCTTATCAAGTTATCTAGCAATTAAATTACATATGCTTTAGTTACTTTACAGGCAGACATCACTAAAATGTGTACAATAATTGGTCTATTTGTTGATCCCATGCTAAAATGATCCCATGCTTTCCTCAAATTTTCTCAAGGCCTCTTTGACATCTTTAGAGGCCCTCCAGGGGGTCCCAAACCCCACGTTGGGCACCACTGCTATATATCATTGTCTAAAAGTTCAACAATCACCTGTCACTCCGTTTGAACCACAGTGGGATAACACGTTAACCGTTTCAATACCATTATGGTAAAGAAGTTTCCACTAGGACCAACAAGGTCCATCCATATTTTTATTTCACTATTTTGGCCATTTTTGGCATTACAGTGGAACATTGTTGTCCATATAGGTATATTTTTTAAATGATGCCTTGTGGAGCCTTTCTGAAGGGACTAATCAAATCTGCAGAGACACTGCTGTCATTGTCAGATCAAAAATACATTTCAAGATAAAAAACGAATGAATAACTCTGTGAACTATCTCCCTTTAAAAAGAGATTTATGAATGAGGCCAGGGCAAAGCTCTCCATTGGTGCTTAAAAGAATGAGAGGTTTACGATATGTCTGCATTTCACCCCGTACTTATTGGCCTTGCTCTCCCTTAAGAAGCCTGAAAAGTAATATCAAGCTGGGAGAGTGGGGTGCCTGTGCAATTACCTGAAGTTTTAGAGTTGTTCCCATAGAGACTTGGGTCAGCCCCTGGGTTCTGGGTGCCAAGGGTAACAGGTGATGGAGAGTTAAGGGTTAGGGTATTGCAAGGAAATTGAGGAAGGGGTCGCCAAGGCCTTGAAGTGGGCCAGCTCTTCACACAGTTTTTCAATATTTCTCTTCAGTTCCTGATGGGGACATTGAGGAAACACATGGAGCTCACAATCTGAGCACAAGGTGCCACATTCATATAAAGTAAGCACAAAACCATACAACCCATAGTTGATAGAACTATGCCCTTTTGAGCTTCCCATGAAGACACGTTTAGCTTTGCTGATCAGTGTTTCTCCTGAGCTTGGGCTAGGATTGTAAAATTCTGGTAAAATTTCCCTTTTTGAAGAATTTTGAGGTAATTTTAGACATTTTGAGGTAATTTGTTATCAATATTTTTCATTAAATCGTAAGTATGTGTAATTAATCCCTACCCTCAAACCCTCGGATATTTGTGGGTAGTGTTCTGATGCAATATGGCTGCTTCACACCAGGCGAGTTTGAAACATTAGTGAACCCCCCCCCCCCCCCCCACCCCCCACAGAAGAAGAATTTAAGAAATGTTTGTTTGACACATTAAAGAAATGTGAAACAAACATGGGGCCCTATCTTGGCGATCTTGGCGCTTGGTCTAAGCGCATGGTGCTAAGTCCATTTAGGGCGTGTCCAAGTCTACTTTTGCTATTTTAACGGCGTGTTTTTTTGGGTGCTAAGCACGGCGCAAGGTTGCAACTAGGCTGAACCTAGTCTCTTCATTAATTATAGGTGAGTCTTGGGCGTGACATGCAATAAACCAATCAAAATGTCATATCCCATTCCCTTTAAAAGCTTGCTTTTCCACCTGGGCGGATTGCTTATGATGGCGAAACAGACATGCTCGTGCGTGTTTAGTGCAATCAAGGAATAGGCTATATGGATCAATAGTAGCCTATGATCAATATTATTCGGGTTAACCATTATGAGTTCCCGGTAATTCCTGACAGTACTGTTTACAAAATATATGTGGTTACATTTCGTTAAAAGCACCTGCAACAGCTGAGAATAAGCGACCAATTGCTTCCATCTCACCTTAGAAAACGCCAAATTAGCCTGCTTGTATAACAAATTTCGTTTGATTATACAATGAACTCATGTTCAAGCTTCATCCGAAGTTCATTAGGCTACCTGCATTCTAATTTTGATTAATAACATAAATAACGTTATTTTGCCTTAATGATGACACTAAATACAATAAATCTGTCAGGTTGGCAACCCATAGGTTCAGCATATTTTCCCTTGTTTTATAATTTCCTGCTTATGGAAATGTGACCAACCTGTTCTACTGGTAGCGTAATACTTTAAAACGATTCACTTTCCCAGGAAGACCGTGGAAAAGTGTGATTTACAGCAGGGGGAAACAGACCTGCTCCTGTAAAGCGAACATGCAGATAATGGAATTCAAATTAATTGTAAATTAATTTTGTAACGTGCTGCAAATTTCGTTTCTAATTAGACGCTTAGTTCTCTTTAAAATCTTTTGTTCAGTTATGGAATAACAGGTGAAATCAGCTGGGTTTTAATAAGCTGATGGTATGGAAACCTTGTCACTGTAATTTAAAAAATATGAAGGACGAAGAATAGCTAAGGTTACAATTCAGTTAACATGATGACATTTATCTCAGTTTTTTAAACCATAGGCTATCGAAAAAACCTTATCCACAGCGTATCCGCTGTAGCCTAGGCTATTTGAAAAACAATAAAAGCAATATTCACTGGACAGGTTTTGAACTTTTTTCAGTCACAAACCATTCTATTTACTTACAGGCTATATTCCTAGATAAACAAAGCTGTATTGTAATGACATCTGAAGTGCATTTTCAGAACTCAAATGTCCGTCTATTGCAGTGCGCGAGTTTTCCATTGAATGACAATTCACGCATTAGGTGCAAATGACAATTCGCGCATTAGGCTTGATATAGGTGTTATCAGCTCCTTTTTAATGGATAGCCATTGTCCCGTACCATCTCACATCGCCTGGATGTTGATGGAGTGGGCTGAGAGCAATGTAATGTGGCATCGTTTCCCTTCGCTGAGGGAACGGTATGTGGACCTATGGAACCTTTTATTATTATGCATTTTTGATATAGCCTACACAATAATAATATTTCACATTGTGATCTAGATATTTTAGTCATGCTTGTGCGCACCCCTGTGTGTAACAGACAGGAGGGTACGCGCGTTGTGCTATGTAGACGCACTTATATGCGCCGTTAAAATAACATGTAAACAACTGCGACATGACTTTAGACCAGATTTGTGGTGGTTCTAGCGCAAGCGCTTTCTGCTGGCTCAAGATAGCAATACGCCAAAAAGAATCCTGGCCACTCCTCATCTTAAGACCAACACGCCCAGTTCACTTGCAACGGGCGCAAGAATACATGGTAGTTAAAGGACGTAAGCGTTAGGCGTTATAATGAACCTAGCGCCGGGTGTAAGATAAGGAAAGATAAGTTTGGGTTAGCGCCGCTTTGCGCCGGGTGTAAGATAGGGCCCATGATGTTGGTTTACCACAATGTGAACACATATATTTGTATGTTTTTTGTTCAAATGCAGTTTGTAACAAAACGCATATTAAATAAGAAAACATAAATGCAAAAATATAATTTATTAATTTCCTTCTCTGCACTCACAGATGGCATCAGGGCCTGGGGCTGTTCAGGACATTTTCTTTGTTAATTGTTTTCTTCAACTTTTGTGTTTTATTAGCTTTGTTTTAAGCATGAGATTGTTACAATGGTGATTTACCCTGGAAAATATCAGAAAATGACTATGTTACCTGGAAAATTCCCTCCCTTTGCAACCCTAGTTGGAACGAGTAGGCTAATGTGCACAGGGCACCAGGGTGGGTTACCTGCTTGTCCTGGGACAGCTCGTCCTTCTCGACTCTCATAATTACTGCAATGTTGACTTGTTCATCCAGAATCTTTTGCGCATCCATCAGCTGTTTCTGAAAGGGAGAGGAGGCAATGGCCTAAGTTCAGCTTCTGCAACACTCAACAGGCTTAGCTGGAGATATGTGATGCGGTATGTCAAAACCAGGCGGAATTGGGCAAGAGGTCAATTTTGAGTTATTGGTATATTAGTAAAACATAGACCTTGCACTTTACAACTCCGCTTTCTTTTTTCAAATCGGATATTCCAAAGCGAAGTTATTAAGATTTTAAATTGGACCGTCTGAAACATCGAAACTGAGAAATAGCCCTTTAAAGTTTGAGTTTAAACAAAACAAGTTGGTTAACAATGTTAGCGTACCGAACCCTGTTATCAGGCGGAAACCAGACATTTTTGTGATCAACATACGATACTGATATTATTCTGGCACATACCATTGAACATATTATATTTATTAGGTTCACAAAACGATAAGCTAACTTTTAAGCCAATAACCATGTAGATGTGACCGGTAGTTTTTTTGTTTTAACGTCTTTTAGATTAGAAAGTACTGTCAAAAAAGGGGCGCCCTTTATCGGGCGGCTCTTGTAGGCTAGTGCATAACAAGCTCACGATTATTGTTGTTTTAATAATCAATTAATAGTTTATTTCATCAAGAAAGATACCGTTTGAATAACCAATATGTTGGCAAAATAGCTGGCTAACTGGATAGTTTACCTGACAGTCCGAAAGATGTCGATATTGGGTTTATTTCTTCACAAAACGATAAACTAAGTTTTAAGCCAATATTAAACATGTAGACGTGACCGGTAGTTTTTTGTTTTAACGTCTTTTAGATGAGACAGTAATGTCAAAAAAGGGGAGACAACTATCGTTTATTGGCTTAAAAGAGATAGGCTCAATCGCATTGGATTTATTTCTTTACAAAAACGATGTTAACTTTTAAGCCAATAACGTGTTTTTTTTTTTTCGTTTTAACGTCTTTAAGATGAGACGAGACTGCCAAAGAAAGGGCGCCCATTATCGGGCGGCTGTTGTAATCCATAAACAAGCTCACGATTATTGTTGTTTTAATAATCAATTAATAGTTTATTTAATCAAGAAACCGATACCGTTTGAATAACCAATATGTTGGCAAAATATCATCATGCGATTTTACGTTAGCAAGTGAGCTAGAAGTTATGCTAAATTTGGCGTCATTTCCAAGCAAAATCTCGAACAAGGCATCATTTTGTGAAATGACATGCCTCTCTAAAAGTGCTTAAAAAAATACTTTGTCGATGAAATTTCAGTTTGAAACTTTTACAGAACATTTTTAATATTTGTAGCATCATAAATGTTCAAAAATCTCAAAAACGCTAAAATTCACCCCCAAGGCATTTTGCAGCTTTTCCTCCGTTCGTAGCTCTGCCCAATTCCGCCTGCTTTTGACATACCGCGTCACATATATGCTATGCTATGTGAATGGAACCTCGAGTTCGCTGCTCAGCTGATCCTTCTGTTGGAAAGCTTTGAGCACATTTTCCAGTTCTTTCTGCGTCTCCTGAAGGGCTTGGCCTGTCTGACTGTGCGCCTCCTCATTGCTCTGTCTCTCCTTGCGTAGCTCTTCTTTCGCATCCTGTAGCTGACTAGTAAGAACCTCACACTGCACCTGCAGACAGACAAGGTGACATTAATTCTACTGCAGTCTTCAGGGGCTTTCACCAGGAGGGAACCTTTTGTGTGGAGCATGGCTGACCCGTTTCTCAAGGTCCTCTCTGTCCTCTCTGTCCTGTTCGGACAGGGTCTTCTGCAGGGCCTGATTCTCACGGCGCAGTGCCTCTGCCTGTGCACGCAGTCCCCGCAGTTCCCCTGCCAGCTTCACAGTCTCTTTCTGGCTGCTCTGGAGGTCCACCTGATGGACAGTGGGCAGGGCTAGTATTATAGTCTTAAATGACTCTCTCTCTCCCTCCTCACACACAAATACATATAACCAATTACACATATGCACGTAGATATCCCTGGCCTGCACGCACGCACACGCACACAGTGTTCGTAGATATCCCTGGCCTGCACACACACATACACTGTGTTCGTAGATATCCCTGGCCTGCACACACACATACACTGTGTTCGTAGATATCCCTGGCCTGCACACACACATACACTGTGTTCGTAGATATCCCTGGCCTGCACACACACATACACTGTGTTCGTAGATATCCCTGGCCTGCACACACATACACTGTGTTCGTAGATATCCCTGGCCTGCACACACACATACACTGTGTTCAGCAAACCTGCAACAGTATGATGTGATCATGCCGTGTCTGCAGCTCCCCAAGGTTCTTCTGCTTCTCCAGCTCCATTTCTCTTATGCTGGAACTTAGCCTGGAGTGATATAGGAGAGAAAGAGGCAGGAGTGACCACTGTAACACTTAGTTGTGTCCCAATCTGACCCCACAACAAGAGCACATCCTGTGTAAAACTCTCCAGGAGAATTACAGAAGGTTGACTCCACTGCTATGTAGGGGTTGGTATCGTTTAAATTTTATCGATTCCGATTCCGATTCTGCTCATCGAATCCGGTTCTTATCGAATCTCGGTTCCGATTCCAATATTTTTTGGAGAGAAAAAAAGAACACATTTCAAGAACAAAAATTAGCCACCTTTATTCTTGGAACATTTAGGCTATAATCAACTGTCTGTGACAGGAAGGTTTCTTTTTCCCTTCATTTATAAAAATAAATATTACTCTTTCTTATAAGGAATAATCAACAAAAACTATTACAAACCAAAACTATTTAAATAAATAATGGAGAAATATAACAAAAAAATAAAATTAGAATATAACAAAATATGTGTAGTGAGCAGTGTTTTTTTTTTTCTCTCAACCCGACTTGATCAAATGAGTCAAATGAACGTCCGAAGTTCTCTTGTCCGAGAAAGCACGCTGTATCCACTATCGATTGACAACGCAAACAGGTGACTGTTACTATTGAGACCAATCTTCCGGCGTGCGCTGTGTGCTATTGATCTCAAAGCTGCATGCATGCCAAGCTTGTGAGAGACTAGTTAACGTTACGGTCGCATCTATTCTGTTCAATAGCATCAGTAATATCACAGTACAGATATTCAATGCATTGATAAATTGGGAGCCAACTGCACAACCGCGAGTTATCCGCGTGACTTATCGAGGGGGAGGTGTATATGGATATTGCTGTGAATAACCAGATATCAATAATGCATTTTGCATACCTAAACGGAGTAGACTCAACCGTAGCAAAGGGATGTAACCCCTTCACCACAAATCTTGTCACCGCTCGGTGACATTCATCCACTTTCTCCTTGCTCATCTTCCCCTTCATGGCTAAAGTGAAAGGAGTTTCTGTACAGGAGGGTCTCTGGGATTAACCGGAGGTGGAGGGGTGCTCTGACTGCTCTCTGAACTCGTATCTAAGAAAAATATATATTAGACGAATAATTTGTAGACATCATTCGTTTAATATAAAAGGCGAATGTCAGCTCATCTGTGTTTTGTACCTGAGCGTGAGACGTTGCTACTGCTAGCGCTAACGTTAGCTGTAACGACGTTAGCTGCATTGTGGCTGGGAGACCGCGACACATCAAACACGGTGCATTCCTTCAGATTCACGCCGTGTTGAAGCAAATGCTTCATCATGTTGGAGGTGCTTCCTCCCTTGCACGAAATAACCTTACTGCAGGTGTTGCATTTTGCCGTGTTGCTATCTTTTTTTAGTGAAGCTAAGCCAAACTTTTGAACGTTTGCTGCGGTCAGCCATGACGGTCGATCCAGAATGTAAACAGTAGCAATGTGCTTTGCTAAGTCGCTGACATAATGCGTAACAAATGATGTGACGTTAGGTCCACGTAGCAGGTCCTGGCAGATAAGTGAAACTTATGGACTGTAAAAAGCTCACTGCAGTTCACTCGGGAGCGCGACTGAAATGTATGCAACAGTTAGGAACCGAGAAGCAGAATCGAAATGCACGTGTCTTAACGAATCCACGGTTCTTGGAAATTTGTTAGCGGTTCCAACTTGGAACCGGTTCTTGATACCCAACCCTACTGCTATGTCTCCTAAATGCTCTATTTAATGGACTGTTTAAGTGACACTATAGGAGGATGAAAATTCTGGAAAACAAAAAAAGCTACCCGATCTGCCAGGCTCTGGTGGGTGTATCAGTAACTCACTGTGTGATCTCAGCCTCCTGTGTTGTGACCTTTTCTTTCAGCTCTGCCCGCTTTTGCTTCAGCTGGTTAATTATAGTCACAGCTTGTTGATACTTCTCCTGCGAGTTGAATAAGCTCTGCTGGAGCACCTGGAACCAAGAGAACAAGACAGAGACAAAAATAGAGTCTGAAAAAGAAATAAGTATATCACAAGAGACTAAAAAGGCTACTTAAGCCCTATTTGGATGGGATAGGTTTTACGGGTGGAGGTGGGGTAATGTAATTATTACCAGAGGATCTCTGTTATTTTAGTCCCGTCCAAATCTTCGATGTCTAACATTTACGGACTGCACTCTCCCGCGACAGTAAAGATTTTGGCATATTTTACCTATGGTTAAATGCCCTGTAAAAATAACTCCAAGTTATAGCAATCCCGTGCAAATTGACATGTTGCTAAATATTCTGTTATTTCCTGTGAGCAAGGAGTTTCTCAATTCTTTTCTCCTGGGTTTTCATATATGAGGCACTTGAGGAAGCCTTTGATTGTGCTCTCTTCGGTCCAAGTCCAGGCCACAACTATTGGCCGACCTGTACATTAAGTGTATGTTAAATAAGAAGAATGAGAAGCCCAAAAGTACTTATCAGTGGGGCAATGCTTGTGGCAGTTTTAGGTAAGCTATTGTCTGCAGTAGCCTATATATAGCCTTACATACGTACATGTCAGGTCTAGCCCAACAGTGTAACATTTTTTCTCAAGCTAACGTTAATAAAATGTAATTCAGGATTCCTTGCGCTTTTTCGTGGACAGTCTGCCATTCTCATTTCTGCCAGAGCAATCAATTTGCAGTGAAGTTACAGGACGTGTAACGTAGTATGACGCATGGAACACTTTTGCTGTGATGACAAAATGGAGTATCTCTGCACTTCTAGACCATGATTATGGAGATAGTTTATCCTGTCCAAATCAGTCATTAATATTAAATGTCCTCTAATAACTACTTTACAGATATTGTCCTGCAGTGGCAGACTCAGGCTGTTTGAAGGGCAGGGGCGAAAAGAAAAAAAGGGCACCTACTGCATGACATGGGGCCCCATCAGCGCCCAAAAAGCTTTGTGTGTATTGCTGCTATTGTCTGACCAGGTCTCTCTTGAAATGAGACCCCGTGTCTCAATGAGATTACCTGTATAAATAAAGGTTAAATTAAAAATTAAAAATTAGGAAACCTTCCAACATTTTCACGCATGTAAGGATACCCTTTATACAGCACTGCATCCCATTTTCTCAACTGGAAAGGGCACCCTTTGGGCAGTATAGAGGGCACTTTATCACGGCACTGTTTACCTTTGGAAGGGCATCCAAGTTTCAACAATTTGGACAATTGGAAGGGCACCAATAGGGCACTGCATCACATTTTATCCACTAATAGAGCACTCATTAAGACATGTTATTGTATTTTCTTGCTATGTTTTCCTATGTGAAGGGCAGCCAATAGGGCACATACTCTCATTTTCGCCACTCAAGAGGGCACTTAAGCGCAACGTTTTCAACCGGGGGGGCACCAGGCGACCCCCTGCCCCCCCCCCCCGAGTCCGCCAGTTTTGTCCTGAAAACTTATCCCATCGGAATAGGGCTTTAGATCCTACCTTTCACAGCTTTCCTTGGTTTTCAAAAAGGCTATTTCTCAGAATGAACCACTGAAGGCAGTGGCGTACCGTTAGCTATAAAATAGGCCTTCTGTAACCTTACCTTTATACGGATATTAACCTCAACCTGTTTCCATTTAGTTCTTAATTACCAATCAAGCAATTAACTGAATAACAAATATCAATGAATATAGCAAGTTTTTGTGCTAGCATTTTTCTTTGTGTCATATGTGTAGCACTTAGGCTATAGCCTATATGTATTGATAGCTGGTGCGCTGAAAAAAGTGGGGTAGGCTATACAGCATTAGACTTGTTTCCGTTTATTTAGCTTGAGTAGCCTAAAAATCGAACAATTAATTTGCTGAATAATCAATACCAATATGTAGCCTATAATGCAGGGATAGGCAACTCCAGGCCTCGTGGGCCGGTGGGTGTGCAGGTTTTTGCTGCCACCAGTCACCCTGGCTCAATCAGCTAATTAGTTATATACACCAACACCGATTCACTCTTAAATTAGACTACAACAAACGCTACAGTACATGCATACAGGCATAAGAACGTTCATCAGCTGCTGTTCATATCGCGGAACATAGTGAAAATATCAGATCATGTAACTGATTGGGCTAATTAAATAATTGGTAACTGGCGGCAGCAAAAACCTGCACACCCACCGGCCCACGAGGCCTGGAGTTGCCTATCCCTGCTATAATGATTAAGAAATGACAACGACAAAGACAACTAATTTAAAATTGTTTAACAAGGATTACGCAATAATCTGAATGCGTTAAAGAATGTAATTCATTTTAAGATGGCACTCAAATTAGTCAATGACATTTCAACATTAGAAAGCATATTTAAAGAGGACAGCCTCTGAAGTGTCTCGAACTGTTGAGTGCAACGCATAATTAAGGCTAGAAAAACATTACATTTTTACATTACAGGCATTTAGCAGACGCTCTTATCCAGAGTGACGAACACAACTTCTTAGCATTTATTTTTTACATTTATCCATTTATATACTGAAGCAATTCAGGTTACGTACCTTGCTCAAGGGTACAACGGCAGTGTCCTACCTGGGAATTGTCCAGAATTTACAATCTACAAAACATTGCACATTTAAACATGGAGCATTTAAAAGTCTAAATCTTCGCATAATAACACGTCATCATAAATGTGGATATAGAAAAATGCTAAAAGTTTATGATGCACAGAACAATAGTGCTATCTCAAAATAAATAGGTAGCCTAATAATTTACTTATTGGTCTTAGTTATTAAGCGAATCAATTGTTTGATTGACAATCAGACAAAGTAGATGGAAACAGATTGAGAGTGATCATCCGTTAAAGGTAAGATTAAGTGAGCAAGGCAACTTGGTGGTGATCAGTGACTGAGGATGAGCCAAACAATTACCTCCCTCTCTCTCTGGGACTCCTCCATGCCCACAGTGTTCTGGGCTATTGGCTCCCGCATCGTCCCCTGGTGGCTGACCAGGATCTGTCTCTCCCGCTCTTGCTGAGCACTCGCATCCCCCTGCTGGCTTGCCCATTGCTTCCCCTCCTCTCTCCCACTCTGGGCCTGCTCCTGCTCTAGCCGGTTCACAGACTGACCCAATTCCACCATGGACTCCTGAAGGGAGACAAAACGCTGTCACAACATGCTTGCATACGTCATGCACTGTAACACCAAAATCCTGCCACCAATAAAGGTTTTGAGGAAACCTGACTAACCCTGAGGCACCTAATCTCCAGTAGTCTCTCACTGAGCTCAGATCTCAGGATCTTGATGGACTCCTCCTTTTTCTCTATCTCTTTGTGCAGCTCCTCTTTCTCTTTCTCCACCTGCTCCACCTGTTCCTGCATGCACAAACAAATGCACCACAGCCGTCCATTACAGTCACAAAATCTCACAGCCGAATCCAGATTTAGGACAGATCAATTAATGAATTAACCCTTTATTTATTTCTCGGAAGGCACATTGAGGGAACGAGCCAACATTTATAATGGTGGCAAGATTACAAAACTAAAACAACAACAATACTTTAAAGATAAAAAACTATTGAAAAAAAAAAAAAAAGTATAATAGTAATAAAATAATAATAATAATAATAAATACATATTCACATAAGGGCAATTATCACAAACAATTACACTTAAATCTAACTAAGAAATCAGAGACTTACAACAGAATCAGGTTTCCATTCATTATGTAATACATTCAGGGTATGAGGGGTATAAAATTGAAAGGCACTTTTTCCAAAGTCAGAGAAAATTTGAGGAACCTGAAAAACTAAACAGTCTTGGGAGCGTGTGTAATGAGCATATCTTTCAAGACCAAAAGTGAAGTAAGGTAAGAGGGCTTTATAAATAAACAGATACAACTGGCAATATCTTCCTTCAGAGAGAGTGGGCCACGCAATTTTTTTTTATACAGGACACAGTGATGGGTACTATAATTGTCACCAGTAATGAATCTAAGTGCGGAATAGCATACAGCATCTATAGGTCTAGAGTGGTAGACGCTGCATGTCCATAAACTACATCCCCATAATCAAGGACTGAAAGACTGAAAGTTGATTCAGTTGCCTTCCTTCTGATAAACATAGGGCAGCACGTTCTATTCCTATATAAGAAGCCAAGTTTCAACCGCAGCATCTTTACCATATTATTGATGTGGATCTTAGTCGTGAAACTATCATCATTCCAGATGTCCAAGTATTTATAATGCGGGGCTCAAAAGTGCGACCACTTTGGTCACATTAGTGACCTCAATTTAAAATGGGAGCACTGGTGCGACCATAAACAATTGCCCTGGTGCGACTGTCAGGTTTTATTTTTTTTAAATAATGCAAGCAACCCATCGCAATCAGAAAAATGTTTATTTTCCCTGCAACCATAACCAACCAAACATTAGCTTCTCTTTACTTGCCTCTTTGTTGGTTTTGGCAAGCCAGCATTCCCTGAACCTAAATAACATTAGCTAACTGAATGTCGCGTCGGGATAGCATTGTTCATTGCTCTAGCAATCCGTTGGCCGTCCGGGTGCCTGTGACGTGCTCACTGTGTACACATATGAGTGGGAACTGGACATTCCAAATTTGGGTGGGATTAGTGATGCCAAATTTAAAAAAAAACCCTTTAAGGGTTGTTTCTCCTGACAAATTTTCCTATTGAACTCTATGGAAAAATAAGTCAGCAGAAGAAACCCTTCAAGTTATCCATCCATATCTACTGTATTTCTGGCAGCAGAGTGATGATTTAAAGCTTGTTTGATACGTCAGACCCTTGATGACATAGAACCATTTAGCCAACCATGTGTTTCCATACTGTTCCAGTGTAATTTACAGCTAAATCTAGTCCCACCCCCCAATTCCCATAGAAATCCATTCAAATGCAGAGACGTTATAGTATCGCTTGTAAGAGTACCAGAAAATAAGATATCAAGAGTCTTTTGATGTTGTTGGGTCACAGACATCAGGAAGTCATGGCATGCAAAGGATATGCAACCAAATATTAAAAATTTAAAGGCACAGTCAACTTATAGAATGTAATGTCCTCCTGCTCTGCAAGGAACCTGGGGGTGGTCCTGGACGACCAGCTGGACTTCAAAGAACACATCAGGGCAACGGCACGGTCCTGCAGGTTCCTCCTGTACAACATCAGGAGGATTCGGCCGTACCTGACCACCTACTCCACCCAGCTTCTTGTCCAGACCATGGTAACCTCACGTCTGGACTACTGCAACTCCCTTCTCGCAAGCCTACCAGCCTGCGCCATTCCCCTACAACTGGTCCAGAATGCGGCTGCTCGGCTTGTGTTCAAGCTCCCGAAGTTCTCGCACGTCACCCCCCTGCTGAGGTCACTCCACTGGCTGCCGGTCATGGCCAGAATAAAGTTCTGACCCTGGCCTACACTGCAGCCAAAAGGTCAGGCCCCTCCTACCTACAGGACTTAATCCAGCACTACGCTCCTGCTTGACCACTTCGCTCTGCTGCTGCAGGGCGACTTGCACTTCCCTCCCTCCATGTTAACGGCTCCCGCTCTACCTGATGGCGGAGCTTTTCCATCCTAGCTCCCCAGTGGTGGAACAAACTCCCCATTCTGCTGCACTCAGCTGAAACACTGTCTGTTTTCCGTCGTGGTCTGAAAATGCACTTTTTCAGACACCACCTCGACTAAACCACCTAAAACTACCATTCTATAGTACTCGCTTCCTGTTTTTTTGCTTGTTTTCCATTTAGCTTGTGTTTTTTTTGGGTTATCTTATAGTTCAGAATGTATAGCTGACTGTGTGTACTATTCATGTTCATTACTAGGAATAGCTCCTACGCTGTGAGAAAGTTGCGTTTTATCGGATCTGCTTTGTAGTCGTGTCAATGACCTTCAATATGCACTTATTGTACGTCGCTTTGGATAAAAGCGTCTGCCAAATAATTGTAATGTAAAAAAATTTAATGTAAAATTCTTACCCACTGGAATTGTGATATAGCGAATTAAAAGTGAAATAATCTGTCTGTAAACAATTATTGGAAAAATTACTTGTGTCATGCACAAAGTAGATTTCCTAACTAACTTGCCAACACTATAGTTTGCTAACATGAAATCTGTGGAGTGGTTAAAAATGAGTTTTAATGACTTCAACCTAAGTGTATTTAAACATCCGACTTCAACTGTATATAGTTGAAGTCGAAGGTTTACATACACCTTAGCCAAATCCATTTAAACTCAGTTTTTCCACAATTCCTGACATTTAATCCTAGTGAACATGCCCTGTCTTAGGTCAGTTAGGATCACAACTTTATTTTAAGAATGTAAAATGTCAGAATAATAGTAGAGAGAATGATTTATTTCAGCTTTTATTTATTTCATCACATTCCCAGTGGGTCAGAAGTTTACATACACTCTGTTCGTATTTGGTAGCATTGCCTTTAAATTGTTTAACTTGCGTCAAACGTTTCAGGTAGCCTTCCACAAGCTTCTCACAATAAGTTGCTGGAATTTTGGCCCATTCCTCCTGACAGAACTGGTGTAACTGAGTCAGGTTTGTAGGCCTCCTTGCTCGCACATGCTTTTTCAGTTCTGCCCACAAATCTTCGATTGGATTGAGGACTTTGTGATGGCCACTCCAATACCTTGACTTTGTTGTCCTTAAGCCATTTTGCCACAAATTTGGAAGTATCCTTTGGGTCATTGTCCATTTGGAAGAGCCATTTGTGACCAAGCTTTAACTTTCTGGCTGATGTCTTGAGATGTGTTGCTTCAATATATCCACATAATTTTCCTTCCTCATGATGCCATCTATTTTATGTAGTGTATCAGTCCCTCCTGTAGCAAAGCACCCCCACAACATGATGCTGCCACTCCCGTGCTTCACGGTTGGGATGGTGTTCTTTGGCCTGCAAGCCTCACCCTTTTTCCTCCAAACATAACAATGGTCATTATGGCCAAACAGTTACATTTTTGTTTCATCAGACCAGAGGACATTTCTCCAAAAAGTAAGATCTTTGTCTCCATGTGCAGTTTCAAACTGTAGTCTGGCTTTTTTATGGCGGTTTTGGAGTAGTGGCTTCTTCCTTGCTGAGCAGCCTTTCAGGTTATGTCGATATAGGATTTGTTTTACTGTGGATATAGATACTTTTGTACCTGTTCCCTCCAACATCTTCACAAGGTCCTTTGCTGTTGTTCTGGGATTGATTTGCACTTTTCTCACCAAAGCATAGTCATCTCTAGGAGACAGAACGCGTCTCCTTCCTGAGCAGTATGACGGCTGCGTTTTTTTTCCCCAGAATAAATTTACTTCAATTAATGGTTGGATTTTTCTCATTTTTTCAGTGGGAGATTAAGCTAATTCATGAAACGGTAAATTTTTTATAACCCTTTTTACTCATCTTTACCAGGGGTGCCAATATTTGTGGAGCGGACTGTGTATATATATATATATATATATATATATATATATATATACATACACACACACACACTCAGTATGGATTTGGCTGGAGGCTAGATAGAAAAATAATTCAGCAATGATTTGATACTTAGAATAAATTAATATTCAAAAAATGTTCTGAATAAACAGTCCTAAATCAGTCACAATGGTTCAAATGCATCATATCTTTTCATTTTCATCTTTTCACGTCTAAATACCTTCAAATTTAGACGTGAAAACAACACTAGCTAGTTTGTAATGCTATTGACAAAAAACGACTAGTTGAGTATAAAATTGATAAAGGTACCAAGACAGACAGCCAAGCTACAAGTTAGAAAATAAAATAATAATCAAACGAAATTCGTTTAACAAACAGGCTAATTTGGCGTTTTCTAAGGTGAGACGGAAGCCATGGGTAGCTTATTCTCAGCTGTTGCAGGTGCTTTTAACAAAATTCAACCGCATATATTTTGTAAAATAACAGAACTGTCGGGAATTACTGGGAACTCAATGGTTAGTCCGAATAATATTGATCATAGGCTACTATTGGTCCATATAGCCTATTCCTTGATCGCACTAAACACGCACGTGCATGTCTGTTTTGCCACCATATAAGCAATCCGCCAAGTTGGAAAAGCAGGCTTTTAAATGGAATGGGATATGACATTTTGATTGGTTTATTGCATGTCAAAAAAATTCACTAAATAAACGCAAATAAAGTGAATATAACAAAGACAGCTGTGCTCAAACAAACGTGGAAGTTCATGCTAAAAGAATTCTAAGGGTAAGTGTGCCCTAGGAATAAAGGTCTGGCTGGGCGTACCTGTGTAGTGATCACCAGCAGGTCTTTGTCCATGCCATAATCCAGGCTGGATTCTACTTGGCTCTCGAAGCGAAATGGGATACTGGCACCCCTCACCTGACCACTGCTATCGACAAAGCAGAACTGATAGAACTCTCCATCTTCCTTGGGCAGGTAATACGCTGGGGACACAACAAATTAATGTCATTCACCTCACAAGTACTTCTGGGCCTTTTTGTTAAAGAAAACAGCAATTACAAGCTCATGACAAAATTCGCCTAGAATTTTTTTCAGGCCTGGTGTTACACACCAAAAAACCCCTGAACACCGGCATGCAGGGTAGCATATTCATGTAATCTATGTAAATACGCTGTGTATCCTGTGGCACACAAAAATTGCACACAGAACATCTTTAACAATGTTACAAACTTCAGTGTGACAAAGATTTTTAGAACATTCACTAAAATATATTATATCAAATTAAATTAAAGTTCCAGGGAGTTGTTGGGGTAATTTATTTCTTAACCCTCATAGGCTAGCTGGATCACCGCTGATCTGAGCAGCAAAAAAAAATTATATTTCTATTTCTAACTTAGCGATATTTTATCATACACACGCGGCAAAAACATTGACAGAATCATGACTTTCCGATTTGAACACTGGCAAATAATGAGATTTTTAAAATTAGGTTAATTAGACAAAAAGTAAACCATGTCTTTTATTCTCTTACGGCCTTCTCTCTACCTGGAAGTGCCGTCCCACTTCTATTGACAGGTGCTAGTTTCGGGGACGGGCGCGGGAGTGGGATGGGGAGTGTGTGGAAACCATGTGTGAAATGAATGCCATGAAAACAACAACACATAAAATGGCAGACAAATTGAAGCACATTTTATTCCTTTCTGGAAGATCAAGATGGCAAGATTATCTGCTCAGGACTGTATGCTATTAGTGTTGGAAAACGATGAGGAAGTCGCTAACAACTCATCATGTCCCGATACTGACGAGGAATCAGAGGAAGAGAGACAGCATTTTGAATTGAGAATTGATCCAGCTGAAGACCTAACTGACGATGAGTAACTATTTTTTACTAAAATATATGACATTCCGTTTGTTGTACAAATTGCAATCGGCACTTTTGGAATGAGCCAGAGCCATAGATAGACAAATAGAAGGCCCTGGAGTGAGCAAGCAAGCTAGATAGCTTCCCTTTTTGTACCGTTACAAATTGCAATAGGCACTCAAGATCTACGTAAAAGTACTTTTGCTAAGCAAGCTTATATAGCATCACATGTCAACAGAAACACTTGTAAAGATGTTGAGATACAGAGGGGACATGATTTGCTGACAATAGATAGGTTGCTACATTGGAAGAGCTAGCTATTAGTTTTACTTATGAATGTATGAGTGCATGAATCATTTTGCAATATGTCTGTTTAGTTCAACAGACTTAATTTCCTAAATACTCAGTGGTGTATCCTTTTGTAGGTAACGTTGGTGTGAAAGTACATACTATGGTTTATTGCAATGGTTTTGTGCTTATACAATTAGCACACTGGTTTGGTTTAGGGCTGTGTTTATGGCAATGACCTCAAATGCAGGATAATTTATAGCTACATAACTAATAGTAAGTGTTCACTTAGAGTCACTTTCACCATGTTAGCTAGACTTGTCACTGGTTCAACTAACATTAAGTCCAGGCAATAGCCGCAAGTATGCAAATCCAATCGGTGAGCAGTAATAATAATAAATATAGCTGCAAGCAGCGATTTCCGGGGACCGTGCGGCATTAGCGGCATTTGTCAAACGCAGAAACCGCAAAATGATAGACAACTTGCCATTGCTGATGGTATCTTAACCCGATCCGGTAAGGGCTTGCGTATTAAGTCTTTTAAGTACAAGTGAAACAGTGAACAGTTAATAAATTTAATAATAATAAATAATAAATAAATTTAAATAATAAATTTCTTAACTTTTGCAATAAAAAGGTGTTTCTTAATGTGAAAACAACATTAAAAGAAGCATAACATTTGCACAATAGTTTTGCCAAACATTAACTTAGCCATTGGTACCAAGCTGGAATTGAAACGCCGACCACATACATGGAAAGCCAATACTGTATCCACTAGGCCAAAGCAGCCTAAAAAAAAACTTAGGAACAGGTGGGGATCGAACCACCAACCTACTACACAGCAGTCACATGCCTTAACCACTAAGCTACAGGAACTTTCACAGTTGGTATAGTAGGTAGACGGCCTGTTAAGCAGAGATAGTGTACTTGGCGGATGGCATACCTGTCATCCCAACATTTGTATTTCTTTAGTGCCACCACGCAGATTGATTGGGTTAAAACTGCAGGGCTCAAGTCTTGATCTAACTCTCAATCAACCCACCAAGTTTCAGAACTTTATATCAAACGGTTTTATAAGTACTAGCATTTGTGCGATAAGCCACGCCCAATGAAAAATTAATTGGCTTCTCATTCGGCCAATTTTTGACATACACCTTAGTAAAGTAATGCATGTATGTAGGGATGCCGGTTGAGTCCATTGAACAGGTTTGGTCAAATTGGTCTAATTCTGTAGGAGGAGTAGCATTTTTTACAAAAAATGCTAATTAGCGGAAAATCAAAGATGGCAGACTTCATGGTTTCTTGAGGCAAATTTGTTGGGCAGGAGTAGCGGGATGTATCCACCAAATTTTGTGACTGTAGATCAAACGGGGCGTCGGCAGTGATTTTTTAGTGAATTTTTAAATATTTTCTTATATTTGGATCTCTATAGCGCCACCACGTGGCTCGATTGGGTTGAAACTGGAGAGGTCTGGTCCAGATGTTACTCTTAAAAGACTTTTCAAGGTTCATAACTTTCTGTGAAATGGTTTTGGAATTATTAGCATTTTTGTGATAAGTCACGCCCATTGGATATTTATTGGCTCGTCATTCGGCCATCTTTTAAAATATCAAAATTCTGTTTATACCTTTTATGATGCATGGTGTAAGGAGTGTGTTTACCAGGTTTCATGTAAATTGGTCAAATTTTATAGGAGGAGTAGTAGTTTAAGTGTTTTACAAGTAATGCTAATTAGCGGAAAATCCAAAAGGGCTAACTTGATGGTTCCTTGAGGCAAATTTGTTCGGTATGAGCAGAAGGACCGCTATCCCACATTTTGTGACTCTAGATAAAACGGGGCGTATGCAGTGGGCGTGTCAATGATTTTTGTGAATTTTTAAATATTTTCTTATATTTGGATCTATATAGCGCCACCACGTGGCTCGATTGGGTTGAAACTGTACTGCCGTGCCAAGGCAAAAGGCCTTAACTTCATTTTTGGTCGAAAATGAGTTATTGTCATTTTTGAAACATTAAATATCTACTTTATCATGTGGACAAATATCTTGAGTCAATTGTGTTGTTTTTTCGAGAAAATAGTGGGTTGTCTTTGCCGTAACTTCCAAAAGCGCTACAGAAGCCAAGGCAAAAGGACGTAACATCAGTTAAGGTTCTTTGCCTTTGTTTCACGGCACTCTGAAACGTTCGAGTTGAGTTAAGGTACTCTGCCTTTGTTTTTCTGCGCATCAAAGTGGAGTTACTGTTTACCGCGCTGAAGTTACAGTGTTCTACCTTTGTATCTGTCACCGAAGCATTTCTGACACGCATTTCTGACACACACACACACACACACACACACACACACACACACACACACACACACACACACACACACACTAGCTTGAATGAAGTGTTAAGCAAATATTGTTGGAGTGGTTGTTTTTACTACAGCTTTTAAGAATGGCCCATTGCTCTCGAGGGAAAATGCTGGTGGATATGACATTGAAACGCCGACACCAAGATCAAGAAAGATTACAAGATAGATAGCTAGATAGATAGATAACGTAGATAGATAGATCATCTACTAGATACAGTTAGCTAGCAAGCTAGCGTTAGCTAGCTAGTATAGGTTATAACTTGACAAACAAAACTGCTCCCATATGCGATTAGACCAATGCAAACAAAGCATTGGAAACAAACAATACTTGTCAGCTATAAGTAATCTTAAATCATACGCAATGAATGCTTTTTTCGTGTCATGCAGACTGTCAGCCTTTGACAGCCCGACAGTGACAGCCAAACAAACTATTCGCGAGCTAGCGTTACATTAGCTAGCTTAACGTTAGACTCCCATATGCAATCAGAACGATGCAAACAAAGCATAGAAACAAAGAATAACTAAATGGCTTGCCAGCTAATAAGTAATCGGAAATCACACGCAATTAATGTTTGTTTTTTTCGTGACACGCAGGCTTTGTCAGCCTGTGACAGCCCGACAGTGCGAGACACTGTCAGTGACAGGCAAGGACAGCGCGACTGCGTTAGGGCTCGCCTAGAGACACACCTAGCCTATTCTCTCTCTCTCTCACACACACACACACACACACACACGCGTGTGTGTGTGCAATATGCATGTTCAGCAGTAACGATTCACAATTAAATAAAGATAGCCTACCTTTTATTGTAACCTGATCAAATCCATTGCAAATGCAACAATTGTCCTCCGACAAGTTAAATCCACAGCCGGAGTTTTCAGTAGCCTATGTTAGGATAAAACGTTAAATCCATAACGAGTTGTTCTTGATAGGCTATCCTCTCTGGCATTCATCCACTTCAATACAAAACGCGAGTCTTGTGTCCGCTATTTGTTGCGTTTTTTGTAAGCCTTGCATTCAATATAGGCCTATATTGGTTGCAAAAAGTTATCCTCCCACATGCAAAAACTTGTGTTTGTTGACCGATGTCGACCTACGTTTGTCATGTCAAAAAAAAACATCCAATCACGTAACTCCATTTACAGGCCTATGTGAAATCAATATCCAATTGGCCAGAGATCCGTCATCTAATGCTATGCATTTAGGAGCAGTTTTGGTAGCCTTAGGTATCTAATAACATACCTTGTACAATGATTAAACAGGTGTATTAGGCCTATGCCCAATTTATTAAGATTGACTTTGATGAATCAAATATTGGTCAAATGTTTGTGGAAAAAACATGATGTACATTAAACATATATGAATCACACTTTATAAGCATAAGGTTCCTCATTATAACCTATGCATAAATCCTAACCTACAGTCAGTTGAAAAAGTATGTGAATGGCTTGTGAGATTTGTTGTTTTCGCTATGTAGGCCTACTCGAAGACATTTGGATTTGAGATTAAAATATGGATATGGGACGAAAGTACAGGCAGTCTGCTTTCATTTAATGGTATTTACATGCAAGTTTGACCATTTTAGAGAAATTGCATTTTTTGTATCGGGTTCCCCCATATTTAGATTTGCAAGTAAAGTAAACGGATGACGGGTGTTTCCTGTTGTTCGGGTGTTTCTTCCTTTTTGCTGTGATTGTTAAAAAAAATGTAGGATGGATATTGAAGATGCAAACTTCTCATCAGCACCATTACAATACAAACCAATACAAAGGCAAGACTTGCATCTTGAATATCCATCCTACATTTCTGCTGGAGCGTTCTTCATGCTATAAATTATGATTCTCTTTCATCCCAGCACTCTGTATAGGTTGTTGTGGATGTCACAGATAGTTGTTTTAGGGTTTCTCATCAGAGCTATGGTCATTTTTTTTGTCATCAAATGCTTGTTTTCCATTCATATGCAGTAGTCATCATGTTGGTTTATGTATTTTGGCGACCAAATACAGACTCAAAAAGTAAAAACAAAGGCCAATGCCAAGGCTAGACATTCACGGCCATCACAAAGGATAAGATAAGCATCACTAATATATGAATATATGAAGGCTATATATAATTGTGCCATGATCACTAGATTTTATGTAGATGTTATCATTATTATCATATACTGATTTTATATAGTGATCAGCAACCAATTGATAGATCAAATGGAAGTTACTGTCTTTTGCCTTGGCATGACCCCTTATTATTTTGCAGACAATGCAAAGGCAGAGTACAGTAACTTCCGAATAAGGGTCAAAGGTCAAGTTTGAGTTAAAGATTTTTATGTAGATAAATTACTTCATAAAAAAAACTAAGAATTGGCAAATTTTCAATATCCTACCTACAATACATTTGGCTGGACAAGAAAAAAACTTTAAAGTCATTTTTCTCAGTTCTACACTCTGGCGAGTTAAGGTCTTTTGCCTTTGTAGGGCAGTGTAGTGGTCCATTCCTCATGTTACTCTTAATAGATCTACCAGGTTTCATAACTTTCTGTCAAATGATTTTGGAATTATCAGCATTTTTGTGATAAGTCACGCCCATTGAAAATTCATTGGCTCGTCATTCGGCCATATTTTAAAATATCAAGATTCTGTATATAACGTTTATGAAACATGGTCTAAGGAGTTTGTGTACCTCGTTTCATGTAAATTGGCCAAATTTTGTAGGAGGAGTAGCATTTTAAGTGTTTTACAAAAAATGCTAATTAGCGGAAAATCAAATATGGCTGACTTCATGGATCCTTGAGGTAAATTTGTTCAGCATGAGCAGAGGGACCTGTACACAACATTTTGTGACTCTAGGTCAAACGGGGCGTCGGCAGTGGGCGTGTCAATGTCAAAATATTTACATGTGCACTACAGCGCCACCAACTGGCCTATCGCCACGAAATTCGGTGTGAGCTTGTAAGATGACAACTTCTAACTATCTGCCAGGTTTCATGCTAATCAGCCAAGCGGTTAAGGAAAAACTCAAAGAAGTAATAAATGAGTACATTTAAGCCAAAATGTCTGCAAATTCAAGATGGTGCCCACCAAATTAGTAAAGTTCTATGATCCAAATCCAGCTCTTTGTCACTGTAGCAAGTTATACATCTCTGCACAGGAACTGTGATTTTTAGTGAATTGTTTCATATTTCTTTATATTTGGAACTCTATAGCGCCACCATATGGATCGATTGGGATAAAACTGTATATGTCTAGTCCTAATGGTACTCTTCACAGACCTACCAAGTTTCATAGCTTTCTGTCAAATCATTTTGGAATTATTAGCATTTTTGTGATAAGCCACGCCCAGTGAAAGTTCATTGGCTTGTCATTCGGCCATCTTTGAAAATATCAAAATTCTGAATATAACTTTTATGAGACATGGTCTAAGGAGTGTGTAAACCAAGTTTCATCTCAATTGGTCAAATGTTGTAGGAGTAGCAGCATTTTAAGCGTTTTACAAAAAATGCTAATTAGCAAAAAATCCAGTATGGCGGACTTCATGGGTCCTTGAGGCAAATATGTTCAGAATGAGCAAATGGACATGCATACCAAATTTTGTGACTCTAGGTGAAACGGGGCGTCGGCAGTGGGCGTGTCAATGTCAAAATTTTGTCACGTGCACTACAGCGCCACCAGGTGTTCAATCTGTGTCATAATATAGAGGATTCAAGAGTTTGGGAATCCCAACAAGCGTGCCAAGTGTGGTGATTCTAGGACAAACCAGCTAACGGGAATTTTAGGTGAAAGGGGAGAAAAAAAGAGAAAAGAATCTGAACAGATACAATAGGGTACCTGCAGCTTCGCTGCACGGTCCCCTAATAAAATTTCCAGAAAGGCGCCCTCAAATAAAATGTATTACAGGGTATCTGCAGGTTTCAGCAAGTTAAATTTAAGACTTTTTAAGACCTTTTTAATGCCACTTGGAATGGAATTTAAGACCGAGATTTACAACAAAAATATGGTTGGTGAGACCTAACGGCAGACAGCTGCTGATAGCAGAACTAGCAAAGTGGCCAACCATATAAGTAGATTTAAGCAATATTTTTTTTAAGAATGAAATGAGCAGATTAACACATATTATTTGGAACATATTTATTCAATAAAAGTTTAGTGGCTGAAATAACAGTCAGATACACGTTTAGATACAAATTAAAATGAATAAAACAGGGCTGCAGCACAATACCTCAGTACACTTGTGTGTCAGAAACAAACAGCTAGTCCCCAGTGAGCATTTACTGAAGAGCACATGCAAAGATGGAGAGGGGTCTGCAAAAGTGGTTGAAATAACAATTTAGCATTATTTTTGTGAGCAATGTAGTGCTCGCTAGCACATCAATCTTAATCAGTGTTGTCTAACTCACATCACATCAGTGTCAAAAATAATTTCTAATCTCTTAAATTCCCTCGTTGGCGTTATAGGACTGATGCTTCGCCACTGTGTGAAGAGTCCACAGCACCTCCGCTTGCAGCGTGGGGGTAGAGCCAAACGTTGTTCGGAGATCGCCTTAACTTGCAGTTGGTGGAAAAGTGCTCACGTTAGTGCTAGTGCTAGCTAGCCGTAGGTTACGAGACTGTCGGCTGTGCTACTGCGGCAGCGGCAGAGGCACTGGAACAAAATTGCGAAATCCCTGGGGTTTGTTGGTGGCTTTTTGCGGCAATCCTATGTTTCTCACATTGCATGTGGGATTCTACCGCCTTAATCCCCATGGTTCCTAGTTTAAACGATTTCTTTCAAAACGCGCATCTTGCTTCGTCGGGATTACCTTGCACAGATTTAAGCCACGGAGAAAAGTTGCCGTTCTCCAACCACAGTGCATTAAATTTGCACTTCCCCACGGTGGAGCTGCAGCGAAGGGGGGTGAGCCGTACCGATGTGCAATTTTCTGGTAAATTTAGCCAGGCTAACGTATTAGGAAAAAATGTCACTTCACGAATCGACTGGAGTGGTGGTTCGCACTCTCTGCACGCCCTCTCCTCGCGCATCTCAATATTTAAATGAACCTCTTCACAACACAAACGGAGCGTAATAAAAAAAAATAGTTCTCTCCCCCGTACATTTTTAAGACCTTTGAGTAATGAATTTAAGACCATTTTAAGACAATTTAATGAATTTAAGACTTTTTCAGGCCTTTAATTTAGATAAATGAATTTAAGACTTTTTAAGACTTTTTAAGGATCCGCGGACACCCTGTATTATTAGGGGACCGAGCAGCATAGCTGCTCGTACCCTATTGTTTTTGTTCAGATTTTTAGGGGACCGAGCAGCGTAGCTGCTGGTACCCTATTGTTTTTGTTCTGATTCTTTTTTTTTTTTTTCCTCCCCTTTCACCTAAAATTCCTGTGAGCTGGTTTGGCCTAGAATCACCAAACTTGGCAGACTTTTTGGGATTGCCAAACTCTTGGATCCTCTATATTATGACGCAGATTGAACCCCTGGTGGCGCTGTAGTGCACGTGACAAAATTTTGACATTGACACGCCCACTGCCGACGCCCCGTTTCACGTAGAGTCACAAAATCTGGTATACAGGTTCCTTTGCTCATTCCGAAAAAATTTTCCTCAAGGACCCATAAAGTCCGCCATATTGGATTTTGCGCTAATTAGCATTTTTTGTAAAACACTTAAAATGCTACTCCAAGTCTTTTCACTGGGCATGGCTTATCACAAAAATGCTAATAATTCCAAAACAGTTTGACAGGAAGTTATGAAACTTGGTAGGTCTGTTAAGAGCAACATCAGAACTTCCCAATCGAGCCACGTGGAGTTAAAACTCTGCAGTTTTAACCCAATCGAGCCAAATATAAATATAGCTGCAAGCAGCGATTCCCGGGGACCAAGCGGCATGAGCGGCATTTGTCAAACACAGAGACTGCAAAATGGTAGACAACTCTAGACAGGGTTGACCCAAAATACAAATATTTGTTTCTAATCAGGGTTTTTGCCATTGTTGATGGTATCTTAGCCTGATCCAGTAAGGGCTTTATTATTATTTGTCTTTTAAGTACAAGTGAAACAGTTAACAGTTGATATTGTTAAATTTCTTAACCTTTGCAATAAATAGGTGTTTCTTAATGTGAAAACAACATTAAAAGAAGCATAGCATTTGCACAATAGTTTTGCCAAACATTAACTTAGCCATTGGTACCAAGCTGGAATCAAACCACGGACCACACACATGGAAAGACAAGATTGTATCCACTAGGCCAAAGCAGGTTAACAGAAATTAGGAGGCCGAATAAGACTTTTGTGTTGCGGTATCAGATTGTGTTGGCATACTGACTTAATAATTCAAACAGTTAACAGGTAATATTGTGAAATTTATTAGCCTTTGCAATACAAACTAGAAAGGTCGCTCGGAGAGCGCATCCCTCCGCCCATGCTGCATGTTGATGCATGTACCGTAAAATCAGGTATACATTGATAAGCAGTTGGAATTAGTTTTGAAGATTTGTTGGGATTATTGAAGTGCTTTTATTACTGACTCTGCAGGGGAAGCTCATACCATGGGCAGACAGAGTATGTATGGGTAAATATTTTCCATGTCAAAATGAAATGAAAACTAGTTAAATATGACAGGACTGACAGCAGTAATCTTGCATGGTGTTTGATACATTTGTCCTTCTTTGTAGGCTATCAGAGATCATTTAGTAGGCCTAGAGTATAATAAAATCTCAATAGAAGATACATTTTGACAATTAACTGGGAATCAGTTTGAACGGGTGCTACCAGCCTGATCACGTGACCTCACATTCTGTTTCACTCCCATATCAGTCTGGTAGCATCCGTTCAAACTGATTCCCAGTTAATCACAACCGTTTAACTAATATGGGGCAGGGCTAATACGATGATTGTACCCACATGACTAACCCACGTTTCATTGCTCAGATTGGTTGTAGGTCTATCCAATTCCGTGCAGAATAATTTTGGTCTGCAATCGTTGATAAGGTCCCTTGGAAATCCACAATGAATCGAGTTTCCAGTCAAACCCCATTAACTTTTTTCGAATTGGGCTTGGCGAAGCCAGGCTAATGTCATTATATCAAAATTTGTACATCTAATGTTCTTTTAACGATGTGAACAGAGTTCAACTGGCCATATTTAGCTAGCTAACTAACTAGCGTTTTTTACCTTTCTGTTGTGTGCGCAGGTAGTTCCCTGCAGCACCAACAGACAGAAACAAAATGGAGCCACATTGGCTACGTTAACCATGAGAGTTCTGATTCACTTTAACAATACATTTTCTAGTTATTTAATACTGGTTAGGCTAACGTTACCAAGCGTAACAAGCCTACAAGGTGTGTGGCTAGCTAGCCTAGAAGCTAACGGCATTGTAATAACGCTACTATTTTGGTCACCTTCTTAAGCCAGTACACCCAAGTTCGCTACTTCTAGCTAGCGAGGTTGCCTGACTAGCTAGCCTATTTAAGCTTATCAGTTAATTGATGATGGCTTGAATAGGCAGATAGAATGCTAGTTAGATAGGTGAAATAACTTCTATAGCCTATCCGATAACCGGAACTCCGCTGGTCAATCACATCGGGGGGTATGTCAGAAAACGGGTTTACTGGAATCTCTGAGTTTGCTAACCCTGAGATTGAATTGAATTAATCTCAGGGTTAGCAAACTCAAAATTTTCACTAAACCCGCTTTCTGGAATACTCCCCCGAATAGTCAGTTACATCAACTACCCAAATCGGCTAGGCTACCAATAACACAGAGAAAGGGACCACTTCACGTGAACAGAAACATGTAGCGTAATACTACGATTTTCAGAAATAATATGGTTATTATTACCTTATATTTTCCAAGTACCTCGAATGTCGAACGTAGAGCTGTTCCTGTTGTATCCAGCAGACTAGATGTAGTTTTTCTGAAAGAGCAAACTATTTATGCCCCGTGGTTTTAAACTTTAAAGTTTAAAGTTGAGGACTAGAAGAATGGGCAATGTAAGGCATATATTCTATTTACTAAACGAAAAGGCCAAAATTATTACACAAAAATAGAAAAACTATTCGTGGGCTTCAGTTGCTGCCCATGTTTCACTGTCTCACTGCCTGACACCATCTAGTGGTCAAAATCACTAAACATGGCGGCGCCCCCATTGCAAAACATTGTAAACGCATATATATTTATATTTATTTTGAAAACCACTGATCAAATCCGCTCCAAAATGTAATGGGTTCGTCCTTGGCCCATACTACACATACATACTATACTACACACAAATTGGTCTGGTAGTTTTTACGTAATCCTGCCCACAAACAAACAAACATACAAACAAACAAACTCACCCACACCACCGAAAACATACCCTTCCGCCCCCAGCAGAAGAATAACTTGTTTTATGTTAAAAGAACATTCTTAGCATGACGTGCACATTGTGTGCCTCAAAAGAAATGTTGGGAACAGGTGGGGATCGAACCACCAACCTACTACATGGAAGTCCAATGCCTTAACCACTAAGCTACAGGAAATTTCACAGTTGTTATGGTAGGTAGACGACCTGTTAAGCATAGATAGTGTACTTGGCGGATGTCATACCTGCCATCCCAACATTTGTATTTCTATAGCGACACCACGCGGATTGATTGGGTTAAAACTGGAGGGCTCAAGTCTTGATCTAACTCTGAATCAACCCACCAAGTTTCAGAACTTTATATCAAACGATTTCAGAATTACTAACATTTTTGTGATAAGCCACGCATAATGCAAAATTAATTGGCTTCTCATTCGGCCATTTTTTGACATTGGCCTTAAAAAAGTAATGCATGCATGAAGGGATGTTGGATGAGTCCCTCAAACAGCTTTGGTGCAGGCAAATGAGGCAAATTTGTTAGGCATGAGCAGTGGGACACGTTCACCAAATTTTGTGACTAGATCAAACGGGGCATCGTCAGTGGGCGTGTCAATGTCACAATATTTTCACGCGCACTACAGCGCCACCAACTGGCCTATCGCCACCAAATTTGGTGAGGGCTTGTGAGGTGACAACTTCTAACTGGCAGTTGGCGTGTCAATAATTTTTAGTCCATTTTTTAATATTTTCTTATATTTGGATCTTTATAGCGCCACCATGTGGTTCCATTGGGTTGAAACTGCAGAGGTCAAGTCCAGATCTTACTCTTAACGGACCTAACAAGTTTCATAACGTTCTGTCAAATAGTTTTGGAATTATTAACATTTTTGTGATAAGCCACGCCCATTGAAAATTAATTGCCTCGTCATTAGACCAAATTATGACACAAATTGAACACCTGGTGGCGCTGTAGTGCACGTGACAAAATTTTGACATTGACACGCCCAATGCTGACGCGCCTTTTCACGTAGAGTCACAAAATTTGGTAGACAGGTCCCTTTGCACATGCCGAACAAATTTGCCTCAAGGACTCATAGTCCGCCATATTGGATTTTCGCTAATTAGCATTTTTGTAAAACACTTAAAATTCTACTCCTCCGACAAAATTCAAGCAATTTGCACCAAACTTGGTGAGTGTACTCAGCTCACGGGTCTTCCTTAATGCATTACTTTTCTAAGGCTTAGGTCAAGAAATGGCCAAATGACGAGCCAATGAATTTTCAGGCTTTTCACAAAAATGCTAATAATTCCAAAACCATTTGAAAGTTATGAAACTTCGTAGGTCTCTTAACAGTCACATCAGAACGTGACGTCTGCAGTTTCAACCAAATCAAGCCAAGTGGGGGCGCTATAGAGATCCAAATATAAGAAAATATTTCAAAATTCATTAAAAATCATTGACACGCCCACTGCCGACGCCCTGTTTGATTTAGTTACAAAATTTGGTGTACAAGTCCCGCTGCTCATGCCCAACAAATTTTCCTCAAGGAACCATGAAGTCTGCCATCTTCAATTTTCCGCTAAATAGCATTTTTTGTAAAACACTTTAAATGCTACTCCACCTACAGGATTTGACCAAGTTGCAAAAAAAACCTGTTTGAGGGTCACAGTCCACATCCCTTCATACATGCATTACTATTCTAACGCCTATGTCAAAAAATGGCCGAAGGAAAAACCCATGAATTTTGCATTGGGCGTGGCTTATCACAAAAATGCTAGTAATTCTAAAACCGTTTGACATAAAGTTCTGAAACTTGGTGGGTTGATTGAGAGTTAGATCAAGACTTGAGCCCTGCAGTTTTAACCCAATCAATCCACGTGGTGGCGCTATAGAAATACATATGTTGGGATGGCAGGTATGCCATCCACCAAGTACACGATCTATGCTTAACAGGCTGTCTACCTACCATACCAACTGTGAAAGTTCCTGTAGCTTAGTGGTTAAGGCATACTACCGTGTAGTAGGTTAGTGGTTCGATCCCCACCTGTTCCTAACATTTATTTTGAGGAACACAATGTGCACTTCATGCTAAGAATGTTCTTTTAACATAAAACAAGTTCGTTTCATTGCAAAGACTAAGAAATTTCACAAAATTACCTGTTAACTGTTTGAATTATGAAGTCAGTAAGCCAACACAATCTGATATCGCAACCCAAAAGTCTTATTTGGCCTGCACTTTTCTGTTAACCTGCTTTGGCCTAGTGGTTACAATCTTGGCTTTCCATGCGTTAGGACAGTGGTTTGATTCCAGCTTGGCACAAATGGCTAAGTTAATGTTTGGCAAAACTATTGTGCAAATGCTATGCTTCTGTTAATGTTGTTTCCACCTGAAGAAACACCTTTATATTGCAAAGGTTAAGAAATTTAACACTATTAACTGTTCATTGTTTCACTTGTACTTAAAATACGTAAAAGGCCGCCGACATGGCCCAGTAGCTTAAAGGGATAGTTCGGAATTTTGGACATAATGTCTCAATTACGACTTACCCATGATGTAGTTGATTTATGGAAACCATTTTCAACTAATTCCATGCTGTCCCTTCTTTTGGACATACATACGTTGCTAATGCTAGCGCAATCTATGGTAAACGGTAGCATCCACTACCAAACGTTGCTTTGGATAAAAGAGTCTGCTAAATGAATGTAATGTAATGTAAATGCACTTAAACACTCCACAGTGCACCCAAAGCAAATAAAATACGACGACAGTCTATCAGGGTTATTTTGAGTGTTTATACCATCATTTTTGAAGTCAAACTATCGTTGAATCCTTTACTTTGTGCTGACCTATATTCTCTGTGGAAGTACGGCGGTGGAGTGAACGTGGGCATTGCAACTTGTTGCTCTTCTTTGTTGCTGTAGTCGACCAGTGCCGGCACTACATTCGTAGGTAACGTAAAGTATCGCTACACCGCCGTACTTCCACAGAGAATATAGGTCAGCACAAAGTAAAGGATTCAACGATAGTTTGGCTTAAAAAATGATGTTATAAACACTCAAAATAACCCCGATAGACTGTCGTCGTATTTTATTTGCTTTGGGTGCACTGTGGAGTGTTTAAGTGCATTTGGTAGTGGATGCTACTAGTTACCTTAGAGTTGCGCTAGCATTAGCAACGTGTGTATGTCCAAAAGAAGGGGCAGCATGGAATTAGCTGAAAATGGTTTCCATCAATCAACTACATCATGGGTAACTCGTAATTGAGACATTATGTCCAAAATTCCGAACTAACCCTTTAAGATACTACCGACCAACAAAGGATTTACCGCAGGTCACGTTTACACAGTTGGCTATGGGAACAAGTGTCGATTAGTCAGACACAGAATATAAGGTTTTCACGCAAAATATGATCTGGTACAGAGCGCGTTCTTGCAGTAATGTAAAAAATCAATTCATAACTGTGCCATTTGCTACATGTTTTGAACTAACATTTCTTTTCAAACGTCGTCACTTGTCTCAATCTCACACAAAAGCCGACAAAAACATCCGTCTATGTGTAGGCCTACCTATGTTGTCCTGTTGCGGTTTAGCGGGCAAGATTCTTTGATTCATTTGCAACAAAGAGGATGTGCACTTCAGCTCGGTTCGGGTTACGGTTTTCAAACATAACACAATGTCAACATAAATATGAAGTAGGCTACTAAGATAATGAAGAATTTACGATAATACGCAAGCCCTTATGGGATCGGGTTTAGATACCATGAACAATGGCAAAAGCCCTGATTAGAAATAAACATTTGCTTTTTGGGTCAACCCCGTCTAGAGCTGTCTACAATTTTGCAGTCTCTTGTGTTTGACAAATGGCACGCTCATGCGGCTCGGTCCCCGGGAATCGCTGCTTGCAGCTATATTTATTATTATTATAATGTTAAGTAGGATCCATATCATATAAAAAATATTGCAATATCATTTTTTTGCCAATATCGTTCAGCCCTAGCCTGCGTCTTACAACCTTTTGTTTTAATTATGTTTACAGTGAACACGAAGCAGCTACTCCTCCACAAGTTGACGACGATGCAGGCAGTTCAGGACATGAAACATAGGCCTAACTAAAAAATAAATAAAAATATAAGCCGCAGTCTTCAGTTATGTGCAGGACTATAAACTCTCAGACTTCACGTAGCCTACATACTGCGTATGGTATGGGGAACAAAAAGTTTAAAGCCCAGTGTAGGCTATTCCCATATAAAATTGTGCAATATGCTTGACTCAGAACAGAGCGTGAACCAGAATTAAACAAAGAATTAATCATGAAATGTAGCCTTGTCAGATCGGCTAGCTAATGCTCTGACAAAGACATATAAATCAGGCGACTTACATTTTTCAAATGGTTTGTCAAATTCGTAGTTACACCATGGTATGCCAATTTCTGCTGGCATATTTGGCATTCGACCTTTTTTGGATTGTCAGCGGTAGTATTAAAATGTTTCCACACAGCTGACTTCTTTGACATCTTGTAACTTCACCTGAGGCTTTGGGCAACAGCGTAGCAAATGTTGAGACAAGTCACGTGGAAGGCTGAAGCACGCTAGCAGGCAGTGCATCCCTTGTACATTCGATAAACTTCCAGGCGATTCAAGCTCAATCAGTATAGAATAAACACTTATATGTTGACAAACATCCAGTAAACCATCCATTTTCTTCTTTTTTGAGGGGGGAAAAAATGTTTAGTTTTTTTTTTGTTTGTTTTTTTGAGGAAAAAAATAATTATTCAAATCTGAATTTAGGATCCCAATCCCAATCCCAATCCAACGAACGAAGCTTCGGAGCTCCGAAGCATAAGGCTCAGCCCTAGCTGTATGACTTCTAATATGTGGCATTCCGTTGCCAGGTGTGATGTTTGTAGTCTGTAGAGATTTGTGTATGATGTAAATACCACATTTCCTAACCTTTTTTTTTGGTTTGTTTTTAGTGGTACCAGAGCGCCTCTACAAGTTGCCACAGAAAATCACCACGCACCTACTCCTCCAGCTAAAAGGCCAAGAGCGCACGCTCCTACTTCTTCAAAGACTAAAAAAGAACAGATTGTTGATTCTAGAGTTGCTCTTCTCACCATTTTTTCATTTTTTGTATATAGTTTGTGTGATGTTTTCAATAAATCTTCCAAAATGAAAAAAACATATTTTTTTCTTCTGCATGGCTCACTGAATATTTGCTTACTCTCCCCACTCCCACTATAGCCCCACTCCTTTGTCTTTGTCTGATGGCCTTTGAGAGAGAGAGAGAGAGATGCAGAAGAAATAGTTAAGTAGTTAAGAACAAATATGTTCTTTAGGCAACGCGGTGGACAAAGGTGCAGACTTTCAATTTGTGCGGTTGCACCCCGAGGATCGGGGGTTCGATCCCCAGTCCTGCCAGATCCGAGTATGGCCGGTGCCTGAGGGAGCGGCAATTGGCGGCCACTCCCAGGGTGGGGGCACGGACTCGGCAGGGGAGAATCGTCTCATACAATCGGCCTCACGGTCAGGGCTTGGAGAGGGCGAGGCGGCCGAGAATTTAATTACTTAGGGGTTCAATTGGCTACCAAATTGGGAGAAAAAAAATCTGAAACAAAATAAATAAACAAATAAAAAGGAAAAATACATTCTTTAGCCAAACTCCTCCAAGTGAAAAGCAAAAATTAGGCTACTCCGACCACCCCTCCTTATCACCCTATTACCCCCAATTTAAAAACTTCAATTTAAAGAATCTACAGTTGCACTCAAAATTATTCAACCCCCTTCACTTTTTGCACACTTTATTGTGTTGTAGATTTAATTTTAAATGGATAAAACTGCCATTTTTGCTCATCAATCTACACTCAATAACCCATGACAAAGTGAAAACATGTTTTTAGACATTTTTGCAAATGTATTAAAAATCAAAAACTGAAATCTCTCATGTGCAAAAATATTCATACCCTTTGCTTTAATGTATTTTTAAAGCATCATATTTCATATTTAGTCGCATATCCTGCACGCTGTTACTTTCTGAAGTCTGTGACCCATCAAAACATCAAAAGACTCTCGATATCTTATTTTCAGGTACTGTTACAAGCAATACTCTAACCTCTCTTCATTTGAATGGATCTGTATGGGAATTGGGGGGTGAGATTAGATTTAGCTGTAAATTACACTGGTACAGTATGGAACACATGACTGGCGAATTGGCTGTAAGTTATCAAGGGTCTAAAGTATAAAACGAGCCCCAAACCATCACTCTACGGCCAGATATGGAGTAGATGTGGATGGATCACTTTAAGGGTTTCTTCTCCTGACTCATTTTCCTATAGAACTCTATGGGGAACAAAGTCAGGAGAAGAAACCCTTAAAGTGATTTTATCCATTTAAAATTAAATCTACAACACAATAAAGTGTGCAAAAAGTGAAGGGGGTTGAATAACTTTGAGTGCAACTGTATACAGATCCTTTCCAAAAAATTTGAATATCATGGAAAAGTTTTGTTTTTTCCATAATTCCATTCAAAAAGTGAAACTTTCATAGATTATAGATTCATTACACACAAAGTGAAATATTTCTAGCCTTTATTTGTTTCATTTTTCATAATTTTGGCTTACAGCTCCAGAAAACCCCCAAAACAGTATTTCAAGAAATTAGAATAGTGTGTAGAAAATCAGCATTTACTTCAGTTTAGGTCATACCCTTGATAGTGTGACACTCAGTCTAAAACATTCATTCTCTGAAATAACTGAAGTAAATGCTGATTTTCGACACACTATTCTAATTTCTTGAAATACTGTTTTGGGGGTTTTCTGGAGCTGTAAGCCAAAATTATGAAAAATGAAACAAATAAAGGCTAGAAATATTTCACTTTGTGTGTAATGAATCTATAATCTATGAAAGTTTCACTTTTTGAATGGAATTATGGAACAACTTTTCCATGATATTCTAATTTTTTTGAAAGGATCTGTATATGTTCTCACTTTCACGTACATATATTCTCACTCGCACATACATATATTCTCTCTCAGATAAATACATATTCTCACTCTCACATATATACACTGCCTGGCCAAAGAAAAAGTCGCCGTTGCACCCGTCATGCATAGTGCCCACTGTACAAGCCTCTGGAGGCAGTGTTATGATCTGGGGTTGCTTCAATTGGTCAAGTCTAGGCTCAGCAACGTTATGCAGCAATAAAATGAAGTCAGCTGAGTACCTGAATGTACTGAATGACCAGGTTATCCCATCAATGGGCATATTCAAGGACGACATTGCCAAGATTCATCGGGGCTCAAATTGTGAAAGAGTGGTTCAGGGAGCATGAGGAATCATTTTCACACATGAATTGGCCACCAGAGTCCTGACCTTAACCCCATTGAAAGTCTTTGGGATGTGCTGGAGATGACTTTACGGAGTGGTTCGACTCTCCCGTCATCAATACAAGATCTCGGCCAAAAATGTATGCAACTCTGGACGGAATAAATGTTGTGACGTTGCATAAGGTTGTCGAAATAATGCCACGACGAGATGCGCGCCGTAATCAAAGCTGAAGGTGGGTCCAACGAAATATTAGAGTGCAACTTTTTTTTTTGGCCAGGCAGTGTATATTCTCTCTCTCAAATACATGTTTGTATGCATGTAAGAGTAGAATGTATGTATGTGAGAGAAGGTACAGTGGGAAACGGAAGGAGTTTTGTGGAAACAGAAGGCAGTTTATCGAATTGTGATTGGCTCAGAAGCGGACTGATACCATAGATATACAAACATAGATACCTCAGTTGCCCTATTCAAATCTGCACAGCCGCCAAATTAGGGCGGTCAAGATCTGAGTATAAACAAAAGGTAGTGGATAGAGAACAGGCACAACTTCACACCAGTGTTGCGTTGGGGGGTATTATCTGCCATTTTTGCACACACGCAAACTATAAACATTGACGGTAACGTTAGCTGTTATGTTGAAGTGACACCTTATGATAAGTTAAGGTATAACCACCTTGGTTGTGTTGGACTCATGCACCTGCTGCAAATGACCCCTGATTTTGTCACACATGCAAACAAGAGTGGAACAGAACTGTAACCGACCGTGAAGCCTAAAGAAAGACTGACCACATATGTTCTATGTTGTGCCTATTGAATTCCCATAGAGATTCCCAATTCCCATAGAGATCCATTCAAATGCAGAGACGTTATAGTATCGCTTGTAAGAGTACCAGAAAATAAGATATCAAGAGTCTTTGGATGTTGTTGGGTCATAGACATCAGGTAGTCATGACATGCAAAGGATATGTGACCAAATATTAAAAATGATTACTTCATTCTATATATAAATGCAGGGGTGCCAATAATTTAGGCACACATGGTTTTGTTAAAAATAATTATTTCTTGATGAGGGATTATTTTTTCTCATAATAAGTTTTCTCAAAATAGTTTACTAATGATTTTTCTCATTTTCTCAGTGTGAGATTAAGCTAATTCACTAAACGGTGAATTTTTTTAACCCTTTTTACTCATCTTTACCAGGGGTGCCAATAATAGTGGAGGGCACTGTATGTGAAAGTGAGAATATATGTATATGAGAGTGAGAATATACAGTATGTACAGTTGTGTTCAAATAAATTGCAGTGCGTTAAAAAAAGTGAATAGTGCAAATATTTTTTAATAGCTTTTAGTTCCATATTTCAAATGTAGTGGAAACATTACACATTCAATTCCAAATCAAAGCATTAACAAATTTTATGAAGTCTGCGTTATTCTTTTACAGGAAGCAAAGAAAAGGAATATTATTCTGTTCAAAAAAATAGCAGTCGACATTTTTCTCTTCAAACTCAAACACTTACTGTATAAACTGAAGAAATTTTTCAAGATTTAACTTCACTTTAAATTACTGAACTAATATTTAGTTGCATAACCACTGTTTTTGATAACTGCTGCGCATCTGCATTTCATCGAGTCAACCAACTTCTGGCACCTAGAAACAGGTATTTCAGCCTAGGATGAACAAACTACATTCCACAGTTCCTGTGAATTTTTGGGTTTTGCTTCAGAAACTGCATTTTTAATGTCACCCCACAAGTTTTCAATGGGGTTGGGGTCAGGGGATTGAGCTGGCCACTCCATTACCTCAATCCTTTTTGTCTGGAACCAAGATGTTGCTCGCTTACTCGTGTGTTTGGGGTCGTTGTCTTGTTGAAACACCCATTTCAGGGGCATTTCTTCTTCGGCATACGGCAACATAATCTCTTCAAGTATTTTGATGTATTCAAACTGATCCATGATCCCTGGTATACGATAAATATGCCCAACACCGTAGTATGAAAAACATCCCCATACCATGATTTTTGCACCACCATGCTTCACTGTCTTCACAGTGTACTGTGGCTTGAATTCAGTACCCGGGGGTCGTCTGACGTACTGTCGACGACCACTAGACCCGAAAATAACTATTTTACTCTCATCAGTCCACAGAATGTTACGCCATTTCTCTTTGGGCCAATCGATGTGCAAATTTTAACCGATTCTGCACATGCCGTTTTTTCAACAATGGTGCTTTACGGGGGCTTCTTGCTGATAGCTTAGCTTCGATCAAACGTCTTCTGACTGTAACAGCACTTACAGGTAATTTTAGATCATCTTTGATCTTTCTGGAGGTGATGATTGGCTGAATCTTTGCCATTCTGACTATTCTTCGATCCGTTTTAACAATAGTTGCTCGTTTTCTTCCGCATGTTTCGGGTTTTTGTTGCCATTTTAAAGGATTTGAGATCATTTTAGCTGAGCATCCTATAATTTGCTGCACTTCTTTATACGTTTTCCCCTCTCCAATCAACTTTTTAATCAAATTACATTGTTCCTCCGAACAATGTCTGGAACGGCCCATTTTACTTAGCAATTCAGAAGGAAATATATTTTATAACAATGTGTGAAACATTTGCTTCCCTTTTTCCTTAATAAAGGACAATTAATGACACCTGTTTTTTTCACAGAATGAATGAATTCTCTAATTAAACTCCACACTGCTATTATTTTGAACACGCCCCTTTCAATGAATAAGTCAATTACTCAGAACAAGCAGCGTGCATGTCATGACAGTTGGGTCTGTTGTTTTTCTATTACACTACTACATCTACAAGTAAATTATTTGCCATGCAGAAATATCTCTACTACTAATAACAGTGGTTCATCAGGTTACTGATGTTGTACTGCTATTTTTTTTGAACACAACTGTATGTGAGAGTGAGAATATATGTACGTGAAAGTGAGAACATATGCATGTGAGAGAGAGAACATAGTTGAAGCCAGAAGTTTACATACACTTAGGTTGAAGTCATTAAAACAAATTTTTAACCACCTCGGAGAGAATCATTGCGCGTTGGAATCACGGTAAGGAGCTTGATGAGTCGCGCCCTGAAGAGGACGTGGCGCCCTTTTTCCTACGACCAGCTGATGGGGTTGTAGCTGCGATTCTCTATCGGTTGCTACACGGGGGAATTTAATTACATAGGGTCCAACTGGCTACCAAATTGGGAGAAAAAGGGAAAAATCTGAAAAAAAAAATTTTAATCCAAAAAGGCCTCTCATCTGCAGATCAAATTAGTCCAGCTAGGCGATCATTTAACCGTTAATGCAGCTGCTGATACTTTTCATACTGCAACCACTCAAGTGTCGGGCCCAAATTAATTGGACATTTCCTAATTACAAACAGACTGTGAAAACCCTACCTGTTCAGGCCAGACCAGGGGTGAACAACTGTAACTGGCAATACTATTTTGTATATAGCATGTCCCTGTATGTCTCCCCACCTTGGCCCTAGCCAGCTCCAACAATCAAGCAACCATTTGAATTTCTATAATGTCTGTAGCATACCTCTGCTAATGGCACAATTCTGGATGGGTGGCCCGAAACCAGTTGTTCAGCCATTCACGTGTATTCACTGCATCAACCCTTTGAAATGTAATGCTAGGTACTGTATTTAAACCACACACATACAGTACCAGTCAAAGTTTGGACACACCTACTCATAGAAGGTTTTTTTCAGTTATTTTTACTGTTTTCCACATTTTGGAATAGTAAAGACATCAAAACTGAGATAACACAAATAAAATTATGCAAAAACCAAAAAAGGGTTAAACAAATAAAAAAAAGTCTTATATTTTAGATTCTTCAAAGTAGCCACCCTTTGCCTTGATAACGGCTTTGCACATTCTTGCCATTCTCTCAAACAACTTATGTGGTAAACAGGTATTCCACAGGTAAAAAGGTGATGCCATCATGACTGTATAAAAGGATATCAAAAGACTCCTGATATCTTATTTCCAGGTACTCTTAGAAGCAATACTATAACCTCTGGCAGCAGTGATGGTTTAAGGCTTGTTTGATACGTCAGACCCTTGATGACTTAGAGCCATTTAGCCAACCATGTGTTCCACACTGTTCCAGTGTAATTCAAAGCTAAATCTAGTCTCACCCCCCAATTCCCATAGAGATCCATTCAAATGCAGAGGTTATAGTATCGCTTCTAAGAGTACCTGGAAATAAGATATCAGGAGTCTTTTGATATCCTTTTATACAGTCATGATGGCATCACCTTTTTACCTGTGGAATACCTTTACCACAGAAGTTGTTTGAGAGAATGGCAAGAATGTGCAAAGCCGTTATCAAGGCAAAGGGTGGCTACTTTGAAGAATCTAAAATATAAGACTTTTCTTAAATTTGTTTAACCCTTTTTTGGTTTTTGCATAATTTAATTTGTGTTATCTCATAGTTTTGTTGTCTTTACTATTCCAAAATGTGGAAAACAGTAAAAATAACGGAAAAAAACCTTCTATGAGTAGGTGTGTCCAAACTTTTGACTGGTACTGTACTTCAGTTTTCAGAGATATTCTCATCACAGGCCGCCCGTATGTTCTGAGTTTGTCTCTCCCTTGCGCATTGTAAATAAACCTCAATTCTCTGAAGAGAAGTCGTCAGTGCGTTCTTCATCGTCCTGCATTCCACAGGATGAGCTACAGAATCCTAACACTACAAAATAATGTTACATGAATGCTTATCTTGTTTTTAACTACAGTTAGTAGTTTCAGATACATTTACTACATTTCAGAACAATCTGAGATGGTGGGTGTTGACATCCACTTTTTTTGTGTGAAATGACATGGAATGACCCAGGAATAATGTCAGTCTCTGATGGATCTTACCATCAAATATCACATGCTGTTCCACTGGCTCCTCTCCTTGTGATGGCGCCGCCCACACAAATGTGTAGTAATCCTTTGTGGTGCTCCAGCCAACCTACAAAACAGCACATGAGCAGATTGTCGGGTAAGTGAGGACTAGGTAAAATGTGTATTTTCTGAATCCAGCGGTTCCAACAGTCAATGCCCTTGTTAAAACGTTCAGCACTCTGAATACTGAACACAAGCGATATTGCGTGCTAGAACCCCTCACTTAACCTACATTCAAAATAAGCTTTACGTGATTTAATTTAATAATTATTATTAAAAATGACAATCATCAATTAAATCGCCGAATTCTTTGATAGGTAAGTTGAACAGTAACCTGGTGGATCAACCAACAAGCCAAAACAAAATCTAAATCAGGTCTTGAGATTAAGTAATTTTATTAAGCGAAAACAGTCAATTGGAATAATGAATTGAAATCATACATTCACTAAGGAATGTAGGCTGACTACTTATAATTTACAAAAGTGAAGGCATTAAACCAGACATTAATTAGGAAATACCAGTAAAGAGAGAGATAAGCCAAAAATTGCCAAATTATTTACCCTCCAGCTGAACAGGAACAAAAGGAAACGCACGAGGAACCAAAAAGAATGACTTCTCCAAACAAACTCCACAATTGACTAACTTATTTTTCTGCGGTACACTCATAAAATACCTCCACAGGAAGACCATCCCTGTCCTGATTGGGTTAAGGTGTGGGGGAGGGGTCATTTATGACAAAGACTGGCTTATCTTTGATGGGGGGTTGAGAATGAGAGAGAGAGACAGAGATAGAGAGAAGGGGGGAAATATTAGATATCCTACATCCCTCTCTTGTAAGAATAGGTGCATGCACCTGCTAAAAACCTATCCTTACATCACCAAATAGAAATCACATTACACATTTGGACATTGAAGATGCAGTTACCTGCTAACAACAAAAACAACTGTCCAAATGGTTCACCAACCATTTTTAAAACATTTAGTCCATGCCCAGTTTAATAGTCCCTTTGTGATCTAGAGTCATATCTCTATTAGACACTCTTTTGTGTCGCTGCTGTTATGACACCCTGGTTCAGTCTCTTCCTTCTCCAGTGTCCGGGTATCTAGACTGGCAAGGGACCAGAAGTTCCCTGGACTTGGGTAACATGCAGTGCTTTTTCCATTAGTGTTGCAATTGCGTGAGTGAAATGCAACCTACTCCACAGTGTCTCTACCAGTTCTGCACGGCGTGCGGGGGCTCTGTCTCCTGTGACAGGAAGCTGGACGATCCACAGGTGGCAAAGTGCAGTCAGGGCCTCTCTTCTGACGGGCGGGGGAAGCTCCTCTTTCCCTGTCGGAATCCATTTTGGCTCCTTTAGCCTGGATCCAATTGGGTGGACTGCTGACGGCAGTTGCTTAGGCTAGCTTCCCGCGGCAGGGGTGTGGGACCGGTTGCACTTGTTTGCACTTGTGTCTGTGGGTGTCCTTTAGGGAATGGCAGGAGAAGGACTGTGGGAGTTGAGGGCTTAGGCATTAACACTCATAGCAACATGTGAAGACCGGAACAATTAATGATAGCACTGCATGTTATGACCGCTGTCAGTCCATGCCGGGGAACCTTACAGACAGGGTTTACCTTCCACGGGATTGCCAGTCTAAATAATCACATGAATAGGGCTGACTTGTCCAGAAGTGTCTATGAACGGTATTTGGCGGGGCACCTACACTCTATAAAAGGGACTTAAACACAACATGGGCATGGTATTAGGTTAAAAGGTGGTGGTAGGGATGGGGGGGGGGGGGGGGGGGGGGGGGGAGAGAGAGTGCCAGTTTTACCTCCTAGAACCCCAGTGTGGTTACTGGCAGTCCTTTGGCTGCGGAGGGCCACAGCGTTCAGCAAACCGGGATGACAGGAGGCATCCTGTCATCTTGCTTCTTCCGCACGTGGATGCCCCTTAACCACGCCCGTCTCATCTCTGTCCAGGGGTCTATGCCAGTTTTGGCTTTGGTTCCCTCTCTGGGCAGCTGGGCTGATCGTTGCTCGTAGGCATGCAGTCCATCACTGCTCTCCGAACACTTCTGATGTCGGAAAAGGGCTCTTGCACTCTCCCTGGATGACGTGTGTGTGCGAAGTTTGCAGGTGTGGCTCGGGGGTGGAGAGACGAGGGTGGGGGGAAACTGTTGTGCTAAATTGGCTGCTTTCATCTTGCTTTGGATTGCAAGACAACACTCTGGCGGAGGACTTTGAGGGCCAGAGGAGTCGTAAAACGGCCCGGGGGTTGGCTTCCTGCTCCGTTTCTCTCGGGGTCTCTTTACAGCTCTGATAGGGGGAGCGAGACTTTCGCAGAAGTCCCCCTATCTCCTCCATCACAGGAACTGTGGAAGTGGGAGAGTCCACAGAGCACACCCCTTCTGTCTGTGCAGCAGACAGAGGTTCCCCCGGATTCAGCAGGAGGGGAAGCAGCAGGAGGGGAAGAAAAGTCCACAAGGGGGTGGGGTGGGGTCCTCGGCCTGGGTGGACTTTTCTGTGGGGGCTGACTCCACCTGTTGGGGTGCGTAGACCTCTCCACCTGGCAGGGCTGATGGGCCTGTAGAAGCCGGTTCCGCGTCCTGCGGTTCAACGGTCTCCTCACCAGGCTGGGCTGCTGCGTCTGCAGTAGCAGGTTCTGCCCCCAGGGGGTTCGACGGTCTCCTCACCAGGCTGGGCTGCTGTGTCTGCAGTAGTAGGTTCTGCCTCCAGGGCTTTGACGGTCTCCTCACCAGGCTGGGCTGCTGTGTTTTGCAGTAGCAGGTTCTGCCTCCAGGGGTTTGACAGTCTCCTCACCAGGCTGGGGCTGCTGTGTCTGCAGTAGCAGGTTCTGCCTCCAGGGGTTTGACGGTCTCCTCACCAGGCTGGGCTGCTGTGCTCTGCAGTAGCAGGTTCTGCCTCCAGGGGTTTGACGGTCTCCTCACCAGGCTGGGCTGCTGTGTCTGGCAGTAGCAGGTTCTGCCTCCAGGGGTTTGACGGTCTCCTCACCAGGCTGGGCTGCTGTGTCTGCAGTAGCAGGTTCTGCCTCCAGGGGTTTGACGGTCTCCCTCACCAGGCTGGGCTGCTGTGTCTGCAGTAGCAGGTTCTGCCTCCAGGGGTTCGACGGTCTCCTCACCTGGCTCAGCTGAGAGGACTGCAGCAGCGGATTCCACGTCCTGTGGGGTTACATCCTCTGTGGTGGCTGGTGTGATACAAGACACAGAGCTGTTTCCCCCAAATTCCTCCAGGGAAGGGGGGGCTCACCAGGGGGGCTACATTGTCTGTGGAGGTGACAAAATCCACAGAATTGTCCAAGCCTGAAGGGGGTGGGGATGAGTCAATGGAGAGTGCTGTATTGTCCCTCGGTGGGGGGTGGTGCCTGGGTTATGGCTGGAATGGCGCCATGCACTGCTCCTTCCAGCGCATGCTGGACTGCCACAGAAGAAACTGGTTTGGCAGTAACTCCTGACTTAGAGTGGTGCTTTTCCCAAGCCAGTTTCCACATCTGGTTTACCTCCTCCCATGCCTGCTTTGACCGCCAGGAGGTAGAGAAAATGTTGTCTTTTCTCTAGGTACGACCTTATCCCTTGGACAATCTTGCGCTTGGTTTCATCACTATCTGGAGAAATCAGATAGTCCAAATACTCAGTCCGCAGGTTGTAAAGGGGCCTCCTCCTTCAGCTGGTCCATTGCCTTGAGCTGTTCTGCAAATTTTGGGCACTGGGGCTATCAAATATTGCCGTTCTGATAACATGAGATACCACTGCTGATCCAGCCTTGACTGGCCAGGGAATGCTGGGTAGGTTAGCAGTGGAGGGTAAATGAGGCATCTCTCTCTTTGTCTGGTATGCCATAATAATATTTAAAAAAAAAAAATTTTTTAATTAAATAAAATCAATAAATCTAAGACCAGTCGATTAGAAAAAGATTTGAACTTGTCTCAGAGTTTACCGCAGTTTACTCAATAGCAAAATTTAGTATGCTATAGGACAACCTATCTCGGTGGAACCTCCAATTATGTCGGGTAAGTGAGGACTAGGTAAAATGTGTATTTTCTGAATCCAGCGGTTCCAACAGTCAATGCCCTTGTTAAAACGTTCAGCACTCTGAATACTGAACACAAGCGATATTGCGTGCTAGAACCCCTCACTTAACCTACATTCAAAATAAGCTTTACGTGATTTAATTTAATAATTATTATTAAAAAATGACAATCATCAATTAAATCGCCGAATTCTTTGATAGGTAAGTCGAACAGTAACCTGGTGGATCAACCAACAAGCCAAAACAAAATCTAAATCAGGTCTTGAGATTAAGTAATTTTATTAAGCGAAAACAGTCAATTGGAATAATGAATTGAAATCATACATTCACTAAGGAATGTAGGCTGACTACTTATAATTTACAAAAGTGAAGGCATTAAACCAGACATTAATTAGGAAATACCAGTAAAGAGAGAGATAAGCCAAAAATTGCCAAATTATTTACCCTCCAGCTGAACAGGAACAAAAGGAAACGCACGAGGAACCAAAAAGAATGACTTCTCCAAACAAACTCCACAATTGACTAACTTATTTTTCTGCGGTACACTCATAAAATACCTCCACAGGAAGACCATCCCTGTCCTGATTGGGTTAAGGTGTGGGGGGAGGGGTCATTTATGACAAAGACTGGCTTATCTTTGATGGGGGGGTTGAGAATGAGAGAGAGAGAGACAGAGATAGAGAGAAGGGGGGAAATATTAGATATCCTACAAGATATAACAACAGGATGTACTGTGCCCTTCTCGAACACAGTTACTGCAAAATAATAACATGCTTTACATAGCTTTGGAATGACCACGTTCACATGCACACCATGTGACACTTCTCCTGACTTATTTTTCCATAGAGTTCAAGAGGAAAATTTGTCAGGAGAAACAACCCTTAAAGTGATCCATCCATATCTACTGCATATGTTTGATACCTCAAACCCTTGATGACTTACAGTCATTTCACCAACCATGTATTCCAGTATAATTTACAGCTAAATCTAGTCCCACCCCCCCCCCCCCAATTCCCATAGAGATCCATTCAAATGCAGAGAAGTTATAGTATCGCTTGTAAGAGTACCAGAAAATACGATACAAGAGTCTTTTAATATTGTTGGGTCACAGACATCAGGAAGTCATGGCATGCAAAGGATATGCGACCAAATATTAAAAATGATTACTTTATTCTACATTATGTTAAACTGTCCAATATTTTTTTATTTAATGACGGATTGTTTCTCCTGACAAATGTTCCTATTGAATTGAACTGCATATCTGGCAGCAAAGTGATGGTTAAAAGAAGCGACTCAATGGCTCTGGCAGCAGATAACGTAGATGGCGTATTAATTTTGAATGGTGATTAAGCCTCTTAGTTGGACCTACTTCATAGGTGTCCCCTTTATTAGCTAACTTAGGGACTCAGCAGGAGAAAATTGTTGCATACATGCGGACCCGGGCGAGCTGTAATCACGGAAGAGTCACGCCCTGAAGAGGACGCGGCGCCCTCCTTCCTACTACTGGCTGAAGGGGTTGTATCAGTGAATTTGCAAGTGGTTGCTACACGGGGAATTGAATTACATAGGGGTAGAATTGGCTACTAAAATGTGAGAAAATGGGGAAAAATCAGAAACAAATAAAAAATTTAAAAAAATTCTAAATGTGGCCAAAGCTTTGCGAGAGTTGCAGGATGATCGCACTCCTGGAAAGCGATTTCCAGGGGGAGTTTGTCCTGCCACTGTTGTCGTCTCCTTGAGCATCTCGAGGTTCAACTTGCTGGACTCCACAGTCCACAATTGGTAGAATTCCAGGAACTAAGTAGCATGTGCTTTAAGGATATGGTATGCATGTCACAGGTGGGAAGGGGGGAGACTCCACAGCAGGCAGGGAGAAAGAGTTGGGTAACAGTAGGATGCAAATGCATAAAAATGGTGTGCCCACCACACAGGGACGGCATCTCCAGAGGTTGTGGTGTCCAACCGATTCCAGCCCTTGCAGGAATTGGACCTGGCCCTTAACCCTGAGAGTGAGAGGACTGATGAGCCTCAGGGCACGCAGATGGCCACATGCTCCAGGAAAAGGGGAGTTACTAATAGTGGGAGACTCAGTTGTTAGAGGTATAGACAGTATAGTCTGTTGGCACGACAAGGGGGTCCCATATGGTGTGTTGCCTGCCTGGTGCCCAGGTAGGAGATCTCCTGGAGCATGCAGACAAGCTCCTGGCCAGAGCAGGGAGGGGATCCAGTGGCCATGGTCCCTGTTGGAACCAATGACATAGATAAGGGTAGGTTTGAGGTTCTGCAGGACAGATTTGTGGAATTAGCAGATAAGATTAGGAGCAGAAACTCCACGGTGGTTTAAAACATGGCTACAAACGTGGTGTAGGAGTACAGGATTATGGGGCACTGGGAGTCCTTTTTGGGACAGGGGTGACATGTACAAGTGGGATGGGGCTGCACCTAAACCAGACTGCTGCATTGAGGCAGCGCATGCTTAGGGTAGCACAGGATTATGCAAACTAGGGGACTTGGGGGGGCAGGGAGGTTCGAGAGTGAAAAGGGCAGGGAGGTACAGACTGCCCAGATGGAAACTGTCAAGGCTACCTATAATAATAGTGAGAACACCTATCTTTTTAGAGTAAAATTCTAATAAGGGTGGCTTGGGGCGGCAGGGGGTGATGGAACGGGGGAGGATGTGCAGTAGTGGAAGTAATAGTCTGAAATGTCCTTGTTAAAATGCTAAAAGTATAAAAAAATAAATTTTTAGAACTCAAGGCTGTTCTAAATAATAGGGGGTTACATAGTTTGGATTACAGAGACATGGCTTGCTTTATACTCACCCCTTTTTCCAGCGCACCAGCTGTCATCTAGCCAACATATTTAAATGCTACACAATTTTATGACACAAAGAAAAATGCTAACACAAAAACCTGCTGTATTTATTGGTGTTTGTTATTCAGTAAATTAATTGCTTGACTGATAATCGATCGAAACAGGTTGAGAGTTTCATCCACTTAACCTCTTGCTGCCAAACGCCCCCTAGCGGTAACGCGGGCGTTATGGAAGTTATTAAATTATACATTTCATTAATTTAATAATATATAATAAACTGCTCACCTCAATATTTTGATTAAATATCCTTAGGATATATCCATTCCTTCTGGGAAAGTGGTTTTTAAGCCCAAAACGTTGAGTTAAAACCTCGTAAATAACGTTTGGAAACTCCGATCTAATTCCAAACATGTATTGCAGCTGGTAAACTGTTCTGCTTAATTGTATTTTCACAAAACTTTGGTTTGAAAAATCATTATACCTTTAGGCTTCAAGAAAAAATACTTTAAAACTTTCATATGGCCGTACATGATTTTTTTCACATTGTAAACCGACTTGTGGTTTTCTGCACTTCATCACGAGTAGTTTCGGCTGTGTTCAGTTTGACGTTGTGAAACTCAGTCAGTTTCTGGAGTACCAATCCCATGGCTTAGTATATTTTAGCTAAAGTGGTTTTGTACTCGATTGCAGAGATTTATGCAAAACCGTCGTCAATTGGGTGTATTTCTTTGACTGATAGCATAATAGGCCTATCTGAAGTGGGAAAAACTCGCATCGACCCGCCTTTATTGTGAGTATTATTTGCTTTCCATTGGGTTTTAAAACTCTGTCAAATATTCCAGCCAATAGCCAAGACTCTTATCTTTCAGACAAGCCCTCATTCAACACAAAGCATTCGACAGTCAGGTAGATCGAGCTATGCGTAAGAGGAGGAGGCAACCAAGCATAATTATCGAACCAAGATGGCGCAGTGTTTTTACCTTGTAGCGTAGCTAGCTACATTCCGTTTAGCAAAGCACAATTCATTACGTAACTGCTGCTGTTCTTCTTTTTACTTTACAGTCTCTTTCATACAGTTTTTGGGTAGTTATGTCAAGGTTATTCAGGAATTTCTCCGTGCAGCAGGTCCTAGCCCAAATATGTTTTTGCGGTCTTGTCTCAGTGACGCTGAGTGGTGTAAGTTAACTTTTTTTTTTTGCCGGTATACCAGTGCGAATTCACTGTTGTGTATAAAAGAATCCCTCTGAATTAAATGAATATAGCTAACATTACCATATTGTAACAATGGCAAGCTAGCCAGCAAAATGACACATAGCAGCTAGCTATCTATTTGTGTCTGAGACGAGCTGTTCCGAGTTTCTTTTGAATTAAATGGCGTCTGAAGGGTTCGTTTTGTTCCACGAGTGAATTGTTCTGTATACAGTACAGCAGGCTGTGCAGGTAAACGAACGAGCAATTTATGCATGACGTAACATGAGGGAGAGATAACATGAGGATGAGTTTGTTGTTGTTGATTATTATTCAGGGGTTTATTTTATCGAGGAAACTGATTTTATATCCTGTTTGCATATACCTGGACTCATTTCTGGCTAATGGGGCTCTGGTGGAATACAGGATTCACTGTGCTGCTATATGGGTTCGGAGAGCTTTTTGGGGACCACGGGTAGGCTAGTTAGTTGTGTAATATGAAACACACCAAAAACAGATCTAAAAATGAACTTTTATTGCCAATTATCAAATTCTATTGTACAGTCAAGCCGGAAAGTCTGCACACCCCTTTCACCTTCTCCACGTTTTATTACGTTACAGACATATTCTACAATAGATTGAGTTCATTTTTTGTCTCAAAATTCTACACAGAATAGCCCATAATGACAAAATATATAAAAATATATTGTATATATTGGGATGGCATGTATGCCACCCGCCAAGTTACGGCTTGCCCCATACCTATACAGCACAGAGAGTTTGGCACTTTTCAGGGTTTCCTACAGAAATAACCACAATGACCACAGACTCTCAGCCCTTAAAAACATTACCTTCTGTAGGTTCTGACCTCATGTAACCACACAGAATTCATGTACAACGCCACATAACCACACAATAAAGCCCGAAACTTGGGTCATTTTCACATTTTTTCTCTTTCTTTTTCCCGATCTCTATCTCGATTTGAATGGAATTGGGGGGTGGGACTAGATTCAGCTGTAAATTACACTGGAACAGTATGGAACACATGGTTGGCTAAATGGCTGGAAGGCATCAAGGCTCTGATGTATCAAACAAGCCTTAAATCATCACTCTGCTGCCAGAAATACAGTAGATATGGATGGATAACTTGAAGGATTTCTTTTTTTTTATATTATATACACCACCCAATTCCCCATAGAGATCCATTCAAATGCAGAGTCGTTATAGTATCGCTTGTAAAAGAACCAGAAAATAAGATATCAAGAGTCTTTTGATGTTGTTGGGTCACAGACATCAGGAAGTCATGGCATGCAAAGCCAAAGGATAGGCGACCAAATATAAAAAATTTAAAGGCACAGTCAACTTAGTGCATGTAAACTTCTGACCCACTGGAATTGTGATATAGTAAATTATAAAATAAGTAAATAATCTGTCTGTAAACAATTGTTGGAAAAATGACTTATGTCATGCACAAAGTAGATGTCCTAACTGACTTGCCAACATTATAGTTTGCTAACATGAAATCTGTGGAGTGGTTAAAAATGAGTTTTAATGACTTCAACCTAAGTGTATGTAAACTTTTGACCACAACTGTATATTATTTAAACCATAATAAACCTTCTGGTTTCTTCAGGGTTCAATCATAAGCATAATACTCTTCAAACTTTAAATGGAGCATTAAGAAGTGTATACCGTGATAATTATCGATATCGGGCAATATAAAAAAACATTATCGTGATACACTTTTTTGCCATATCGCCCAGCCCTACTGTGTATGTCTTCCTTTCAGCAACAATGTATTCATGTTCACATGTAGCCTATTGTGCATGCATGTCTCCATATACATTTGCTTCATTCATTTCTTTGCATCATGATCCCTACCTCTATTGAATGAATGGTGCATCTATTATAGTCATACTTGGCGCTACTATTAGTGTCTGCATGTATTCTGTATGCATGTCTCTCTCTCTCAATATCATTATCTTCATGCATTATCATCATTACGTACCAAACACACTACAGAAAGATATATCTCAACAAAAACGTTTTCAACTTTAAAAAATACCAAGTTACTCACACATAGCCTACAAAGCACCATCTGTAAGTCCTTAATCACACTAATTAAACTAGCTCTAGTCCAAAGCAATGCAATCCAATCTTTCCTAAATTATTTAATGTAATTTGGCCGCGTGTTTTTTTCATCTCCCCATGTAAAGAGAATATGATCATTCAAAATTTAAAGGTCAAAAAACAAAAATTGCCTCTTGGAACAACATATCATTTCAACAAAGCACGCTGGTTTCGCTAGACCCCGCCCCCTTTTTAAATAAAAAAAATGCCAAAATCTGGGCGTGATAAGGTAATAATATAGGGGCTGAGCTCCAGGTATAAACCATGCCCCAGCAATTTTTTTCACTAGTAACCAAAAGCTAATTTCTGCTCTGGACAGCACTCACAGCGGCTGCTTTGTCCCTTTGTCCCTCTCTCCCTCACTCTCTCACTCTCACTCTCTCACACACAAACAAACATGCTAGCTCCAGCTGCTTCCGAGCCCCCAAGTAACCGAGGCAGAAGCAATAGTGACATGTAATGACATATGAAGCGCATTTTCATTGTAATGACATCTGAAGCACTACAAATGTCCGTCTATTGCAGTGTGCGAGTTTTCCATTGAATGACCATTCACGCATTAGGTGTAAATGACAATTCGCCAATTAGGCTTTATATAGGTGTCATCAGCAAAGTTTTTAATGGATAGACATTGTCCCGTAACAGAAGATTGTCTCCCCAGAAGATTACAGGAACTATTGGCAAATATAGGCTAAGTCATAGCTTGATCCAGGATAATTGCGAATAGTCTACATGTGTAATCTTACACGTACCATCGCACATCGCCTGGATGTTGATGGAGTGGGCTGAAATCCATTTAATGCATTCCCCTTCACTGAGGGACAGGTATGTCCTCTTGGACCTATGGACTTGACAATAATAGCCTACACAATAATAATATTTTACATTGTAACCTTGATATTTTTAGTCATGCTTGTGCACGGCCCTGTGTGTAACAGACAGGAGGGTGTACGTGCATTGTGCACACGCCTATGTAGGCGCACTTATATGCGGCGTTAAAATAACATGTGAACAACTGTGACATGACTATACCAGGTTTGTGGTGGTTTTAGTGCAAGCGCTTTCTGCTGGCTCAAGATAGCAATACGCCAAAAATAATTCTTAAGACCAACCCGCCCAGTTCACATGCTATGGGCGCAAGATCACTTGGTATTTAAACAATGTGAACGCTGGACGCTATAATGAACCCTGCACCGGGTGTAAGATAGCAAAGACACTTGTGTTTCGGTTAAGATAAGATTGGTGTAAGATAGGGCCCATGCTGTTAATATCACAAACCATTCATAACCTTTTTAAAGGCGAACCATTTCGATTACCAAAGTCGGCACGAATTGTGCCAAATTGTGCCAAAAATGGCAATGTTCCAGAAAAGTCTCAATATGATTTCTTTTTACAATAAAAAAAAAAAATAGAAGTTTTACAATAAAATTTGATAATTTGTCAATATTGGCAATAAAAGTTCATTTTCAGATGTGTTTTTGGTGTGTTTCATAATACACAACTAACTACCATTGGTCCCCAAAAGGCTCTCCAAACCCATGTAGCAGCATAGTGAATCTTGTGTATTTCACCAGTGTATTTCTTGTGTATTCCCCCATTAGCCAGAAATGAGTCCAGGTATATGCAAACAGGATATAAAATCAAATGTCCACCAGTTTCCTAGGTAAAATAAAAACACCCCTGCATAATAATCAACAACAAACTCATCCTCATTTTATCATGTTATCGCTTCCTCATGTTATGGCATGCATAAATTGCTCATTTGTTTACCTGCACAGCCTGCTGTACTGCATACAGAACAATTTACTCATGTGGAACAATACCTCTCAGTGTTTCTTAGACCATACATTACGGAGCTTGCCGCCCCCGCCTAAAAATATAAAAAGGCAATGTCGTTTTAAAACCATCAGAAGGGGCAAATGTATGTTTTGTAAAATTTTTTATTAATTTTATGACGGGTTTGGGCTAGGGTTTTGGACCCATAGATATCTATCACCCTATACTGATGAAAAGATAGTAATTCCCACTTGAGAATTATGCAAAAGTGAGTTTTAATGGCTAAAACAGTTGATTTGTAGTTAAATATATATCTTTATTTTTTTATTTACCGCAGTGCACAATTTAGCCATTTTGGATAGATTTGGAGACACTAGGGGACAACAGGGTACATTCACTGCCTATATTTTGCATCATAGATCTTTAGTTCCGCATATCACCCTCAGATTTTGCACACGTGTGGACACAGAGTCTGTGATCCAGGAAATGTATAGTTTTCTTAGGGTCTGACTTCAGACCCTTGATGACTTATCGTCGGCACAAACAGAAAAACACTCACCAAAAGTGGGAAACAAAGGGCAAAAACACACAGCAGCAGTTTCAAACAAAGTCCAACCACTCTCCTGCCCAGGCCCTTTTCTAATTATTTCTAAATAATCACAGCTCCCAAGGAGCACATGGACTGATTAACATTAGCCTCAGCTGGCTCCCCTGCCTGGGTGTAGTGGCGGTGCCGTCCAGTAAAGGGCGGCACACCAACTCCCTTCCTGGCACCACACTAGAAGCGTATACACACCACACCCCCCAGAAGAATATATTGTCAATTTTAACAGCTAAATGTATCAATTTGGAGCACTTTCAGATGAAAATAAATACTAGATCCACAATTCTTTGTAATTGGAACATGGGAAATGGAACACGTGAAATAGATAGAATTTTGGCAAGTGGACTTTTCTGGCTAGACAGCTAGCTAACGTGCAGAAATGTGGTCTGTGATGCAAAATATTCATAAACGTTTTGTCAGTGGACAAGACAGAAACCATCACAATGCATGTTAACCTGTTCTGCCCCAAAGCTCAGCCCTGTCTTAAGTGGGATTGAACTTGAAAACTACAATAAAAAACAAGTTGAATACTTGTTTATTGACAATAAAGCCTCTGAATCTGATTGGCTTGCTATTAAATATTTGCTACATCTGTATAGATATATGTATACATAATCTGTCAATTTTAATCATATAAATTATGAACGTTAATGTTCCTGGGTTGGGTAATGTTAATAATGCTAGCTGAGTTAGCGAACACATTATAACCAAACATTATGCATTATTATGAGTTAGCCATCATACACGTAACACTTTTAACATCGGTACCATTAGACCATTATCCCACATTCGGTTTTTAGCTCGCTGGAACACTAGCAAACAGTGATGCTGAGAAGTAAATTAAGTTCATGTGCGTAAAAATGTACTTGCTTCTGGGTGGTTGATCCTGTTTGACTATGGTGCGGATAAGCTAGCTCTACAGTTACAGGACGTTTCACCAGTAAACATAATAATAATTTAATGTAATGCACAATTTATTTGCTGTCTATATACGTTATATCTCGTAATGTTAAGGTTACATTTTTTATTTTTGTAACGTCTCATCCCGAATCAACTAACTTAATCGTCCCGCCAGCAGGCTCAAGACACATGGTTTGACTCGCCTTCTTTGTGGTTGTAACGTTATAGTTTGCGTTCTCAATGCTCATAATTCATCACACAATAATAATTTGGCATTAAAAAGAGACCCGGGGCAAATGGAAAAAGACCCAGGGCTATAGCCTAATAGCCAGGGCCTAGGCAGGGCCAGGGCCGTTCGTCGAACGGTACATTGACAAGTTTAAAACACAACTTGAACATAGTCCAAGATAAGCCTACTGTTGAGTTATGTCTGAATGAACGTTCTGTAACAAACTTGATGGCAAAATATATTTGAAGAAAGAAAAAACACGGTTTGGTGACAGTCATTATTTAAGTGACCATACCTCGTTTAATATTTGGAGTAGAAATATAATAGGAGAGTCTCAGCTTTCTGGAGATCCCAATCTTTTGAAGTATGAAACTTAAAATGTGTTTCGGGATCAAAGCGACTCAAATAATGGAGCAGATCTGAAATGTACTTGGTCAGTTTATTGTTTATCCATATACTCAAATAATACAAAGCACTTATGGTTCATCAAAACAGATACTGTCCAGCTGTGTCCAACTTAAAATCGCACTTCACTATGACACATCACCAATGATTGAAGTAATTCTGTTCAATAGAAAAATAATGTGCTTTATTAGAGGTTTGAACATTGACAGGATCAATCTAAACAATTGGAATGTTGGCAGCCATATTGGTTTGGCACTGCAGGGATTTGTGTTCTGGAACACTCTGGCATTGAATGAGTTAAAGTGATCCATCCACATCTACTGCATATCTGGCAGCAGAGTGATGGTTTGAGGTTTGTTTGATATGTCAGACCCTTGATGACTTACAGCCAACCATGTGTTCCATACTGTTCCAGTGTAATTTACTGTTTAATCTAAATTCTATTAAAAAGGTAATCCTATATCCTAATTTTTAAATCTAAAATTTAGGACAATATGTTCCTTCTATGCAAATATTGCCTGTTCTAAAAGTTGTTTGTGTCATAGTCAGCATACGGTGTAGTAAGTTCTTTAAAATAAAACGAATATATTCCTTTATATATCACTTGGAAATGTTCATATAGAATTGAAATACTGAGGTGTACGGGTGCTCTAAAGAATTCTTGGAGGTAACACGTACCCAAAGTTTATCATCATACTATTCCTCAACAACTTGGTCGCAGTAACTTACCTTAAAAATCCCCACCCAGTCTCTACGATGTGGTTCGATGGCTGCAGTCACTTCATAGCTGCATTTCACGGGTGTATTTGGAATATAGGACTGAGGAATTTCGTTGAAGACAACTTGGGAGTAAGTCGCTACTTCCATGACGTTAGACGTCGGAGGCCCCTCAGCTCTCTTAACTCACCCCGAGTTCAGAGTTCTACAATTATAAACATAAAGAGGAAGCTGCCATGTTAATGTTACCATGTATGCAGGAATATTTGTAGCTGACAAGTGTAACTCCTGTTTATCATAACGTTACATTAGGGCATTTTGAGTAGTAGGCTACTAGTGACACGGCACCCAGAACCAATGTAGTATAGCCTAACCTCCAAGTATTGAGTTAGGCTTACGAGATGGTAAACAACGTCAGACCTATTTTAATCGAATTATAACTCTCTTAAGCGTCCTTTAGTTATTGCAAAGATTATTATATTATTGATAGTCTAGCCTACAGATATTTAAGTAAATAATCCGTTTGAAACTTTCACTTTCGATAATTACACGTGACGTGCCGATTATTTTCTCTTGTAGATGTAGGCTAACGTTAGTTATTTTTCACGCAGAGTAAAATATCCAATACAAACACTACAGCCTCAGCTAACTAAGCAATGTTTTATTTCTGTTAGGCTATAGGCTGCAGTCCATACTCTAACAGTAGGCTACAGCCAAACAACAAATCACCTCTGCCTTAGAACACCGTAGCTGGCTTAGACGTGACTGTTCAAGTGTTTAGTCAGTAAAATATAACAAGCGAAAAGACAAACAGACGCCAAACTTACGTTAGTTAACGTAGCCTACCCCGTGGAAGTCTGAAAACTCTTGATTGACGTAGGCTATTTTCCTGTCAAAATTTACCACAGAACTGTATCATTACTATGTAACAGTTTCACAGTTCCGCAGTTCCAGACGCCGCAGTTTCAGACAACGCATGCTCAATAAAGGAACCTCGATCCTTAAAATGCTGAAAATGCCGACAGAAGAGACAGTGGGCCCTATCTTACACCCGGGGTGCGTCCCAAAACTCGAACAAGACTAGGCAATACTGGTGTGTCGTTCGCGAACGAGTCGGCTTTTTGAGCCGGCTCTTTTAGGTGAACGTTGGGAGCCGACTCGCATATCTGAAGAGCCGATTTGTTTTGTAAATGAACACAAGACAAGTGCTTGTGGTCTTGGTGGAACTTTTATTAATGTTATTTTGGTAATTAGAAGGTAGAGTAAGATTCCTTTGAACAATTTAAGTGATAGATGTGCACAAACACCAGTCATAGGTCAAAATATCGCTAACTTTGGCCGATTTTGAAAAACCGGAAATGCTACTGAATAAAGAGCCGTTTGGGAGCCGAAAGAGCCGGCTCTTATTGGTGAGCTGAGCCAAATGATCTGACTCACTGAAAAGAGCCGGAATGCCCATCACTACTAGGCAAGCCTAGCCTAGCTCAGCCTAGACCACAGAACCTTGAAGGGTTTCTTCTCCTGAGTTGAATAGGAAAATGTGTCAGGAGAAACAACCTTAAAGTGATCCATCCATATCTACTGCATATCTGGCAGCAGAGTGATGGTTTGAGGCTTGTTTGATACCTCAGCCCCTTGATGACTTACAGCCATTTCGCCAACCATGTATTCCATACTGTTCCAGCATAATTTACAGCTAAATCTAGTCCCATTGGATCTCTCCCCCAGAGATCCATTCAAATGCAGAGAAATTACAGTATCACTTGTAAAAGTACCAGAAAATAAGATATCAAGAGTCTTTTGATATTGTTGGGTCACAGACATCAGGAAGTCATGGCATGCAAAGGATAGCATTATCATTTTAAAACTAATTTCCTGCATTTCTACACAACCTCACACAGGGCATCTAAAATAAAATGTTTAATTTATGAACATTTTGAAGATTTTTTTTCCCCAAAGCCCTAGATGAGATTTCAGATGCTTTCATATAAAGCTAAAGTATAGGCTAATCAGTAAATTAGTGGATAAGATAATTTTATTACATTTTAAACCCACCTCCACCCCCCTCATCTTATAGGAGGACAACTTGATTTATGCCCAATAATACCAAATCATTATCTAATCTTATATGGAAACAAGTATATTAAAGGGTTAGTTCGGAATTTTGGACATAATGTCTCAATTACGACTTACCCATGATGTAGTTGATTGATGGAAACCATTTTCAGATAATTCCACGCTGTCCCTTCTTTTGGACATACACACATTGCTAATGCTAGCGCAACTCGTAGGAAACTTGCAGCATCCACTACCAAACGCACTTAAACACTCCAAGGTGCACCCAAAGCAAATAAAATACGACGACAGTCTATCGGGGTTATTTTCAGTGATTATACCATCATTTTTCAAGTCAAACTATTGTTGAATCCTTTACTTTGTGCTCACCTAAATTCTCTGTGGAAGTACGGCGTTAGTTTAGTAGCTAGGTAACGTAAAGTAGCCTATAGCTCTGCCGGTCAAAAACAATATCGCGCGTGTGAAAGAATCAGACTCGTAGTATTGTTAGCTAACGTTCAGGTAAGATGGTATTTCGGTGTGTATTTCAAGGTTGTTCAAATCATGCAAAAAAAATGGGCACCACAAAGTTTTCACCAATTTCCAGTGGAAGATCAACAAAGAAAACAGCTGTGGCTTCTTGCTGCTCGCATGGATGTCACCAATTGAGACTCTAAAAAAGTTTGTAGTGACCATTTCACGGAGGATGACTATGTGAAAATCAAAAAAGGACGGGCGGGACACCCTCTACTGAAGGAGACTGCTGTGCCATCACCTGTTTTTCTTCATGCACCGAAAACAACTGACGAGCAGGTAACTAATAAATGATTGCATGCGTGATCTATCTATTCAGCTAGCTAGCTAGCTAGTTGCCACGATTGGGAAGTCATGGAAGTGGTCAAACTTTTCCTGCAAATTGGTAGCCAGTGTGCTTGCTTGTATATGCTGTGTTATTCTGTAGCATGTTTGTGTTTAGCTGACTTGTTGTCTACCAAATATGTAACTTTACGGCAAAACGGATTGTGTCAGCAACTGTGGAGTACAGCAGATAGCCTACAGGCAGATACCCTGGATAATCTACAGCTAGCTCCGCCGCCGCACTTCCACTGAGAATTTAGGTGAGCACAAAGTAAAGGATTCAACGATAGTTTGACTTGAAAAATGATGGTATAATCACTGAAAATAACCCCGATAGACTGTCGTCGTATTTTATTTGCTTTGGGTGCACCTTGGAGTGTTTAAGTGCGTTTGGTAGTGGATGCTACTAGTTTCCTACGAGTTGCGCTAGCATTAGCAATGTGTGTATGTCCAAAAGAAGGGACAGCATGGAATTATCTGAAAATGGTTTCCATCAATCAGCTACATCATGGGTAAGTCGTAATTGAGACATTATGTCCAAAATTCGAACTAACCCTTTAAAGATGAGCGATAGGCTAGCTATTCCTTCATCATTTCAGTCTCTTTGTGCTATTTTCTATTTACATGTGAAACTACGTTTATATTTTAATTTTTTTATATATATTTCATGCCTGAGAGGCCTCTGTTGACGGCTGCCATTTCGCCGTGAGAGTGATAAGAGTGAGAGAGACAGACAGCTATGATAGTGTATTTTAATATATGTGAAGTATTCCAAAGTTTGAGGAAAGTAGAGCTGACTAGCCAACACGCAGCAGGAGGCTAGCTAACACACACACAGACACACACACACGGGCGCACACACACACACGTGCAGTCAGTTAATGCAGTGCTTCAGATGTAGGTTAGATGCAACATGTAATCAATCTATTTAAAACCGAATCACCCAGACGGAGACTCTCGCCGCTATCCTCAACTCACTGAGTAAGCTAGGCTAGCGAATATTATATCCTTAGCAATGCGTAACAGTTAGTTATCAAGAAGAGACAGTATAGATTGATCAAAGAAACTGACCTCTCTCTCTCGCTGCGTCTACATATTTTATATGGCCAAACCAACCAATCAGATATTAGAGAAATATATTATTTCAATGTGGCATTTTTATGATTGGCCGAATCGTCTGTAACTCTAATAGCCTATTGACGGCGCTACAGGCGCCGACTTCATATTGTCGGATTAAAATTTTTTATGGATTTGGCTTTGGGGGGGCAGGCGGAGCATTTGCCCCCTCGTGCCCCCCCCCCCCCCCCCCCCCCCCAGACATGGCCCTGCTTTACTCGACATTATGTTAAACTGTCCAATATTTTTTGAGGCCCGAAAATGGGGGGGGGGGCTATGTACAAAAGGTTCTATAATTTTTAAAGTGCTAGAGTACAGAACCAATCAGTGTCCAATTAATTATTGTGCTCACTGTGTGTGTGTGTGTGTGTATATATATACTGTATATATATGATCTTTTATTTTTTTATTTTCTTTAAACCAAACGTTCTTTTCCGATGTGGGAAACAACCAAGGGGCCAAGACTGGGCTTTCGTTTTGAAGCTCACTTCCTGGTGCCATTGCTCACTAGCACCACTGCGGTTGGCTCCAGTCTCGGTCTTTCACCATGTAAGTCAATGGCAGCAATGTTGTCAAAATACTCAGTCAATAAATTTTTCCCACAAAAAAATGTAATTGCAATAGGTGCCTTTCCTTCATCTAATGCCTCTGCATGTGCTGATTTTTAAAAATATTGTGTCGTTTGGACAGGGTATTAACATTTGTTCAGGACCAATCAGAGGGACAGGTTGAGTCCTGGGGTCACTGGCATAGATAGGTTCTATATGGTTCTCACTGGCCTCACTCGGAGGGGCGGGACCAGAAGGGGGAGACAACAATCATTGGTCTAAAATGCGCCCTGGCTTCTTGGGACCTATTTTTATACAGTCTATGCTTGGGACAGGGAGACACGCTGTATTTTTGAGTGGAAGTCGATGGAGAACATCCCTTAGTAGCCTACCGTGAACAAGCTGTTGTTTTGTGGACGCAGTTCGTAACATAATAAATTGACTGCCTTACCCGCTCATCTTCAACATGTTTGTCATCACATTAATTTTGGTTGGAGTGAGCTATGATGTGTCTACTACAAAAAAAATACAGTTTTGTGAGATGAGACAGAAGGGGATGTTGCAGCTACACTACAGGCCCAGCGTCTTGGAGCAAGCAGCCAAACTGTGGGTTAAGTATCTCAAATCAATTGCTCCATACCTGTATAACCTTATCCATTTAGATATTAATTTAGCTATTCCACCCCCTCCCGTACGCAATCGCCGTACTCCCCGTCATGAACGTTACCATTGCTTAGCCATGCTGGGTTAACTAGCTAGCAAGCTAACGGTAGCTCACGGCAAGTCGTTTTAACATTTAGCTAGCAAGCTAACGATAGCGCTAGGGACATTTATAATAAAAGTAGTCTTGTCAAAATAACATGTGATTAATTGACCGTCAATATAGTTGATGGCAATAGCGTTACCCTATGTTCGTCCATGTGTGGTGGCTTGGCTACCTAGCTAATCAAATTAGCTGATGTTAGCTGAATATAAATTGAAGATAACTGAATGAACGTTAATTATGTGACGACTACCACACATTCAATGTGAATAAATGACACAGTAAAATCGAGGATGAAAATGAAATGTTATATTATAAAACATTAGCAACTAAAGGAAGTTTACCGCGAGTTTGTTTTGCAAAATGGTGGGTTTGGTCAGGTTATGGGCTTTATAGTTCTGTGGCTTCTCCACCCCAAACTGTCAATCATACTGTGCCCGGGCCATATCCGGTTGACCCTGCTCCCGACAATGTCACTTTGGCTCCACGGAGCAGATGTAGTTTGTACAAAGTGGCGGCGAAAAATGCATCCAGAGCTTCAATTCGGTTTTTACAAGGCCGTGAGAAGGCAATGGGTGACGTCACAGTGACTTTGTCCATATTTTTATACAGTCTATGGAACCAACATGTTGGCCCGTAGAGGCAATTTTCACCTAGTTTCTACTTGTCTCATTTAAGTGTCAATATCTCAAAAAATATCCACGGCACATCAGTGGTTTAAAGCTCAAATTAAAGAAGAGGCTGTAATTTCCCACACAGAAATCTGCAAGAAAAAAAACATTAGAAACCATCACGTAATGGAATTGGGACATCTTGGTTTTTGTCTCCCATCAGGATGTAATGGTTTTAATGGTTTCCACTGGTCTCCCATTAGGATGTGATGGTTTTAATGGTTTCCACTGGTCTCCCATCAGGATGTGATGTTTTTAATGGTTTCCACTGGTCGCCCATCAGGGCGTGATGGTTTTAATGGGTTCCACTAGTCTCACATCAGGGTATATATTTATATTTATTCATTTATATTTAAATTTTTTATATTTAAATTTATGTGTACACATACAAACACCATTATGAGCTTTCATCAAATCTAGTTCAGTACAATCTCTTACAATAATGCATTGTGTATGCATTGTGCATCTCACAAAGTTTAACACTTGTGCATGCTACAAAATGTGCACGTGTCTGTAAACACATAAACTCCTCAAAAAAAGTTCGGAAACGTTATTTCGGTCGATTATTCCTCCCCTTTAATAATACCAATTGGTATTGTATTTTATATAGTTGGAAAGCCTGATTAGTCACCTTTACAATGAGGTACAACTTGTAAGGATCATGTATTCGTGGAATGAGCAACACAGCTAACCGTGTGGGTAGCGGCCCAAAAAAATGTGCCAAAATCTCCTGCAATATTCTTCTGTTGGTATTCACTCTCGTTTTGAGCTTCAAGTGCTGGCAGGTGTATGCCAGTCAGATTGCTACACAGATTGCGTGACACCTTTCAATGGGGGCAGTGTCATGGTGTGGGGCGGTATCTCTCTCACAGGCAAAACAGAACTTGTCATCATTGAAGGCAATCTCAATGCAGTGAGATATCGGAATGAGATTCTGGAGCCAGTGGCAATCCCATATCTCCAGAATCTGGGACCTAACTCCATCCTCCAGGATGACAACGCTCGCCCCCACAGAGCCAGGATCATCACAGAGTACCTCCAGAATTTGGGAGTGGAGAGGATGGAATGGCCTGCCGTGAGTCCAGACCTCAACCCAATTGAACACCTGTGGGATCAGCTTGGGCGTGCTGTACGTGCCAGAGTGACCAACGCAACCATGTTGGCTGACTTGCGGCAAATCCTGGTTGAGGAATGGGATGCCATCCCACAGCAGTGTGTGACCAGGCTGGTGACCAGCATGAGGAGGAGGTGTCAAGCTGTTGTGACTGCGTATGGATCTTCCACACGCTACTGAGGTCCCTGACAGTGTAAAATGAATAAAGTGTAAAAATGGCCAATATGTGTTGTTTTTTCCTTATTACTGTGGGTGAGTGCAATCATCCAATCCACCAAGCAACTCAAAACGAGAGTGAATACCAACAGAAGAATATTGCAGGGGATTTTGGCACATTTTTTTGGGCCGCTACCCACACGGTTAGCTGTGTTGCTCATTCCACGAATGCATGATCCTTACAAGTTGTACCTCGTTGTAAAGGTGACTAATCAGGCTTTCCAACGATATAAAATACAATACCAATTGGTATTATTAAAGGGGAGGAATAATCGACCGAAATAACGTTTCCGAACTTTTTTTGAGGAGTTTAGATATCTAAAATACACACAATGACAAGAAATTTGGGTCAAAATATTTTAATTTGAAATTTAAAAGTATTTTAACCAAGAAAACAAGTATGAAATGTAGTAACCAGTGGTTCTGATTCCAGATGCATGGGTGCTGTCAATCTGCAATGAAAAAGTAGGGACATATAAATACGAATATATAGACACCAAAGTTAATGCATTTGCAGTTTAATAATATGCTATCTGTGTGTGGATAAATACACAGCTAATATTACAATAGCAAATGTTGATATTGTCTATATATTTTTACAGATATGTGCATTTTACCTTCTAAAAATGGAACAATATGAATTCCGTCAGTGGAGTTTGCACTACACTAATTGTAAGAAATACACATCTTATTGTTTTGTTTAACATTATCCTCTTAAACCTTATGCATGCAATATTACATATCACATTAACATTAAATCATTACCAATAATTGAGTTATTCTGAACGCACACACATATTTACAAATATGATTCTTTAGTAATAGTGCCAGCCAAGACATGTCAATTTGTCCAATTATGATTGTATTTATTTATTTATCTACACTGCCCTCCACTATTATTGGCACCCCTGGTAAAGATGAGTAAAAAGGGTTATGAAAAAAAGTCACCGTTTGGTGAATTAGCTTAATCTCACACTGAAAAAAATGAGAAAAATCCAACCTTTAATTGAAGTTAATTTATTATGAGAAAAAAAAATCCCTCATCAATAAATAATTATTTTGAACAAAACCATGTGTGCCACAATTATTGGCACCCCTGCATTTATATATAGAATAAAGTAATAATTTTTAATATTTGGTCGCATATCCTTTTACATGCCATGACTTCCTGATGTCTGTGACCCAACAACATCAAAAGACTCTTGATATCTTATTGTCTGGTACTCTTACAAGCGATACTATAACGTCTGCATTTGAATGGCTCTCTATGGGAATTGGGGGGGGGGGGCTAGATTTAGCTGTAAATTACACTGGAACAGTATAGAACACATGGTTGGTAAAATGGCTGTAAGTCAGCAAGGGTCTGAGGTATCAAACGAGCCTCAAACCATCACTCTGCTGCCAGATATGCAGTAGATATGGATGGATGGCTTTAAAGGGATAGTTCGGATTTTTGGACATGATGTCTCAATTACGACTTACCCATGATGTAGTTGATTGATGGAAACCATTTTCAGCTAATTCCATGCTGTCCCTTCTTTTGGACATACACGCATTGCTAATGCTAGCACAACTCTATGGTAACCGTAGCATCCACTACCAAACGCACTTAAACACTCCACAGTGCACCCAAAGCAAATAAAATACGAGGACAGTCTATCTGGGTTATTTTGAGTGTTTATACCATCATTTTTGAAGTCAAACTATCGTTGAATCCTTTACTTTGTGCTGATCTATATTCTCTGTGGAAGTACGGCAGCGGAGCGATACTTTACGTTACCTACGCATGTAGTGCCGGCACTGGTCTACTACAACAACAAAGAAGAGCAACAACAAGTTGCAATGGCCATGTTCGCTCTGCCGTACTTCCACAGAAAATATAGGAAAATAAGTCAGGCGAAGAACCCCTTCAAGTTATCCATCCATTTCTACTGTACTTCTGGCAGCAGAGTGATGATTTAAGGCTTGTTTGATACGTCAGACCCTTGAAGACTTTGAGCCATTTAGCCAACCATGTGTTTCCATACTGTTCCAGTGTAATTTACAGCTAAAACAAGTCCCACCCCCCAATTCCCATAGAGATCCATTCAAATGCAGAGACGTTATAGTATCGCTTGTAAGAGTACCAGAAAATAAAATATCAAGAGTCTTTTGATGTTGTTGGGTCACAGACATCAGGAAGTCATGGCATGCAAATTATATGCGACCAAATATAAAAAATGACTACTTTATTCTATATATAAATGCAGGGGTGGCAATGATTGTGGCACACGTGGTTTTGTTAAAAATAATAATTTCTTGATGAGGGATTCTTTTTTTTCTCATAATAAATTTACTTCAATTAAAGGTTTGATTTTTCTCATTTTTTCAGTGTGAGATTAAGGTAATTCACCAAACGGTAAATTTCTGTTACGTAATAAAACGTGGAGAAGGTGAAAGGGGTGTGCAGACTTTCCGGCTTGACTGTATGCGTTGTCCAATTAAGCCTGTTAGCCAACGTTAGTTTTGCCAGAGAAATGCCAGTCAGCTGCTAGTCAGTAAGCAGGTACAAGCTAGGCTACTACGAAGCGAATCAACATGCCTTATTCATCCATTGCAGTACAGAAAACAAAACTATTCATTGTATTTCACTAGACATTACATACAGCTCATCTACAAACTCTTTTATTGTAATTGTGGGCTAATTGTGGGCCATTCTCGTCAGCACAGGGCGTTATGGTTACGCAAATGTCTGCATGCATTTATTTTGAATGCATGTATTCTGTATGCATGTCTCTCTCGATGTCATTATCTTCATGCATTATTCATCATTAGATAGCTATCAAAAATAAGTGATATCTGATCAAAAACGTCTCCGACATAAAAATAGCCAAGTTACTCATGCATAGCCTACAGAGCACTGTCTATAAGTCCTTAATTCCAACTTGCAAAAACTAAAAGTATTAAAAAATCTTAAAAGTATTGATATCAAAATGTGGCCAAGTTTCAACTAACAATATTGCCTATCATAGCTCACACTAAATAAACTAGATCTATTCCAAAGCAATGCTATCCAAACTTTCCTAAATTATTTCATGCAACTTGGCCCTGTGTTTCTTCATCTTACCATCTCAAGAGAATGTGATCAATGAAACTGTATGTTCCACATCAAACTGCAAAATGAGAATAATTTACAGTGGAAATACTCTGATTCAGATGTATAAACAGAAAAATTACTACACTATAGGGGCATGTTTGAACAATTGTCTGCATCCACTGCTTTGGGTCTATGAAAAGCACAGAATGAATAAAATGTATTATTATTATTATTATTATTATTATTATGTATTTATTGATTTATTGATTTGGAATATTTGGATTTCTATCAAAACCTGTGTGGTCCTACAGAGCATAGATATCCTTGTGTTCACAAAATTCTGTTTGCAAATATCATAACTATTGGATACGTTCGTAAAAATGCTATATGTACGCTATTTTTTAGGTAAAAATATTACTCATTTTTATCTGCATTTATTTATTCATCCCCCTTTCTCTATTGTACATGATGTTTCTTGATATAAATGTCTGTTTGTGAATTGTAATGAAATCTGTAGCAGCAGTTAACATTTTCTAAAGTAAACTTGCCAACAAAGTATAACCATATCCTTTCTGGAATGTAATTATTCATCAACTGTTCAAAACATTCATTGAAATCATGTTGTTCCACGAGGCACAATCTCTTTACATGCTAAGATGAAGAAACACAGGGCCCAGTTGCATGAAATAATTTAGGAAAGTTTGGATAGCATTGCTTTGGAATAGAGCTAGTTTATTTAGTGTGAGCTACGACAGGCAATATTGTTGTAACTTGGCCACATTTTGATATCAATACTTTTAAAGGCAGGCCTAGTTTTTGCAAGTTGGAATTAAGGATTTATAGACAGCGCTCTGTAGGCTATGCGTGAGTAACTTGGCTATTTTTATGTCGGAGACGTTTTTGATCGGATATAACATGCAATAAAAAGACCATGTGAGAGGCCAGTGGTCTAAGCCTAACCTCAGAATAAATTTTTTTTTTTCTGATTCATTGTTTTCTATCTTTTTTCAGTATAAAAAAGCAGAAGCAGAGTTTAAGTAATGGGCAAATTTTATTCATGTTCAACCTTTGGAGATTGAGCTGGGTAAGTTTTAGGTCATTGGTATGAAATGAGAGTATACACATAGGCATAGGCCTACATAATACAGTAGCAATGACCAGATTCTTTGTGTGGTGGTGTGCTGCTATTGTTTACTGTTATGGGAAACACTGTTATATTACCTCTCAAAAGTCACAGAAATGCATGAAATGAGCTCTTCTAAATTCTAAATCGTCTGTGGGTGTACCAGATCCCCTATTTGATTGAGTGTAATTGACAGCCAAAGTGATAGCCATTGTAATGCTACTGTCAAAAAAGACAGGCAATGTTAAGGTGACTGCCAGTGCTAAATGATAGTCCATGAAATGTCATTGCAACTTCAGTGTTAAAATGACAGTCAATAAAATGTTAAATATTAAAACCAATGGGTGGATTATTAGCTTCTGGAGGTGTGGTTACAGTAATTGTGCAGGGGTGACGGGGCCCATTGCGAGATCTTTTCATGGGGCCCAAAATCCCTGGCGGTGAGGCGACTGCAAGCGATTTTCGTCCCCCCGTGTAAAAAGGCATAAGCGTCCCTAGTAACCGCTTACCATCCTGTCTTATTTTTTCACAGCTGAGTTTCTGAAACGGAGTCAAATGGCATGACAAAGTGAACCAATTAGAGGCCAGTAAAGGACAACCGTGGCCAATCAGTATACGATATTAGCCTCGGAGGCGGGCATGTTATTCAGAGAGTTTCGTTGGGTCTTGAATGTTTTGAAACTGCATGAGTTATCCTGCCGGAACTTCCACTGACCTCCAACTTTTAATAGGTGAACTATATGAAGGTAATGAAACGTTTTTTTTCCTCAAAACATTGATTTCAATTGAACTGAACAATTGAGGGGAACGACACATTTTTAAAGGCTGATGCTTTTGAATAGTGTTTTGAGGTTGGCGTTCTGTAACCATAGCAATCGTATTTCGCTTGCCAACCAAATTGCTAACTAACAGGTTAATTTAGCTTCATTTTAACGTTTGCTACAAAGCAAGTTATGCTAATGTTAGTAGGCTATAATGACGTTTTCTGAATTAACATTAGTGAGAAAATATGTCGTTTGGTAACTAATGTGTTCTCTAATCAATTGTCGGATTATATGTAACGTTATGCAAGCTAGGCAGTTAGCTAACTACATAAGTAACGTTAGGCTAATTTAGATAGGTAGCTAGCCATCCTACTCTACTAAATAGATTTCTAACGTTAATTTAGATTCATGAATGGACGTAGTAACTTACCTTCATGTTGTGTAACGTTAATGGAGCTCGATCGCGACCTAAACCTCACTGCACGTGAAATCTTGTCACGAAAGTGATAAAATCACTGTCCTATGGCAAGCCGAATGAGGATTTATTCCATATCCCTGATATCCAATTTACGGTTTCCCACTAATTGCCCGTTTTTCACAACGTGTTCGACATTTTGTACGAGCTAGTTCAACGAAACCGAATTTTCCTGGCATGGTTTGGGTTCACTTGTCCCCTTAGAGGGAAGGGTGTCGACAAATCAATACATATGTAGAAGTGTGACAATAATGTCCACTGTCCCTTTTTATTAGTAATAGACGTTTACCTGTGTGTCCACGCATGCGCCTGGTTAACGGCATTTTATTATTATTATTATTATTATTATTATTATTATTATTATTATTATTATTATTATATATATATATATATTTAATTGCCCTTAGGAAACCAGTAGATCACGTTTCCCGGTGTGTATTTGGCACGTAGTGCTGAGTGGTTTGTAGGTAGCTAAGACGAGAGCTCTCATTTTTCTGTTTTTGGTTTTATTCCTTTGTGTTTCCCGAGTTTTACGTGCAGTGTGAATTTATAGGTTTGCAGTTCCCTGGCGTTTGCTTTTGACTCAGTGGGGTTGATTTTTAAGTATGTTTAATGAGAATACCACACGAAAACGTACTGTGCTATGTTTTAAAAGTAGTTTGTAAACATGAAATGGGCACTGCTATGGGGAAACATTTAGTACATTACATGTAAGATAATATGCTGTACAATGTGTAAATGATTTTTAAACATAATAAATGCGTTGCTACTTTGGGAGTCCTCCAATCCTCATGTTGGCTGTATATGGGAAAATGCTGTGAATTACTACCATTTTAGAATGAGTCTTGACCAGGGGTCATCATCGTTTCGGCTTGTGACGGACATTCTGGTCAAAATGTGATTTTTACCATGGACATACAAAACTTGATGTGGTCAAAAATATTACCAGAAACACATAATTGCATGATAGTGACCTCCTAATGTGCCATAGTATCTATTTCAATGTTCTACATAATTTCAAATTATAGTATTTCAAACATAAAAAACAGTGCCCTACCTTGTTATTCTGATGAAAACTTGGAGACTGGAAAGTCAGCCGTTGTATATCAGGTGGCTATCCTGAGACAGGTATCAATGCGGCATGCTCCAAGTCTATTCCGTGTTTGTGATTTAATAGCGTTCATATGACTGAAACCTCGCTCACAGCTGCAGGTGTCTGGACTTAATGTGAGCAGGAGTATTGCAAGTTTGCTCAGTTCATTGTACTCCTCACTGTTCTCAAACAGATGGCACCAGAATTTGACAATGTCACTGTTGCATCTGTCAGACATGAATAAAGTCTTTATGCCATCATCTTCGCAAAAGACGAGGTACTGCAACTGCAGTTTGTGAACAGACGCATGTTTTGCGAACCTTTGCGCGATGTTTAACACATCCCTCTTCCTTGGTTTGGGGTTCAGTGGATCAACAAAGAGCATTTGTTTGACCAGAGCTGTGTCCGAATCAGAACCCTATCTACTGTGCCCTGTCTCCTGCGTACAGTGCGCTGGCAGAAGTGTGCTGTTTAATGTGCACTATTTAGCAGTACGCGAAAAATACCCGCTGTACTATTTTCCAAACGTACTGTGGAAGTGTCGTAAGAGTCCCACCCTTGCACGGTCATGTCACATGTTGTAATTGAAGAAAAACGTCAGCGTTTATGTGGCCAAAATGTTTGTGTACTTATTGAAAAGTGTGCTCCCGAATATACTCAGGCTGCATTCCAATATTCTTCACTCCCCATCTCCTTTCATCCACTCCTCTCCTACCTAAAACTGCCTGAACGTTTCGAGTACAAGTATTTGCATGTACAGTATACAATGTACCTGACATTGCGGTTTGCCTCGAGACATTCATTAATATGTAATTAAGATTACATCTTAATTACAGGTGCATTTTTCGAGTATTGGGACGCAGCCCCTGCGAAACCCCGGAAGTGTGTCATCCGGGTGTTTCAAGTATACTGCAATTCGAAAAATTTTCACCTACTCAACGACTTTCTCGTCCTATCAACTCGCCTAGGCTACTCAACAGTGTGGAAGAGTGCTGATTCAGATACGGCCTAACTCTCTCTCTGAAAATCTTGTCCGGAACGGACTTTATGGCCTTTTGCGTAGTTGACCAACGCGGTGTTAAAGTTCAGCATCTGGGAATCTGAGAAATTATGTTTACTTTTTCATTCGTCAATGAATTCGCTCAAACTTGCGTTTGGCATTTTCAAGTCTCTCGGGTCGGGTCAACAAATACGGTGTAGGGCTGTCAACATTGGCCAAAAATCACGTTCGAATATTCCTTCTGAAAAAAACACATAAATTCGAATATATTCGAATATCTGTTACAATTTGGCCAACTTTCGGGCTGTGTTATTGCACGTTAGGTCCACAAGAGGGCAAACCAATACAACGAGACACATAACTAGTATAGGTAGCTACATTTTATTAGAACATAAACATGAACGCAGTCAAGTTTGAAAAAAAACCCGTTAACATTCGAGATGGCTTTAAAATCTACATACTTTTATAATGCTTTTGTTTGAATAAAATTAAGGCACACAATTTCGAGAAATGTTGCTAAAAAGAATTTAGATCCTGAGGGATCATTTACAATAAAGTGCTATTAAAAACAGAAAAGTTCCATCTTTGACCTTTTGGAGAGGGAACTGTGATCAGCATAGTTTTAACGTTTAGGCCTAACCCTATTTACTTTGGCCCATTTCACCCAATTTTCATCTAGTTTTTACTAGTACCATTTAAGTGCCAATATCCCAAAAACTATTCACTCCACATCCATGGTTCAAAGTTTGAATGAAAGAAGAGGCTTGTACCATTCAGAAAATTTGCAACAGAATAAATTTATGTCAAAGTGGTCACATACAGTTTATACAAAATATACATAAGAATATAAAAAAAAGTACAAAACGCCTTGTGTTTTTATAGTTTATCACTGAATATCTCAACTTCAAAGTACTGGAGCAAGCCAGAATTGCTTATACTAGTGCACTGACAGGGCTCGAAATTAACTTTTTTACTTGGTAGCACTGGTGCTCCCAACAAAATGTAAGGAGCACCAACAATATATGTAATATTTTTTTTTTTATTGATAAAAAATGACAATATAACAGTACGGTTTACAAGGAACATAAACCGGTGAAAGTAGTAAGCAATAATGATGAGGAGCCGGGCATTACACAGTTTAAATGCCCGACGCGGAGATAGTAAATTGCCCGAGGCGCAGCCGAAGGGCATTTTAAATGTGTAATGCCCGGCTTCGAGGTCATTATTGCGCTTATACCATGGTTACCAACAATTATTATATATAGTTACATTTATATTTATTGATTTTTATCTACTTTATCAGCTGAAATTTAAATATCCTTCCGAGGCCATTTTGGCATGTAGTTTGCCGTTTTTACCATTCATAAAAGTGTCGACTTTAATGGCGATGTCAGCAGATAATGTAGACGGCGTATTAATTTAGAACGGTGATTAAATTGTTGCCAGCGCTACTTCATTGCCGGGCGGTTTAACGAAATAAATGCCCACCCTTCAGCCAATCAGAATTGAGTATTTATCCAAGCCATGGTATAAGCCTTAAAAACACATGGTAGGCCACCACTGGGGCTTTACACAATATCCTGGGGCCAGGATTTAAAATTTGGTCTCCTGGCTCTCTGTCCCTCTTCCATCCATCTCTTCACTGAGACCGAGGCATCGAACGTCTCCAGAGGAGGACCCTCTACACTGATTCGAATCAGATCTTCAACCGTGTTGGGGTTTAATGCAGATCTGATGTCCGACTTGATGTGCTTCTGTATGGAAAACCCCCTCTCACACTGTGCCGAGGACACAGGAAGGACCAACATGATCCTTACCAGATGAAGGATGTTCTGAAGCCAAAATAATTTAAATATCATTATCAGGGTAGAAGTTTTCAGTGGCAGCATAACATAATACAATAATTGTAACAGTCTAAAATACATTGATCATCAAACTAATTTTAAACATTATATTGCATATAGCCGACCTTAAAATCCGAGCAATAGGGTTCCTTCATCAGAAGAATGTCCCTTAACCCCTTGTAGCTCTTGTCTTTGAAGGACCTGAACACCAGGGTTTTCAAAGCCTGGAACTCCTCCTCAGCCAGGGCACAGTCACAGCCATTCCTTAATGAAATACAATCCAACTGTAACTGGTTGGTTTTTATATGGTAGGACTTTTAACACAGAAACATTCAGAAGTCTATATTTTGATTAGCTATGACTGTTACCTTTCCAGTACAACCTGAAAATGGTCCAACAAGAAGTGGACCTCCACAGCTCCATAATCAACCAACTCCTCCACTGTCTCTGGCCAAGTGGCATGGTTGAACACATGGAAACACTGGACCGCTTTGGTTGCTGCTGTGTCTGTTCCATGTTCCTCCCCGCCTAAATAAGCAGTAAAAATTGTTTCTATAAATAGTTATTCTATTTTGTTTTTGCTTTTTATGAATAAAATAGGTGCAAACTTAGCAGTGGAATAAAGGTTTAGTAAATGGCCTGTAGTTCTGTAATGATAGTCAATGTTCTTTTGGTGCAGGTTATCAAAAGTATGTAATGAGATATGTTACATATTATGTTGAGTATCTTGATCTTAACACACTAAGTAGGCTGCTGAACCGGACACGGAGGTGTTTCACTGTTGCAGCAACAGTAGTGTCTATCTGCTTCTGCAGTCTGGGAGCAGTCTGACTGATTGGTCCATCCTCAGCCATATTCCCTGCCTCTCCTTTCCTCAAAGCAACTCCCTTGACAATTGAGAATGAACAGGGTACATTACAGTACAGTACATCAAATGAATGAACTGATTCTAAATGCCTAACTTTAATTGAATGCTTTTGCATGAAAAAGGATGTACCCGATACTTAAATTCAGGCCGTATTCCCTCTTCCTGCTCCTCCTCCTGCTCTTGCTCCCTAGCACCTCTCTGTCTTTTCATGGCTGCGTGGAAGGAAGCCAGCCTGCCACCATGACATGGCCTCACAGCCATTGCCTCAATGGTGAGGATGAGGTTCTCTAAGCTGCTGACTGCCTGTTAATGTGATTCCAACAAGACATAACTTTGTACTCAACTTGGCAAGGGATTGAGATCTCAAATAATGACATGATTTATTCTTTGACCACCACATAAAGCTCACCTGAGGGAGGATCACGTCATTCCTCTGCAGCAATAGGCTGTATTTACTGATGGCAGTAAATAAATCTGCCAAGAAATGGCAGAATGCCAGGAATGAGCCATCCTCCATGGTCTCCTTGACCTGCACAGAACAAAGCAGTGAAATGAATATTTCTGTATGATGGCCTGCTGAGAAAAAAAACATTCTATTCAATCAGAAAATAGTAATGTTGAATGTGTAAATTAATGTAGGCTACATTGGTGTAGGATTTTCTTCCCGAGGATTTTTTTTACCCCCCTTAACTGATTTTTGGGGGCAATTTCCATACAGGTAAGACATAGCAGGTAAGTTTCCACAGTTTCAGCATATTTAATGTAAAGTATTAAATTAATTAAATGAACATTTCAAAGGCATCCCCCCCACCCCTGCACCCCAATTTTCTCCACTTTCAAGGACATATTTGCCCCACTGTTAATTTCCACCCATAGTTTATACTGACCTTCTTTGCTCTGCCAGCTATATCAGCATTTGTTGATGAGGCAGCCAGGTGGTCCATATGAGCATGTACAACTGTGTACTGCCCAGCATCATCCAGGGTCCCCTCCTTCTTCTCTGGCTTCAGGAGCACATCCAATGACCTGGACACATGTGGCAACCATCTTGTCCCCCTGACTCCACTTGGATTGTTCACCGACACACCCAGCTCGACTCCAAGGCTCTTCAGCTCCCTTCTGGACTTACAGCTGAAGTGGTATGTCTTCCAAACCAAGTGGAGCAGGTTGTACACATTGCCTATGCAAGGTGAATCCTTCTGGGCAAACAGTAGGGCAAGCTCCAATCTGCAACAGTGTACAAATTCAACATTTCAGTTTGCTATCAAGACAGAGAGCCATAACCTTTTTGTTAATCTGTGACTTAATGAAGTGGACCATTATCAGCTCACCTATGAGGCATGCAGTGAAACGGGATGATGTGCTTTCCCGCCTCCTCTTGGAGTTTCGCTGCTACTCCTCCCTTCCTCCCAAGATTCACAGCTGCTCCGTCAGCTCCCATGGCCACTGTCTTCTGGAGCCAGTCCTGGCATGACTCCCCAAGACCAGCAAATGCTGACTTGGTGGCTGCATAGATTCCTAAAATAATTTCCACAGGTTAAATATTGTTTAAACCGGGTTAACAACATTAATTATTTTAATTTAACAATTACATTTGTTAAATTCAGATTAAAGGTTGTATCAGCGATTTTGGGTGGAAACATAAATGATCACATTCATCTGATTTTTCCTCACGATCCGCTAGCTGCCCGCCCCATAAGCAGGCCGTCAAAAAACCGCGTCTCTGTAGGCAGCCTATGCTCCGAGATCGTACACAAAAACAAATGGTACTACCAACCACTCAAAACCAAAATAAACAGTATTCCAACCAATCACAATGATCTGCACAAACGCTAATACTCTTATCTCGCTGAAATCTTGACGGATTTACAAACGGTTTGGTTTCTTACAAACGTTATTAACGTGGTTATAATTCTGGATGCTTGAACACTATTTTTTAAAACATAACATAATTATTCATAAGTATGTTTGTTTGGGATTTCGCTTCAGAAGTGACGTCACGTTTGTGCAGATCATTGTGATTGGTTGGAATACTGTTTATTTTGGTTTTGAGTAGTTGGTAGTACCATTGTTTTTGTGTACGATCTCGGAGCATAGGCTGCCTACAGAGACGCGGTTTTTTGACGGCCTGCTTATGGGGCGGGCAGCTAGCGGATCGTGAGGAAAAATCAGATGAATGTGATCATTTATGTTTCCACCCAAAATCGCTGATACAACCTTTAATTCAGGGCAGTTTTATAGATATTGACACATTACACATGCTATTTAATCAAAAATCCGTTTTACATGGGTTACAATATAATACTATAATAATAAAATAATCAGCATTACAATAACAATTAAAATAGAAAACCAACATACACGTACAGTAAGAAACACTGAATAATTGTGATATTACAAGTGACCTTAATATAGTAATATTGCCATTGATAACTGCAGGTAATCTATTACTTGTTACTATATATTACAAAATATTTATTAAAAAACATCCTCACCATCAGCACTGGCGTGTTCCACCTCCACATGTCCGACCAGGATGTTTGTGGGCTGTCCATCAACCAGGATGCGGACATACACGATCTCGCACTCTTTGACAGACACGTCGGTGTCTCCATCAATGATGAACGACATGTACTGAGCTGACGAAACTTTAGCAGCGGTGTGCTCGCGAATGGTGTCTGCAATTACGCCGATGATGTTGGCACACGACTTGTCGTTGGCATAAGTCATGTTTATGTCAATGCCGTTCTTTTTCATAAGAAGCAGCATTGGCTTAAATTTAGTGAAGACGAGCTCCTCTTTGGCGATGGTGTAGGCGGTGTTAAATTTGACATTCAGCTCTGCCTCTTGAGCTGAATGGCCAGCAGCATGTTGTCGAATAAATGCCTGACAAATCGAGCCTGAATTCTTCTTTGCCACACATTTGTCACGGTATTTCTTGTGTTTCGCGCTGTCTCCGTGCTTAGTTAAGCTCTCACGCTTAAAATGTGTCGACTCCGTTGCAAACACACAGTTACCTGCAATCTCCGTCCCACAGGCTTTACAGTGTACACAGTGCATTGCGCCGTTGTCATACCTTAGCCATTCGAAGTCCTTCAGCCACTCTCTCCGAAAAGCGTACACCTTCTTCGCTGCTGGTGCACCCACATCGCCATCGCCAACTGTTTCAGCAGCCACGGTAACGTTAACGTTACTAAAAAAATCCGTAATCGTTCGCTTCATATTCATTGTTAGCTTTCGATAATGTTAGAGATACTGCAGAGGCTTTTCTAAGGCCCTTTTTCCCGCTTCAATTTGAACTGAAACTTGTGAGTAGGTGTGGTCATATGACGATGATGCCACGTAGTCATATTATGAATATTCATACGGTCAAGGAGTGAAAGGGTGTGTCTCGGTGAACTAACTCAGCCCCCTTCCAGCTCTCTCCTCACAACTAAATAAAATGGCGAGCGACAAGAGTGACAGCAGTACTGCAGGGAGTTTTGAGGTGGAGGAGTTTGAAGTGGAGGAAGAGGATTCCTTCGTGGTGGAAGACTCTCCTCGCGAAGATGTTTCTCGGGCAATACAGCCGTATTCATTCGAGCCACTGGCAGCAGCAGCCGCAGCCGCCGCACCGGCTGTATTATTTGAGCAACGTCTTCGCGAGGAGAGGACCCGGGATGTAACCGAATGGTAAAGCTAACGTTACCTAGCTAAGTTAGCTTGTTTGCCTGCCTAAGTAACGTTACTATTGAATACATTCAAATACACAACAAAACCCAGTCACACAGTAACGTTAGTATATTGAACATGGCTGGTTGTAGCGCCCTCATAACTTCACTTGGTCCGGAGATAATTATCATTTATTAGCTAACATTATTCATAAATGATATAGCTAATATAACTAGCTAGTTAAGTTACCAGTTCTCTCTGGACCAAACGGGGCTAAACTCACACACAATAGACTGCCTTGCATTACCTAACTTATCGATACATTCCGTCCGAGCTACTGACTAACTGGTTACTGGTTTTGCTAGGGCTACATCAAATGTATTATTGCTATCGTTTATTAGCTAACGTTACATATTCATAAAAGATAGCTCACACAATAGGTTGCCTTCAACCCCACATTAGCTATTACCTATCAGTAATGTCAACCGTTTGCAAAAGCATTTTTGTTGTAGTTTGTACAGATAACTTGCATGTAAACAGAAACAAACTAATGTCCCAACAGGTGTGCTTGTGGCCACTGCTCTAACCTGTCCCCTCCAGAAAACTTATGTTGCCGTGAGGTTACTGAGGTAACGTTATGTCAGCGTAGTTATGAAACTATTCTTGATTTGTCTAATACTGCTGTGCCGTAGTCGGGCATGCTTGGCCCAAACTGTATAATAGTGGCCAATACATGTGCAATTACACAATGTCACAAATACAATGTAATACGTATATTGTACTTAGCTGTTTTACGGCGGGAGACGATCCATTCATCACTGTTGGGATGGCACCTGGCTTCAGCGACAGAGTTTTATAGAAGCCCATCTCAAAGCCAGTTAAATTGTGGTAGCAGTCCGGTGTGAAGTGCACGTTGCACACTAGGGCTTTCTTCGGCAAGTCCGCGTGCTCTACACCGATAGCTTGAAGCCACTGGCTAAGTAGCGCTGGGTCTCGGCAGATTATGAAAGCTAGCAGAGCCGGTGGCGTTGCACCGAGGAACGATACATCTCTGACTCCTTGGCATAATGCAGGCAAGTTAGCTAAAGATACCAAGTAGTAAGACGTCGTATATGAATAACTGTAGCTCGATATAAGTCGTAATATTAACGTTAGCAATAATACAAAGCAATTCGCATTTGAACTTGAACTAGCTAATTAGCAGTACAAGGGTCTCAGTCTCAGAAGGAAAACAAAAATTTGTTCTCTGCTTTTATACAAAAACTCAGATAAAACCATTTTGACTAAACATTAAATTTTCGGACATAAACAGTTGTGTATGATCATAATCTAACTCAAAACATAGGTTTTCAACGGGAAAAGTCGGTTTTTGACTGCAGTATCACTTTAACGACATGCGTTAGCTCTCTGTGTCACGTGACAGTGGACTGCCGTGAAAGGGAGTGATTGAAGGCTAATCTTAACCAATCTAAAATCAGCATTAAAGGTTAGAACGTCAAGCTCACGTTTGATTGGTTAGAATGGTCACTGTCAGCTCACAAGGCACAGACTGAGTGTACTAACTAGCGAATGTACAGAGAAAGGGACGTTCGACTGGGGGGGGAAAAAAGAAGAAAAAAAGGTCGCACCAGAACAATTATTTGCACTCGTACAAATGCTCCCAATTATATTTCGAGGTCGCACAGATTAAATTTCGGGGGAAAAAAAGAAAAAAAAAGGTCGCACCAGAACAATTATTTGCACTCGCACAAATGCTCCCAATTATATTTCGAGGTCGCACAGATTAAATTTCGGGAGCATATGCGACCAAAACGGTCGCAATTTCGAGCCCTGACTGATATGTTGTCCACTTGTGTCTAGAATTTGGTAAAGATATCTACAGGCTTTCCTTATCCATTGGTATTTTTCCCAAAACGGGGCCCAGGTGTCCCAAAAGGTATCCAAACCTCTCCAAATATAAACCATGTGCATATCTTTCTGTCTAGGCATGTCAATCATCAGAAAACTTTATTTTTCTTTTAAAACTGTTTTTGTAATACAAAATGTGAAGAAAATTAACCTACACATGTTTTGTGTTTATGTGTATGAGGGTATTCTCTTACAAAGCGTGCCCAAAAGTCTTTCCTAAAAGGATTACCCTAATGTTATCCAACCAATCTGCTTTACTTTTAAAATGGCACTGTACTTCAAAATTACATTTACCAGAGCCCCATAAGCCAGCAGAATAACAGGTTTATCTATAACAAGCCTTCAACATTACTTTTTCAAACCAAATTAATGAATTATACATCACTTTATTTGGCAAACCTGTCTGTTACCACCTCCTACTCCTAGGTGTCAGGTGGGGGAGGGGTGTCTTCACTGTCCTCCCTGAAAAAGACGGATTCAAGTACATTACATATAAGTAGAATCACTAAAAAATGAGAACACTAATTATCTCAAAAGGACATATAGCAAGTATTACAATGAAGTGGAAAAAAATAAATATATATATGTAAATATACAGTGCATCCGGAAAGTATTCACAGCGCTTCACTTTTTCCACATTTTGTTCTGTTACAGCCTTATTCCAAAATTGATTAAATTCATTTTTTCCCTCAAAATTCTACTCACAACACCCCATAATGACAATGTGAAAAAAGTTTTTTTGAGATTTTTGCAAATTTATTAAAAATAAAAAACTAAAATTTCTCATTTACATAAGTATTCATACCCTTTGCTTTAACGTATTTTTAAAGTATCATATTTCATATTTGGTCGCATATCCTTTACATGCTGTTACTTCCTGAAGTCTGTGACCATCAACATCAAAAAACTGTCGATATCTTATTTTCAGGTACTGTTACAAGCGATACTATAACCTCTCTGCATTTGAATGGATCTCTATGGAAATTGGGGGGTGAGACTAGATTCAGCTGTAAATTACACTGGTACAGTATGGAACACATGGCTGGCTAAATGGCTGTAAGTTATCAAGGGTCTGAGCTATCAAACGAGCCCCAAACCATCACTCTGTTGCCAGATATGGAGTAGATGTGGATGGATCACTTTAAGGGTTGTTTCTCCTGACTTTTTTCCCCATAGAGTTCTATAGGAAAATGAGTCCGGAGAAATAACCCTTGCAGTGATATATATATATATATCTAGTACCTCTCCCATATACGTACCCACTTTAACTTTTCCAAACCTTTTAGTTATTGATCATTTTTCTGTTATTTAAAGTGCCGAAATATCATGTGGTGCGACCGACGGGACATGACTGCTATTTTGAAAACTTGTTTGATATTACTCTAAATCTACTCAAATTTATCTTCTGCCCCATTTGGCATAATTTCATAAAAGTGTAGTATTGCTGGACAAAATAGCAAAGCATTTCCATTCATATTTCCATGATAATATACAAATAAACGTTGGTAATTTTATGAGATCTCATCTGGCACGACCATCAAGGAAAGACCATTTTGGGACTTTTATTTTGAAAGCAATTCAAAGACAAGAAGTGACATCATAGAGCCGCATGCCAAGGACCCTTGGAAACATCTAGCAGGTTTGTAAGTCTCTCAAATTTGGAAAAGAATCATGTTTTTAACTGCTGGTATGTCGTTGTCATATTTGTATGTCATGTGGTATGACCTCAAGAAAACTATGAATATTAAGTTTTATCTGCAAATCTGCAAATCAATTTGATAGTGAACTTTGGTGGGAAGAGTGCCTGTTTTCTTTAGGTGGCCAGTTCTGTGCCTGTAAATTTTGACTGAACTTGAAACAACATGAGGTGCGACCAAGAATCATGTGGTGCGACCATTGCAGAATGTTGTACGTGATAGATTTTTGTCCTACATTGGCAGTTTCTGTGCTTTTATATTCAATTAATGATTTATACACATACAGTTCTTTATTTTAGTATAATTTGGCATAGATTATTCTGCAATTTCAGTAATTTCTTCCAATATTTCAGAAAGAACGGTTTATGTTTATATTTGTACTATTTTATGAGAAAAATGCAAACTAATTTTTGTACGTCGCTTTGGATAAAAGCGTCTGCCAAATGATTGTAATGTAATGTAATGTAATTGATAGCATGAAATTTCACTTAGGTAATTATGTATTTATTAATAATTTATAACAATTTTAACCTATTTCCTAGATGCCACCCACAAGCAAAGAAAAAAACGCTCGCCACAGGCAGCATGTTAATTCCGACCCTGCAGCGAGTGGACTACCTTGCTAGAAGAAAAGAACGGGATTAAGTATGTTAAAGCAGGGGTTCCCAAACCGGTCCTGGGGGACCCCTGTGTATGCTGGTTTTCGTTGCAACCACAGTTGCAATCCCAGAATTTTAACAAGCTGTTAATTTTTTAATTCTTAATTAGGTGCTTGTCATGTTTGGAGGAATTATTCACCCTCTTAAGCCACATTATATCAGAAATAGCTATGGATGCCATGTAGAATAAACACCCCATGTTCACATTGTGCTTATTATGCTATATTATTTAAAAAAAGATAAGAAAATTATTTAACAGATCAATTTAAAGACTGATTTGAATCAATAGGCTCCTAATTGGTGAAAGTGTGGACACATGGCGACTAAAACTAACCATTTGGTAGATAATGAAGAATTTGTTACGATCCAGATACGGGACGAACCCAAGTGCAACGACCAGGAGGCAGATTCAATGAAAGGAATATTTATTAAGCTTTGGGGTAGTCCCAAAGCTGTACAGGAATGACAAAACACAGTATCACACAGGTAATCACTGGAAGTCCGATACGGACTGCTCCAAGCCGGAGCTGGACTTGAAACTCCGGAGTGGGTTCCAAGCCGGAACTGGACTGGAACAGGCGGTGTACTTCGCACCGAGACAGGACTGGAACTGGACCAGGAGGTCCACTCAGGAAACGGGTTAACTGGAACGGCAAACTTGTTCCAAGCCGGAACTGGATTCTACAGGTGGTGAACTTCAAACTGGGACTGGACTGGAACTGGACCGGGTGGTCCAAACAGGAACTGGTTGCTGGAACGACACTATTGTTCCAAGCCGGAACTGGACTCTACTGGTGGTGAACTTCACACCGGGACTGGACTGGAACTGGACCGGGTGATCCACTCAGGAACTGGTTACTGGAACGGCACTATTGTTCCAAGCCGAAACTGGACTCTTACGGGTGGAGAACTTCACCCCGGGACTGGACAGGAACTGGACCGGGAGGTCAACTCGGGTACTGGACAGAAAGCAGAGGGTAGTTAACATGGAATTTAAGACAGGAATTGGACCGGGAGGTTTTCACGGAGGTTAATCCGACAACAAAGGTAGGTAGCCGGCGAAACTCGGCTGGGCTGGGTGGTGTGGCATAGCTCAGGTAGGTCCGGTTGGAGCTGGCTGAATTCCAGAGAACCTGGAACCGTAACCGTAGTACAGGAGGTAGCTACGGCCGGACAGGAACAACTGAAGGGTAGCCAGGCTAGAACACAACAGCGGACTCTGCACGAGCTGGAGTTGGAGGTACCGTAACACACACACACACACAGGGAACAGACACTGCTACAGATGAGTAGAAGCAGGGGCAGCTGGTGGTTAGAAGGAGACAAGTTAGCGGCATGCAAACAGCAAACGTCAGGGGAGGATATCTACCAAACTGCAGGACAGGTGAACTGAAAGCTGTAAGGGGAATTAGCCCACAACCAAGCGATCAGAAAACTCGGGACCAGAAACGAGAAGACCATACAACGAGTGAGGTTAGTTAACGAACTGGCGCCGACTAGCAACCAGACGGGGGTTTAAATAGGGCAGGGAATCAAGGAATAAATAAGGCACAGGTGTGGAAATTAACCGGGAGTGATTGCTAAACACAAAGGTGAGGAATGCATGCAACGAGGGGGGAAAGCGATAGGCGGAAACTAAAGTGGGAAACCAAACGAACGAGACAGAGGGGAAACGCCCAGTCTGCAGCAGAGGGGGAAAACACGGACAAAGGACAGGAAGGGAACGGAACGTTACAGAATTCAAGCAAATGATAATGAGCCAAACCAAAAAACTGAGTTAAACACGTGTTCAACAACCTAATTAGGAGCCTATTGATTCACTTCACTCTTTAATTTGAGTGAAAATACATTATTTTGTAACCTCTTTTTATGTAATTGTTGCAATATAGCACAATAAGCACAACGTGAACATGGGGAGTTTGTTCTACATGGCATGCATAGCTATTTCACATAATGTGTCTTAAGAGGGCGAATAATTCCTCCAAACATGAAAAGCACCTAATTAAGAAAAATTAACAGCTTGTTAAAATTCTGGGATTGCAACTGTGGTTGCAACGAAAACCAGCATACACAGGGGTCCCCCAGGACCGGTTTGGGAACCCCTGTGTTAAAGGGTCATTCCGTGTCACTTCAATGCGATTTTGCACCCGACTCTCACAGATTGAAATGATATGTGGTGTGATGATTTGCCTATATGAGAAACCCCCAGAATTACATTTGTTGGTAATTTGGCCTCTTTGAATGGCCTCCATTTCATAAAATAAAACGAAAATCGTAGCATGAAGCGCAGAGGAAATGCGTAATGAAATTACCTTTGACCTTGAATTACGAAAATACTGCAAATACGCACCATGCCAGCACAGCAGGTGGAGCTCTTTGCTGAGAGGCTTCTACAGCCGCAAATAGAAAATCATTATCATGATATATTTCATTATTTTTTTCAAATGTTAGTTTATGATGTAAGTAACAATCTTGGAAAATTTTGTGATGAGCGCTCTTAAAGTTTTGCAGTTATGATTTTTTGAAGATAGCCTGTCCAGGAAAAAAAAACTTATTTACAGTGCCCTCCACTATTATTGGCACCCCTAGTAAAGATGAGTAAAAAGGGTTATAAAAAATTCACCGTTTGGTGAATTAGCTTAATCTCACACTGGAAAAATGAAAAAAATCCAACCGTTAATTGAAGTAAATTTATTTTGAGAAAAAATAATCCCTCATCAAGAAATAATTTTAACAAAACCACATGTGCCACAATTGTTGGCACCCCTGCATTTATACATAGAATAAAGTAATCATTGTTAATATTTGGTTGCATATCCTTTGCATGCCATGACTTCCTGATGTCTGTGACCCAACAACATCAAAAGACTCTTGATATTATTTTCTGGTACTCTTACAAGTGATACTATAACGTCTCTGCATTTGAATGTATCTCTTTGGAAATTGGGGGGTGGGACTAGATTTAGCTGTAAATTATGCTGGAACAGTATGGAATACATGGTTGGTAAAATGGCTGTAAGTCATCAAGGGTCTGAGGTATCAAACGAGCCTCAAACCATCACTCTGCTGCCAGATATGCAGTAGATATGGATGGATCACTTTAAGGGTAGTTTCTCCTGACAAATTTTCCTATTGAACTCTATGGAAAAATAAGTCAGGAGAAGAAACCCTTCAAGTTATCCATCCATATCTACTGTATTTTTTCTGCCCTACAAACGTTGTAAAGTTAGCTACAAATGTCATAACGTGTGTTGCACTTTTATAAATGTTTGTGATGAAATCTGAATGAAATGTTTATGCCCAAAACATCTTAAAGTTCACTTTTTTTAAACATTTGTGATGAGATTTTAATTAAATGCTTTTGAAATAGTTTGAGGCCATGTGAACTAATTAAAAGTGGTTTATTCTGATTTTGTATGGAATTTATTGTGTATTGCTCTTTTTTAAATGGATTTTTAACAAGTGGTCTTCATCATTTGGTGCGACCATCTATCATGTGGGGTAACCAATAATGGCAATAACTGTTAAATTCAAAATAAAATATCTAATTTGTGTGGCTTAATTAATCACTGATTCAGTACGCTTCAGTGGATACTATCTGTATACATTTTTTATGTCTTTATGGGTTTTACAGGAAAAATGTCTGTTAACTACATAAAAAGGATAGTGTCGTTATAGAATGTAAATTTGAGATCACGATTTACTGAAATTTAAATACTTTTTTCCAAACATTTTACTCCATCACTGATACCTTGTTAAAATGTTAAGCATGTTAAGGAAATATATTAATTGTAAGATAAATCACGGTCGCACCACATGACATTTTTTAAGGCCGTGGCCTATTAATCTTTATAAAAAAACACTAAATTCACTTAATTTAACGTTTTAATATAAATTTGTGTACACAACATTCCACATGTTTGAACAATTGCCAAAGATATCCTTATTTTTTGTATTTTAAAATTGGCCTATTCAAAATCCTTATCCGTCATTGACCCTGTTACAATTTATTGGAGATCCATAATTGCTACAATTCTGCGTGTCACTTCGCGACGAGACAGATTGCCTAAAAAAAATTGCATTGTTTTAATCGCCGAAACCCCTTGCCATTAACTGCAAGCACTTTACGGTCAGACAGGGGGTGTTTCTCAATACCAAGTCCGCACAAGTACGGACTTGTGGACTTGTGACGCATGTAGTGTCAAGTGTCCCGACAAAAGGGAACTTGCAGAAACACGTTCTTGTGAATAGGATGACGTCCTATAACGGGCCAAGTTCTGTTCCAAAGCCAAGAACGCAAAGAAGCGAGGACGCTCAAAGATCCCGGAAATGTACTTGATCCGCCCCAAATGGCGAGGATGCATCGGATGCAAACTCGTCAAACAAGTTCACGAACTTGGATATCCCATCATTCATTGCGCAAAGCGATATGACATACGACACGGGGAAAGCTTATAGTTGCTGCCTGATTTGTAGTATAGGTCGGTTTGTAGCTATTTTCTAGAGTCTATGGTTTGTATAGCGAAACCACAGTCCAAACGTCAGAAGCACGCATTGCATCTCAAACAGGCTACACAGAGCTCTGAAGCAACGGTGCACAAACTGATAGTGACCCAAATTTGGCTCTCCTGTACGCAAATGTATAGGCTACATTTACAATGCAATCAGTCCTAGTGGTAGTCGCCAATGTTAATGCTATACTGTATTTGTACAAAGAAATGCTAAAAACATTTTTTTACTGTTCACATTTGACTTTCATATGATCGCGTAAAAGCCTACTTTATTTAATCTTGTTTTGCCGCGTCATTCCTACTGCACTCCAGGAGATGGCACCGATTCACCAAAAAGCTGATAACAGTAGCAGCCATCTGTGTTACAAAGCTAGCTAGGTTATTACTTGTATATTGCTCTTACAACAACATAATATTAACGGCTTTAGCTAGTCATCGCGATCCAGTCCTTTTGTGCCTTTGACATACAATCTATATATTTTTTATTTTTTTATTTTATTTTTTTATTCTTCAGATAAAATCAACCATCACAAACACATACAAAATGTCAGAGATCAGAGATTTAAAAAAAAAAAAAAATTAAAAATTTTTTTAAAAAAAAAAGCCAAATACAGAATACAGTTGATTAAATCTGGGATAGCCCAAAAAGCCAATTTTGTAGGCTTATTTCCATTGGGGTCCCTTAAACAACAACAGTTTACAAACAAACATAACACCAATAACAGTCAAATTACCTTGAGTTACCTAAACAATGTAAAAAATTACAATTACAAAATTTACAAATTTAAAAAGTGTTATTCATTCGAAAACCGGTTACTTTACTAAATTCTAAAAATGTAACCTTACTAGATTTTATAAATACTGGAAAACTAGAGATGTCAAATTACCTTAAAGTACTTTAAACAATTAAAAATTATAATTTGTTTGCTGATGATATTCGCCCCTTTCTATCTTTACAATCATATTATTAATTAAAATTACTTTGTTTCCTTATGAATTTGATAAATCGGATAGATAAGACTTTACTAGTTTTTTAAACACTGAGAGACTGGAGATGCATTTGATATTAGATGGCAGCGCATTCCAGTCTTTGATAGCTGTAGCGGAAAATGTGTTTTTATTGGAGGGAGTTGGAACAATAAAATTAAATTGGCTTTGTCTTGTACTATAGTTGTGTGTCTATCTGAAATATGGGTGAAGTTATCAGTCAAATAAGTAGGTGTTAGATTATGATATATTTTGAACACATGATTGAGTTTCAGTTGAGTTACCCTATCCTGGACATTTAGTAACCCCAGTCTATCAAGTTCTTTCTGACCAATATGAGCCCTTGAATTTTTATCCAGTACAAACCTAACCATTTTATTTTGCATAATTTGAAGTTTGTTTTCTACTTTAGTAGATAATGCAGAATACCATGATGAGCATGAATAATCAAAGTAACATTGAATCAAGGCTGAACACAAAATTTTGCGTGATTTTTCATTAAGAAAGTTGGCCTGTCTATAGAGAAACTTAAGCCTATCCCCAGTTTTCTTAATGATCGAAGTCGCGATATGTTCACCTGACAAACACGGGTCTAATCTAACTCCCAGATATTTAACCAAAGCAGCAGATTTAATAGCTTCTCCATTACACTTGACCGTAAATGTATCAACTTTCTTTAATTTGCCCTTGGACCCAAAAAGAATGGACTGGGTTTTACCCAAATGTAAAGAAAGTTTATTGTCGATAAGCCACTGCCTACAAGATTCCAATTCTGTACTAAGAGACCTCGCTATGACATGAGGGTCTTTGTCCGAAACCAAAAGAGCACGATCATCAGCATACAGTAGTAACTTACACTGAACGCTGATTGGCATGTCATTTATATAACATAAAAACAGGACCCAGAAGGCCGCCTTGAGGTACACCGCAGGTTATTCGAAGGGGTTTGGATTCAGCTTTGTTGACATTAACTATTTGAGTTCTGTTACTGAGGTATGATTGAAACCATTCCACAGATCCAATACCCATAGCCTGTAACTTTTTACACAGTATAACATGATCCACTGTATCAAATGCCTTTTGAAGATCAAGCATAACCATTCCAGTGTAATTACCTAGAGATGTTTGAGTACGGATATGATCAGTTAAATGGATAAGACACGTATCAGTCGAGAATGAACTTCTGAACCCTGATTGAAAATTATAAAGAATTTAGTTTTCTCTGAGATACTCTTCCATCTGAACATAAACTGCTCTTTCAAGTATTTTAGAGCCGACATTAAGAATACTAATTGGTCTATAATTACTTACATCGGATCTACTATTTTTCTTGAACAATGGTTGAACACGGGCAGTTTTAAGTTAATCAGGCACAATATTGGTGGATATAGAAAGGTTGACAATATGAGTAATTATTTTTTTCAACTCAGTGGCACCATCCTTCAGGAATTTACCAGGAATATTATCCAAACCAGTGCTTTTACTAATATTAAGATTCATCAATTTGGCTAACACAAAGTCCTCTATAACAGGAGATAACTTAAAATGATTAGAAACAACTCCTTTGTTTGTGTAATAATCTTTAAAAATATTCGAGTCAGTGTCAAATTTACCCATACATTTGGGAAGTTTGATTGCCAAATTGGAAGCGACATTTATAAAAAAACTATTAAAATGATCTGCCACTTTCATGGAATCGAAACACAATTCATCATTAATGTCAAGAACAACTTGAGACCGAACCTTGGTTTTATAACTATATCCAAGAGATTTCAATTGATGCCATAGTTTCTTTGGTTGTTTTTTGTTCTCGTCAATTTTGTTGCTGAAATACTCAGCTTTAGCCCGTCTAATATCCCGTTGAACTTCATTCCTAATTTGACAAAAAGTATGATGAATTTCGGAGTCCGCAGTATTTTTTAAAGATTTGTATAAAAGATGATCCCGACGTCTAAACACGTATTAAAATATTAACTACACGTGTTCTAAGTTTTCCACTGGGGAATGGATAAAGTAGGCTACATCCCAACAAAAAGAGATGCACTGACGATGCCAGAACGCTGCTTAGTTATACAAAAATATTTAAAATGAGGTAAAAAAAAAAAATTCAGCTATTGTAAGACATATTTCTCGCCTCATTTTCATTCGTAGAAAGATTGCAGTCTCATTTCTTGATTAAATGAGATAACTAAAAATGTAGCCTAGCCTAGTTGTAAGCGATGTCCCTATCTTGCCGTCTCATCTGCCATAACGAAATGGGATATCCAAGTCCGTTCTCGTCAATGTTGTCAGAAGCCTGAATTAATTCCCCTGCCCAAAAAAATTTTGAAAACCCCCCCATCTTCAATTGACTCCCATACAATTTTCTCACAATTCATCCCCCATTCCTCCTTTTAAAATCCACCATTGACTCCTTTTAAATGGCACCATTTATTAAAAAATCCCCTACATTTAGGGGTTAATCCCCCAGTCTGGCAACTCTGTGTTGGGAGAGGGTGCATCCGATGCACCCTCGTGTTCTTGGAACAGAACTTGGCTGTTAAATATTACGTCTCACAAGTCCGCAAGTACAGACATTGAGAAACACCCATGGACTTTTTTTCTTTTGCTAGATCAAGTGCTAAACGGTAAAATGCATTGATACTGGATGTTTGAGCAGTTGTGAATTTCGTGAATCAGTCCTATTGTATCTGAAATTTACTTTTTAAGTATTTGTCACTGAGGTGGCTGTAGTAGCTAGTGTCGGTTCAAGTTGTAGCTATTCTTTTATTACAGAAACGACCTGTAAACACACCAGACATTGTCTTTTATGGCATTGTCGCCATTGGATTCTATGAAGAGATAATCACTTTCCGACTTGTCCTGGAAAACCTGGTTTTCGTAATCCTTTTCCTTTTTGCCACTGAACGAATTTAGCTAGCTGGCGTTGATCCGGTGCTGATTTTCTATTTGCGGCTGTAGAAGCCTCTCAGCGAAGAGCTCCACCTGCTGTGCTGGCATGGTGCGTATTTGCAGCTTCAATTGTGTGGCTAGTGCTGACACACATTTTAACTGAATCTAATTAATGAATTTATTTATTTATAATTCGGACGGGGCAGCGCGGTCGAGCCGCCAGTTGCCCATCCATAATCAAGAATAACCCCTAGAATAGCCCTAGGTTAAGCAGAAATAAGACATGCAGCCACTTTAAAATAATTATTATTCAGATTAGATATGATTCAAGGGGATGTTCTGTAAGAGCCTGGGGGCAGGGCACTTTGGTTTGAGCTATTTGTGTTTGATTTATTTATTATTATTTTAGTTTCATGCACTTTAAATATCAGCACTTATTTAAGTTAGTGATTTTTTGCTGAGTGACTATTGTATTGTTTGATTGTATGCCCCAATACTGGCCTCCACTGTTTGACATGTGCTCTGTGATATAAATAAAGAAAAAACATTTATGTACCTTCTTACTGTTTAGACAGTGAGTCATTTACATGATGTGCTCAGAAATGACCAATGTCTATGGGAACCCACCAAAAAGGCAGATGTGAAATACTGTGCTATTGCGCCGTGGAAAGTTTGGGTACGGCTAAATTATGTGCTGGTGCGCCTAAATGAAAAAGTTAGGAGCACCAGTGCCACCAATGTAAAAAGTTATTCTGGAGCCCAGGTCTGTCTTTTGCATCTCTTTACAATGAAAAAGATAGTCTTCAACACCGCGACTTCAATTATTTTATGCTACACCACACCACAATCAATAGGACAATCTACAGTTTGTGGTCCATAGCTATGTTCGTACCACAATCCACAGTATTATCATTTTTAAATGTTAGCTGGAGAAATTGAGCAAAAGAAAAGCATATCATTTAACTTTAGCTTGACGCGAGCGCATTCACGTGAAGGGGAGTTGAAATCTGCAGGGGAGTCGAAAAACAGCACACTTCAGCAGCGTTGACCTGCTCCTCCTCCTCCTCTGCATTTTTCTTTACAAATCTATCCAAGGAACCTTTCCATTTTAATTAATCTCTTTTATTTTTTTACGCTCCCAAGCTGTAGCCTACTTTCTGAATTGGTCTCCGTCTCTGCTGTTTGAGCTTTCCACTTTGCCGGTTGCCACCCGACTCTAAAAAAAACTACTTTAAGCAAATTCTAAGCTGCACGTAGCTATGCAGCATATGGACGTAAGCCTATAGCTACTTCCCACATAACGTCAACTTTAGGCTGAATGTATTTCCGTGTATATGGGTGTGCTTCACGAACATATAGGCTATTTGGGATAAATATAATTTTATAAAAAAGAAAAGAAAAAAATAAATGGTTGTTATTTAAATTAATTTCCCCTCTCACTGCGGGGCCCTGTGAAGTGCAAAACTGGAAACTATTGGGAAACCGTGAATTGGATATCAGGGATATGGAATAAATCCTAATTCAGCTTCATAATGTCATCTTTTGAGGGCTACCTAGCTGTATCTGTATGTTTAGCTAAATGTATAGAGACAACCGCATGGTAGCATACTACTCAATTAGCTGTATCAGCCATGGATCCAGTTGGCACTTGTAAATATAATGTTTGCATAGCTCACTAGGGGGCTGAGGTTGACTTCTCAGTATTAGTCCATGAGCCAGGAGGGGTAGTAATGCCTATGGAGTGAATTTAGTGGCATACAATTCACATGTTTTACGCACTGCAAAACTACAAGTCCTGTTTTACATCGCAAGCTGTGGACACACAAAAATATGAATCATGGCACTATCTTTCCGTGTATGATTGGGAAAAAATCTACACGTATGCACCAATCAAAATTACTCTAGAGAGAGACATTTACTCAAACAGGGGAAGAGTAACTCACAGGCAACTGGACACTAGCTGAAGAATGACGGACGCGCTAGATATCTTAAAGAAATGTATTCATGCCGAATATCAATGATCAAACTTAAACATCTTTGACTAGTCGCTTGCAATAAAGATAACTTTTTAATGGGTAATTGTTGGTCGAGAAATTATGATTTTATTTCTATGAAAGGCAGACTAACAACGAACAAGCTTGTACAACAGTGCTTACATATTTAGCTACCTGGGTAGCCGACTTTTATGAAGTGATTATAGTGCCACCAGGTTTGTGTTTGAGATCCGGGGATCTAAGATATTGTGTGGCTTGTAATTATGCGTGGTGGTGTAACATAAATTTGCACACTTGCAATTTAATCTTATGAATCTGTAAATCAAACGTTGTGGTTGTATTTAAGATCTGTGACTGTATTCTATTTTTATTTTGTAATTGTAATTGTAGCTGGGCTATATGTTTGCAGAATTTGATGTCCTGGAATAAGAAAACTATGGGTTTGCATTCATTAGGCTATTACCCCTTGTCAATTACGCTTACCCGAGTGGTAGTCATTCACGTCCCAATTATAGTAGCCTATTCATATTTCTCTGAAATTATAAATGAATTAAACTTTTGACGACAACTGGCTAGGCTATAATAGGCTAGCTGTTCTGGAAAATTTGAAAATAAAGTTACCTGTGTGATGCAGATACTTCTCACGTTTATGAGTCAAATTTTAAGAAAATTACTTAACAATTAAGCAAGTTATAGTATTGTATCAGGGGAAGTCTGCATCTGTCAATACACTAGCAAAATACGCTGATCTTGACCGCCTATATGGCGGCCGTGCAGAAATCTGAGTGGTTTCTAGGTTTTTATATCTATGGACTGAGCAACTAATGATCACAGCTGACCCTGCCCCTTTTATGTTGACTGACAGGCCGAGTCATTTGTAAGCAATAATGACCGAGGAGCTGGGCATTACACAGTTTTATAGAGTACTCAATTGACTACGTCACGCTGGTTTCGGAAGTAAATTCCCCATTCATTTAGAGCGTAGACATTAACTAAAGCTTACTTTTAAACCATTTCTACTGATTATGTCTTACCGTCAATTTCCCGGATTGTTCAATATAACGCCTGTTCGCAAACTATGTTGTTTTTCTGGACCAGCTTTGAGTATATTTTATGTTTTAGTATTTTTTTTGTGAACATACCAGCGCTGGCACTGTTTAAAAACTCCACGTCCCATAATTCCCTCCGAACGTGCAGCCTTGTCTCCAGACGTTGTCGTATAAGGTTATGTACCTGCAGTAGCACACACTTTTTTCTAACGTTAGCTAGCTAGCTTGAAGGACTAAAAGCTAGAATTGCTTTATGTAGTTAACCGTAGCGCAGTTTCTGACCTTGTCAGGCGGGCTTCTCTACTTAGCAAGCTAACGTTCAGCAGCAGTAGCCTACTCCCATCTGCCACAGTCAGACAGACGAGATGATGATATCTTATTGGTCAAGAACCACCCGTGCGTTGCAGTACTGGATATGTAGTCTGTTAAAGTGGACTACAAGTCGAACTACATTCATTAATGCATTACTTTAAAAAATAAAAATTGGAACATGCGATATATGGAATATATCCTTGTACCACACAGGCTAATCCAGGAACGTTTCGTTAAATCAGATTTCAAGAAATAGTCGATAGTCTCCAAAGCCCATTCTATCTTCCATAAGGAATTTGCTTCCGAAACCAGACTCCGCCCATGACTGACGTACTCACTTGAGTTCCTGGATTAGCCTGTGTGGTACACGGATATATTCCATATATCGCATGTTCCAATTTTTATTTTTTATACCATGGCTTGGATAAATACTCCACCACATTATTTATGGCTATTAAGGTATATATTGAGCACCAATAAAGCCAATAAAGCGCAAGGAATAAATTCCATTGCAATCTCGTTAAATTTCAGTATATGTCTTTATTTCTGTATGCTGAAAAAAAGTGTGGAGTCGAAATGGGTCCATGGTGACGTAGACGTGAAACCTCAACCAATACATACTTTGATCTCATTACATAACTCCTCCCATAGTTTGAGGCAAATAAAACCGTCCTCTTCCACTAAGAAATCCTGTCTGAAGTCTGAACCAAACACGCATTTTGTTTGCCCTTGAAAATAGTTGTCCGCGTTATCAGCATTTGGATTTGGAATAGTTAGCTAAAGTGTTTATTTTTTCCCGCTTTCCTTATCCCTATACCAATTTTATCCATCTCTCAGTGGTGCTGGCTAGTAACATTAGCTTGCTCCTTGCATAGCATGGAAACAAACTAATCAATCACTTTCACTCGTTGCTAATCGATGAAAATTACGTGCATGGCAACTAAGTACTTCGTTGGATTATGGTTCTCGTACGTTGTTACTGTAACCAGCTACTGAACAACACGACCAAACCATTTCCAAGGCATGGTTTATTTGGCAAAATCTTAGCCACCTATTCTTTTCAATATATTATCTGACGAATGAGCAGTACACCAAGTAAAAACGATACACGAGTGATTAGTTCGTTTCCATGATGATGAGCTGTGCAAGGAGCAAGCTAATGTTACTGGATAAAAAGGTGGGGAAACAGATTTGGGAGAGGGATAAAATTGGTATAGGGATAAGGAGAGCGGGAAAAAATAAACCCTTTAGCTAATTAACTATTCCAAATCCAAATGCTGATAACGTGGACAACTATTCTCAAGGGCAAACAAAATGAGTGTTTAGCTCAGACTCAAAGAGGACAGTTTTATTTGCCTCAAACTATGGGCAGAGTTATGTAATGAGTTCACAAATTCACATCTACGTCACCATGGACCATTTCGACTCCACCCTTTTTTTTCAGCATACAGGAATACAGAGATATAGACTGAAATTTAACGAGATTGCAATGGAATTTATTCCTCGCACTATACTTTAAAAACATACCTTAATAGCCATAAATAACGTGGTTATAAGCATATTACAGATTTTCCCTGTCCGTCACTTTAACAAACAAATTTGTTAACAAATGAGTTTTAATGACTTCAACCTAAGTGTATGTAAACTTCCGACTTCAACTGTATGTTAATTTTTAGTAAGCAAGAAGTGCCCGGATTTATACTACATTAGCAACAATTTCTGAGTTCAACAGTCAAGATATGCTCCATAATACATTGCGGTTGTGTGTCGTCATCTGAGCAACCAATCGTATGGATTGATTGCCAGGAATAATGCCTGACGAAAGGACTAAAATGGCAACAACGCCGAGATTTTAAAGGGACAGTTCGGAATTTTTGATATCCAGCCAGATTTGATGGAGAACTTCAGACGTGAAGTGAACGGGGGCAACCTACATGCAGCCCCAAAACGTAAACATTCTCCATAGTGCACCTTCAGCAACAGTATCCCACAGCAATTGCGTTTTTGAGCCGTCATTTCATAATGTTGATGTCAAATTACCAAATCTCTTAATCCTTAATTCTCTGGAGATTTTGTTGTGTGTCGTGGAGTTATTGGCCATACAATAGGTTATACGCTGTGGTAGGCTGAACAGTTCAAAAGCCGACACAAACTAGACACCCTATATCCAGTTGCTCTGCACTACCCAGTTTTTAAGCGAGATATATCCAGTTAACAAGACATCACCTATCCAGTCATCCTGCACCACCCAGTGGACATCGCAAGATACCCAGTGGACATCTCCACATATCCAGTTGGGTAGCACGAGCGATCCAACTGGGTAGCTCTGCGCTATCCAACTGGATCACGCAGGATGTCCGGCTGGGTAGTGCGAGATGTCTAATTGGGTAGTGCAGCGCTATCCAGCTGGATATCACTCTAGAATTAGCCTACAGGATATGTGTATCTCCTTTGGCCGTGTTTATGAATTGTTAAACGAACAAAGCTTGCAAGAAAAAAGTCTTCAACTACAATTTATGTGATGCCATTATAGAGACTTGTTAGTTAAATGCAGTGTTTCCCATTAATTACCTAGACTGTGGCGGCCCGCCATAGTCTAATTTGTCCCGCCACTGTTTCATAATGAACCGGAAATATTTTTACACTTCTCGTAATAACATAAAAGATCTCTAACGTTGTGTTTTGCGCCGTTGCTTCAGCAAAGCATCTCTCACTGCTGCACGCGCGCACGCCCACACACACGCACTGGAACATTCCTGGCTGCATCCGATACACCAACTGGCATTTGGAGGACACAACATCGTTTGAGGTAAGTAACGTTAACTAACGTTATAGTATCCACTGCAGTTATCCACTAGTCCAAACGCAATTTTATCATTATCAGTGTACGACAGCAAACATATAACGTTACTTCAGAAGTTATCATTGATAATTAATGTTAGTCTAACGTTAGCTAAGTTAGGTAACGTTAACGTTAGCTAACAACGTTAGCTGTCAGTCTCCTCGCTTATGACTGACATATCAGGCTGCCTATACAAAACAATGTATAACGTATGTAACGTTATATCTAGCTAGCTAACGTTATTATCTAACGTTAACGTTATTACCAGCGGCTCTGACAACGTAACTACTAGCTAGCTAGCTAACGTTAACTAACATGAACGATACCCTAGCTAGATAGCTGACGACCTGACGTTAGCAAGATGGAGAAATAGTTACACAGTTGTAACGTGAGTGCGTTTACATGACCATGAGAAACCCGATTATTGAGTGCGACGAATGGGGACAGATCTACCCATTACTCAGCCGTTTGGCAATAGTTGCTCTTGTCATTCTGGTATCAAGTGTCAACTGTGAGAGAGACTTCTCCACAATGAACAGGGTAAGGACGGGGGGCATGGCAGTATGACTGAAGTTGCCGAGATGTGTGCCAAACTTTTAACACATCGCACTTACAGTACATGATAAACTGCATAATCTTCTTAACTAAAAGAAGAGTACAAACAGTGTGCTCCAAATGCACCTTTTATTTTCATTCATTTGACTAATTGTAGTTACCTTCATTTTCAGGTAAAATCAGACCTTCGTAACAGGCTGCAAGGGGAGCACCTGGCTTCCTGCCTGAGGGTCTCCATCAATGGGACGAGCCTGTCAGGTTTAGGTTAGAAAATTGAGAACCAAACGCGACAGATAAGGATTCAGAAAGTGTATCTAAAAAGACACGCCACAGAAGCGGAATTAAACCGGGAACAAAACTTCCCCAGCACAAGGCTAACACAAAACAACCTCAAACGGAGGCGAGAAATCGCTAAAACAGCGAAAACAAACAAAAAGAAAGAACCTCATGCACTAATTGATCTGCGTATATAAGAGGTCGAGAAAACTGAAAAGAAACAAACAAAATAGCAAGCCTGTAACTACAGCTCAGTCGGCTAAGGAGCTGAACAAAGAATAAACAGGCTGCAGGCAAAAATAAAAGAATAGAGGACGATAGGACAGAAAACCAGAAATTTGAATCCTATAACTAATACAAATAGCTGCGTTTCTGTATAACACCAAACAGAGATACAGAAGCTAAAGTCTTATACCTATACCAATACCAATACCGGCTTCCTAGTAATAATGCCACAACATTCTAGAAGCACCGGAAAGCGGAAGTTAAGCTCTATTTATAGCCGACGGAAACCAAACACAGGTGTCGGAGATAATGACCCGGAGAGATCCAAACACCGGGACGGAGGAAGAAAAAATCCGATAGAGCTTCAGACGACGCCAAACGGAAAACAATGGTAGAAACAAAAGGAGACAGCCACTAACCATGACAGAGCCCAGAGGAATTAAATTACAGAAGGGCATTAGAACTGTTTTTCTCAAAGCCCAGGAAAATTAAATGTCCAAATTCAGGGTGCAAAGTTTGCCAATAGGGATGTAGGGAGAATTATCAATACCATGTCCTCTACCTATAATAGATAATAAATCTGTATTAAGACAGCAAAGGGTCACTTATTTTCACATGATGTGTGTGCCCTCGTCATCCAGTATATTTTTTATTTTCTTAAAAATAAACCAGTTCAACACAGGTAACCACTTTTGCTTCATTTCTTTGATGGCTCAAATGTATGCTCTAGTCGATTTTGTGTTTTGACCATTGTGAACCGCGTTAAACGTTTTTGCCATGTCATCACCATTCATATCTATACAACCAATGTGTTTATGATTAAATTGTTTACTAGAGTACAAAATTGTTTACAAGAGCACAAAGTTCTTCATAGATCTAGCCTCTTAATTTTGCTCTCAAAGTGCACTAGATTGATGCATTTAACTTTAAAATGTACAAAATTTTCTTCCGGGGGAGCATGTCCCCGGACCCCCCTAGAGGGTCTGAGGTCCACCCACCACAGTCTCACAAAGTCCTGTGGGAAACACTGAAATGTTTAGTTATGCTGTTTTTTATGCTGGTTAGCGGAGGCATGGTCACCAGAGCTAGCTAAGTGTTATTGTGTGTATAAAGTGCGTAGGCCTACGTGTGTTTTGTTGACAGTAGTGTAGCTAGATAGCCACAGTAGAGCTAGCTAGGTCATGCAATACGTTTATGATGACAGATTGCAGTACTATCGCCAGTCCAGTATAATGCTTGAAGTCTGTGTGTTTGAGTCAGTGTAATCATCTGTGTACTGAGAACATTGGCTTGCAATAAAAGCAACGAGTGAATCCGCCTGGTCTGTCTTTAGATGTGGTCGCTACAATATTATTTTATTTATGCATATTGTGGAAGAAAATTCAGGTATGAAAATGAATCATCCAGAATGTGTCTGAATATTATTGGTATAATCAGTATTTATATAATCCTGGTAGGCACTGTTCAGGGTGTAAGGGTAGGGGGATTGAGGGAGTGCCCCTTAGCTTCCACTCAGGTATTCTTACAGGTAAATGCATGAGGGGGAATGATGAGGCCTAAAATAATATATGACCACTATATTTCATTATACACAATATACTATATACTACATATATATCATTACAAACCACTGTATGGCCTGCTTGTGAAACAGTTGTGTTAATATGAAGATGTTTTTCTGTGTCAGGCAAAACAGTGTTAGTGTTTTTCTTGAACCAGAACAAACCTTCAAGGACACATGGGCAGACATACACACGCTGGAAAAAGAGGCCCAATCACACTTTTAATTGCTTTTTGTAAGGATCTGAGCAAGAGAAAAACTCCCTTAGCATTCCAGAGAGGTCCGCCTAGGTATCCTAATCTATCTGAAGTGTCCAAATAAGATATATTCACACATATGCGCTCATTTTCTTACAAAGGCCCATTCAGATACCTAGACGCTTCCTAATCTAGCTGAAGTGTCCAAACAAGATATATTCTCACACGTGCTCATTTTCTTACAAAGGCACATTAAGGCTGCCTTTACACTACCTGGTAAAAGTGACCCAATTCCGATTTTTTGCTCACATGTGGCACAGATCGGATATGTATTATGAACGTGTAAACAGGAAAAAAGCACATGGAATCGGATATTCTCAGATCCGTTTCAGGCCTCAATCATATGTGGAAATAAATCGGATATTAATCGGATATCTGCCAATGCGACTGCCATCTAAACGGACAGATCGGATATTCCCTGTCATTGTGATTCGCACGTCATTGAAAATGCGACGATCTTGTACTTTTTTGCATTTTAATGACGTACATGTCGAATGTTTCTCTCCGCATTCGAAAGTTGTTGACCTATTGTTCCTGGTCAAAGGTTCCAATAACACGATCCCACCAATCTTGAGTCCTTTCCCGCATCCACACATCCCTCTGAACCGATGTAGCAGCGATCATTGCCGCATACGCCCAGGCTGCAATAAGGGCTCTCCTCTTTCTTCTCCGCCTTAAAATCTGACCAATATTTTGCGGACCTCTAAAGATACTTCGGAAAGCAATTGCTTGAATTATTATTTCGGTCTCGTTTGCGTCCATTGCGAGAAAGTGCCGGCTGGTTGTTTACTTTCGTTTTTTCGTTTCGGTAACCAAACCCTCTTGTACGCATGCGGGTTGTTTCAAGTGTTAAGCAAGTGTAAACACAGGTATCGGATATGGGTCACTTTCAAAAGTAGATGTAAACAGGCGGTCAAAAAAATCGGATATAGGCTAAAAATCGGAACTGGGCATCAAGACCTGCAGTGTAAATGCGGCCTTAGATACACTTCCTAAATTATATGAAGTGTCCAAATAAGATATATTCACACATACTGTATGTGTTCTCATTTTCAAGGCACACAGACACACACACAGGCAAACAGATGCACCCACACACTTCTTAAATTCTAATGCTTCTGGCCGCTGACCTCTCTTACATTCCAAGAGGCCTAGCTTGGTCCTTACCTGATGATCAAGAAGTGGAGAAGAAAAGCCTTAAAATGTGTGTGTGTGCGTGCGTGCGTGAGAACATTCAAGGATTATATAGGGCTTGTTAGATCCAAGAATACATTTCCTTTTTCTTTATAAACATCAGAATTAATGATTATATTACGACAAAAGAATCTTGCATATTATAGAGAAAATGGCTTGTATTCCGTAACGCATCCACATGTACACAGTAGTCTGTGGAAATAAGATTAGAAAAGCTTACAGTTAGTATTATTTTAACCTATTAGATCATTGTAATTATCACTTATTGAACTACAATGTCAAACCATGGCCAGGCCATTTCCTATCTAATTTAATCATAGCATTTCATCAAACTACAGTAGAAATTAATGCCATATGTGATGCTTAATTAAAATCAGCAGAGGCCGATGTTGTCCATGAAAAGGAAAAAGGGCACAGGGACCCCTGGTGTAGAGTATCAGAGGACAGGGCCCGGCCCTGTGGGAGGAGGCAAGGTTCTACCCCGATAGGTAGAGTTGTTGGGACAATGGACTACAAAACCCACAATGAACTACAGTCACTCCCGGGATTCCAGAAGTGACGCATTCAACGTCGCCTCCCGACTGCAATAAAAAGTTACCGCATCCAATACGCTCAGGCTGAGGGATAAAACTATGGGACCCCCCAGAGTTCGCCCTCTCTGGCGTATGGTAACTCACTGTATGCATCAAAAGAGACCATTTTACTTCGCAAACTAAGTCTTAAATGTTTTAACCCTTGATCACGGTTATAGTTTTAGATTTTAGAATCCGAAGTACGTGCACTCATAGAACCCGACAATTCTGTTGGAGACTGCTATTATACGGGCAGTTCGGGAATTCAAGTTTCAAAGACGACTGGATCTCTTTGTTACTTTTTGTCGACACAAATTCCCCCGTGAGGCCTCCGAAAGGGACTACGTCTCAGGACACTTGGACATCTCCCAGGACCTGCGTTTCCAAGTCGTCCACCCCGGGATCCCCTTCTTTTTTTTTTCTTCCCGACGACGGTCGGACGAACTCCACAAACTGCGGTGTCTGGTCTCTCATGAGATCGGACCTCATGTAAGGCTGTATTATCTGGGCACAGATTGGCTGACACCTATATGGTGTTTCAGTAATATATTGACTGCATTTAATTCGGATAAGATTATGCTGGGCAATAACTGTTTGTACTCGTAGTTTGAGATATGATGTGTTGTTAGTTTCCATGACTGTATACCCTCACTACATGATTTTGTGTTGACACATATATCTAAAAAGTGTGATCTCCCCTCTTTCGATCTGGGCACATAACATCCTAAATTCGAGACTAACCGTAATTATATAACGGGATATTTATAACGCGCTTCCCCAAGTGCTAGTAGAAATAAATCCCCCATAATCAATCACGACTCGACTAGTGATAGAGGCATAATTCAGCCTATTAAGAAAGTGCCAGATCTCCCTACGGCTTGAGTAGGCTCGGCCTGAGCGTGCTGAAGCCAAATTCATACTTCCCTCCCTCATCCGACACGCGTACACGCGTGTCCGTGTGCCTCACCTCCATCTTTCTTTCTCTCTTCCTTTGTCTCCGCCACGTGTGCCCGTGTGCTTCATCTCCATGTTCCTTTCTTTCCCTCTCTCCCTCTTTGTCTCCGCCATGTGCGCCCGTGTGCACGTCCTTACCTCCTTTGTATCTATATCCAAATCATCCCGCCGTGGGATATAATCGTCTATTACCTGGTTATCCCTTTTTAATAAACTATATTATTTGCATCTGGTGTTTGGCGTGAATATTTCAAGCATTTATAGAAAGTCACACTCACAGAACAGATTCAAATCTCCCGTAATTCAACGTGGAGTATTGTTAATGTTTAAAAGTAATTAGACTCTACATTACTTCCACTAGAATAACCGGGTACTCCACAACGCAATTCCTTTAGCGGAATGCGCTAATTCTCGTTCTAGGGCGTTATACTTACATGGGACTGATTAATAAAAATAAATTATACCTTTTGACCCTACAGAGTTAAGAACCAGATAAAAGGCCTAGTAATTCAGACTGGGGGGGGGGGTCTTTTTACGAATGCTGAGATTGAATGTGTATATTGGTTTGCGCAAACCAGCCCGGGTTTTTTTGTATGTCATTATTGAATCATATGCAATAAACCGAATTACATCAGACTGAAGATCATGGTGGTTTTTCCTGAAGAAATACTCAACAGTGTGCGAGAAACTCCCCAGTTCATCTGGCCCGGACTGGGGTCAGGTTTTTTTTACCACAATAATTCAACCTCTTGAAAGAGCTGCCCTTCTTCTCATGTCTGCACAGCTGTATAAATTCACCAGAAACCGTATAGAACATTATCTATAGATCATCTATTAAAATCATTAGCCACCACAGTTATTTGTTTGATTCAAGTTTATTTAATATATACCTGTATTTAGCTTTTCACATAATAGTGACTGTGTAGCAAATTCATTAAGGTGCTCATTTTCAAACAGGTAAACAGACACCCCAAATGACTGATCCCACACACAACCCAGTGCAGGAGAGAGATACATAGATACCACAATTTCCTAAATTATGCAATAGTCGTGTTGTTATGCACGTTTAATGCAGTTTTGCTATCTTACTAGCCTACATAACAGCTTTGATAGCCTAAGTAGGCAACATTAGCATTAATGTAGCCTACATATGGTTATAAAAATTTGTCAGTATTTGAGTCTGTTATGTGTTTGTTATATTATTTCAGTTTCTGTCATGTTCGTTTTTGTTTGTGTGTTTGTATTTTCGTTTTCCGTTTCCCTTCCATGTGCTGTTGTTTTCACTTCCCCATTGTATCAGCCCTGCCTTCCGTCTCAGCTCTTGATTACCCATGTGTTTCAACTGTTCTGCTCTTCACCTGTTTCTCGTTTACTTGTTAGTCATGTATTTAAGTTCCACTCTGTCTTGTTTTTGTTGCGAGTTCGTCTCAGTTGATTTTTGTCTCTGTTTAGCTTCAAGCCTTTTTTTCCCAGTTACCTGTTTCCTTGTTACCTGACTACCTGTGTTCCTGACTTTTTGCCTGTTTCTTGTTTTTGTCTTTGGATTTCGATTTTGTACTTTTGCCATGTCTTCTTGGTTTTGACCTCTGTCTGCGCCTGAGTCCCTACTGCACCCTGATAGTACGAACTCGCCGAGATGGACTCAGCACACAGCAGCCAACTTAAGTCCGTTCTGCCCCGGCATGTAGTGCTTTTAGGACAGCACAAGATGCAGTTGGATTCACTCTGCAGGACTCTCGAAACATTCGCTGGCCTTATGAACAACCTGTCAGCTCAGTTTCAGCAGTTCCAGAGTGGGAGAAAGACCACTCCGTCTAACCCGGTGACAACCCCCCAAGCCTCCGTATCGGCGCCAGGAAGAGAGCCCCGTCTACCACCCCCTGAGCCGTACGGCGGTGAGTCAGGGACTGTCGCAGCGCTCACTAGTGTTCAAGCTCCAACCCTCCACCTTCCCTACTGACCACGCCAAGATCGCCTACATCATCACCCTCCTCACCGGCAGAGCCAAAGAGTGGGGAACAGCGGTGTGCGATGCACCATCTCCTGTCTGCTCATCCCACGCCATGTTCCTGGAGGAGATGAAGCGGGTGTTTGATCGTTCCCGGCAAGGTCACAAGGCAGCCCGAGATGCTCCAGATTCGCCACGGGAGGAACACGGTCTCAGACTACGCCATTGACTTCCGCACTCTGGCCACCACCACCGGCTGGAACCAGGAGGCCCAGCCTTCCTCCATGGGCTTGTCGATGATATCAAGGATGAGCTCGTTACCCGCAAACTGCCGGCCAGCCTCGATGCCCTTATCGAGGTGGCCATACATATTGACCGACACCTTTCAACCCGTGGCAGAGAGAGGTTGGTGAGGAGAGATCTGCTCCGCAGAGAGGCTGAGACCACACTCCGAGTATTCCGGTCATCTGTTCCGCCCCTAGTGGAACCCGCACATCTGCTTAATGACCCTGAACCCATGCAGATTGACCGCACCCGTCTGACCCCTGCGGAGCGCCAACGCAGGATTAAGTCCTGCTCCTGCCTCTACGGCAGAGACACCAACCACTTCATCACCAACTGCCCGATTAAAAGCCAATGCTCACCGGTAGCCAGGGGATTCCAGGTGAGCGTTACCACTCTTCAGCAATCGCCTAACACCCATTCTCTGCTGTCTGCCTCCCTCCTGCTTGATAGTCGTATCCAGCTGGTCTCCGTGCTGATGGACTCCGGCGCGGACAGGAACTTCATGGACACGGAACTGGTCTCCCAGCTACACCTGACCAGCGTCCCCATCCAGAACCCACTGGAAGCTCTCGCCATGACTGACGCCCCACTGGTCCGTATTACACGTCACACCTCCAGTGAATCTTCTGTTGTCTAGCAACCATCAGGAGGAAATAGTTTTTTACAGTGGAGACGGAAAGTATTCATACCCCTTCACTTTTTGCAGTTTTTTTAGAGTTCTATAGGAAAATGAGTCAGGACCAGCCGGGGCGGTGTTCTTCTTTGTGGGCAAGAAGGACGGCAGGCTCCGTCCCTGCAATGACTACCGAGGAATCAACGCCATCATGGTAAAAAACCGCTACCCTCTTCCTCTCATGTCTTCTGCTTTCGAGTCACTACAGGGGGCAAAGATCTTCATGAAGTTGGATTTCCGCAATGCCTACCACTTGGTCCGTATTTGTGAGGGGGACGAGTGGAAGACCGCGTTCAACACACCCACCGGCCACTACGAATACCTGGTGATGCTGTTCAGGCTAACTAACTCTCTCGCTGTCTTCCAAGCCCTGGTCAATGACGTCCTCCGCGACATGCTCGGTCAGTTTGTGTATGTTTACCTGGACGATATCCTGATCTTCTCCCATTCCAGTGCTGAACATACTCACCATGTCCGCCAAGTTCCAAAGACTCCTGGAGAATCAGCTGTTCGTGAAACAGAGAAGTGTGAGTTCCACCGTGAGACTGTCTCTTTTTTGGGGTTTGTCATTTCTCCAGACGGCATCCAGATGGACCGAGGGAAGGTCCATGCGGTGATGGAATGGCCCAGACCGAGTCCCGACATGAGCTGCTGCGCTTCCTGGGGTTTGCTAACTTCTACCGCCGCTTCATTTGTAACTACGGCTCAGTGGCTGTCCCCCTTACCTCTCTGACGTCTTCGGCTAAGAGGTTCGCCTGGACCCCACGGCCTGAAGGTACGGTTCACCTCGGCATCCATCCTGATCCAGCCTGATCCTTCTCGGGAGTTTGTGCTGGAGGTGGATGCGTCGAATGTGGGGGTGGGAGCGGTTCTCTCGCAAGTCTCTCTTGTGGATGGCAAACTGCACCCCTGCACCTTCTTCTCACACCGACTGAGCCCCACTGAGCAGAACTACAGCATCGGGGACCGGGAGCTGTTGGTGGTCAAGCGGGCTTTGAAGAAGTAAAGACACTGGCTGGAGGGCTCGAGCACCCTGTTCCTGGTCTGGATGGACTACAACAACCTGGAGTATTCTGCGTTCCTCCAAGCGCCTCAACCCCCGCCAAGCACGCTGGTCACTCTTCTTCGCTCGATTCAACTTTATCCTCTCCTACCGGCCCGGCTCCAAGAACGGAAAGTCTGATGCTCTGTCCAGGCAGGTGAAGGCCTCTGAAGAACCCGCTGAAAGGGACACCATCCTACCCTGTCACTGCTGGGTGGTGGTGGCGCTGTGGGACATTGAGGCTCTGGTCGTCGGCTCGGCGGGTAGGTCCTGTCCCCAGTACCTGTCCTGATAACCTTAGTCGCATATCGCCCTGGACTTTGTTACTGGCCTGCCTCTGTCTGACGGTAACACCACGATACTCACCATTGTTGACAGGTTTTCTAAGCCAGTCCTCCTCCTGGCCTTACCCAAGCTGCCGTCGGCTAAGGAGACTGCTGAATTGTTAGTTCAACACGTTTTCAAACTCCACAGTCTGCTGACTGATATGGTGTCAGATAGGGGCCCCAGTTTGCGTCTCAGTTCTGGAGGGCTTTTTGCAAATTTTTGGGTGTTTCTTTCGGTCTTTCCTCAGGCTTCCAGCCACATTCCAGTGGTCAGACCGAGCGGGCCAACCAACAGCCGGAGACTGTTCTGCGTTGCCTTACCTCCCGTGATCAGAGGTCCTGGAGTTGCCAGTTACCCTGGGTCGAGTATTCGATCAACTCCCTGCCGTCTGCCTCCACCGGTCTGTCCCCATTCCAGTGCTGCTTGGGATACCAGCCCCTGCCGTTCCCATCCCAGGAGGTTGAGGTGGGAGTAACCTCGGCGGCGGCATTTGTCCGGCGTTGCCACAGGACCTGGAAGTGCACCCGTTCTGCTCTGCTGCACGCTTCTTGCAGGACCAAGCGGGTGGCGGACCGTCGTCGCTCTCGAGCTCCACAGTACCTCCAAGAGCAACGGATCTGGCTGTCCACCCGGGACCTCCCCCTCAGTGTCGAATCCTGCAAGCTGACCCCACAGTTAATCGGTCCCTTCCCCATCACCAAAGTGATAAACCCGGCTGCGGTTCGACTCCAGCTTCCGCACACCCTCCGCTGCATTCACCCCACCTTCCACGTCTCCAGAATCAAGACTGTTGTCCACAGTTCCTGGGACCCTACTCCCAAACCCCCCCCTCGGCTCATCGAGGGTTTCATAGCCCTTTAAGTTCCACTCTGTCTTGTGTTTGTTGCGAGTTCGTCTCAGTTTTTGTTTCTCTTTCGCTACAAGCCTTTTTTCCCAGTTACCTGTTTCCTTGTTACCTGACTACCTGTGTTCCTGACTTTTTGCTTGTTTCTTTTTTTGTCTTTGGATTTCAATTTAGTACTTTTGCCGTGTCTTCCTGGTTTTGACCTCTGCCTTCCTGACTACAATTTCGCCTGTTGTCCTGGTTTTTCTGCCACAATAAACTATTTTTGACGCGCTGTCTACGCCTGAGTCCCTACTGCACCCTGACAAAATTAGCTCTCATCTTAATTTGAATAATTTTCTAGTAACAGTTAACATTAACTTAGGCGGGTTATTTTACAATTAAACTCGTCATAGCTTCGTTAAATTGAGTCATCCACCACATTAATATGTCATGGAACATTATCTAATCTGGGTCAAAATTGCATAAACATTAACATTGTCCAGTCCCCCCAATTCCCATAGAGATCCATTCAAATGCAGAGAGAGAGTAGCCTAAATAATTCTAATCGTCAAACAGTCCGTGGTTCAAAAGAAAAATAAATTGTTACGCATGGAAGGCTAAATGTGACAATATTCAAATCAAATTGATACACGGACAATAAAAAAAATCAACAAAACATTCGCGATTGGATCTTCCGTGTAAGGCTAATCAGAATACAAACAACGCGGCACTGGAGCAACTTGAGGATTATATTGATGAATGTTTTACCCGTATTTGCACGATGGATACACCAAACAACAGCAAAAAACGCTTCCGCAACTCCTCAACCGAGACAAACGACTCTCAAACAGATCAAGTAAGTCTACTCCTCGCCATAAACACAAAATTAGCCGAACTGGATGCAAGATTCTCAATCATCGCTACTACACAAAGACTTCCAAAGTCTTAAAGTAAGCCTCGAATTCAGCCAAGAGCAAATAACATCGCTTACAAAAACAAATCAAATACTTCAAAACCCCTTTAAATCACTCCAAACACAGCTAACGGACATTAACGAAGAAAACAAAGAAATGAAAGAAACAATATTGGACTTACAATCTCGGAGCATGCGCGATAACTTGATTATCTCAGGCATACCGGAAAACAAACAACAGGACGACCCAGAAAAAGAAATAAGAAGCTTCATGCAAACGAAATTAAAACTTTCTCTGCATGTAATCAAGCAGATTACCTTCCACCGCGTTCACCGTCTCAGAACATACACCCCCAATAATACTCGTCCGCGCCTGATCGTGGCCAAATTCGAACATTATAAACAAAAGGAATTGGTTAAAAGTAAAGGCAGAGAACTGAAAGGAACCGACTACGGACTAAATGATCAATTCCCAAAAGAAATCCAGGAAAGACGAAAAAAACTGTACCCTATACGGAAACAACTTATGGAACAAGGAAAGCGTGCAATCATCACGGTTGACAGACTATATGTGGACGGAAAATTATACCGTGACAGGAACGTGACCACTTGGCTCTCCGACAAGTCTAATAGAGAATAGAGAGGAAGATAAACATATACACATGATTAGCTATATCCTTCAACCATGTTTCCAATTAAATTTGTGAGCTGGAACATTCGTGGCATTGGAACCCAGGCAAAAAAGAACAAAGTGTTAAATCATTTAATCAAGCTAGAATCAGATATATGCTTACTTCAAGAAACCCACCTATCACACTCAGAGCACCATAAATTTAGAACAACACATTTTAACCAAATCTTCTCTGCAACATACAACTCAAGACAAAGAGGCGTGTCCATCCTGATTAACAAAAAAATACCGTTGACCCATAACACCATTATCACAGATCCGGAGGGAAGATTTATTATCATTAACGCTTCCATCAATAACTTCAACATCACCATTGCAAACATCTACGGCTCGAACAGTGATGACCCTTCCTTTTTTCACACATTCTTCACCAATCTCAGCGATTTCACTAACTCAACAATCATAATTGGGGGTGACCTCAACACAGTTATCAATCCAACACTAGACAGATCAAGCACTGCAGGTACCTTAAGAAATTGGCATTCCACTGAAACACTAAAACAGTACATGAATGAATTTGGCCTTGGTGATAGTTGGCATTTACATCACTTAACAGCAAAAGAATATACATACTTATCACCACTTCATCACTCATTCTCCCGTATCGATTACTTTCTCACTAGCAACTCAATTATACCAAACATTACCAATACGAAAATCCACCCCATTGTGATTAGTGATCATGCCCCTATCTCTTTAGAACTAAACAATAACCAATTCCAGAAAGGAACTAGTAGATGGCGCTTCAATACATCCCTACTTAAAGACACAGAATTTGACAGTTTCCTGAAGAGAGAGTGGGCAGTCTTCATGGAAATAAATGACTCTCCCGAAACCTCTCCAACACTTCTATGGGAAACAGCAAAAGCAGTATTAAGAGGAAAAATAATATCATATTCATCATACAAGAAAAAAAAAGAAATGGAATTGGAAAATAACTTGGAACAAAAAGTCAAAGAACTTGAAAATACTTCTACAAATAACCCTACAACAGAAAACTTGAATGAACTCAGAAAACATCAGTTTCAATGAAATGACATAATAAATAAAAAAACACAATTCCTTATACAAAGACTTAAACATAATTATTTTGAATACAATAACAAATCAGGTAAGTATCTAGCCAACCAACTAAAACAAAGAAAAGAAAAGTCTGTCATCCCTGTCATAAAGAATTCAGCAGGGAAGTCAATGTACTCACCACAGGACATAAACGATACCTTCAGATTATTTTACAGTACATTATACACCTCAGACATAGAACCAGACTTGACAGACATTAACTCTTTTCTAAATAATGCGGACCTCCCGAAGTTAACTGAAGACTTAGCAGATTCATTAGACAGACCATTAACCTCAGATGAATTCCATAAGGCTCTCAATCATATACCCAATAACAAAGCTCCAGGCCCCGATGGCTTCCCTGCTGAATTCTTTAAACACTTTTGGCAAACCATCTCTACGCTATTTATCAGAATGACACTGGAAATCAAACATAACTCAAAAATTCCACCACATATGAACACTGCTAACATATCAATATTATTAAAACCAGATAAAGACCCAACCCTTCCATCTAGCTATCGGCCTTTATCATTAATTAACACCGACATAAAAATTATCAGTAAAGCCCTAGCCACCAGAATTGAAACAGCCACCCCACTTATAATACACCCTGATCAAACTGGATTCATTAAAGGAAGACACTCATATAATAACACACGTAGATTATTCAACTTAATACAACATGCAACACAAGAACAAGCAGAAACCATTATTGTCTCATTAGACGCAGAAAAAGCATTTGACAAAGTTAACTGGACATTTTTATTTGCAACACTCAAAAAATTTGGTTTTGGGGAACCTTTTATTAACTGGATAAGGGTACTATATAACTCACCAATGGCCACAGTCGCAACTAACGGACTGACATCACAAAGTTTCACACTGCACAGGGGGACCAGGCAAGGGTGCCCACTCTCTCCATCTCTATTTGCCATCTTCATCGAACCCTTAGCCGCTGCAATCTGCCAAAACAACTATATCAGAGGAATCCAAACCCTCAACATATACCATAAAATCAGCTTATACGCTGATGACGTTCTACTGTACCTACAAAATCCCCTGATCTCCCTGCAAGAAGCCATCAAATTGATAAACACATTCTCAAAAATTTCAAACTACACCATTAATTGGTCTAAATCCACAATTTTACCATTTTGCAAAGATGGCTGGAATTCGGCAGTCCAAACCTCATCTACTCACTTTTCCACTGGCAACATTAAATATCTGGGTATTAATATTTCCCCCAAGCTGTCAGAGTTAGTTCATCTAAACTTCAATCCACTACTTCAAACAATAGAAAACGACTTGCGCAGATGGACTAACATACCACTATCACTTATAGGCAGAATAGCAACAATAAAAATGACAATACTACCTAAAATCACTTATCTTTTCTCAATGATCCCTATTCAACCCCCCTCTGCATGGTTCAACTCCCTGGACTCAGTAATAACTAAATTCTACTGGAAAAATAAAAAACCCAGAATTAAACTAACCACTCTACAAAAACACAAAACCAAAGGAGGATTAGAAGCACCCAATTTCCACAACTATTTTCATTGCAAAGAAATCACATTATCTGACTTACCATTCATCAGCCCATCCATCAAATACCATAACTGCTTCAAAAACGTACTGATTGCAACAGCTTTGACAGCTTGGTGGAAAGCCCTAAAACACACCCCAATATGGAATAACCCAGATTTTCAACTCAACAAAAAACCATTGCACTTCACTACCTGGAAACAAAAAGGCATCACACAACTTCAGCATATCATTCAAAATTCCACTTTTATACCCTTCCAAGATTTGGTCCAGAAATACGGTATTGGGAACGAATCATTTCTCCAATTCCACCAACTAAAAGCCGTTATTACTTCAAAAATGAGTATGCCACAAAACAACCTACAACCCCCCCATATAGTAGAGGAAGTCCTTAATATATCTAGTAAAAATATTCTATCTAAATTATACAAATTATTCAACTATTCAGATTCCTCAATATCCCTTCCTAACATCAACTGGGAAAAAGACCTCTCACTCATGCCCAATACTGACTTCTGGACTCAAATTTGTAAGAATACCTTTAGTATGACTAACAACAGTAATCTCCAACTCATTCAATACAAAATAATCCACAGGGTACACTTTTACACAAAAAAGAATGCACCAAATGGGTCTCATTAATTCAGATATTTGCTCACAATGTACACAAAACACACAAGACAACTACCTTCACGCCATCTGGCACTGCCCACCTGTTCAACGCTTCTGGCAGGAAATAACCAATAAAATGACCACCTCTGCCAATAACCAAATAGCAAACTTTGAGCAAACATGGAACCCACTTATCAACTCTTTAATGCAATAAATCAATCAACCCACTGACTACACCAAAACATACCAAACCCAGGCATATACATACCCGCACACACGCATACACACATACACACACACATATAAACATAAACTTTTACACATACACACATTTTACTATCCCACACTCCTCTCATATATCTCACTCCATGATCTCATAGCTCCTACAGCAATCCATTAACTTCCCCATTAATTATCACAAATACTGACAACCCATTAACTACAAATGCTGACAACCCAAAAAGTCGTTTGTCCGTCTCTTCTTTGTTTTGTGTTATTGTGTTCCTGTCTTGTCTGTCTTATTCTTGTTATGTACCCATTTTTTCCCTTGTCAGTCCCTAATAGGCCTTTATTGTTTTGTCTCACTGTTATTTCCCTCCCTCAGAGAGGTGACATTATTTTGTTGCTTTTAAGTTATAACAATTGTAATTAAAAAAGAAAGTTGTCCTCCGAAGAGGGGGGGTGGTGGTGGGCATAACAAAACAAAAAAACAAAAAAAAAAAACATTGTCCAGTCTTAAGCATTTAACTGTTACATATCCAACTGGATATGTGGTGTCTAATTTGCGTCGGCTTTTGATCTGTTCGGGTTACCATAATAGACAAGCACACACAGACACAAACTGATGTGATGCCACTGATTGCAGAGCAGTTGGCTAACCGAAGCAGCTGTAGCCTACACAAACATGTAGCTACTAACGTTACTGTGATCGAACCATAGACTAGAACAAAATAACAATAGTTAGCGTAGCCTATTGTTACCACTGGTAGTATTGGGTAGGCTACGTTAAGTAAGTATAGACGACATAGCTTTTGTTTACAAAAAGTGTAGTTTCGGGGCTAACATAGGTAGCTCACGGCTGCTGCCTGGATAGCTGGGGCTACCTGGTTTAAACCTAAACCTTTTTCATGTCTGACAGCCCATTTACCAGCATACCCTGTCAGCTAAGTGATTATGTTGTGACTGTGCTGTGAGAACATTTGTAAGCTGTAAATTCTTCCTATTAATTCTGGTTAGTTTCAACTTCATCTGTGCTCGTTGTTCCTTCGCCTTGTTAGGCCTGCATGGTATTTCCGTGCCATTTTTTATGTGGTAGGCTAATTTATTAGACCTACATATAACTGGAAAGTTATCATTTCATGCATCAGAAATATTTGGCTTTTTCTGAGGCTGCTGTTGTAGTGGCATGTGTTCGGGGGAACGCTCTCGTGTATGGGAGAAAAGAGATGAGAGTGTTTGTGGTATCATTTTTCGTCTTATGTGGTGTTATGCATTAGCCTAAAGTGTAATTCTTTGCCGTATTTGTGGATTGTGATAATGTTATTCGTATTAGCCTAACTGTTAGCCTAGTTTGCGCCACGGATGCTGGATCTATTATAATTCTTTCAAGGCCATGGATAAAAATACATTAATGCCTATCTGTAAATCTGTAAATCTAATGAGGTTAGTTTCTAGATGTGTTTTCAATGTTTGTTTTTTTTTGCTGAAAAAACGGGACAGTTTCTCGCTAGACAATTAAAAACCCACTTTGAAAAAAGTGCTATTACCACAATCACAGATGAAAGAGGTAAACAAACCAATAATCCAGAATAGGGCTGCAAATATTCCTCTATAATCCCATTAGAATTTGTATGCTTTATTATTTTTAATATTCGAATATATTTGAATATATTTATCCGATAGGCTTATGCCCATGCCCACACGATCAGCACACATATAGTTATGTATGTTTTGTCCACTAGAGGGCATTACAACCACTCAAAGCAAACACTATATTGATGTTTTGTTAACGTTACCAATAAACATTTGGAATTACCAACAGGTGATCGCTTTCTAGCTAAGTAAAAAAATTAAGCTTTGTCACAATATGAATAACGTTAACTTGGATGGATTCGTTCCCATCATATTTTTATTAGCAAACGTTGGCAAATCAAGTAGCCTAGGCTACGTTAGTCCAGCTCCAGCAATTTAACAAGATGGTTAACGTTACAATCATTTGCTGTCACAAGTCCCGTTATAAACTGAGTTTAAGCTACTGACTGCTACCATTTGCAATATTATTAAGTTATATGTTTTCACATAGGCTACGGGTAGGCCAAGGCGAGGGCAAGATTCGCTAACGTCAGCCAAAACATTTATAATCAATTATTTCAAATTTTATTTACACATTCGAATGGCAATTTTATTATTTGAATCCAGAAGAAATAAATCAGTTATTCAGAGACTTCTTCCAAAAACTCTACACTCCAGACATTTTCTGCGAACAAAAAGACATTGAAAATTTTCTCCAAAACATCAATCTCCCCCACCTCTCTATAGAAGACTCACAGGCAATTGACCTTCCATTCTCTCTCAGTGAACTCAATCAAGCACTAATGCACATGCCCAATAGTAAATCCCCTGGTCTGGATGGACTTTCCACAGAATTTTATAAAACATTCTGGCATCTCTTATCCCCTCTATTCCTTGACATGATAAAGGAATTTTTTTTTTCCTCATCTACCTTCCCTCACCATATGAATACAGCTTTAATCACTCTTATGTGACGCTCTCACTCCCGTCCCCTTGTGTCCCGTGTTTTACCTGTTTCCTCTCGTATCGTATTTTTTGTATCCCTGTTTGTTTCCCATCGGGCTGCAGGTTTGGCGTGGTTTTCCCTTTCGTGTCACTCTGCTCCACTACTCTTTATCCACCTATCCCTTTCCTTCTCTCTGCACATTCTCTGCTCCGTTAATCACTCACGCTTACATTCGCACGCGGCACTTAATTGTTACCGATTAACTCTTGTATTTAGTTCTAGTTATTTTGTTCTTTGTCCGGGGCTAGTTCGTTAAGTGTTGTTTTGTCCAAGTTCGCTAAGGCCAGTTCGTTAAGTCTCTTTGTGGTAACACTCTGGATACATTGTATCTAGTCCTGTCTTGCCTGCTATAAAAGCCTTCGTCTTGTATCAGCGTTAACTCGCTGTTTCCAGTCCTATCCAGCTTGAATTAGCTCTCGCCAGGAATGGCGTAAACACGCTGTTCATTCTGTCCTGCCTGTCCTGCTGTACTAACTTTTGTCTGCTCCAAGTCTATCAGCCTGCAGCTGTGCGTGCTTCCTGCCTGTGCTCCAGTTCTGCCACCTACAGCTTGTGTGCATCCTGCTTGTGCTGCTGTTCTGCCAACCTGCTGCTGTGTGTGCATCCAGCCGGTGCTCCAGCTCTGTTAACCTGCAGCTGTTCGTGCCACTCCACTCTGCCCTGTCTCCCGCTCCCCGCTCCTCCTCTGCTCAACCAGCCCGGATTCCTGCCACCATCCAGTCCCTGGCCTCTCCCTTTCCCGCTGATCCCCTGCTAATCCATCCCTGGTTGTCTGTCTATTTTGTGTTATCTCCCTGTGCTTCAGGAGGAATTCTGGTTGAAGCAATAAATTATTGGAGTTATTGGAACTTCCTGTGTGTTGAGTCGTGCATTTAGGTCCAATTCATACTCGGAACCGTAACATCTTATCCATAAAAAAGATAAAGACAAATCACTGTTCCAGCTACAGACCCATCTCGTTAATTAACTGCGACATTAAAATCATTTGCAAAGCACTAGCCCTCAGACTTGAATCTATAATCACCAAACTAGTCCATCCAGACCAGACCCTCACATGACAACACACGTAGGCTGCTTAACATAATTCACATGTCAAATCATCGCGAGGTTCCCACTGTGGTCACGTCGCTGGATGCCGAAAAGGCATTCGATAGGGTCAGTTAGTCCTTCCTTTTCACAGTCCTAGAACATTATGGCTTTGGCGAATACTTTATCAATTGGTGCAAGATCTTAAACTCTTCTCCTACAGCCTCAGTTATAACTGATGGAAACATATCAAAATCATTCTCACTGGCACGTGGTAACAGACAGGCGGCCCACTGTCCCCACTACTTTTTGCCCTTTTCATAGAACCCCTTGCTTGTGCCATCAGACAGTACACTAATATTCATGGAATTCAAACAAATCTAGACACTCATAAAATCAGCCTCTATACAGATGACATTCTTCTTTATATAAAAAATCCACAATCATCTCTGCAGCACACACTATCACTCATAAACAGTTTCGGTCAAATGTCTGGCTATAAGATCAACTGGACAAAATCAGAAATACTACCCCTCAATCCCTTCAAATGGAACACTGTGGCCCAGGAATTTTCCTTTAAATGGTCCTCCTCATGAATTAGGTATCTTGGTATCCAGATATAGTATACCTCAACAATCTCTGTAAACTAAACCATCTTCCAGTCCTCAACACTATCTCCGGCGATCTTGAGGAGTTTCTTCCCTATTTCATTAATGGGTCGTATTTCTGCCGTAAGAATGTCCATTCTACCCAGAGTCAATTACTCATTCTCCATGATTCCAATCATTCCTCAAACCTCCTGGTTCAACTCTCTTGACAAAGTCATCAATAACTTCTACTGGAAAAATAAGCCAAGTTACACACCTTGCAGAAACCTAAACATGTTGGTGGCCTTAATTCTGCAAATTTTTATCTCTACTGTCTTTCATTCCAATTACAGTTCATTACCCACTTGCTGGATCTGGATACCAGGTTCACCCCTGAATGGTTCTCAGCCGAACAGATCTCCGCCCATCCCCTACCCCTTGTTGACCTTCTATTCATTGAAAAAATAAAATGTCTCCAATGCTATCAGAATCCATGCATCAAAGCAACCATTGAGGCATGGTGAAGAGTGTTTACTCTCCCCAGTATCAAATGGTCAGAGGACCTGAGGATAAGTGAGGGTAATATCAACTGGGCTTCCATATGTAACAATACTTTTTCTTTCACAATCAACTGCAAACTCCAACTCATTCATTACAAAACCTTGCACCGAACACATTGCACACGAAAAAGACTTAATTTAATGGGTCTATCAGACACACCTCACTGCCAACACTGCTCTCCACCCATTACCGATTCCTACTTTCACTCCCTCTGACACTGTCCACCCGTTCATTCATTCTGGAATCAGGTAATCTCCACCATGTCTCAAATTCTGGCCCACATTGTCCCCCTCTCCCCTTCCCTCTGTATCCTGTGTCATGGTTTTTGACTAGTCCTTCCCTTGCGGTCTTTTTCCTCGGTAGCCACGCGAGAGCGCTGCCCTTTTAGTGGATGTTTGCTCCGCCCCGTCTTTATTGCGGAGCTTCTCTCAGCATCACACCTGTGCGTGGTTACCTTGGAGCTATTTAAGCTCACGTTTCCGTTGTTCTGGGCTTAGGAGTCTTTTTGCTCCAATGTGTCTTATTGGAGTAATGCGGGACTTGCCTTTGTGTATGTAGCTATTAGGACTCTTCGTCCGTGGCTCTTTTCTGTCTCCGCTTCCTGGTCTTTCCTTTCTTTCTTTGCCTAGACCTGTTGCCTTTTCTGTCTTTCCCTCCTCTCTCTGTCTGCTTTCTTCCTTGAAAGCGAGAGGAGTCTTTGTTTGTTTGTGGGTATATTTATATAATCATTCCTTACTAAGAGGCGTTTATCATACTGAAGCAGGGCTTTATCTATACAGAGAGGCAGGGCGTTTATTTTCTACTAGGCCTGCGTTAGTCATTGAGCCGGCAAATGTCCAGAACAGCTGTTCTGTTCGTCCTTCGGTACCTGTCTCCGTCCATGGAGACTGGGCGATTTTGTTCGGAACTGTAGTTCTGTTCGTCCTTCGGGTACGTCTCTCCTCACAGGGAGACTGGGCGATTTTGTTGACGTGTGTGTGTGACTGCCAGTCTATGAAAGTAGCCTTGGAACGTTAGATCTCTGTTCCTTTCGCCTTCTCATTACCTTTCCCTTTATTGAGATGTAGGGCCATTATTTTTCGGCATGTCTTGCGTTTGGCAAACTGCCGAGAGTTTAGGACACGGAGACTGCTTCCCTTTAACTCCTGCAGCAAGCAGTACACTCCGTTTTAGAGTTAGGGAGTTATTTTTTTGCTGGTTGCGTTCTCCCCTTGCTTAGCTATAATTTACGTTCTTTCGTTTGTGTTACCTCCTAGGCAGCCTTTTCTCTCATTCCACGTTATCATCTCGTTCACTGTTTTTTATACTGTAAGGTATTCAGTGTTTGCCAGCTCGTTGTGTTTACCGAGCTTGAGATTCGTTGCTTTCGTGTGCCGTTCATCCGGTTATTGAGATATGGCCATTAGTGTTCACGTCTTGCATGTGGCTTACTGCCGGTAGGTTAGGACACTGAGACTGCTTCCCTTATATTCCTGCAGCAAGCAGTTCGCTCCGTTTAGAGCTAGGGAGTTATTTTTCGCTTCTCGCGTTCTCCCTTTGATTAGCTCTATTTTATGTCCTTTTGTTTGTTACCTACGAGGCAGCTCCTTCTCTCAGTTCACCTTTTGCATCTCGTTTTTCACTGTTTTGTATACTGTCGAGTATTCAGTGTGTTTTAGCTCGTTGTGTTTTCCGAGCTTGAGATTCGTTGCTCTCGTGTGCCGTTCACTTGGTTATTGAGATATGGCCATTAGTGTTCACATGTCTTGCGTGTGGCATACTGCCGGTAGGTTAGGACATGGAGACTGCTTCCCTTATATTCCTGCAGCAAGCAGTTCACTCCGTTTAGAGCTAGGGAGTTACTTTTCGCTTCTCCCTTTTGATTAGCTCTAATTTAGGTTCCTTTGTTTGTTACCTACGAGGCAGCTCTTCTCATTTCACGTTAGCATCTCGATTGTTCACTGTTTTGTATACGTTTGAGTATTCAGTGTTTTTAGCTCGGTGTGTTTTCCGAGCTTGAGATTCCGAGCTTTCGTGTGACGTCGCCCGGTTATACGGGTCGTTTTTAGTTACGCCCCTTTTTCCTAGTTCCATCATTTCCCTCCAGTTGAGAGTCGGAACTAGGTTATTTGCGTTTGCCTTTATATTTCCCTATATACGGGGTCTCTCCGTCTTAGTGGCTTATTAAGCTTAATGAATCCCCTTGCTGCGTTTGGTCCCTCGAACCTCACACGTCACGCCCCCTTTACATCCTAGGGGACATGGACAGCCTTGACCTGCCACCCGATCAATGCAAGCTACTCTGGATTTCTCTGGTTCTGGCCAAAAAATGCATATTGCAAAACTGGAAAAACAAAAATAACATCTCTATACGACAATGGATCCAACTCATCACAGATTACATTCATATGGAACAAATCACAATGTCAACATCAGCTTTTAACAAAATCTGGAATCCAATAATCACTTACCTAAATCTCCCACCCACCTGACCAAACTTCTCCTGATGCTACCTGAAAAACTCTTACCTCCCCCCTTGCTGTTGATGCCCCCCCACCCCTAATGGTTTACTGTTGTCTAATTGACTTTCTTTATTTTAATTGACACCTCTCGACCCTCTTTTGAAACCCAATTTATGTTTGCCCTGTCTGCATTTGTCCTTGTTATATTCTGTCTTCCATGTTTGCCCCTCACTTCTCTCACCCCCTTGTGTTAATTTCCCCCTCTGAGAATGTAACTTCTACACAATTCCTACAACACTTAAATGGAAATCGATTGTTAAACTGTAAAATTAAAAATAAAGTAGTAGAGGGGTGGTGGTGGGTCAAAAAAAAAAATAAATAAAATAAATATAATGTTTTTTTTTTTTTATAGGCTACTGACAGCTGCAGGTCATGACCCGTTAAGTGAACAATGTTGTAATAACTCCATTGATCTCCAGTCATTTTCTGAGCGCCTGTTTTCATAGCTATATCTATGAATAGGCAGGACAACCGAAAAATGTATTTCCGGAAATCAACGTAAAAATTGTGCTTAAAATATGTTTAAATTTAAATGAACATATTATGGACAATTTAAACTCACATTTTCCCAACATTCCATCAATGATAAGAGTAGGACAGGTTTTTGGGATTTTCATGAAGGAGGGAGGGAAATTTTGCCAGATAGTAGGCCAGATATATTGTTAAAAGATTGCTTTGTTTTGCAGTGTTGTTAGCTTGTTTGTGTTTTTGCTTTTTCTTTTCTTTTTTACCGATTTACGGCAGATTTTTATAGCATTTTTAAATACTGTTCTCAAAATTGACCAGAAATGAGAATTTAAGTGCTGCTTTTTGAAAAAAATTATTCCTGGGGGCCATGCCCCCGGACCCACCTAGCATTCTGGTGCCCCCCCCCCCCCCCCCCCCAGTTGCCAAACCACTCCTACGCCCTTGCTAATACCTAACCCATTAGATATAAGATATAAATGAACAACAGAGGCCTGGAATTAAGTTAGACATAGCTAAATTTCTGTAGCCTGAACAAACGCCATATTTCAGGCCACAAAACCTGATTCACAATTCCCTCGAAACATGCCACATAGTCTCTGTACACCACGTGTTCTGGCTTGAACCCACACGCACATACAGAAACAACTCTGTATTCTACCATGCTTTTATTTTCCACACTTCGTTTCCTTTCCATATCATTCACTGATTTTAGGATGTTAGTTTAGATGTTTGTTTTTAAATAAATCATATTTTGTTAAACATGGCCGTTGGTCTGATAAATATTGGCTCTAAGTCATCAAGGGTCTGTGGTATCAAACAAGCCTCAAACCATCACTCTGCTGCCAGATATGCAGTAGATATTGATGGATCACTTTAAGGGTTGTTTCTCCTGACAAATTTTCCTATTGAACTCTGGAAAAATAAGTCAGGAGAAGAAACCATTCAAGTTATCCATCCATTTCTACTGTATTTCTGGCAGCAAAGTGATGGTTTAAGGCTTGTTTGATACGTCAGACCCTTGATGACTTAGAGCCATTTAGCCAACCATGTGTTCCATACTGTTCCAGTGTAATTTACAGCTAAATCTAGTCCCACCCCCCAATTCCCATAGAGATCCATTCAAATGCAGAGACGTTATAGTATCGCTTGTAAGAGTACCAGAAAATAAGATATCAAGAGTCTTTTGATGTTGTTAGGTCACAGACATCAGGAAGTCATGGCATGCAAAGATATGCGACCAAGTATTAAAAATTATTACTTTATTCAATATATAAATGCAGGGGTACCAATAATTGCGGCCAATGTGGTTTTGTTAAAAATAATTATTTCTTGATGAGGGATTTTCTTTCTCATAATAAATGAACATCAATTAAAGGTTGGATTTTTCTCATTTTTTGAACCCTTTTTACCCATCTTTACTAGGGGTACCAACAAATTTGAGCACGTCTGTATGCTACTAAATATGAAATAAATATACAATCCTACCATTGGTTTTACACATCGAGATGTTCCTTTCAAAATTCAGTGGTCAATTATTGTCTGGTACAATCGGTTTGAGAAATATAACACTTTATACCGCTATTATACTATCTGAAACGTCGACACGTAATACCCCCATGTCCTGTAAACCTGTCTCATTCATTACAGTTCATTCTGGTTTAATTGTCGGCTTTTTTATCCAATAGAGTACATTATAACCTTAGCAACGGTATATGCCATGTATTTTTGGATGCTTTGAACAATTTACTACAGCCCAGCGTAACGGAAGTTTTCGTTTTAACGGTCTAGTATTACGCAAGCTCTATAGAAAACGCATTAGGGAGGAGAGTGTCCCTTTTCCGATATGTATGTATTTTTGCATCTTTGGTCTCGCTGGCTACATATGTACGTTCGTGTTTC